>OU452302.1:1777500-3001875 GCA_911728475.2 Pterostichus madidus | reverse complement strand
ATTGAAGCCGAATTAAATATTTTATTGATGGAATATTACTGGTTATTTATTAGGGTGTGCGTTATTGTTCAGAGTATTTTGGATCGATGGGATAAATGTAATAAAGTAAGAATTATTAATGACAGTATTATGAAGGGTGCTTGAAGATTATTAGTTTTGAATTCATTTGTTTTATGTCATAAATAATTGATAAACTTTGATTAGCTTTTGTTTACAATGACAGTATGTGATAAATTTTTAATTATTTATTTATTATATGCGTTAGTATTTTTGTATATACACAGCTGATAAATAATTTTCACCACATTAAAATTACCCCTGTGGCTCTGCTTGCACTAACATCTTGGAGGACGTGATTTGACAGCCGGTATCTGCACTTTACGCGCAAAATATAGCATTTACTGAGATCTGCGACGGCAGCTTTCCATAATCAGTAGTGGATAAAAGGCGTGATGAAATATTTATATTTTATTAACAAAGGCGCGGTGGTCGAGCGTGTTAATGCACATCTCTTAGTATACTGTGACGTCATCCGAACCAAGGTACGTCAGTTCGAATCCGCCTGTCGACAAAGTATGATTTGTCGTTAAAATAAAAAATACAGTTACTTGTATTAATCATACTCGGGCGCTATAAGATAGTCACTTGTGCCTTAAAAGTAAGTAACATTGACTCAGAAAACCGGCAGTACGGCAGCGTAAAAACTGCGGCTCGGTGTGCCCGGTAGGCCCAGGCCCGACTCGGGCTGTAGCGCCAGTAAAGAAGAAGAAGAAAATTAGCAAAGTATCAACGAATTCATCAATTATTTTCTTTGATTAATTTGCTGTTTCATTCAGCATGTCGTTCATTTCACTTTTTGGGTCAACGTAACCTAAGTTTCGAATTAGACAGTATTTAATAACAATTTTTGCCCAAATGCGGTAATAGCTCAATGGTATCAAGTCGGCCTGTGGATCTAAAGAACCCTGGTTCGATCTCCACAGCCTACAAAACATTTTCACTAATTTAAAATTGTCCCTGTGGTTCCCCCACCACTAACATCTTTGGGGGCTGCGATTTAACGGCTGGTAACCGCACTACACGCGCATAAATATATCACTTACCGAGATCTGTTTCGGCAGAGTGCCACACCCTGTAATGGGTAAAAGACGTGATGATATATTTATTTATTTTAGATATGCATTTAAAATATACCCACCTATTCTGTAAATGAAACAATAACCTCGAAATTAGTTTTTACAGTAAGAGTAGAGTACATTAAAAAATAGATAGAATTTGGAATAGAGTAGATGCAAGAGAGAGAGAGAGGATTAAAGAGAGATCGCAATACTTTGACAAATATATTAAAAACTAATAACTTTTTTAAAAACTTTTAGCGTCTTTTGTACGAAGTTTCTGTGTGAGAAATTTAACATATTGTGCCTATATTTGATGATTCAGCTGGTAACAGAGTAACCGCTAATATTACGTTTATATTTATTCGAACCCAATGTCTTACAATTCACAAACCATTGCTGGAACCCCACACCCAGAGCTGGGCAAGCTACTTAAAAAAAGTAGCTAAGCTACAGCTACAGCTAATCTTTAAAAAAGTAGCTAAGCTACAGCTACAAGCTATATTTTGTAAAATATAGCTAAGCTACAGCTAAAAGCTTTCGTTAAAGTAGCTGTTAAATTTTAAAGCTACTTTTTTTAATTATTGTGAAATAATTAAATTTTCCATTGTCATATGATCAGTCTTTTGTTATAATGACTGTTAATTTACTATTATATACATAAATATTAAAAATAGCAAATACCATCTGGCACCTACTGTGTATTTTTGCGTATTAGAGCCAGTTAGAACCGGCAACAAATAATTATTTTGTGTGGGTTTAGCTTGTACGCATGCGTACTTTGTTGACCTTCTGCTTAAAAAGTAGCTTTAAGCTACAAAAAGTAGTTTCAAGCTACAAAAAGTAGCTTTAAAAGTAGCTTCAGTAGTTATTTTTAAGCTAATAGAAAAAAAAGTAGCTAGCTACAAGCTACAGCTATATTTTTTCACAGTTAGCTAAGCTACAGCTACAGTTAAGGTAAATGTAGCTAAGCTGGTAGCTAAGCTACAAAAGTAGCTAGCTACTACCCAGCTCTGCCCACACATATAAGAAGATACCATTTTTGTTTTGAAATGTTAGTGTAATGAAAACATTAGTATATTTGGAAGTATATTAAAAACTGATTTTATAAGACCTTCACTGTAACATAATCTTTCATCTACTTTATCCGTAATTCTTCTTTTCGTACCTCTTTTCATCTCCTGTTATTTTATCGCAGTTTTCAACTTCTTTCTTGCAACACTCAGCATTTTTCATCAGATTCCCTTTCATCTCAAATTAAAGGGAAAGAGCTCAAATTTTAACAAATATGATCCTTAATAAAATCAGAAAGAAATCGACGGAGAGACCAATCATGAAATTGTAGCTTGGTTTCTTGCTTCAAGTTTGGCAATTTTACAAAATTGTTTTTCTAAAACTCACATAAATTTTGTATACGAGAGTTTAGTAAGAATCATAAACTCATTTAAGTGAAAAGAAAAATATTTTTGAAACTGCCGTAATTTCTGAATAATAAGATAATAAAACATGTTTTTCTGATAATATTTTAGTATTAATCTTGTTTTAATCAATCGCTGCAAAGTTTTGATTGTGTATTAGCATAAAATAGGTAACGCAAGTGAATCGATGTTCTGAAAACAATTTCATAAGTTTGTGTTTGCATTCGGACTCAGGTTTTGTTCATTTTGTTCTTCACCTGTTTCTTGTTTTTGCTTTTGGTTATTTTCTCGTCGGGTAAAATGTTAGCTGTTTCGAAGCTAGTTGCACTGCGTGAGTTTATTGAATTTTCACCAGACTTATTTGTTTGCATTTGTAAATTAAACTTCTAATTCAAACTTAGATTTCGTGGAATAAAATATTGTATATTCAGAATAAATAGAGACATAACTAAGCCTGGTTGCAGAAAGCCATGTTAACTATGTTGTCAGTTAACAACAAGTTGAAAGTTAACAATAACCAAGATGATTGACACAATATTTTACATATGTACTGATTTAAAAAAAAATAATAATAATAATAACAATATATCATTTAAAGTTTAATAGTTTAATAGTGAGTAAATATTACATATCAAGATTCTGTTTATTTGGACAGTTTGACAGTTGTCAATTTTGAAACCTATTTTTCTTTTCCTTCTATTTCTGCAAGTATTATAAAAAATAGCTTACTAACCTCAAATTATAAGTGATGTTTTTAGATTTAAAGTTTATGACAGAAAAATTCGGGAGACGCCCGGACTCGAACCGAGGATCTTCAGCTTGCCGGGCTGATGTTTTAAATACTAAGACACGGCTCCCCTGTACGAGAGGTCCTCGGATTGAGTCCGGGCGTCTCCCGAATTTTTCTGTCATAAACTTTAAATTTAAAAATATATCATCACGCCTTTTACCCATTACTGAGTGTGGCACTTTGCCGTTACAGATCTCGATATGTGATATATTTTGTGCGTGAAGTCGGTTACCAGCCGTCAAATCACGGTCCTAAAGATGTTAGTGGTGGAAGAGCCACAGGAGTAGCTTTTAAAATAGTGAAAATTGTTTGTCGCCTGTGGGAATCGAACTAGGGTTCTCAAGAGCCACAGGCCGACTTGATATATAGAGAAATATAAGAGACAAATTATGAAAATGCTTTTTAAAAGTATGTAGATAGATAAACAGCATTTGGCTTGCATGTAATGAATGTAACTAATCAACAGATCTGTCAACATGAACGCAGTCCATTACCATTAGAATAATTAGTGAGGCCATCAGTTTGCTAAATGATTGTGTGCGTTTATTAGCTTCAACTGAACTGAACCTAACTGAACTCATCGATTTTTAAAACGTGCTGATCATTTTTCACGGCCTATGTTTTTTTTTAATTTCTGCTCTTTGCTGTAAATGACAACATATGTACCATGCCATATATATTTTTGTAAACAATATGCAAAAATTAAATATTAGTACAATTTGAAATAACGAATTATAACAACAGAAATTTGTATTGTCTAGTACAGTGGTTTTCAAAGTGTGGGTCGCGACCCCCCGAGGGATCGCGAAGATATTGGAAGGGGGTCGTCATGTTTCCAAAGATTAACCGCGTTGCAAACTTTTATTTAAATTTTAAGGATTAATGAAATGAAAAATATAATATATACTATTTATTTCCAGAACTATGTACAGGTATTTGTTTACTCTATAGTCTTAGAGTTTATTTTGTATATTTTGGTATATGTAAATATAACTCTATGTATTCTGGATTAAATATTAAATGTATTAAATGTATTAAATGTATTTAGATGTTTATTTTCACGTTTGTTTTTTTTTACGGTTAATTTAAAAATTGGGGATTTCACAATTTAATTCCTCATATATTTTTACATAATTATGCATAATTTGATCCTTAATGTAATTTTTATTAATCGCCGGATTCGTGATTGCAAAAATATCTGGAAATTAAATTTTTTGGTTGAACCAGTTTAAAACTTGATTTTTTTAATGTGGTTCTATATAAATCAGATTACGAGAAATTGAATGCCGTTGAGCGCATCTTCATATCTTTTTTAGTTTTCGAGTTACAGCGATTTTTAACTTTTTAAAAATCTCAACTTTGAAGGCCCATATCTCGAAAACTATAAAAGATATTGAAATGCGGTTTGAACGAGAGTATTTCTAGTACTCCAATTAACTTATACCGAAATTTTGAAAATTTTGAAAATTTTCAATTTTTTTTCATAATTTTAATTTCTTATTATTTCAAAAAATTTAAAAGATAATAAAAATCTGTGAAAACCAATGAATTCCTCTCGTAAAAGTACATAGGTATGTAAATTTTCAGCCAAAAATTCGCACAGATAAAGTTATTATTACAAAAAAACGAAAAATAACTGTTTTTTAATTATTTTTGAAGGGGTACCCCTTAAGAATTTTACGAATTTTGGCCATTTTTAGTTTTTTTGTTCTAAAAATTGTATCGGTGGAGCAAAAATTCTGAAATGTTACATACATATGTACTTTCACGAGAGGAATTCACTGGTTTTTACAGATTTTCATTATCTCGTCAAGTTTTTGAAATAGGGAGAAAAGAAAATTTTGAGAAAAATAGCAAAATTTTCATAATTTTCAAAATTTTAATATAAGTTAATTAGACCACGAGAAATACTCTCGTTCAAACCGCATTTCAATATCTCTTTTAGTTTTCGAGATATAGGCCTTCAAAGTTGAGATTTTTAAAAAATTAAAAATCACTGTAATTCAAGAACTAAAAAAGATATGAAGATGCGCTCAACGGCATTCGATTTCCCGTGTTCTGAATATTAGAGAACCATATTTTAATTTTTTTTTGATTTTCAACGGGTTCAAAAAAAATCGCATTTTCATTAAATATATAAAGTTAGATAACATTCTAAAATACAATATTAATTTTCGGTATAACTTCCACCCCAATTTATAATACCTTATCTCTTGGTAGTGTTGAAAGCTATGCCCAGTGAATGTTTACGATAGTGAACGTTCACTTATGTTTTGTTGAGTGTCCACGAATTGAGGAAAAGGACAAAACAATGTTCTCCCGCTGAGAAAGGACAATAACATTCGCCAACTAAAGATAAATTAAATTCAAGACTTAATGACTTTGCATTCTCGGACTTCGGACCCTAAAATACTCGCTACATAACCGAGGACTAAATCAGGAAACTTGCAAAACTGTTCGTACTGCTTAATCGACTAAATTTAAATTTTATAAAGCACTTGTTCATTTATGCTGTAATATCGATAAAATTTTGAGGAGTATTCGCGATTGACTCATAGGCGGATTCAGTGTTTTAAATAAATAAATAAATATATCATCACGCCTTCTACCCATTATTGGGGGTGGCACTCTGCTGAAGCAGATCTCGGTAAGTGATATATTTTGCGCGTGAAATGCGGTTACCAGTCGTCAAATCACGGCCCCCAAACATGTTAGTAGTGGAGGAGCCACAGGGATAGCTTTTTCAAATTATGAAAATTTGTCGCCTGTGGGAACCGAACCAGGGACCTCAGGATCCACAGGCCGACTTCATACCACTGAGCTAGCCATCCCATAAAAATAAATAAATAAAAATTAAATTAACTTTAAAAAAGAAATCTGTAAAATGTTGTCATTTTCTTCAACAAATTACAACTTCGCATAGCAGAAAATGTTTCCCTTGAGTGTGAGGGTTAGAGGGCCGGCCTGCGGGGACAGCAGAACCCCCGAGCCCCCGTCCGTCACGTCCGCCACTGACACGCTACGTTATGTGCGAGGAATGTGCATGTCTGGCCCAGACGCCAGGCCTACTGAGATTTCGCGGGATGAATGAAGCTCGCTTGAAATTTGTTTCCGGTACAGAATGTACGTGGGGCTCTTCCTTCTTTTTTCGATAGTGGGAGGGGAAGATGAAATGTTAAAGAGTATGTGTAAGGATTCTAAAAAGTATCAGATTTTTTGTCATTTTTATAAAACTGTTCGTGACGTAGGAGTGCTCGCGATTGATGCGGTTATATATGACATCTGGTGGCAAAAGTTAGTACTTTGGGATTAGTCAGGAGTCAAATTTACAGCGGGTAATGGCTCAGTGGTATCGGAGTCGGCCTGTGGATCCTAAGAACCCTGGTTCGATCCCCACAGCCGACAAAATATTTTCACCAATTTAAAATTATCTCTGTGGTTCCCCCACCACTAACATCTTTGAGGGCCGTGATTTGACGGCTGGTAACCGCTCTTTACGCGCATAAATATATCAGTTACCGAGATCTGCTTCGGCAGAGTGCCACACCCAGTATTGGATAAAAGGCGTGATGATATATTTATATTTATTTATTTTTAAATTTACAGGATAGTAATTTACAATTTATTGATTATGTTAATTAAATTAAGCAAGCTTGGAATAATGAGAAAGAAAAAGTAAGTTTTTAATACGTAATTTTCAATTAATCAATCCATTTTAAATTTATATGGTGTAGGTAGCTCAGTAGTATCATAACACTGGTTCGATTCCCACAGCCGACAAACATTTTCATCACAATAAAATTACCCCTGTGGCTCCTCCTTCACTATCATCTTTGTGGGCTGCGATTTGACAGTTAGTAACCGCACTTCATTCGCATAAATTTATCACATACCGAGATCTGCTTCGGCAGAGTGCCAAACCCAGTAATGGCTAAAAGACGTGATGATATATTTATTTTATTTATTTAAAATTTATAAATATATTTTACAAATAAATATGAATAAAATAAATATATCATCACGCCTTGTACCCATTACTGGGTGTGGTACTCTGCCGCAGCAGATCTCGGTAAGTGATATATTTATGCGCATGAAGTGCGGTTACCAGTCGTCAAATCACGGCCCCCAAAGATGTTAGTGGTGAAGGAGCCACAGGGGTAGTTTTTGAAATTATGAAAATTGTTTGTCGCCTGTGGGAATCGAACCAGGGTTCTCAGGATCCACATGCCGACTTCATACCACTGAGCTAGCCACCCTATGAAAGGGACGTCTGAAAAAAATATTAAAATTCTTAATTTTAAATCAGGTGATCTATATTCCTATAGCTATTTATTAAAGATTCACAAATATCGTAAATACTACCCTTGACCGAGGTTCGAACCCACACAGTATGGTTAACGAACCACTGAACAATGTAGGCCGATGTTCAGATTGTCGGCATTCTAAATATTTTTTTATTATTTTTAAATTATTGGAAAATCTAATAAAATTGAACATGAGTTTAAAATTGTTTGGAAATTATTTTTTCATTTATAAACATGTTCAAACAATGTTTGTATGAGGTTATCAGCTTTAAATTTTAACTTTTCCAACCAAAAACAAAATTATAACTATGACTATACATTTTTTCTTGTGAACTTTGAATATTTAAATGAGTAAATAATATAAAATAATAATGATTGATATATTTCAGCAACTTTATAGGTTAGAGTTCGATCAATCAAACCTGTCAAATTTCCTAAGGGCACAATATTCTTAAAATATATTCAATTTTTTTTAATATAACACAAAATAATTAACTTTTATGGTAATTTCTTTCTTATTTTTATCTCCGAAATGATTTCAAACCGCGAGGTGGGGTCCATATCTCGGCCATCTTGACCACGGAACCAGTATGGAGTCCCCCGAGGGTCATTTGTTACGTAACATAACCTATAAGCGCGCACCTCAGCTGTAGTATCTCAGTTAGCCATGACCGTGTGCCGTGGTCATTACGTGACTGGCCGACTGTACTAGATCGTCGTTTGTTTTGTTCTACGAGTCATGGCACTCTGGGATTCTGATTCCGATGTGTTTTCCGGTTTCTGATGCTAGTAAAATTTACGTGCATTTTAAAACGAATTTGCGAATTGAAGGTTTTTTAATGGAATTAAGATTAGTCAATCACTTAAGGAAATTGTTCTCTACTTATGGCCTACGTGAGGATATAAATAGAATAAAAGACATCACATTTTATTAAAAAAAAAAATAGTAAAATTCCCAGGATAAACATATTTTATTCCAAGTTACAAAGTTGTACTAAAATCGCTGTAACATAAAAATAGTTGAATTAAAATCCAGTCAAATCATCATTTTTTACAAATTAAAAAATAAAATAAATATATCATCACGCCTTCTACCCATTACTGGGTGTGGCACTCTGCCGAAGCAGATCTCGGTAAGTGATATATTTTGCGCGTGAAGTGCGGCTACCAGTCGTCAAATCACAGTTCCCAAAGATGTTAGTGGTGGAAAATTGTTTGTCGCCTGTGGGAATCGAACCAGGATTCTCAGGATCCACAGGTCGACTTCATACCACTGAGCTAGCCACCCCATATCATCATTTTTTACAGTTTAATTTTATTGAAAGTCAGTATTAATGTTTGACAAAATCTCTTGATTAAAACAAAACAAGAACTAAATATTATAAACTATTGAAACAATTTTTGGTTTAAGTTTTGTGTAATATTATTCAAAATTGAATTTTAAATAAAATTGTATAAAGATTTGACGGATGGTAACGCGCATAAATATATCACTTACCGAGATCTGCTTAGACAGAGTGCCACATCCAGTAATGGGTAAAAGGCGTGATGATACATTTATTTATAATTATTTTATTTATTACTTGTATTTCTTGCCAAAATTCTTGATTTCTTGATAAAAAAATCTGGTGTGGGTACCACACAACTTTCTTATACACAGCATATTTAATATCAAAAACGCTGAATTGAACACTTATGACTTGCTCCTTGCGTTGGACAATTATTATTTGACATATAAATGTTAAACATGTTTATGTTTTTTGTTATTAAATATATAAATTAGTTTTTCTCAAAATTAGACGCATATACAGGAAAATTGCAAATAACATTTTATGCTCCAAATATTTTTGCTAACATCTTTTATTTGAAACTTTTTGTCGTAACTCATTCCATTTTTAAAATAAATGGAATTTATTGTTTTGTGCGTCTAGTAAACTACCTTTTCCGGTTTTTAAATTTCATTCAAAATCAACTCAGCTCTTCGTATTTTCATGAAACTTATAACTACCAAGTTTCGTTAACAAATCTTATCTCGTTCATGAGATATTGCACACTCGAACACACATCCATCCATCCAACCATCCGTCCACACACACACACACACAGACGTCATTGAGAAAATGATCAAAACGGATTCAGTGGACCTCAAAACAGGTATTTCCGCGGTAAATCTCGTCCACGATTTTTTTCACGATTCCAATACTTCCTTATGTTATGAAATTAACTAACACACGTATAAGAAAGTAAAAATTATGATTTCTTAACCGAAATTTAAAAAATATATTTTCTTACCGAAATTCTGTTACGGCAGAGTACCACTCTCAATAGTGGGTAAAAAGGCGTAATACCCGTAACTATAAATTAAAAAGTGCAGTTTTTAAATTATAATCCAATATTTCCAAAAATGGTGTTAGTTAATTTCATAACGACATGCAAATTTTCATTTATTACTTTACAGGGATTAGAATTAATTAGAAATAAGTTATTAAATCTAATAATTAATTAAGCAAGGCCAGCATAAAATGTAATCAAACTGCGAGAGAAATTAGCATATTCACAAAGCAACATATATACATACATATTGACTGTATCGTCGGCCGTAAACACACTCATTATCGAGACATAACCACACTAAATTAATTTAAAACAAACACCACGCCGAGTATCGCGTATCATGTGTAACATCTGTTTATAGTTTGTTTCAAAGTGTCATAATGCATGCAAATTATAAACATACTACTATACATTTTACATTTACTGAGTTATTCAATTATTATTAACGATAATAGGAGTTTATTTACGTATTATGTTTCAGAACAATGGAATATTTTATTTAGAATTGGTTCGTTATTTCTTTCAAAAGAAGCAGGTAATGTTACAGTTTATTATTGAATTTTGTTTGCAGGATAATCTAATATTGGTTTTCTTGAATTTTAAATAAATTAAAGAAGAAATATAACGCCAATAAGCGTATTTTATTTGATATTTAGATAAAATGTAATTTACATTTTCAATAATAAAATAGAAATAACAACAATTTGTAAAACAGAATGGATCGATATTTCCGCATATTTTTCAAATAGTGAGCTTCTAAATCTGAATAAACAGAGTTAAAACTATTTAACTAGGTTAGTTAAACGATATAAAAATGTCAACAAAGGATTAAAAAACTAATTTAAAAAAGTTTTAGCATGATAGTTTTCATAATATGACGCGAAACATATATGCCAGTAGCCCAGATTTATATAGCCTAACTTAAACTATGGATTAAATACCTAAAAATAAGGTGACAAGTTCATTTTAAGCAAATGTCTGTAAATGATTCTAGAGATAGTCCTATTAGTCTAATTCACTAATGGGGTAATGGCTCAGTGGTATCAAGTCGGCCTGTGGATTCTAAAAACCCTGGTTCGATCCCCACAGCCGACAAACATTTACACCAATTTAAAATTATCCCTGTGGCTCCCTCACCACTAACATCTTGGCCGTGATTTCACGGCTGGTAACCGCACTTCACGCGCATAAATATATCATTTACCTAGATCTGCTTTTGCACAGTGCCACACCCAGTAATGGGTAGAAGGCGTGATGATATATTTATTTATATATTTATTTATTTATTGGGTAGCTAGCACAGTGGTATCAAGTCGGCCTGTGGATCATGAGAACCCTGGTTCGATTCCCATAGGCGACAAACAATTTTCACCATTTTAAAATTCTACCCCTGTGGCTTTTCCACTACTAACATCTTTGGGGGCCATTATTTGACGACTGGTAACCACATTTAACGCGCATAAATATATCACATACCTAGATCTGCTTTGGCAGAGTGCCACATCCAGTAATGGGTAAAAGGCGTAAAAGACGGGATGATATATTTATTTATATATTTATTTATTTAATTAACTTATATCTAAACTAATTTAAATGAAGTGGCAAAAGTGAATACATCTTATGTCACACCATAATAAGATAATATTTGGAATTTCGTTATAAAGTTGATATTTTAAAGTAGCAATACTCCAATTAGAAAAATAGAAATATCTCTGGAATAAAGCATTTATGGACATTTGCTCAAATGAACCTGTTACCTTATTGTTAACTATTTAATCCATGGTTTAAGTTTGTCTGTTTAAATCTGGAACAGCCTGTATATAGTTGTACAAACAGTTTGACTGCAAGCTGTAAGCTTGTATAAATAGTTATATAGATGTTCTGTTACTGTTACTGTTCGTACTGAATAAGACATAACAAACTTGAGCAAAGTAACAAAGTTGTCCGCTATCTGGCAAGTGACGTGGCAAGGTAGCAGGTAGGAAAGGAAGACGATAATGTAGACGCCTGAAACTGAAACGGCAGATAGCAACTTCAGTACAAAGAATAAATATAAAGTATATAGTAACTTCTTACATTTATGTTAAAAACAACGAAAATTATGAAATAGAAATATATAATTATGTAGTTTATAGAAGTTTGAGTGTAGACGCTCTGCATTTGCAGATCGTGGTAGAGATATTTAACCCTCCGTCAGATCACGGTCCCTAAAGATATTTGTTGTGAACTTGATAATGAGCTATAGGGATCATTTTTAAACGCTGAAAAAATGTTGGCGTTGAACCAGGATTATCTGGGCCATAAACCAATAACTTACTTGCTTAGCTATATCTACCCCATTTTTCACAATAGGTCATTAGTTTTTAATAGTATTTGACGTACCAGGTTATAGCTAACCCTCGACTATAATGAAACTTTCCACCGAGGTTTGTATACTATTTTATTCACAATCAGAAATTAATCATCGAAAATTAATATATAAAAAATAATATTAGTTTGCTTTTGGATGAAATATTTCTATTTAACTTTTAGGAGGTGATGCATTTAATATGTGTTTCTGAAACAAAGTTCAAAGTGTCATTTTTCACCCGTTCCCAAATCTAATTTTCTTTCTTTCATGTTTATCATGACATAATCTATTAAAAAAACAATTTCTTTCACTGGAATACATGAGACATCATTTTGCACTCTAGCTCCCTAACTATAAGTTCTTTTGAGAATTCAACTGTATATTTTTCGCAACTATTTAATTAATAACGTAATAAAACTATAAGTAAACATATTCATTACAAAAAGAAATTAAATTCATGATATGCGATTTCCAAATCTTACATTGCACATCAGACCTGTTTTATGTCGCCGACGGAAAACGATTATAAATACGTAAATGGATAATAAATTGTGGGAGTCACCAACAGTCATTTAACATTTTCCACAAATGAAACGTAAATAAACAATGAATTTCTCTTGAATACTTTTCATCCGTTTGATATTTCCTCATGCATATAATAAACGTTTTAATTCGCGGTTAAATAAAAGACTTTTCGTATGTCGTTATCCGGAAAAGTTTAACAACAATAAAATAACAATTAGCGATAATTAACAAAGCTATAAAGATAATAATGTTGGTTATGTTTTGTAATTTGAAGTAAATACCATATTTCTTTTGTTTTGTATGATTCATTTTATTTACATAAAGGTGTTGAATTTATACAAATATTTAAATTCAATTCTGAAAATTTTTCTTATTTATACATTCGTTTCCTTGTGGTTCACTTCCACTGATATAAGAAGAGGCGCAGCACGTCTGGAAAGTGAGTCCGGAAAACATGTGAACGTAATTTCACCTGAATCGGTACAGAATACCTATGATAAATTTGAGTAATCAATATGAGTAACTTAGGTAATTTTTTATTATGGGGTAATGGCTCAGTGGTATCAAGTCGGCCTGTGGATCCAAAGAACCCTGGTTTGATCCCCACAGCCGACAAAATATTTTCACAAATTTAAAATTTCCCCTGTGGCGCCCCCACCAATAACATCTTTGGAGGCCGTGATTTGACGGCTGGTAACCGCACTTCACGCGCATAAATATATCTCTTACCGAGATCTGCGGCAGAGTACCACACCCAGTAATGGGTAGAAGGCGTGATGATATATGACCCAGTAAGATATATTTATTTATTTAGGTAATTTTTTTTATTGTCAAATTAAAATGGAAGATTTCAATAAATATTCCAAAGAAAAATTTGGGTCTGTACAGGGAAAATTAATCCATAGAAGCATAAAAGAGATGTACGAAACACAATAAGAATTTATTGTGTTGTCTGACGTTTATCCAGAAATCACGATTTTGATTTGTTTGCATAGCCTGTTGCTTGGCAACTTTATACGCCCTAGGGCTATAATAGTCAAGTTACGCCCGCTTTTGAGAGCCAATAATAGTTATTTATACATCAAGGGTGAAAAAAGGTATTTCTGGCCCGTATGCACAACAAAATAACATTTAATTATATGTTGAAAAGATTAAAATATGTACATAGGTTATATATGAAAATGACATTTTGTAAAATCAAGTATTCACAATAAACAAAAAATTATCATGTTATTTATGTATCCTTAAGAAGTATTTTTGTATGGCCCTAGGGCCAAAAAGAAGTGCTTTTTAGGGCTAACACACATGAAAAGCAGGCTTAAACACTTCTTTTTGGCCCTGGAGCCATAATAAAATAGTTTCGAATGGATACATAAACAAAATGATAATTTGTGTTTATGGCGAATACTTGATTTTGCAAAATATCATTTTGACATATAAATGTAGCTGTTTTAATCTTAAAATTAAATGATATTTTGTTGTGCATAAAATATTGTTGTACCACGGGCGAAATTAGCGTTTCTGATCCTGAGCATGTTATTAGCCCTCGGCGTCTTGCGCCTCGTGCTAATAAACATACCATTGGCCAGAAACGCCTGTTTCCACCCTTGATGCATATGTAAATAACTATTATGATGCCAAATTAAATAAACTTCTTTGTTTTATAATGACGGATAAAATGTTTAAGAAAGAAACTGTGAAAAGGTAGTTATCAAATTTCCAGAAGAATCGCATCAGCAAAACAAACACATTTCCATGCAAGTACCAACCTCCTAAACCTAAATCATCACATCCCGAAACCTAAAACATTTTATCATCTCCCCAGGGGTCACATTTTGAGAGCCACTTTTCCCGGCGTCCATCTCGTATATTGTCTTTTTTCTCGCTATATTTATTTCTTTTTCTTCGTTTTGGCGTAAGAACTGAACAGTAGCACGTGCCTCCATTCGCACCACATATAATAATTGGAAGACGTTAACCTCTTTCTTTGTAAAGCCTCTTTAAATTTCACTGTAAATCAAAGGTGCCAAATGATTCCCGAAAAATTATACTTCGGAGACCGATAAAAGAAATTCGCAAGATCTTCTTTTTATTAATTAGGTAAATAAATTTGACGTCCTAAAATGCTATTTTTGATGTTGTTTTGATTTAGAAAGACGGTAGAGAGTAGGCTAATTGAATTTGACTCAATTAGTCAGATTTTTTTCGTTTCTACATTTTACAAAAGCTTTCAATTTGTAATTAGATATGATTATTAGCTAGTCAGATTGAAGAGGTATAAACGGTAATGCATTTCAAATGGCACCGTTTACAGGACGCCAGGACCGTACTATACTTTTTTCCAGCTGATCGAAATTTCAAATTTATCGACCTTTATACATTTAATGTTACTGTCTGTATCTTTATATCTCATATAGTCAGCGGCGTACTTTGGGGAGAGGGGCGGTTGGTGCGGTCCGCACAGAGCGGCATTTTTTATATTTAGTTTTAGTTGTAAAAAAACAACTGGTTCACTTCATAAGTTTACTATACGATTTCTACGAATTATGAATTACTATATAATTTCGAATATTTTTCTTCATCGTCAAGTAGGGTTGAAAATATTATCTCGAAAAATTCCTTTATTACTGCCTAATTTAAATATGCCATCCAATGCTAAAAAAGTTTCCCATCTATAGTTTGTCTCAATTACAATTATTTATTTATGTTTATTAATTTAATGAGGTAATGTCTCAGTGATTTCGAGTTGGCCTGTGGATCTTGAGGACTCCGGTTCAATTCCCACAGTCAACAAACAATTTTCACCAAATTAAAATTACCTCTGTGGCTCCCCCACCACTAAAATCTTTGGCGGCCGTGATTTGACGGCTGGTAACCGCACTTCACGTACATGAATATATCACTTACCGAGATCTGCTTCGGCAGAGTGCCACACCCAGTAATGGGTAAAAGTCGTGATGATACATTTATTTTATCTTTATTTGTAATTTATCAAAACCACCATTTGATTGACTTAGAAAGAGCGGCAAATTGGAGGCCGCCCTGGGCGGCAAAAGTTCTAGGTACGCCACTGCATTTAGTTGATAAGTATAGAACTTTTTTTAAGTTTCATTAAATGATATGTTACATATTTTTACTTGTTAAATAATATGCTAAATTTATATTTAACTAATAATTCAGCTCATATATAAAAAGGTCGTACAGAAGTGTCATTTTTGGTAGTTGACATCTGATAAACAAAGAAATGTCACTGCGAAGCCGAAACATGTGACATGCTGCCCATATACACTTTTAAATCAACCAATCACGTACAACATTTAAAATGAAGTTGTATTTCTCTTTAATTTTAGGTTATCTTTCTGACTTCCGTTTCGGGTATATCCTGTGGCTATAGCTCACTGCGCCACAGAATAGAATGGAATTTATAAATTTCGAAATCTTTGGCGGTAACATCAACGCACACTACATGGAATTGAAGTGTTTTTGAATAATTTTAAAATAAAAAACAAGATATACACTTGCACAATCACCAAAATTTAATTATATTAAGTCAAAACGCACAACTATGCCTATTAATTATCACCAATTTTAACAAACGAAACAGCTAAATAACATAATAAAATGTTAATTAATAAGATGATATTAACACACATGTGTTCAAAATCAAAGCCTATGACCTATACGTAACTAAAGATGATTATCATTGTTGATTGACGAAAAACATCTCACATGACATATTAATTATATTATCCTTGGAATATAAATATCATAATTTCAATAAAATAGCCATTCGTTATATTATTTCAATAAATATTACCCGACGTTTTGTTTTTCTCAGCCTAATGTAACTGATTTTGTTAATTTTTAACGCTTGTTAATATTTGGATGAATATGAATTATATGCTTGGAATATACAAATTAAAATTTCAATAAAATGTCCACTCGTTAAAATGTGTATGAATATGAAATTTTATTATCCTTGGAATAATATAAATATCATAATATCAATAAAATATCCATTATATTATTTTCTCAGGCTAATGTAACACTCATTAAATTGTTAAAATTTGTATCTAATAACAATAGACGACAATAATAATAAAAAAATATGTATTAGGTACCATGAACTGTGTCAGTTTTTAGGTCAAAAATGTAGTTTCCTAACCATTCGCGACCTAAGATATCACTTATAATTCGAGGTTAGTAAGCTATTTTTTATAATACTTGCAGAAATAGAAGGAAAAGAAAAAAAGGTTTCAAAATTGACAGCTGTCAAATTGTCCAAATAAACAGGATCTTGATATGTAATATGTACTTACTATTCACGGTGGACAGTAAGTAAATATTAAAGTCCTGATATAACCACTGTGCAATAAAAGTTGCACTTATTAGACATATTCCATTTGCCATTTTGATCAGATCTAACGTACATTTACTGAACCAGATTACTTATTTATTTCGCTAGATTACGTCGCTGACTTTATTTTCAGTACTAAAATTGATCATTCTAATTCACTTTGAAGTAATTTACCACAATAAGTACATAAGTTTGCTTAATTCAGTTCTTTTATTCATGTTATCTAATTTGTCTAAACTGATTTAAGCGAACTAAGTGGCAAATGGAATACAGCTAATGTGTTTAAATTTTGAGATTTATAATAATACTGTAAGTTTACAGTGCAAGTATTGTAAAAATAATATTACAGTTGCTATGTAAGTTTCCATCGATTAAAAATTAAAAGTCGAATACAGAATACGCCTTCAAATGTTTATTTCCTTGAACTTGAATTTGGTCGCTTTGAGGTAAAACGATTTGAGCAATTTGATAATAGACAATATTTCGTCACCTTCCATAAGGCGATTTTTTTCACGTCAATTGCTGACGTCAGTTGTTACCAAGCAAACTCGATCTCGTAAATAAACATTGGTCTGGTAATACCCTTGATAATTTGAGAAATTATTATGGTTAACCAAGTTTAGCAAAGTTTTATCTACGTACGTAAAAAAAATGTATAAGGTTAATTTCATAGATAACTAGATCTCAATAACTAACCTATTTTAAATTATGGAAAATACTTAAATTTTCGATTTCAGTCTACTGATTATGATTACTATAAAACTTACTATCGTCATGCTATCAAGAACGTACGTCCTTTGTTATCTAATCATCGTCACCTCAGAGTGAATACCAGTAGTATAGCGGTTTCTTAAGTAGACTATAGTGACAAAACTATTGGTCAATGTTTTTATACCACTTAAAAACGTTTAAAAAAGATTTAAAAATCATCTTTGATAGTTTTCATATATCTAATCTTTCTAAACAATCAGAAAAACTCAAATTCCGCGCGTGTATGGAAAATAGTACTTTCCATACAAGTACTTGGCAAATGTCTCCTTCCTATACAAGAAATAAATACAGAAAAGCCTACTTTCTATCATGGTTGTATAAAAATTTTCTTTTTTATTATATCCGCACAATAATCCTTGTTTAACAAACTAAAAATCGTGCGAAACCGCAATATTAAAACACGCCGTGTTTTAAAGTTGGTAAGCAACAACAAAATCATTTTGTTTTTTAAAATTCATCCATATTTATCATAACAAATTGCAAAATAACGAATCTACATAGTAACATGAACAACAAACTTATCTCCAAATGAACGATATTACGTCAAATCAAAATGAATCAAAATCAAAATGCTGCTTTTCAGCTCTATTTTCCAGATTATGATGTAGGTATAATAAAAAATCTGGTGTAGTCGCGACACGACTTTCTTATACACAGTATATTTAATATTTAAAATATAGATCAATGAAATTGACATAGCATCAAAAACGCTGAATTGAACACTTATAACTTGCTCCTTGCGTTTGACAATTATTATTTGACATATAAATGTTAAACATGTTTTTGTTTTTTGTTTCTATTGCTACTATGATTATTGGAATATATTATTAAATATATAAATTAGTTTTTCTCAAAATTAGACGCATATACAGGAAAATTACAAATAATATTCTATGTTCCAAATATTTTTACTGACATCTTTTATTTGAAACTATTTTTCGTAACTAATTAAATTTTTGAAATAAATGGAATTTATTGTTTTGTGTGTCCAGTAAACTTCCTCTTCCTGTTTTTCAATTTCAGTCAAAATCACCTTAACTCTTCGTATTTTCATGAAACTCATAATTACCGAGTTTCATTAACAAATCTTATCTCGTTCATGAGATATTGCACACTCGAACATCCATCCATCCATCCATCCATCCATCCATCCATCCATCCATCCATCCATCCATCCATCCATCCATCCATCCATCCATCCATTCATCAGTCCATTCATCCACGCACATACACACACAGACATCATTGAGAAAATGATCAAAACGGATTCAGTGGACCTCGAAACACGTATTTCCGCGAAAATCTCGTCAACGATTTTTTTCACGATTCCAATACTTCGTTATACTGTAAGAAAGTAAAAATAGCGTATGATACACTTGTATAAGTGCCTTTAAAGCACTAGTGCCGTTAAACCGCTTTGCGTCGTAATCTTAAATTCGCCACACGCGCTTTGAAGACTTACTTATACACTAGTATCACAATATACTATTAATTTTTATAATATTTTAATACAAATTAACAAATATATACACTGAAACTATTTATAAAAATTGTCAAATAATTTATGATTCAGGATATTCGAATAATGAATTAAAAGACGTAGAGATGTGTCTTATCGCACGAATCACAATATAGTTGTTAGTAAAATGATGACTGAAGGCATGAAAATTCCCTGGTGACGTCACTAGACTTCAGACGTTCACTTGTCGTTTATCATTGTATAGATACGTGTAGGATTGAATGAATGCAGCTTCGGGTTTGGGACTGGCCTGAATGCAGTATCGAATACGCAATTGTGACGTCATTCAATACTCTTTGTTTGAAGAATTGAGGAATTAGGACTGTTTATAAATAAATAAAATATATCATCACGCCTTCTACCCATTACTGGGTGTGGCATTCTGCCGCAACAGATCTCGGTAAGTGATATATTTATGCGCGTGAAGTGCGGTTACCAGTCGTCAAATCACGGCCTCCAAAGATGTTAGTGGTGGAGGAGTCACAGGGATAGTTTTTGAAATTATGAAAATTGTTTGTCGCCTGTGGGAATCGAACCAGTGTTCTCAGGATCCACAGGCCGACTTCATACCACTGAGCTAACCACCCCATCAATTTATTATTGTTATTATTTATTCTAGAATGGGATATGAGGTAGTGGCTCAGTGGTATCGATTTGGCCTATGGATCTTAAGAACCCTGGTTCGAACCCCAAAGCCGACAAACATTTTCAACAATTTAAAAATTACCCCTGTGGCTCCTCCACCAGTAATATCTTTGGAGGTCGTGATTTGACGTCTGGTAAGCGCACTTCACGCGCATAAATATATCACTTACCGAGATCTGCTTCGGCCGAGTGCCACATCCAACTATGGGTAAAAGGCGTGATGATATATTTATTTATTATTTTATTCCAGATTTATCTAGCTTAATTCTTTATCGTATGGGGTGGCTAGCTCAGTGGTATGAAGTCGGCCTGAGGATCCTGAGAACCCTGGTTCGATTCCCACAGGCGACAAACAATTTTCATAATTTTATAAGCTACCCCTGTGGCTCCTCCACCTCTAACATCTTTGGAGGCCGTGATTTGACGACTGGTAACCGCACTTCACGCGCAAAATATAGATATCACTTACCGAGATCTGCTTCAACAGAGTGCCACACCCAGTAATGGGTAGAAGGCGTGATGATATATATATATATATATATATATATATATATATATATATATATATATATATTTTAATTCTTTATCGAATAAGTAATTTTCAGAAGTATTGAGCAATCTTATATTGTTAGATTGTTATATTAAGTTAAAAATTTGTATACTTAAACTAAAAATAAATAAAAAATAAATTTAAAAATAGGAAAAAATATAAATATATAAAACTTTGAACGACTTAAACACTTAAAGAAACTAACTAAAATACGTCATGCATGCAAAAGCACCCAGACATGCAATTTTCTATTTAGCTATTGATTGCAAAACTACCCTTTTACCCCCACCACAATTTTACAAAGTTTCACAAATCACCATGTGCATGAGTCAAAAACACCATAATTAACAGGTGGCGATTAGGTTTGATAACACTTTCCCAGTTTTTTACAATTATTGCGGTTGACGTAATTCCTCAAAACTATTTTCTGCTAATCCCTCGATACTATTTAAATCAAGTGTCGTTGAAAGGAGGTTTCAGTCTTCCGCGAAGTGTGTTGTTTTACTAAAACATTTGTGCGTTTGACAGCTAGATCGTTGTTTGTTTATTTTCTTCGTTTGTTTCGTTTGAATATTTTTGCCGTATTTTTATTTATTTTATTTATAAAGACCTTCGTAATTTTCTCATAACATTTAGAAATAATAAACTTGTAGTTTCACTCAACATCTGGGTAAACAGTTTTGTTTTATAAGCAAATATTTATCAGTATTTAAAGAGAAATTAAGTTAAAGTGACAATGGCGCGACGTACGGTGTGCCCGCTTAAAAATTGGGACAATGGAGAGGTTACCTATGATCGACTTAATGCCTCTAGTGAAGTAAGTTTACAATTTGTTTTTATTGAATTTTTCTACATTTATGTACAGGAAGTAAACCCTCGAACGCTTTAATCAAATGAAGATTGCTTTTCCTCGAACTTTATTTGCAAAATGAATAAATCCAAGAAAATCTCGAAATTCTAAAATACAGGATGTTCATTTTAAGTGGCGCACCATTTCTATCTCGAGAAGTATAGTAGTAGCTACGAAGTTTGTTAAATTAGCAAACTATTTCTATTTTATAAGAGATTATTATGATAATAAATAAATAAATAAATATATCATCAAGCCTTCTACCCATTACTGGGTGTGGCACTCTGCTGAAGCAGATCTCGGTAAGTGATATATTTTGCGCGTGAAGTGCGGTTACCAGTCGTCAAATCACGGCCCCCAAACATGTTAGTGGTGGAGGAGCCACAGGGATAGTTTTTTCAAATTATGAAAATTTGTCGCCTGTGAGAATCGAACCAGGGACCTCACTTATATCACTTACCGAGATATACTTCGGCAGAGTACCGCACCCAGTAATGGGTAAAGGGCGTGATGATATATTTATATTTTTTTATTTAAGTTCTTTTGAAAATAGTTACAATTTATCAATTCTTAGTGTCGTTAAAACATTATATGAACATTGAAATATTTAAACAAAATTATTATTCAAGTACTAATGACTCGACAACGTCATATGAAAAGTAAACAGTTTATTCTTCATAATATATTCAAAGACAATATTGACAAAACTACATTTAATTTTATTTGTTAATTGCAAATTTTAATTATGAGAAAACATGTACAATCAAAAATGCTAAAACATTGAAAATAATTTGAAAAATAACAAAAAAATGCTTGTGATTTAACTCATCTTAAAATCCATTAAAAACGTTTGAAAATTCGATACAAACTTATAGTCCGTTCAGAGAGATTACAGTGGGATTGTATTTCACCTATTTGATCTTAATTTTGATTGGCTACCCAAAACGTCAAAATAAAGACATGTTTACGATTGTAACAATGATACCACTGATCCAATTTTTATACATATGGGGTAGCTAGCTCAGTGGTATCGAGTAGTCCTGTGGGTCCTCAGTTCGATTCCCACAGCCGACAAACTATTAAAGTTACCCCTGTGGCTCCCCCTCCACTAACATCTTTGGGGACTGTGATTTGACTGCTGGTAACTGCACTTCACGCGCATAAATATATCACTTACTAAGATATACTCCGGCAGAGTGCCACACTCAGTAATGGGTAAAGGGCGTGATACATTTATATTTATTTTATGAATAAATAAATATATCACCACATCTTTTACCTATTACTGGGTATGGCACTCTGTCGTAGCAGATAAGTAAAATATGTATGCGCGAGAAATGCGGTTACTATCCGTCCTATCACGGCCTCGAAAGTTGTTAGTGTTTGAGGAGCCACAGGGGTAATTATTATGTTGTGAAAATTGTTTGTGGACTGTGGGAATCGAACCCTGGTTCTTCTAATTGTATTAAGAAATTAGACCATCTCAATTCTTTTATAAGATAACTATCTTACACTAAAGAAACACTGCAAATTGCAATTTGGTGTTAGCAAGCCACTCACTCGTAGCGTTAAGTGCAGAAACTAAACTAACAAGCATTCGTACTGCTCTGCCGCTGATTTAATTACACGGCTATTTACAGATGCTTCTTTACTCAGCGCTAAGAAAATTGCGAGAATGAATCGGAAACAAAATGTTAATTAATTTAATTTTTGTTTAATTATTGCACGAGAAAAGTAATTACATTTTTACACCTTGTGATGCAGCAAATGAATTTGCTACGAATCAAAAATTAGTTCCCGCTAAAATTAATTATTTAGTTAGTTTTGTGCGTTACGAGATGGATAGTGGCTCGAAAGACTTGGGTTTAATTCCATTGTATCTATAGGTTATATTTTTTCTACGATTGGTAAAAAAAGTAGACTTTTCGAACGTTATTTGGTGACAGGAAGTAAACAATTGCAGACCGTTCCTATTGGCAACGAATCTTATTAGAACACAAATGTCAATTTTTTTTAAAACATTTTTGTTTTGTATGAATTGTTTCCTTGGTTATCTATATTTAAAGTTTTAATTAAACTACAATTAAAAATTGCCATTTGAATACATTTACTTAGATATTTTCACTGTAAATCAGTTTTCTAGTTAGCTAGCTCAGTGGTATGAAGTCGGCCTGTAGATCCTGAGAACCCTGATTCCCACAGGCGACAAACAATTATCATAATTTCAAAATCTACCCCTGTGGCTCCTCCACCACTAACATCTTTGGGGGCCGTGATTTGACGACTAGTAACCGCATTTCACGCGTAAAATATATCATTTACCGAGATCTGCTTCGGCTGAATGCCACACCCAGTAATGGGTAGAAGGCATAATGTTATATTTATATATATTTATTTTAGAATTCTTTAAAAAAATCTATATATTTAAAATTACAGAGCTGTCACTGTAAATCGTATTTTGTCGTATATTTGTGAGATTTTTTTTTATATTTCCTCAGAGCAGTTTGTATGTGTGCCACACTATAAAAATAATAAAGTTTGTAATATGTTTTGCGAATGGTACTAATTTAAATAGGTAAATAAGTACATGCTAGAAACAAAAATTGCATTAATGAATTAATATTAGTATTCCGGAAATAAATGTTCCTTTGAAGTTTAATTCCATTAAATACAAACATTTCAAATATTTGTTAATTATACTCGTATACGAAATGAAATTCGTCAAATTCTGAAGAAATATTCAGATATTTTAATTGTACTTTTGGTAAAAAAATAACAATGTAAATTTTAATATAATAAAAATTTTCTCATTCTCATAACAAATGTATATCATTTGATTTTAATAAAACACATACCACGAATTTTTATAGAAATTAAAATTGAATATAAACACAGGAAGTGTTTTTATTTTGATTCGCAATGTAGATTTCGAAAAGTGACACAAAAAACAGTTTAATTTTAAAAGTTTTTTTTTTACTTTTTTCAAAAATTGATGCAAGATATAATGTAATAATTATTTGTGTACCTTGAGCGGCAAGGACACTTTTTGCTCAAGATGCATACAATATTTTTTCTACGACCATTTAGAAACGCTTGAAAAAGAATTTAAAATAATTATTGACAGTTTTTCTGTTTGGAAATTCGATCAACAGTTTTCATGTATCCATGGATACGATGACACATTCTTACATTGCTGCTTGGCAAGCGGCCCAAGCGGCAAATATCAACTTTCTGCTTTCAACTGACAGCTGAAAAAGTATTTTCTGCACGGTCGTGATAAAAATAAATTACAGATAAATTGATAAGAAGTAAATTTTCAGGTGCTCTGATAGAATGAAGATTTATTTTTGTTCGTATTTATTTACAAAGCAAACAAACAAGAAAATATTTTAAAATCATCGTTACATATCATTTAGTACTTACTTTAATGTTTATGTCTGATTCAAAAGCAATTATTCAAATATATACATCACGCTATATCCCATTAAATGGGGTAGCAAAAACCTTTGCAACATCCACGCATCAGGCATTTTACAGGCAATCGTAGCTCAGTGGATAAAAGCGATGTAAAACTTGCGTTTCTTAATTAGCAAGCAAGAGGTCGTGCGTTCAAATCTCACTGACTTCTACTTATATCCAAAAAAAATACGATTGTGTCTGAGTGGTTCGGATTCTCACTATAAGCTGTAGGCCCCCTGTACTGTAATTGGGATTTACTTCCTGTTGTGCAGAGTAACAAATAAATAAATAAATAAAATCAGATCGAAAAATCAGTCTTCATCAAACATTCTCATCCTAACACACCATCCTCGCCTCAACCATATTCATAGATCCCTCCATACAAGCTCATTTATTCCTCACACTCGGAATCTTTCAGCACAAACCTTCAATCACATCCATCGATTCGCTCCCATACACCTGTTTCATTTATCGTTCATTTGTCGTATGTTCCACACGTTCAAAGTATTTCAACATGCTCACGCTCACTCCTCTAACGACGAATCTAAAAAGATAAAGGGATGTATCAATCCGCGATTGATTTTAAAATAACAAAACAAAATCTGTTAATATTTTCTTGTTTATAACGGCAATTAGATTGGTTAAATTTGACATATGGGGTAATGGTTCAGTGGTATCGAGTCGGCTTGTGGATCCTAAGAATTCTGGTTCGATAAACATTTTCACCAAAATTAAAATTACCCCTGTGGTTCCTCCACACACTAACATCTTTGGGGGCCGTGAGTTGACAGTTGGTAACCGCACTTCACGCGCTTAATATATCACTTACCAAGATCTGCTTCGGCAGAGTTCCACACCCAGTAATGAGTAAAAGGCGTGATGATATGTTTATATTTTATCTAAATTTTACATATTTTGTCGAGATCCAAATGAAATTACAGATATCCAAGCTTTACTTCCCATTGGTTGCGCTGTACACTCTGAGTAAATAGAAACATCAACGATGGTCTTTCTGTTTTCATTTGTTTCGCATTTCCACTTCCTCTATAGTTAATTAATCTTCCCAACAAACAGATTACAATTCTCTAACTTGCCATCAAAATATAATTTATGAACGTGTAACTACTCGTTGTATCTAGACGCCTTAGGACTAAAACAACGGACGGAAAACGGAACAATCACAAAACAAAGCTTACCTGATACCTGATTCAATTCGGAATTATGCATTTGGCGAGTCTCCATATATCACAATATTCTATAGAACGCACTCAATAAATTATTGCTTAACAAGCGAGCATCGTCGCCGCCTACTTGCTTATCTTAAAATTAATTCACCCATCCTTGTAGCGTATCGGTTGCAGGATTAATCCTTCACTGGAATATCTTCCGGGAAACGGGAATGAAATCCGGGAGAGTGGTTTGCCTTTTGTTTAATCAAATATTTAATCTACTGTTCAGTTTTCTCAAAGCCTTCTCGATTTCGTTGGGGAGGAAGCCAGAATTATTAAGACGTACTATACATTTTTCAGATGTTATTTTCTGCTTTTGATCATTTGATTTTCAATTGTTTTTGGGAATTATATTCTGTTTCTTTTACATTTGTAAATTTTTTTAGAGCAACACGCCATCGTCCTAATGCCATTTTCTTGTTATTTCGTTTTATAACTAAAATAAATAAATATATCATCACGCCTTCTACTCATTACTGGGTGTGGCACTCTGCCGAAGCAGATCTCAATAAGTGATATATTTTGCGCGTGAAGTGCGGTTACCAGACGTCAAATCACGGCCTTCAAAGATGTTAGTGATGGAGGAGCTACAGGGGTAGCTTTTGAAATTATGAAAATTGTTTGTCGCCTGGTTCGATTCCCACAGGCGACAAATTTTCATAATTTGAAAAGGCTATCTCTGTGGCTCCTCCACCACTAACATGTTTGGGAGCTGTGATTTGACGACTGGTAACCGCACTTCACGCGCAAAAATATATCACTTACCGAGATCTGCTTCAGCAGAGTGCCACACCCAGTAATGGGTAGAAGGCGTGATGATATATTTATTTTTTTTAATTGTTTGTCGTCTGTGGGAATCGAACCAGGGTTCTCAGGATCCACAGGCCGACTTCATACCACTAAAAACATTATGAAGAACTACTGACGTCATAAAAAAATATAACTAGATGAATGACATAGGGTGCTGCTACGTTTACATGTAATCGGTTTTAAATTTTATTGCGCGTTGCTTTTTTGGAGCTGACATGATTTAATTTTTCTCTGACTTCGCAGATATTTTAGAGACTTTTAGTGCGTTCGGTATTCTCAAATAAATTTTAAATTAATAATGAAAATTAATGACATATATACATATTTACCTCTCGTACAGCACTTAAGAGCAAGAGCGGTCCATTATTTGCATATTCTTGTTCAAAATTAATTATTAAATAAAGAATCAGGAATTCACATTCCTTTGACGAATTTCTTTCCCTCCGCATTGCTATAAAATAACTTTTAAGACCTACTATAGGTCAAAGTCAAAGTTTTTAAACAGATATTTTGATGTTTAAAACAATAGATCATGAATCTGACAGATCAATGACAACTCGATATAGACAGAAAATAAATATATCATCACGCCTTCTACTACTGGAGACCGATTCTAATTCTTGGCGACTGATTGGCGACTAATTTCAGTCGCTAAGTCAATGACGTTACAGTGCAGTCAATATCATGGGGATTTTAATTTCTTACGTTGGTATAAATAGGACCAACGGAGTATTTTGTGTTGGTACTTATAATTTCTGACAGCCACTTATTTATTTATTTTTCTTTGTTCAACTCAAATATTTGTATGGTGTTGCTTAAACTTGACACAAATTGACGGAATTTTTAGTAATTTTCAAGAAATTAGTAATAAAATATAAAACTTTTCAAACTTCAAAACTAATCAACCACAAAATGCTAAGCGACTGACGCCATGAGACTTCGCAACAGTCTTGTACTAGTCGCCAGCATACGCGATTCCCTAAGCGACCAGTCGCCAACAATGACGTCAGGATTGTACTTTTAACTATACCAACAGATGGCGCCAGTATCAGAGTCGCTAAATATGACGTCAAACAGTCGCTAAATCTAGTCGCCAACGAATTAGAATAGGTCTCCTGGGTGTGGCACTCTGCCGAAGCAGATCTCGGTAAGTGATATATTTATGCGCGTGAAATCCGGTTACCAGCCATCAAATCGCGGCCCCCATAGATGTTAGTTGTGGGGGAGCCACAGGGGTAGTTTTTAAAATGGTGAAAATTGTTTGTCGCCTGTAGGCATCGAACCAGGGTTCTCAGAATCCACAGGCCGAAACGATACCACTGAGCTAGCTACCCTCATGTATCTTGTAAACGTGCAAAAAATAAAATAATTGTTATAAATGAAACAGAATTATTTTCAATACATGAATCGATAGTAAATATAGCTATTATTCAATATTCTTATAAAAGATTTGTATTTTAATGCCTTTTTTTAAAATTATCATTTCAATATTGAACTTATGGGATGGCTAGCACAGTGGTATGAAGTCGGCCTGTGGATCCTGAGGTTCCTGGTTCGATTCCCACAGGCGACAAATTTTCATAATTTGAAAAAGCTATCCCTGTGGCTCCTCCACCACTAACATGTTTGGGGGCCGTGATTTGACGACTGGTAACCGCACTTCACGCGCAAAAATATATCACTTACCGAGATCTGCTTTAGCAGAGTGCCACACCCAGCATTGGGTAGAAGGCGTGATGATATATTTATTTATTTATTTATTTAATATTGAACTTGTTTTTTTTTTTAGGATTTTATTAATTTTTATCAGAATGAACGACGTCCGTCCATCTTTATAACGTTTTTAGTATAGTTGCTGTTTTACGTTCCGAAATTTAATTCTGAAATTACAGAGCCAGATAATATCTTAAGTTATAATTTCTTACCTTTATGATTGAAACAGAACAGAAGCTCACACCTACGAAAGCTAATTAATTATTAATAAAGCTCGATGCTCCTAACAAAATTAACTACTATAGTAGCAACAGAACTTACTAATCTAATTAATTATTTTATTAAATTACCCTTTAATCTGATTATCTGTTCCTCTATAATTTTATTGTACATCTTAAAACTTGGACTCACACAGAAGTAATTTTCATTATGAATTTTATTGTTTAGTATAATGTAATATATTTATTTATTAAAATGTCATTTGTTATACTGGTTTCCTATGGCTTTGAAGATGCATATGTTTATATTCATTTTTATTTCTGTTTACGGTTAATTTAAAATAATATGAAACTAGATATGGGATTGTAGATATTATCATTGAATTCCTTATATATTTTGATCCGCAATATATATTATTTTTAATCGTCGGAGTTATGAACGCAAAAATTTCAGGTTATGAAAATGTCATTTTTTTGGTTGAACCAAAAATATAAAAAATTTAAAATATGGTTCTATATAATTCAAACTACGAGAAATTGAATGCCGTTGAGCGCATCATCATATCTTTTTTAGTTTTCGAGTTACAGCGATTTTTGATTTTTTGTAAAGCTCAACTTTGAAGGCCCATATCTCGAAAACTAAACTAGATATTGAAATGCGGTTTGAACGACAATATTTCTCGTGCCCTAATTAACTTCTATCGAAATTTTGAAAATTTTGAAAATTTTAATTTTTTTTTCAAAATTTCGTTTCTCAATATTTCAAAAAATTTAAAAGATATTGGAAATCTGTGAACAACAGTGAATTCCTCTCGTAAAAATACATAGGTATGCAAATTTTCAAGCAAAAATTCGCACAGATAAAGTTTTTATTACAAAAAAACTAAAAATCACTGTTTTTTAATTATTTTTGAAGGGGTACCCCTTAAGATTTTTACGAATTTAGGCCATTTTTAGTTTTTTTGTTCTAAAAATTGTATCCGTGGAGTAAAAACTCTGAAAATTTACATACCTATGTACTTTTACGAGAGAAATTCACTAATGTCCACAGATTTTTAATATCTCTTCAAGTTTTTGAAATATGACAAAAAAAAAAATTGAAAAAAAATTAAAAATTTTCAAAATTTTCAAAATTTCATTATAAGTTAATTGGAGCACGAGAAATACACTCGTTCAAACCGCATTTCAATATCTCTTTTAGTTTTAGAGATATAGGCCTTCAAAGTTGAGATCTTAAAAAAGTCAAAAATCGCTGTATCTCGTATACTAAAAAAGATATGAAGATGCGCTTAACGGTATTCGATTTCTCGTGCACTGAATTATATAGAAATATATTTTTTAAAAATTCAATTTTTAAACTTTGTTCAATCAAAAAACCCGCATTTTCATTAACCGATTTTTTTGCGATCATGACTCCGGCGATTAAAAAGAAATATTTTGAGAATCAAAATATGCATACCTACACAGAAATATATGAGAAATTGAACGGTAAAATCCTCAATTTCATATCTAGTGTCATATTATTTTAAATTAATCCTTAAGGTAGTATTATCATGGAAGCATTTACGACAGGTTTTAATGAAATTTAAATATGTAATTTTTCATGAGTTTCTACATTAATATGCAAATTTACGGTAATTAAACTAATGCTACCTTATATAATAACAGTCTATTACTTAATGAACATTAAATAAAGTGTTGGCGCAACCGGCCCTTAGTCTTGCAACTGGAACAAATGCAAACAAATGCAACTTCATGTTACCTGGGTTACTATTAGGTAGATTCTGATTTGGCAACACTGTACGTTAAGGAGCAGAGATTATCTTTTTCAAGTTACGCAAAATAGTTTGAATTAATATTCCGTATAAACATTATTGTTACATTGGCATAAATAAATATATTTTCGTCTTCATTCCAAAACAAATATTTAGTACACTCTGTACAAACAAAAAACCCATTACGAATTCAGCACCCTTCAATATCAAACCACGCATCAATTATTCACAAAGGTCTGCTTAAAACATCGGAGTATCTCTGGTCCGCGATTTATCGAATTCCTTGGGTTTGTTCCTTGCCTGTTCGAAATTTAATTAACATCAGTTGAAGTGAACGTCTAACGGTTCTTACCACTCGCCACACCGCCATCTATCGGGGCAGGACGGAACTAATAACGATTCCAGTGTCTTACAGTGTACACACGGCGATAGGGAATTGTTGATAACCGCAAAGTAACGTGATATGTGACAAATGAAATGTGGGGAGATAGCTTTTATTTGCGGTTGTTTTAAAGTGTGGTTAGTCGGGATTTGTGAATTTGGAGACTATTCTTAGAAACGATTTGCATACGCAAAATGTATGTTCGTTTAGTAATTTACTTTCGTCAAATGATTATTTATTTATTATAATATATGGGATCTCAGTAAGTGATATATTTTGCGCGTGAAATGCGGTTACCAGTCGTCACATCACGGCCCCCAAATATTTTAGTGGTGGAGGAGCCAAAGGGGTAGCTTTTGAAATTATGAAAATTGTTTTTCGTCTGTGGGAATCGAACCAGGGTTCTCAGGATGCAAAGGCCGACTTCATATCACTGAGCTAGCCACCCCATAGAAGCATACTCAAAAATGCCAAATTTTAATTTGTGGCACTTTTGTTGCAAACGACCGATTATCTCTTCTAGATATTTAGATTTCAAGACCCTACTTTGAGTAAGCTATTTCAGGCTGTGACATCCGATATATAGATACAAGATAAATTCATATTTTCCGTATTGGAGCATATCTAAAATTTAAAATATCGTTTCTAAAAAGTAAACATATTTAAATTTTAAATTGATCTCCGATCAGAAACTACCTAAAATATACTCTTCATACAAGCTTATAAATATATAAAACATCCTGGCAAAATTGAAAACAAATATTTAAGGAACCTAACAAAAATTCCCTATTTAGTTTTTAGTTAAAATGTTTATTAATTAACAAAATTTCGTTACAAGTACATTTTTAATTAAATACACTACCGCCCACACAATCGCAGTTGAAGATGTTGCCCTAGGAATTCACAAATCGCATTCTTCATTTTCCCTCTCTGAATTTTAATCTCTTGACCGTGCAGATCCGTACCCAAACATTTCCTTAAACGTCTTTGTCGTGTTTTAGCTACAAAGCACTGTCTTTTGTTCTTATTTCTTTCGCTTTGTAAATACCAAGGTGCAAGAAAATTGAACATCGAGGAATGTGAGACAAAAGAAGGAATGTTTAATGTGTGGGTTGTTTAGATATTATTTTCCGAATTTTGTTATAGTTAATTGATTTTGAGGATATCTTTGAAAGAGATTTTGTGGACTCTGAAGGCAAGATTTTATATTTCAGTGAAAGATTTTATCAGTTTTTTGTGCTGGTGATACTTGACATTCCAAGATGGAGAAGGTTTTTATCCTAGAAATAAAAAACGAAATTGAAATATGTCATGTCTGTTCAGTTTAAAACGTGTCGCAAGAATACATGTATTACATTTATATGCAGGGTGCAGAACTTCGGTTATATCTTTAGTTATATTTTTACTGACTTAGTAATCGGTAAGCTAGTTTATCGTGGTTTACTGTCAGTTGAACTCTTTGTTATAATAACCATTGTTGGTGAAATGGTAATCGAGTTTAACTGGTCAGTTTTAGTATCTATTAAATTTGTATACTGGGTGTTTACTTTGTGTTAGAAAATATAATAGTAATATTTTCATATCATATTCATTTCTGTCCTAATAATTTTGAATAAAATATAAATATAAATGTGTTTAGTATTAATAAGTATTTATTTTTTTGACTAATGTTTTATTTGTGAAATAAACGCAAACAAAATTAATAGTTAGAAAGCTAGGGTTTAAAATGATGTCTCATTTTTTCCAGTGACAGAAATTGTTTTTTTTTAAATAGATTATGTCATGATAAACATGAAAATAAGAAAATTAGATTTGAGAACAGGAACTTCTTCGACTCTTTTAAAAAAAAAATTGTATATATCATCACGCCTTCTACCCATTACTGGGTGTGGCACTCTGCCGAAGCAGATCTCGGTAAGTGATATATTTTGCGCGTGAAGTGCGGTTATCAGTCGTCAAATCACGGCCCCCAAAGATGTTAGTGGTGGAGCCACACTTTTGAAATTATGAAAATTGTTTGTCGTCTGTGGGAATCGAACCAGGGTTCTCAGGATCCACAGGCCTACTTCATACCACTGAGCTAGTCACATCAAATAAATAAATAAATGAATAAATGAATAAATAAATAAATAAAACAATTAAACATGATTAAATTGTTAAAATGATGCAATTAAAAAAAATAGTAGTTTTTAATGTTTGGTGGTTCTTAATTGACTTCTTCGGCTCTTTGTATAAATTATAATAAATATTTAGCTTTAGAGATACATTAAAATACTGTTTTAATTAATTAGGTGTAGTATTTTGAAGCCAGTAAAGTCAACAAAATACACAAAGAAATTGCCTGAGGCTTGCACGGTAATTCCTGTCTTTATTAAAACTTTGTTTCAACAAAGTAAAAATTGTTACACACGAACTTTTGACATTAAAAATAAATAGTACGTATACGTACGCATTATAACAATTAATAATTTTATGACAAATAAGTTTCTTAGGACTTAGGAAATTATGAAAGTTCTTGGTAACTTGTCAGACTTGTATCATACGTCATATCACGTCTACTTATATGACATTTACGTCGACAATTAATTATTAATAATGATTACAATTTTATTAACTTGGGTCATTTTGGTTTGGTTGAGTATAGGTGTTTCAAAAATAGATTTATGGTTAGTGGCAAATTCAAAAATAAATTATGAAAATTTGTGTTCAGTGAAATAAACTAATAATTTAAAAAATAATTTCTTATAACTATACATACATACAGGCAGTAATAGTATATTACATAACAAGCATTGAAAGTGTACGATGACGTGCGAGTGTACAAATTGAAAAACTAGGCGCGCAGCGCCGAGTGATTTAAGTACACGGGCACATGTATCACACTTTCGAGCGAGTTATGTACACTATTTTTTAGACGACCAAAAAATATTTCTTAAAAAAGTTTGCAAGAGCAATGTTGTTACACTTTGATAACTGATGTGTTTTTGAAGGTAAGCGTTGACGTTTGACGCTTGAGGTTAGGTGTGGTGATACCAATTGTACTAATCATAATATCAAAACATTAAACAATGCTAAAATATTAGTAAATAAGTAATTATTAATTTAAAAAAATAAGATTTAGCTAAGCGTAAGTGTTGAAAAATCTACCAACATTTCGATTTAAATAATAATACAAATTCTTTTCATTTATTTTATTATTTTCTTTCATCGTAATGCCATCTGTTGTCAATCAGTGGAACTTCACCTAATATGTTAGAAATATACGTTATAATAATATATCAGTGTATGTAATGTTCAACTTTCCGTAGTAATTTATGATGTTGTTATGGTTACTTTCATAAGTGATCGTCTGAAAACATTTATTTAATCATTTTTTTTCTGTTTCGGATGAAGACATTTATGAATTAGAATATCATTAGCAGAGCTGGGCAAGCTACTTAAAAAAAGTAGCTAAGCTACAGCTACAGCTATTCTTTAAAAAAGTAGCTAAGCTACAGCTATAAGCTATATTTTGTAAAATATAGCTAAGCTACAGCTAAAAGCATTCGTTAAAGTAGCTGTTAAATTTTAAAGCTACTTTTTTAAATTATTGTGAAATAATTAAATTTGCCTTTGTCATATGATCAGTCTTTTGTTATAATGACTGTTAATTTACTATTATGTACATAAATATCAAAAATAGCAAATACCATCTGGCACCTACTGTGTATTTTTGCGTATTAGAGCCAGTTAGAACCGGCAACAAATAATTATTTTGTGTGGGTTTAGCTTGTACGCATGCGTACTTTGTTGACCTTCTGCTTAAAAAGTAGCTTTAGCTACAAAAAGTAGCTTTAAAAGTAGCTTCAGTTGTTATTTTTAAGCTAATAGAAAAAAAAGTAGCTAGCTACAAGCTACAGCTATATTTTTTCACAGTTAGCTAAGCTACAGCTACAGCTAAGGTAAATTTAGCTAAACTAGTAGCTAAGCTACAAAAGTAGCTAGCTACTGCCCAGCTCTGATCATTAGTTCCAGAATTTTTTTGTCTACAAAAAACTATTTATCTGTTTTGCTGAGAAAAAGTTAGGTGAATCAATAATTGTATATTTTAAAACTAACATTAATATCCCTATAGCCCGTCTCCTGACACACCATCCTGTATATGTTTCAGTAAAACATCCCACCAATATTTTATACCTATACTATGATCAGTTATAAATAAAAATTTATCTGTACTTTATGTTCGACTACGTATTGTTTTCATAGTATTTTGCATATTATTTCTATTCGAATAAATACAACAATAACAAACTACTGACACAGTAAGCCCTAGACACCAAACAATAAAACGAACAAACTTATTATTGTAGTAAAAACGTGTTATTGTAAATAAAAGAGAAATGCTACATCAAAATAGAAGCATGAAATACTTTTTATCCGTATATTTACTGCGCAAGAAAAAATAATCGCGCTAAATATGATGGGATTTGTTACAATAACATAAAAGAATGAATCGTTTGAAGCTGTCGTTTGATGTTTGAGTCATCCCGTATGTAGTTTATTACCAATTATTGTTCATAGAATTATTTTGAGCTATGAATAAATGTAATATGTCCAGACAAAAGCTGGTGATTTTTATGATCCTGAAAGCTGAAAGGATCGAAATCAAGGGTCCTGAAACAGACAGCATTTCACAGATAAGTGCTTGTGATAACCATTGGATTATTTCATATTTGAAAGCGATTGTCTGTATGATTTTCCTATTGATCAATTTAAATTCATTGGCTATGAAATTGGAATTATTTATATGACTTCAACGTAAACATATTTCGTAATTTAATTGGCGGCATTCTTTAAGTTTCTAACTAATATATCATCATGTTTTCTTAGTTACTTTTTTGGGCCCTAGGCAACTAATAATTAGGGGGATTCATACAGTCATTCACAAAATTTAATTGCTGCAAATAACACTTTAATATTGCTCTTATGAAGTGTGTCATGGAACGTGTCAATTTAATTTTAATTAATTTACCTCCAGTTATAAATTCGTGAAATTTAACCTTTCATTAATGAGATAAATAATTATTAATTACATATCAATCTATATAATTATGTAAGGAATTCTCATAATTTGCTCAAAATAAATAAACTTATCACCATGGAAACATTCATTTTCTGATCTCGTGAAATTTAGAGATAGGTAAAGTTTTATTGATCACGCTTGTCATACTTTCTGATCTAAATCGGTAAAGACGATTTTTCCATCTAATAATGATCCGAAAGGACTAATTTTCTGTGCGATCAGATGTCATTTGGATGTCATCATATCGTTGTTTTCTACAGAGTGATCAAAAGGAATTGTTACAGTTGGCAATAAAAAAAATTACTTGAAATTGGTAAGCCTGATACATAAATTCATTTCCTGTTGTTGACAGTGACACTTAAAATTTAAATTTGAGTACATTTATTATTACATTTATTTCTAAAGTATTTCTATTACTTAAATAGTCAAAATTCTATTGGCTGTCAGACTCCTGACATAACCTATTTGTATTTATTAGAAATGTCAAATAGCATTTCCGCCTTTAACTGACGTTGTGCCAACTGTGGAATAAAAAGATCTCTGGAATTGTATTGCCAACTATAACAATTCCTTTTGATCATCCTGTAGTTGCCATAGATATGATTTCACTTTGCTTCCCTAGAAAAGAAAAAATACTTTTTCTTTAAACATCAGAAAAAGATGACATTTCAGACCTCCATAGAAACAGTTGAAAGTTTGAGTTTTCTGAGAAATACATTTTCGGACGCTCGTTAAAATCAAAACGTTTCATTGGTTCATCAGCGGTAGAAAATAGTTATTGGTGTGTACATAGAGCAGAAAGTAGTCTATTACCGCTCGCGCATGGAGATTGTTCATCGAGGCGTAGCGGCAAATGTCAATTTTCTGCTTTCAACCGCGAGTTGGAAAAGTCAAATTTTAATCGGTCTTTGAAAAATTATTTTTCTGTCGTTCACGAGTGTTATTTGAAATGAAAATGTTTAATTGAGCAAATAATTCGGCCTTTGAAGTAAAAATAACATATTTTGTATGAGGCGAAAGTGAGTTTTTGTGCCTCATCTGTAGTTATCGCCCTCGCTACGCTCGTCCGTGAATACCTACTAATTTGCCACAAAAAATCTCTTTAGTTCCTTATAGAATAAAAATAAAATAAAATAAATATATCATCACGCCTTCCACCCATTACTGGATGTGGTACTCTGCCGAAGCAGATCTCGGTAAGTGATATACTTTTGCGCGTGAAGTGCGGTTACCAGTCGTCAAATCACGGCCCCCAAAGATGTTACTGGTAGAGGAGCCACAGGGGTAGTTTTTGAAACTATGAAAATTGTTTGTCGCCTGTGGGAATCGAACCAGGATTCTCAGGATCCACAGGCCGACTTCATACCACTGAGCTAGCCACTCCATTGAATAATAATATACTATTATTCCCTTAGGATGAAAAATATCACTTTTTTCTCTCAATTGAGGTAAAAAAATTTTACTTTTTTTGCAGGGTCATGAAAAAATAATAGTCTTCATAAAAAGTATTGAAAATGTAAATGAGTACCTACCTGAAAATATTTTCAGATATATTATCTATTCATATTACAGATGACTACAATTAAATACCAACATTTATTATTTAAAAACAAACAAAAACTAAATTTAAAACACAAATTTACAGTTCAAAAACTATAAGTCACATAACACAATTTTCAATTTCATCGCTAGCACTTAACTCTATAATATAATCACAGTCTCTTGCCCCGGGTTCACCACAGAGTTCTAACTATCCTTCACCCTTGTGGTTTCCCCCTCCCTTCTGTCTATCATGCAGCATAAAGCTCTCTGCTGGTGGCAAGCATCTTCAGCAGCGTCGTCGCACCACGTGGTCGTACAGAACAACGTGTTCGTATTTCTCTGTGGGGATGGTAGTTCGAGTTGTGTGCCACGCAGAGATGTACTGCGGGTTCACGTTGACTGTTTTGCGGTCGTGCCAGCATTGGAATAGTAGGCCGTGGATGGGATCAATCACCACCTGTAAAAACATTTAGTTAAAATACTAAAATCGACTGGAAATTAGGTCTTTTTGATGTAATCGCAAATTGCTTATTTTTGTTCATATATGATGTTTAAAATCCGTAAGACTGTAGTTTTATAAAAATAGTATATTACATATCATGAACTGTAAGTGACAGTTTTTAGGTCAAGAATGTAGTTTGGGAAATCGAGGTCCGAAGGGTCGAGATATCCTAAACATTCTCGACATCAAAAAATCACTTACAGTTCGAGGTTAGTAAGCTATTTTTTACAATACTTACACAAATAGAAAGAAAAGAAAAATATAAAATAAAATAAATAAATATATCACCACGCTTCTTACCCATTACTGGGCGTGACACTCAGCCGAAGCAGATCTCGGTAAGTGATATATTTATGCGCGTGAAATGCGGTTATCAGCCGTCAAATCAAGATCCCCAAAGATGTTAGTGGTAGAGAAGCCACAGGGGTAATTTTAATTTGGTGAAAATGTTTGTCGACTAAGGGGATCGAACTAGGGTTCTTAGGATCTACAGGTCGACACGATACCACTGAGCCATTTTCATAAAAATAATATATTACGTACCATGAACTGTAAGTGACAGTTTTTAGATCAATTATGTAGTTTGGGAAATTGAGGCTCGTAGGGTCGAAATTTCCTAAATATTCGTGATATAAAAAAAATCACTTACAGTTCTAAGTTAGTAAGACATTTTCTACAATACAAATATAAAGAAAAGAAAATAGGTTTCAAAATTAACAGCTGTCAAATTGTTATCAAAATAAACTGGACCTTGATCTATAATATTTACTTACTGTCCACGGTGGATGGTAAGTAATTATTATAGTCCTGATGTAACCAAGGAAACAACTGTGCAATAAAATTTCCATTTACTGTGTTTAAATTTTGTCATTATTGTCTAGATTTACGATCTATAAACTTATAGATTTATTACAGAATTCCACCATAAATTAAAATAAATATATCATCACGTTTTTCAACCTATAGAGTGTGAAACTCTGCCGTAGCAGATCTCAGTAAGTGATATATTTATGCGCGTGAAGTGCGGTTACCAACCATCAAATCACAGCCCTTAAAGATGTTAGTGGAGGGGAAGCTACAGGGATAATTTTAATGTGGTGAAATGGTGAAAATTGTTCATCGGCTGTAGAAATCGAACCCGGGTTCTCAAATTCTTAGTCCGGCAAAAATAAATAAATATGCAAATTAGTATTTCTAAAATGTTACAGATTTACATGAACTTAATGTAACATAGTGCAGTACTTAATTTCTTTGCTTATATAGGATTTAAATGTAATCGCAGGCTTGGAAATGGAAAATTTCACGAACCGGAACGTCAATTTAAAATGATGATACCATTAAAAAATAAAAACCAACATGAGAAAGAAACTGCGTTTCAATTCGAAGATCGTTTTCGTTCTTACCTATCCCTATATTCTATAACTGTATCATTATCTATTAATGATCGATAAGTTAATGACAACCTTTGTTTTTTATGATTTTTTTAATAAATTAATTAAATATTTATATATCATCACGCCTTCTACACATTACTGGATGTGGCACTCTGCCGTAGCAGATCTCGGTAAGTGATATATTTTGCGCGTGAAGTGCGGTTATCAGCCGTTAAATCACGGCCCTCATAGATGTTAGTGGTGGAGGAGCAACAGGGATAGTTTTAATTGGGTGAAAATTGTTTGTCGGCTGTGGGAATCGAACCGGGGTCTTCAGGATCCACAGGCCAACTCAAAACCATGAAGCCATTACCCCATTAAATATTAATAAACATAAATAAATACTTAGAATTAAGACAAACTCTAGGTGGGGAACTTTTTTACCATTGGATGGCATATTTAAATTAGGCAGTAATAAATGAATTTTTCGAGATATTTTCAACCCTACATTGACTTGACGATGAAGAAAAGTATTCGAAATCATATAGTAATTCATAATTCGTAGAAATTGAATAGTAAACTTATGAAGTGAACAAGTTATTTTTTTACAACAAACTAAATATAAAAAAATGCCGCTCCAAAATATGTGCCGGCCGGTGAAGACCGCACCCACCGCACCCACCGCCCCCCTCAGGTACGCCACTGATCCCTATGGTCTGTATTCTTTGTATAGTCGAAGGCAGAAACCTAATATACGCCATTTTGATCAAATATGGCGAATGACATATTCAACTAATTACAGAATTATCAATTTTGTTCCGGTTAATTTGCCTTGAAAAAATAATTAAAACCATCAAATTCCAATTATCCTAAAATTAAAAAACACACCCCAAAAATCCTGTTAACAATTTTCACGTAAAACAAATTCATTTATTTACTGTCAATACTCAAACAATTGAATATCATTTGCGGGCACGGCGCCTAAAGCCATTCCCGGTAAATGCACCTTTAAATCACTCGTTAATAAGAACCAAATTCGCGGCGTCAGTGTTTGCACATCGGAGGTGAAACTCTGTAGCAGCGCCACACTGGGGTGGTGGTGACGCCGCGTACTAGAACATTAGGCACATTGTATTCGCAGCAAATTAACTTGAGATATTGGCCGATGTATTTAATTAACGTAATGAAATTTGTAGTTTCTTCACAGTGCTGGTGTAAATTTGTGTGCTTGGTGGTGAAACAGTCAATATGGTTGATTGAAAGCTAAATGATTCGGTTGCAACGGAATGAAATTTAATTTTGAGAAACTGCTACTGCGGTTTTCTGTTTACTGTACATTTCTGTAAATATGTGTTTTTGTAGCCCCATACTTTAAACAAATGGGATAATGGCTCAGTGGTATCAAGTCGGCCTGTGGATCCTAAGAACCCTGGTTCTATTCCCACAGCCGACAAAACATTTTCATCAATTTAAAATTACCCCTGTGGTTCCCCCACCACTAACATCTTTGGGGGCTGTGATTTGATGGCTGGTAACCGCACTTTACGCGCAAAATATATCACTTACCGAGATCTGCTTCGGCAGAGTGCCACACTCAGTAATGGGTAGAAGGCGTAATGATATATTTATTTATTTACTTAATTCGATTTAAAATTCATTTCTTATACATGTAATTTTCGAGATATAAATGGTTTTCTTCCTAATATATCTGTTAGCTATTTTCTTCGTTTACGATTCGAGACGAATAAAAGGATAATCTTAATTGGCTGCGTAAACATCCTTGATCCTTGAGATCAGTAATTCCTAAAGTAAATTAAGTACCGCGAAATTCTACTATAATTCAATTTCTCGAGCAGTTACAGTTATCTAATCAACTTCAATTAATTGTAAAATGAAATGTCAAGAGATGGCTTTTTGTTTAAAGTTTAAATGAATAATATTTGATCAAAAATTTAAATTTTTCATCAAGTCTGAACAAGCAACATTGATTAATGGTACAAATATTTATGTTCGAAAAATTATTTTAATTAATTTTCAGTGGAAATAATATTTTTACCTTAAAATTGAGAGAATTATTTCTTGTAATTGTGTTATTTCGCCAATGGTAGTAACACAGATCGTCTAATCGCGGCCATAGACGTTTCTTTCCCTGAAATATGGGTATCCAATCTTGTTGTTGAAGGCGTTCTGCGTAATCGATATATCCGGAAACTTCAAACCCCGTTCTTGTAAAGCTGCGAAGGAATATGATTGTCTAGAAACGAAATATACACAAATAAATTAAGTTTTTTTTACAACACATTTAATTATTTTACAAACTGTACAACAGAAACTTCTTTTGGAATTCGGTGATAAATCTATAAGTTTATAGATCCGTTAGCAATATTAAGTTCCCTTACGATTTTGTTCATTATTTACAGATTTACGGATCTACAAAACTTATGGATTTACCACTCAGACACAGTTGTATTGTTTTGCATACAGGATGTCCCATGAGAACTATGCCGTAGGCCGTAGGGGAATAACATGAGAAATAAATTGGCTAGCTCAGTGGTATGAAGTCGGCCAGGTGATCCTGAGAACCCTGGTTCGATTCCCACAGGCGACAAACAATTTTCATAATTTCAAAAACTACCCCTGTGGCTCCTCCACCACTAACACCTTTGGGGGCCATGATTTGACGACTGGTAACCGCACTTCATGCGCATAAATATATCACTTAACGAAGATCTGCTTCGGCAGAGTGCCACATCCAGTAATGGGTAGAAGGCGTGATGATATATTTATTTTATTTATAAATTTTTCATTGTCATGATTTCCTGATTACGTTACAGGTAAAATATTTAAATGAGTATTTGGCGTATTCAATTCTGCTTTTATATTAGTCTAAATACTACATTTTACTTAGTTACTTACTGTTAAAATCAAATTTAAAATATGTAAGTGGCAATTAAAAGTTATACATTTATTTTCATATCTTCCTGTTTCCATAATATCAATTTTTAACAACTTTTAAAATTAATTTTAGCTGTAATGATATAAGTAAAATGATTTGTGTTAATTGGTATAGGTACAGAATGTAATTGTGTATTACTTTTATTTGAAACATTTTCCTGTAAAGTAATTAGGGAAGCAATGGTAATGAAAAACCTAATTTCCATGCTAATTACATATCGCACAGTAAGTTGATATCATCCTGTAATATAGTCCTGTAATTGCAGAACAACTTAAAGAAAATTTTAATTACGTCATTGCCAGGTTATTATAAAGATACTATAGGCGTGTTTCTTTGGACTGTGATTCGTAATCAAAGTGATCAAACTTAACATGATCATGAAGAATCATGTTTCTTCGTTCGTTATTCGTTATCCCTACTCTTTCATTTTGTGATCACGAAACGACAATCCCCCTACCCTTCTGAATCATACTTTTTCTATGATTCATGTTGACTGATTCACATCGAAGGTTTAAAAATGGCGTCTGATGATAAATTTATGTGCTCTATTTGTGGAATTAAGGGAAATTGGCTGTTTCTGGAAGAATGTTTAAATGGCTTACATGGACACTCATTTATGAAATTTTAAAATAGGTTAGTTTGTGTATTTGACATTTGCAGTTATTTTAACGGTCATACTATAGGATCGCGTCGATCGGGTTGGATTTGAATCATTATTCCTGTTCGATGTTTTCTTCAGTATCATATTTAATCATGATTCAACGCAATCACGATCAAATGAATCATGATTTAGTAAATCACAATCACAATCCAAAGAAACACGCCTATAAGGATTAGTGGCCCCATTAAAGAAGAACAAAATATCAGAATAGCTTTAATACGAGTAAATAGTTCTGCAATTATTTTGCTTATAATTGTTTGGAACTTATACGTCAAAATCTTTGAAAGTTTTAGACTTCTTGAAAGTAATAATTACTATTTAGTTGCGTAACACAAATACAGATCACATTTCCATGTATATTTGAATGTCTCCCTTGTTAAACATTCATATTTTCTTCTCTTAGTACTCGTAATTAATATTAAACATTACGTTTTTGCAGTCATGTAATAGTGTTTGTATAATTTTCTACAACGAAAATTTTTCCCAAAAGTGTTGTTGAATTCCAAGAAAACATTTTACATTCTACTCATCGCCATTTTGGGGTGAAACAACTGAAATATAAACTGAAAATGCATTTAAGAAAAAGGAAGTTATTGAGATCCTCTCTTGAGAATTTTCTCATTTTATAATTTAATTTCACTTCGATCCTACGGCGGAAATTTGGTTACAAATTTACATTTGTAAATGCCTTTCAAGATATCTGGATAATATCGGTATTTTACATGCATTTGTTTTGAATTAAAGTTGAATATATAATAATAAGAAAGGTTTCCGGTAAGAGATATATTTAAGCGCATATAATTTACCATAAATTCCGAGTGTAATTAATGAATGAGTTTATATCAAGTGATGTATGAATGTGGTTGAAGTGAGGGTGGTGTGTTTGCGTTTGATAATGTTTGACGAGGGCTGATTGTTTAAGTGTGATGAGTGAATGTTTTATAAGTGATTTTAGGGTTCGTGCTATAAATTGAATGAAGTGGTATCTGCAAAGATTTGTTTATGGACATTCTGTAATAAAAATGTAAGAAACGCAATTATTCAAAGAATGACACATTCTTTGCGTTTAACTCACGACAAAAAAAAATGAGTTCCGTTTTATTAAATTATCCTCTTCTTGTGTTTGAAGTTCATTAGCTTCCACATCTCAGGAGCTAATTGTCCCTGCAGGACAATTAATCGCAGCGTTACAAGGCGCAAGACTCCGGCATAGGATAACGGATAACGGTTGCGGTGAACAAAAGCCGATCAGCGGTCGGTAAAACAGACCGCGGCGTCACCAATCACCCGTCGATAAAATAGAAATTAACGCGGAAATTTAAAATTACAAGGGAACACCAGTTTTTATCTCGGGGCTGTCATTGTGGCTTTGACGAATTTATTTCGATTTTATGCCTTTGAAATGAATTAAATTTTTATATGATCCTTTTAGTACTTATCAAATTGTTTGGAGTAGATAGGTCAGTGCATTGAAACGATGGTCTACAAAAATGGGATTCTAAGTTTCGTTTTAAATAATTATTTGTAACAAGAGTTGGATTCGAACTGTGGAAATGAAAGCTCAAGTTCGATTCTTGTAACTTACAATTTTCCTCTTAATAACATTTTTGGGGGACATGATTTGACGGCTGATACGGTGGTGTATATTTATTTATTTATACTACAATTAATCTTCATCAATAATTTATATTTCGTTCACAAAGCAAACCTTCAATCATATAGATCAATTTACAGAGTGATTGTAACAGTTGGCAATAAAAAAAACTACTTGAAATTGGTAAGCCTGATACATAAATTCATTTCCTGGTGTTGACAGTGACATTTAAAATTTAAATTTGAGTACATTTATTTCTAAAGTATTTCTATTACTTAAAAAGTCAAAATTCTATTAGCTGTCAGACTCCTGACATAACCTATTTGTATTTATTAGAAATGTCAAATAGCATTTCCGCCTTTGTCTGACGTGCCAACTGTGGAATAAAAAGATCTTTGGAATTGTATTGTCAACTATAACAATTCCTTTTGATCACCCTGTATTTGTAGATTTCTTTTTTATTAATCTTTCGTTCGACATATGTTCTACTATTAGTATAGATAGTTAATTTCAGATAAAAATGCTTAATTAATAAATAGACTACTCTAAATTTGGATCTTGTTTGTAATATACCATTATGCCTCTCGCAAAATGGGATAAAAGGCGTGTTGGCATTCTTTTATATATTTAAATCTTACCGCTAATTTTCCTGTTCGATTTCCGTCTTCTCTAATCGCCAGCTCGCATAACAAAATTTCATTAATTTCAATTCCTGTGCTAACTAAATCTGTTGGTAAATTTTTAGGGAAAAAGTAATTCTTAACTGCTGCTAAACGTCTATAGAATTGTTCTCGAGTTAGGGTATCTCCCGACGATCTGAAAAAGATGATTTTATTTGATTCTTTAATATATCTAATTGATTTTAACATTAATAATTAAAGTAATTAAATATTTATAAATTAAGTAATTGCAAGTTTAGAAACAAACAATAATTTAACACATGAAACAAGCTTTCGGAACTCATTGTTACAATTAAAAAAATCAATTTTTGGTTTCCGTTCTGTATATTTATTTAAACCAAAAATTTATTTATTTTAAATAATAATTTTGAACCTATCCTGTAATAATAATTGCTAAATATAGCAATTGCTAACATAATGTTTTGATATTATCAATCTTTCTAGCAACCATTTTTGTCACAGAATAGGTCCATATACTATAATTTAATTTTTGTTAAGTTGGCACTTATTACAAGTGGTGATTTGTTTAAGTTGGCAACGGAACATGACTGTCAGTTGTCAGGTCAGTGATTTAGTAGTGTTGATAAATGAGTGCGATAGTGAATTTAATTTTGTGATTTATTTTTCTGTTTTGAATTGAGTCGCTGATAAATATGATTCTAATAAGAACAGGTAAATTTGAAGTATAATACTAGTATAGTTATAATAACACAGTTGTAGATAATTGGTTAACACACTTGCTTGATAAGTAGAGTAGGTGTTAGTTGATACAAATTTCGCTGACAACATATGTTTTATTTATAATAATAACAATAATATCTTGTTTCTTAGTGTTTACATGTCAACATGAAACCCAATTAGATACATTATTTTATCTTAACCTCAATCCAGATAACATATTTTTCACTTTCAATATTGTTTCTACTTTAAGTAAAAGCAACTTTTAATTGAAGCACATTTCTCTTAAATAATTTAAGAAACGATTGAAAATGGAAATATACGATGGTAAAAACATGATATCTACACTATAATTAGGATAATTATCTATCGTGCAACTGCAACCAAATAATGTATATCTATATTAATATATTCTAATCTCATGTAACATAGGAATATTTGGAACAGGTCGTTGTAATGTACCATAAATTTATGTGGACATATTGAAATTAATTTTGATTCAAAATTCCAAAACTGGGAGGATCACCATTGGGATCTCGAGATAGACAAAAATTTTCAGTAATAATATAACAAGAGAGTGAGAATAAATTGAAAATAATTTGACAGATCTTTCGAAAACTTGTTGCCAGGCAATAGTCATGAAAGCCTGTAGTGCTTGAGTGGCTATTGCCAAATGGCAACAAGTTTGAGAAAGATACTGGAGAATTATTTTCTAATTTATCCAACTCTCGAGTTATATTTAATTAGATTATTTTTTGACTTAGATGTTTAGGTCGATTCATCCAACTTAAAAGATTTTGAACTGGGTCCATCTCGATTGATTACTTATTAATGTATTCTTGGAAGTTGTTTCCAAAATTTGAAGATGTATTTCTGTATCTAAAATACAACTAAATCGATTTTTTTCATACATTTTACTTGACGCGTTGACAGTTTTAAATAATTATTTGACTACCTATCATTTGCCACAAACAAAAAAGCATCTACAGAGATTATTCCCGGGAATAATCACAAGAGCTTTATTCTCAGTATAATAATGACAGGATTGGTTAAAAAGCAGGCACGTGACATACAATGAAGCACTTCATTGGTTTTAAGAAACGTCAGAAAATAATCATTTTAAAAGACCAATTTAACTGTATTTGTTTTAACAAAAAAAGTTGCACAAATCACTACATATGAGCAAAAAAGTAAAATAGACAGATTTTTAGAAATAATTTTAGTTTATAAATATGGTAGATGAGACATAAAAAATAAATATATCATCACGCCTTCTACCCATTACTGGGTGTGACACTCTGCCGAAGCAGATCTCGGTAAGTGATATATTTTGCGCGTGAAGTCGTCAAATCACGGCTCCCAAAGATGTTACTGGTGGAAGAGCCACAGGGGTAGTTTTATGAAATTATGAAAATTGTTTGTCGGCTGTGGTAATCGAACCATGGTTCTCAGGATCCACAGGCCGACTTCATACCACTGAGCTAGCCATCCCATATAGATGGGACATAAGTTTCTAATAAGAATTGTAGCTACTAAAGCCCTATTTACACTAGTAAATTAATATAATTTGTTTACTTGTGATTGAAGGTTTGTTGCGTGATGAAATATTCCTAGTGTGAGGAATAAATAAGCTTGTATAGAGGGAACATGATTGTGGTTTAAGCGAGAATGATATATCAGTATGAGAATGCAATGGTGACAGAAAAACGAATTTCCCATGGTCCGCTTTTTGAAATACATCCTGTATATTACTCACCGAGATCTACTTTAGCAGAGTGCCACATTACGAAATGAAAATTTTTATTTATTTAAATTATATTATCAAGTCAATCGTCTTATTCTTATCGTTTTATTCAAATCTCTATTTATATTATAGAGTAGCAAGAATAAAACAGTCCAGAAATAATAAAATCTGAAATCCGTTACATAAAATCTTATCGTGAGTACCGACGCCAATAAAACTAACCACACTCGTTTAAATTTTATGTCCTATGGTGCTAAATATCATGAAACACGTACCTGTATCCGAGTTCAGAGATCTGCCTGGCATCTAGAGTGCTTTGCAAGTTCGCGAGATCTTGACACGTGACCATAGAGTCCAAGTAATCCTCGTAAGTGTTGAATTTTAACAGGCGACGATCGCCTTCCAGTTGCATAGTCATTTTGATCAGATTTATTGGTGATTTTTACAGCCGAAAATATTACAAAAATTATTAATTGATATTTTGTAATGTGCAACTTTTGTTTTTGCCAAAGGATAACAAGAATTTGAGGAATGAGTCACCAATTATAAATGGAAAATTTGGAGATCAAAATTTAGTTATCCAAAATTAATTTCAACAAATTTGTAATTTGGTGTTACTATAGAAACTTAATAACTGAATTCAACCATTATTAGGCATATTCCATTTGCCATTTGCATCAGATCTAACTTACATTTACTGAACCAGATCACCTATTTATTTCGATAATTGCTTCGCTGATTTTATTTCCAGTGCTAGAATTACTTATTCTACTTTACTTTTAAGTAATTCACGCAAATAAGTGCATCAGTTTACATAATTAAATTTATTTAGTCATGTTGTCTAATTTATCTGAACTGATTTAAATGAACCAAGTGGCAAATGGAATACAGCTGATATTTACATATTTATTATTTGCGTTTGACCATGGCCAACTTCATTGAATTGCGCTACGCTTATTATGGCCGTTTCATTTCATTATTTTGCCATATAAAAATTTGTCATGAGTTTTTTACAGTTTTGGTACGTCAAGTGATGCCAGCTAGCGCTTTTTATTTCTATTAAAGAAAAGTGGCAACGCTGTCAAATTACAAAAAAACCATAAAGACAGAGGTAAATAACACGTAACTTCACGTAACGTGTGTCGTTGTCAGTAGAATCCTCCGACAAAACATAACTAGACGGATAACAACGGCGTTTGTTGTGAAGCACAAAGGGATAGAATAACTGGCCGGTGAGGCGGGGGCGCAGCAAAGAACAACTTGCATAACATCAAAGTGTACTCGCTCCTTGCCGCGCACCCGGCGGACCCAAAAGTTATTCCATCCCTTTCTGCTTCTCAACACTGCATTGACTTGAATGCGGCATAATTCGTCTAGTATTATACGTCACTGGTAGAATCGTAGAATGCTGAATGCTTATTTCTTCTTCGTCTTGCTCTCAGTAAAATTGAGCACCGACAAACGTTTCAGACAAAGCTCTGTGATTGGCTTAATGCAACTACGTCATTGCAATATGGCAGTGCGAACGTTTTAAATTATTCAATTTACACTTTCATATTTCAGCAATAAAGATATCATTTATGGTATGATTTTATATTGTATTAAATATGATGTACGGTCAAGAATTTATTTTAATAAATATATATTAAAAAGCTCTACCACTTGAATCCCCCATTGCAGTACAGAGTTCGAACTCACCGAGTCGCAGTGTGATAGTTTATATATTTTTAGTTTGCGTGTAATTCGAACTCGGGACCTTTAGATTTGAATTCCATAACACTGCCAAAACCATCGTACTACCGGAAAATAAAATTACATTAATTTTTAAATTTTAATCATAGTGTAAAGTACCAACATAAATTCGATTAAATATTCATTTTAAAAATCCAAGAACTATTCATAACAAAATTAACAATAGTTTAAAACTGAATCCGAAAGATACAATTATGGCATTTAAAGTAAAATTAACTTTAGCCACTCTAAAATCGTCTAAATTTATAATCCTATTGTAGAAATTGTTCGTTGACAACAAACCTCCTTCCTCTTTGTACAACACAAAAGAAGCAAAATTAACTTTTATTTAATTTGTATCCATTGTACGCTCCTGTACGTTCTATGTTCACATTATATTCAGTTTACCAAATTGAATTTTCGCTAATTGCTGCAACATGCTTTATATTACATAGTGTGGAAGAAAATAACATTTTATTGTTATATAAGGACTTAGGCATTTTATCCTTTATTAACATTTGTAACCAATTAAATAATAAGGTGGCACAGTGGTATCGTGTCGGCCTGTGGATCCTGAGAACCCTGGTTTGATTTCCACTGCCGACAAACATTTTCGCCACATTAAATATTACTCCTGTGGCTCCCCCTCCAGTAACATCTTTGGAGGCCGTGATTTGATGACTGGTAACCGCACTTCACGCGCAAAAATATATCACTTACCGAGATCTGCTTCGGCAGAGTGCCACACCCAATAATGGGTAGAATGCGTGATATATTTATTTATTTATTTGTAACCAATTAAATCAACTGGCTTATCGTTCGACTATTAATTTAATTGTTAACTAATAGCAATATAAATATTGTACCTTAAAACAACATAGAAAGAAGTAGAAATATGCTCTTAAATATAAAATAGGGACATATGACCATTCAGATGTGAATTTTTGAATGAACCGGTTCAAAAATAGAAAAAAATTAAATGATGGTTCTATATAATTCAGATTACGAAATCGAATGCCGTTGAGCGCATCTTTATATCTCTTTTAGTTACTGAGTTGCAGCGATTTTTGACTTTTTTTAAATCTCAACTTTGAGAGCTCATATCTCTAAAACTAAAAGATATATTGAAATGCGGTTTGAACCAGTGTATTTCTCGTGCTTCAATTAACTTATACTTAAATTTTAAAAATTGTGAAAATTTAAAATTTTTTTCAAAAATGTTCCTTGGCAATATTTCTGTAAGTTGACGAGATAATGAAAATCTGTGAACACCAGCTGATTCCTCGGGTAAAACTACATAGATATGCAAATTTTCAGAAAAAAATTCTAACGGATAAAATTTTTAGAACAAAAAAACTGAAAATGACCCAAAATCATAAAAATCTTAAGGTAAATGCCTTAAAAATTCAACGATTTTTAGCGATTTTCAGGAATCTGTAATAAAAAATTTACCCGTTCGAATTTTTTTCTGAAAATTTGCATACCTAGATATTTTTGCGCGAGGAATTCACTGGTTTTCACAGATTTCATTATTTCTTCAACATTTTGAAATATTGTCAAATGAAAATTTTCACAAAAATTGAAAATTTTTCAAAATTTTCAAAATTTAAATATAAGTTAATTGAGGCACTGGTTCAAACCGCATTTCAATATCTCTTTTAGTTTTCGAGATATGAGCTCTCATAGTTGAGATTTTAAAAAAGTCAAAAATCGCTGTAACTTGAAATCTAAAAGAGATAGGAAGATGCGCTCAACGGTATTCAATTTCTCGTAGTCTAAATTATATAGAAATATAATATAATTTTTTACGATTTTAGAACCGGTTCAACCAAAAATTCACAATTTGAAATTGATTTATCGAATCTGCAAATGCAGCGATTTTTAATTACCATCTGTAGAATGCACAATAATTTTTTAATAATTTTTTTAATTATTAATATTATAACTTCAATTATTTTGTTCCCAATTACTTGTAAAGTAACAATTTTAATCACGTAACTGGATCACAAAGCAATTTTGAATTGAATCTACTCCTTTGATACAAATAATGAGAATATTATGTTTCACATATTATCTGCAGAAAATTATAATTTGAAGGGATAATGACACATGCTCACAAAAGAGCAGAAGACAAAGCTTTGATTCATTAATCTTGATGTGCAAAATATATTTAATGATTTGTATGATGCGGTTTACACGTATGAAATAATTTATTTTTCTAATGAATACACAGATTTTGAAAAATAATGTGCCGCTCTGTTAAAATCAAATATAAAGGTCGTATGAAAAGATGTTACTGACATAATATGAAATATAAATCCGTGAAGGTACTCCGAAAAAATTTACTACCTCTTCAGTTTTGTATTTCCGCCGTTTTGGCGGCGTTATTCATATTTTTAGAACAAAACATCGTTTCCATGAGTAGCTTAGTCATTTATCAATCGATTTTATAACATTCGATCCGAAACAGATTTCCCAGGTTTGGTTCGCGGTCTGTGAAATTTCTTCCCTATGAAAAATTGTCGGTCAGATTTGATTTTTCACGAAGTTATTTATCATATTTATTTTGTATTATGCGATACATATGTTCATTTGTTATGTTTGATTGACAGGGGATTGTTAATAATATTGTTTGGGAGATGAATTTTGATTGACATTTTAAAATCTATATATATATATATATATATATATATAGCAACGTTTGCTTATTTACATATCGTTATTTATAGCTGAATATCTATGTACTTCGTCAATTTACTAAAATATTTTAACACAAATATTGTAAATGAATGTTGTCGGAAAAATGGACATAGATATTTTTATTTGTTGATAGCTTTTACGGATTTATTTTGGAACAAATGTGTAAATACAAAATGTTTAGAATAAAACACTGCATCTAATAAGTCCAAATCGTCGTAGCTTGCAGGCTTGCAATTTTCTATATAAACTTATTAATAATGCTATCGACGATTCTTATCTGCTATCATTATTATGTTTAAATGTATCACGAAACTGTAACACGAGGATAAAAGTTGCATTTGCTATTAAAACTGTGAAAACAAACTATGAGGCAAGGAGCCCTATAAGATATATGTGTAATATTTTTAATAAATTAGATAATCCAGATATTGATATATTTAATGATACTCTAAAGCAGTTTAAAAACAAATTATTTGGGTCTTTACTATTAGGTATAGAATAAGTGTAATTGTGGTAACGTGTTTAAATACTTTTGTATTATTTACTCATATGCCCTCTGTAATTGAGACTCTGTCCTGTTGAGAGTTTAATAATAAATAAATAAATTTATTGTTATAATATGTTTCTGTCACGTATAGACGTAAATTATAATTTCCATTTTTGAGCTATTTATGTAATAAATAAATGAAAAATTATTTCTTTTATTTTTCATGGCACTCTTTAATTAGTTTAAAGATGACAATTGAAAAAGAAAAGTATTATTTCTGTTGTCAACTGTTAATTTAAAAAAAATTAATATTTTTTTTTGACTTGATAGTGAGACCAATCCCAAGTCTCAAAACGTCGTCTGTCTTCGTATTTTTGTAAAAAATTTCATTACACAAGCCAAGTTATCCAATTATTGAGGAGTATATTTTATTTTTTATCTTTCCTACTCCTATTCTTCTCATTCTGAACATGATCCCATATTGTTTATTACATTTGTATAAACAAAATATTCAAATTTTTCATATATATATATATACATAAAAACATGCTCCTACTTTGTAGTAAATTTAAAAATTTTAAATTCATAGCTACACCAACAAAGAACAAAAGTAATCTTCTTTAATAACATTGAAACACTTAAAACAAAATCTTATTTTACTAAAAATAATTTACATTTTACAAGCTTGTTTACAACAATGTTCTTTCTCTTGCAGGGTACATCATGTTCACGCGAGTCATGTCTAGGCAGCGTGATGTTCCCCACGAAGCACTCGGGGGAGCCACGTGACTCCCACGAGGTGCTGCGGTATGCCAAAGACTTCCTCGACCAGTACTTCACCTCCATTAGAAGGTAGGAAACCTCTTCAACATTATATAGCATTATTACGAACACGTGTGGTGGTAACCTATTAACGAGTTTATGTTTGTACGTTGAGTTGTGACGGGATACGGACTTTCAGTTTCAGGCCTCTGAAAGAGGCGTACAGGATAATGAAATGACGAGGTTTAGTTTTATTGCAGTGTGTTTAGTTATTATGTCAGTTGCTAAATTAATAGTAATAATTATTATGAAGGTTTACACATTTCATTTTATGAATTAGTTTTAATGAATAGGTTTATTTTTGAAAAGGCTGATTACTATAGTTCGTTCGGTGAGAGATTATAACGCGGTTGGACTTAAACGCCAAAATAAAGATATAATTATGTAGGATAAACAATTTTTTCTACTACTATTATTAATATCCGGCTTTTTTCGTAATTTCGTTCATGTTTTTATTTAAGAAACGTGAAAATGCATGTGTCTTAGCCCTGAAAAGTGAGCTTAAACACTTCTTTTTGGCCCATGGGTCAAAAAGAAATCATTCCTATGCAGTGGCGTACCTAGGGGGGTGGGGAGGTTGGTGCGGTCCGCACCGGACGGCACATATTTTGGGGCGGCATTTTTCATATTTAATTTTAGTTGTAAAAAACAACTTGTTCACTTCATAAGTTTACTATTCGATTTCTACGAATTATGAATTACTATATAGTTTCGAACATTTTTCTTCATCGTCAAGTCAATGTAGGGTTGAAAATATTATCTCGAAAAATTCCTTTATTACTGCCTAATTTAAATATGCCAACCAATGGTAAAAAAATTCCCCACCTATAGTTTGTCTCAATTACAATTATTTATTTATGTTTATTAATTTAATGAGGTAATGGCTCAGTGGTTTCGATTTGGCATGTGGATCCTGAGGATCCCGGTTCGTTTTCCACAAATGACAAACAATTGAGCATATTATTAGCCCTCGGCGCTTTGCGCCTCATTCTAATAATCATGCCACGGACTAGAAACGCTTGTTTTCACCCTTGGTACATAAATAACTATTTTATTATAAATAAAGTTCACGATAGTAGATAAAACTTTATTCGATATTCGTATCATAAATAACTGTTATACCACTAGTAACATAAGTAACTGTTACCAGTGGCCGTGTTGAATCAATTTTGTTGTTTAACATTTCTTTTCATATTGGAACTTTAAAAATGGGCATGTCAATAATTGTTCACCTAAGAGAGCGGGAGGGTCTTAAGACAACCCTGAAAAATAATGATGTAAACATCACGATATTTAAAACAATCTGTTTATGAGGTTTTAGGGCACATTGAGACTGATGGATATTTAGTAAAAATTCATTAATTTCCTTAAGCTTATTGATTATTTATTTCAGCCCGAAAACCAATTAACCCAGAAAATATAATCTTGTAGTTCATTACAAACTGTACTAATATCATCCACCTTCCAAGTAAATCCAAAAAACCTTGATGATGAAAAAAACCTTTTAACATGCGCTGTCTCAAGCACATATTCCCATATTACCTTCTTGCTAACACAGTCATTTAGAGGGCCCTATACATTCCTCTACTTCTACGCAGATCAAACGAGACTCTAAAACAGAACTGTGAGCGGTCTCTTTTTTCTAAAGCCTTAATGGGTGTCTTCACAATTCATCCATTCTCAATAGGATATTCAAACAGTACGGAGTTTCAAGAAATATTTAAACCAAATCAATTTTAGTATGGAGTAGGTAAGTCAGTGGTATCGAGTCGGCCTGTGGATCCTGAGAACTCTGGTTCGATTTCCACAGCCGACAAACATTTTCACCACAATAACATTACCCTTGTGGCTTCCCCACCACTAACATCTTTGGGGGAGATCTGCTTCGGCAGAGTGCCACACCTAGTAATAGGTAAAAGGCGTGATGATATATTTGCATTTATATTTTTATTTATCATTTTTAGTTGTAAAGTGTAACGTATTCATATTTGAAATATTTAATTAAAAAATGTATTATTCAAAACGATCGCCATTGATGTCCTTGTGACGTATGTGGCTCAAGTAAACTGCAACTTCATATTATGAGGCAATGCGCATGTGCACCGAGAGGTAAATCGGAACAAAACAATATTTAATTATAACAATAAAACAATAAATGTTAGAATAGCACAGAAAATTATGAGGAATTGAATGGTGAAGTTGCGAGACCCGTATCTAGTATATTTTTGAAGATATAAGGTAATCAAAATGAACAATTTAAAATTAGATGAAATTTGAGAACAAAATCTACGAGTACTTTCTTGAAGCTATATCTCAAAAACTAAGCTAGATATGAGGATGCGCTCAACGGTATTGGATTCCTCGTACTTCAATTGACTTATAAACATATTTTCAGCGATTTTAAAATTTTCTGATTTTTTCTCAAAAAATTTCTCTCACAAAACTATTTGCTCGATATCTCGAAAACTAGAAGAGATACGTACCTGAAGGTTTCACCACTCGATTCAGCGGGTCTAAATACATATGTATGTAAATTTTCATTAAAATATTCGCACGAGTAAATTTTTTAGAACAAAATATCTGAAAATGGCCCAAAATAGAAAATAACTTAAGGGGTACCCCTTAAGAAATTTTCAAAAAATTTCAAATAATAAAAAATGCTGAAATTTTTTTTATAAGCTAATTCGAACACCATGAATTCAATGCCGTTAAGCGCATCTTCATATTTTGCTTAGTTTTTGAGATATAGCCTTCGGAAAAGTTGATTTTTCCTCCATATTTGTTCCAATTTCACATTTTGTGCTATATTAAAATTATCCCTCAATATAGAACAATAAAAATATTCATACTTATAGAGAACAATATAAGGAATGTAATCGTGAAGTTTTCAGGGCGGTATTAAGTTTAGTTTTTGAGATATAAGGTAAAATTTCTGACTTCAAATTCAAAAATACAATTGGTACCAATTCTACCATAAACTGTATATCATCTGTACATGGAATTAATTGATTGCGATTATTTTCCTGTTGTGCAGCTTAGTAAATAAATAAATTAAAGATTCTAGAAGATTCTGTTTTAAGTGAAACGAAAATCTTTGGTAATTCGTGTAGATTTTAATAATTAAAACTGAATGCAGTTATAAATGAATCTAATGCGTATTTTACGTGTTGCATCTGCAATTTATTACACCCTATTAGTTGCAAGTTGCAGTTGCAGCTGTTAATTTTGAAACATATTTTGCTTTTCCTTCTATTTGTGCAAGTATTGTAAAAAATAGCTTACTAACCTCGAACTATAAGTGATTTTCTTAGATCGCGAATATTTAGGAAATCCAGTCCCTTCGGGCCTCGATTTCCCAGTCTACATTCTTGCCATAAAAACTGTCACTTACAGTTCACGGTTCGTAATATACTATTTTAAACATTCTGTTAGAGTCCGAAATGGCAATGTCTCAAATATACAGAAAGATAATTCACCTACTAATGGGTCAGTTCAAAAAAATCTCGCTGAGATAAACGCAGGGAAAAATGATCGCAACGAGCTTGTCGTAATGTAGACATAGAAGTGTTTTAGCCAGCGCACTGGCCATTCTGCTACTTGGCAGTAATTTTACATTTCGCCAAAGAATATTGCACTTGGGATTCGAAGTATTTCTACCGCGATATTTTATCTGACTTCACGATCGAACTGAACGCGGGGCTGTACAGTTATTTAAGAATGTTATTGGTTTTTATCGAAGAATTGAGATGAACTTATAAATTTTACTTTATTTGAACTTAACCTGAAATTATTGTTTACGTTTATAAGGAAGTCATTTTGAAACACAGTTGCGTATAGAACGAGTATTTATTACGATACGCAACATTTAGTTTTGGCCGTTTCGTAGCACCTGATAACATACTATAACTGTCACTTTGAGAACATCAAAATTTCCATATAACCTCAAAATTTCTTTGGAAGTAGATCATTTATCATGCATTCAACTACTTTACGTAGCTCAGGCGGAATGCAATTGATTTCATTTTCTATGATATATACACAAAAACTAACTAATAGAAATAATTTCAAAATTCCAAAATGATCACGAACTTTTAAACAATTGCATTAATGTTAAAAACAGTTACAAATAACAAAATTTCATATACAAATTTCTATAAATTGATTTGGTTTAAAATATCGCAGATTTAAAAAAAAAATGCATTTATAAAAGACGGAAAATAGAAGAAAAATTGTATAAAATAAATAAATAAACATATCATCACGCCTTTTATCCATTTCTGGGTGTGACACTCTGCCGAAGCAGATCTCGGTAAGTGATATATTTTGCACGTGAAATGCGATTACCAGTTGTCAAATCACGGCCCCCAAAGATTTTAGTGGTGGAGGAGCCACAGGGGTAGTTTTTGAAATTATGAAAATTGTTTGTCGCCTGGGGGAATCGAACCAGGGTTCTCAGGATCCACAGGCCTACTTCATACCACTGAGCTAGCCACCCCATTTAAATATATACATTAATAACTATAATGCTCGTGGTACATAAATAATCTATTATTACTATATCAATAATATAACCCATAGACGGTAAATAACTCATTACATTTCTGTTACCAAGGATGAAATTATATACTTACTGTGATGGTGATTTTACTTTCGTCCCTAAGAATAAAAAGTATCAGTTCCTTTTCTCAATTGAAGGAAGTCAATTTTATTTTCTCACCCTCATGGAAAACATACGTCCAATAAATATATAATAATGCATGCTTTCAGAGGGACGGAGATTTTATGTTCTTGCCTTAAAAATAGCTAATTACAGCCCTGCTACTCAACTTTAGACGTATTTGCTACTTAATTTCAGGTCATTCTTTGACTATTTCCATTATTCTACTAAATTTATCTTAGCCAACGATTTAACATTCGTTTTGATATAAAGAAAAATAAAATTGTAAATGTAGTGTACAATATTGTTGAGTGTTGAAATATGTCTGCTGTTATCCTTGTCCAAGAAGGCGCTTTGATGAATTTTTCCCATTTTTGAACAATACATTTCTCATTTAACAACGACATTTATTCCCGCAAAAATAAATTGCAAATATGAACGCAACGATTTACTAAATGTGCGAAAGAAAAAATGTCTTCAATTTCTTTCTATTTTATAAATGTGGTGGAAAGCTCGTGTGATTCTGCTTTCTTTCTAAATGATTATCAGAGCTGGACAAGCTTAAAAAAAGTAGCTAAGCTACAGCTACAGCTATTCTTTAAAAAAGTAGCTGAGCTACAGCTATAAGCTACATTTTGTAAAATATAGCTAAGCTACAGCTAAAAGCTTTCATTAAAGTAGCTGTTAAATTTTAAAGCTACTATTTCAATTATTGTGAATTATTCAATTTGTCATTGTCATATGATCAGTTGATCAGTCTTTTGTTATAATGACTGTTAATAAATATAAAAAATCGCAAATGGACAAATTTACTGTTAATTTGTTATGCTATAATTCATATTTATATCGCAATAAATTAACGGTCCCATTAACAGAAGACTCCTAAACAGTCAATGTTTAGTTCATCTAATATTTAATACAAAAGTACGATAGGTTAAGAACAAGTGAAAAATAAAATACGTTAATAGATTTGACACTATATAATAACTTGTTATCCTACAGTTATAGAAAACAATAAAGAAGGTACAATTCAAATACAAAACAAAAATTAATTGGTATTTCTGATGAACAATGGTAGCTTAAAGCTACAAAAAGTAGCTTTAAAAGTAGCTTCAGTTGTTATAACAATATTTTTAAGCTAATAGAAAAAAACATAGCTCGCTACAAGCTACAGCTATATTTTTTTACATTTAGCTAAGCTACTGCTACAGCTAAGGTAAACGTAGCTAAGCTACAAAAGTAGCTAGCTACTGCCCAGCTCTGATGATTATACATTAATTTTCAAAGCTTACGTGAACATATTCTTAATTATTTTTCCAAGGAATGTACTCCTTTTTTATGGGAGGTATTTTACAGTTTTAGGTGGACTTTTCTTGAAGAAAATCCCTGAATTTGTGTCAGTGTTAGTGTATTTTTCTGAATACCATCTCAGGGAGACAAGTCTATACAAGTCTATTTCGGAGTATTACCTTTACTGTCTTTTATCTTTTATCCGACACTGCTGCCACCTTTAAGCTTCCAGTTACACTAGAACGAACCGGAACCAGGGTTTACTCAACGGAAAATCTATTATTAGCAACGAAATATTTTCATTTAACATTTTTTGATGTTATACTATGAACACGAGAAGAAAATTATCATTTATTACACTATTATCTATGTAACAAGTAGTTATCGTAGATAGATCAAAATAATAAAGTTTCATTGTTATGAAAATGCATGATTCTTTAAAATTGTTATTTTCCTGTACTATGTTCAGATAGGATAGAAGCTATTTGTCCTGATGTAAATAAATAAATAAATAAATATATCATCACGTCTTGTACCCATTACTGGGTGTGGCACTCTGCCGAAGTAGATCTCAGTAAGTGATATATTTATGTGCGTGAAGTGCCGTTACCAGCCATCAAATCACGGCCCCCAAAGATGTTAGTGATGGGGGAGCCACAGGGATAATTTTTTTAATTGGTGAAAATGTTTGTCGGCTGTGGGGATCGAACCAGGGTTCTTAGGATTCACAGGCCGACACGATACCACTGTGCCATTATCCCATAATAATTAAATTAATAATAATATATTACTGTTGTCCATAACACTTACAACGCAGATCAGGGCGTAATGGCGGCATATGACCTAAGTAGTTGGTCCGCCAAAGAAGCCACAGAAAAAAAAAATATATATATTATGTCAACGGCCATGGCTGCACTCGTTGGAACTGATCTATGCGATAACGCGAGTTAAGTAACGTTGCGCACGGGTAGTACTTGGATGGGTGACCGTCCAGAGAAACTCGCGTTGCTATTGACTCTAAGACCTAAAACGCAGGATCAGGGCGTAATGGCGGCATATGACCTTAGTAGTTAATCCGCCAGGAAGCTATTAAAAAAATATATATATTCTGCGGGTATATAATTACAGCTATTAGTAATTCGGATGAAGTTTACGGCACGAGTCGTAGGCGAGAAAACTATTGATTAATTTTGAAAAAACTGTTAGCAAGCAATTATATAATAAATGAGTTTTAAATTTTCCAATATTCAAATGTGATTCAGTGCATCTGTCGAAGCGTATTGAAAGTTTATTCATTTTTCCTTAAATAAAGTCAATTTAACTTTGTTTCGCTGCGTTTTTGTTCGACAAACAGCCACATCCCGATTCCACAGCCAGTGCAGTTGAAGCTCAAACATCTGACTGAGTCGATATTCGAAGATAAATATTCGAATGGAATTGGCCGCTGGCATACATGAATAATATCGCGATAACGCCGGTTGTAAAAAGGAAATTGTGCAGAAACTTGCTACTTGCGCAGTAATAACGTCCTCAATGCGTATTTTTTACTTTCAGAAATTTTATACCACGACCTGAATTTTAACAAAACTTTATTTGCGACTCGGAGACCGTTTAAATTGATGTGATTTTAATCTGGGATTACAATAAAAAATATTTGAATTCAAGTTAATATTATCATTCATTTACATTTCTAAGAAATCTTCTTTATTTTCTTAGGCTTGATAAATTGTTTTTGGAAACAACCACAAATAAGAGATATAATAATAATATTGATTAGATACTTAATTACTGGTTGTCACTGCAACCTTTCAATCCTGCCCATAGAATAGGTATTTCTGAAGAAGAATTGTAGTGAAAAATTATTTTCAGAAAAGCATCTAATTTAGTAATATTTATTTAAATTTAAAGTGAATAGCGATCATTTGAATACTAACAACGTAATTCATATATCTTTCATAGTTTTAGAGATATTAGCTGTCATTTTTCAATTTTTCTTTATTACTAAAATAAATAAATAAATATATCATCACGCCTTCTACCTATTACTGGGTGTGGCACTCTGCTGAAGCAGATCTCGGTAAGTGATATATTTTGCGCGTGAAGTGCGGTTACCAGTCGTCAAATCACGGCCCCCAAACATGTTAGTGGTGGAGGAGCCGCAGGGATAGCTTTTTTCAAATTATGAAAATTTGTCGCCTGTGGGAATCGAACCAGGGACCTAGCCTAGCCTAGCTAGCCATCCCATTATCTTTATTACTGTTTGTGTCAATATTTTGAACTCATTTTTATTTTGTAGTACAGGTAAATAATAATAAAAACATATATCTTGGCAGACGATATTTTAAGAACGCATATTTTTCCCTCGACCCTGTAAGAAAATAAAATTTTGTATTACACTTGTGTTTTATTGGTATATAAAACACTTGTATAATAAATAACTATTAATTAAAAAGTGTATTAGTCAATATTATAAAAAACCCATAATGTCCAAATAAACCCAAAAAAACCAGTAGGACAGGTATTTTTCAACCCTAATTTAAACACAGTGGAACTTTTATTGCATAGTTGGTTTCCATGGTTACATGAGAACTATAATATTTAATTACCATTCACCGTGGACCGTAAATAAATATTATAGATCATGTTTATTTGACTGTTAATTTTGAAACCTATTTTACTTTTTTTTCTATTCGTGCAGGTATTGTAAAAAATAGCTTACTAAGCTCGAATTATAAGTGACTTTTTAGTTCGTGAATGTTTAGTAAATCTCAACCCTATGGGCCGCAATTTCCCAAACTACAGTCTTGACCTAAAAACTGTCACTTACAGTTCATGGTACGTAATATACTATTAATAGCTTTCAATTTGCAGCTGGAATAAAAAATATATTTTAAAAATATCCAAAGCATCTTTTTTTATTTCGCACTAACCCTGACTTACAATACAATAACTAAAAAAAAATCTTGCCATCAAAAGAATAATCCAGAGGCTTAATCTTAAACAATACAAAATTATCCAGGTTCGCATTCAGGTTAATGCAGCTAATACGGAAGTAGAATTGGCAACCTTGCCCGCGTGCCGTGGAGGGGGTAACGACTGATTGTCCTGGCGGGATCACACTAAGCTCCCGCAGGACTCGCGCTTGCCAGTGTTGCCAAACTGTTGTAAAACAGATGGAACGTTCGTGAACACGTCGCAAGAATCTAAAAGGGAAAGAAGAAAAAATGAATGGCCCTATTAAAAACAACGTAATGTTTGCGTTTTGCAAAAAGATTTAATTGGTATGCAAACCTGGTATTGGAGTTTAATCCAATGAAAGTAAAAATAAAATTGTACGAAAGCCAGAACTTTTCAGTGCAGTTGAATTCCCTCTGCTATCATCTGAGAATATACCGGGTGGTGCGTAGTAGGGGTGAATATAAGGATTTAATATGTAAAATCATAATGTTGTAATTTCTTGCTTCTCAAATTATTTTATGTAAAAAAGCTTCAAATAAAACTTTTAAAGCATAAAATGATGCGTCTAAATCAATACACAATAGTTGTTTATGTATCAAGGGTGAAAGGACGCGCTTCCCGCCTCGTGCTAATCAGGGGCATAAACGCTGATTTCACACGTGGTACATACAATATTTTATGCACAACCGTGCCCTAAAAAGCGGGCTTAAACACTTCTTTTTGGCTCATGGGCCAAAAAGAAAAATTCCTTTAGATATATAAATAAAATGACAATTTTTTGTTTATTGTGAATACTTGATTTTACAAAATGTCATTGTGATATATAACCTATGTACATATTTTAATCTTTTGAACATATAATTAAATGTTATTTTGTTGTGCATAAAAATTGTATGTACCACGGGTGAAATTAGCGTTTCTGACCATGAGCATGTGAGATTTGAACGCAGGACCTCTTGCTTGATAATGAATAAACACATATTTTATCTACCAATGGGGTGTTTGTTACTTTCACTAATATTAAATTTTGTGATCAATATTTTATTTGTGAGATATTTTGAAATATCTATATAAACCCGTGATTTCATCTGACAGTTGTAAGCTACTATATAAGGATCAAATTCCTCTTTGTCAACGCGTGATATATCCTAATCAATTTTTTAAAGATGAGCAAAACATGAAATCAAAAGAATATGCAGTTAATTCAATAAAATATGGAACTAGTAAACGACAGAAATAAAAATAACACTATCCATAAAATTTTTGCACAAACGGAATAAATAAAAACATCTGTCAAATTAATCTCATTTTAAAAAGAAATTTTGTAATTAACAAAGAAACGTGTGCATATACTACCTGCGTACTAAAATAAAAATTGCATTTATCTCGTGAAGTTCAGGAAATCAAGCATGCTGTGCAATCAATCGAGTAGAAAATAAGTTTTGTTTTCTCCTTCGGTCAGTCTCGTGCTTTTTCATTTGGTTTCTGAGCTTTTTATTTGACATTGTGATGTTTTCTTTATAACAGACGCTACATTATTTTATTATGAATAAAAAAATTCATAAAAGTCGAAGAATTTTATGATATGCCTATTTTATAAAATACACTTTTATGGGGTGGCTAGCTCAGTGGTATGAGGTCGGCCTGTGGATCCTGAGAACCCTGGTTCGATTCCCACAACCGACAAACAACTTTCATAATTTAAAAAAAGCTACCCCTGTGGCTCCTCCACCACTAACATCTTTGGGGGCCGTGATTTGACGACTGGTAACCGCACTTCACGCGCAAAATATATCACTTACCTAGATCTGCTTCGGCAGAGTGCCACACCCAGTAATGAGTAGAAGGCGTGAAGATATATTTATTTTATAAATTATACAAACTGTTATACCTAAGAAAATAAATTTTAAATCTTACTTATTTTAATATTGAGTTCGCAAAAATTCGTAACTTGTTTGAAAAACATCTGATAATATTTTCAGTAGGCATAGCGTAAATTTTTTATTAAATTTTTTTAATAAGCTTTTTGCCTCCATTTTAATTTTCACTTTCTTTGCATTAGTTCCCAGAATGAAAATTTCAGTTGATTTAGTGGCCATATTTTTTTATGATTTTGAGACTCCCTTTACTGCAAAAGAAAATATAATATATTTTTTCTGAAATAAAACAATAAAATTAGCATTTTAATTTTATACCCTCAGGTCCCCACATTCATATAAATTATTCATTTATTTTTAAAACTCTATTGTAATTCTAGAATTTTTGCATATTTATTTATTCATAATTTTTTTCATAAATTCAGACATATTTAAATAATATAGTGCGACATTGCAGAATTACATTTCGTGAGTCAAAATTTAAATATTAACCTAGCTTTCTAGGTTTTTTTTAAATCATGCTCCTAATTGGGTGTGACTTTGGCATCAGTCCTTCCAATCTAACACCCCTGCCGCAGGGGATATACCAACAGTAGAGCACCACAGCCAGTAATGGGTAGAAGGCACGATAATATACGAGTATATATATATATATATATATATATATATATATATATATATATATATATATATATATATATATATATATATATATATATATACTCTGCTTCGACAAACATTTTCACCAAATTAAAAATTACCCCTGTGGCTCCCCCACCACTAACATCTTTGGGGGCCGTGATTTGACGGCTGGTAACGGCACTTAACGTGCAGAGTGCCACACCCATTAATGAATAAAAAGCGTGATGATATATATTATATATATATATATATATATATATATATATATATATATATATATATATATATATATATGGAGTAGGTGGCACAGTGATTATCGTGTCGGCCTGTGGATTCTGAGAACCCTGGTTCGATTCCCACTGGCGACAAACATTTTCACCACATTAATACTACTCCTGTGGCTCCCCCTCCACTAATATCTTTGGGGGCCGTGATTTGACGACTGGTAACCGCACTTCACGCGCAAAAATATATCACTTACCGAGATCTGCTCCAGCAGAGTGTCACAGCCGGTAATGGATAAAAGGCATGATGACATATTTATGTATTTATAAATGTATTGTTAATAATAATGTCAAATTTTTCTTTACCGCTCATGGGCAGAAAATGTCTCATTACATCCCTGTTACCAAGAATATAATAATGTACTTACCGTACTGTTGATAGAACATTGAAACAACTATACAGTCTAATTAAAAAGCGTCCTTAATTTGAGAAATAAGTAACAGGTGAAATAGCATATTTCCTTTCTATTTGTAAATCACTCGGCAACCAATCTCTCGCTATTGGCAACCAGTTGCATTGGTAGCACTTACGGACGCAATTAAAAATTGATGAAATCGGTCAAAGCGAAAATTTCACACTCGTAGTTCATGTATTCCGTGAACGGTTGGCGGGTATCGGTTCTGTATTCACCTTTAAAAGTCGAATAATTAGAATTCGGATTGATTGGACGCATGAGATGCACACTTTGAAATTCAAATAGGATAGAAGCTGTTTGTCCTGATGTGTGTTTTCAAATATGCACCTACATTCTTTATTATGTTATGGGGTAGGTGGATTCTGAGAACCCTGGTTCGATTCCCACAGCCGACAAACATTTTCATCACATTAATATTCTCCCTGTGGCTCTCCCTCCACTAACATCTTTGGGGGCCGTGATTTAACGGATGGTAATCGCATTTCACGTACATAAATATATCACTTACCGAGATCTGCTTCGGTAGAGTGCCACATCCAGTAATGGGTTAAGGACGTGATGATATATTTATATATTTAATTTTAAAATGACCCCTCCATTAGCTTCTTTGCGGGGCTGAATTTGACGACTGGTAACCGCACCTCATTCGCATAAATATATCATATACCGAGATCTGCTACGGCAGAGTACCACACCCAGTCATGGGTAAAAGGCGTTATGATATACTCGTATTTATTTTATTTTAAAATAGCAGTTTCTAAAAGGTTGATTTAATAATGTACAAATATAGAACCACGAGTTCAGAAATAAATAACTAAGAATAGTAAAAATTAATTATTTCTAATGGCTTCCCTGATCATAGTTCCATTGTTCAAATAACGTATCGAAAATTGCTACTTCGAGTAATAATAAGAAAATTACAAAAGATGCTTTTCCTCCGAAGTACATAACCTTAAATAACAGTAATATTTCTCATTATCTGCCCCAAACAGAAGCAAAACGGCTTCTGTCCAGTCACAGAATTCAGTAGCCCCAACAATGAACAACAGAAATCACTGATCCATATAACTAGGGAATTTTGCAGTCGTAGGTTGGCAACAAAAACCTGGACCCGAACCCGTTGCAGGACAATAGCTCCTGCTCGATTCTCATGCGGGAAATACTGTTTCGTGTCCTTCTATTCTCTGCATATTCATCTTCGTGTTCTGTTATTTCCTTAGTTTCGCTTTGTGAATGTTTGTTGCTGGTAAGTAATCTGGAAAATCGAATTGTATGCACTTTGTCAATTGTCCGCGATTGTTTTACGGGAATGCAGATGCAAGGACGATTGTTAATGAAATATAACTGAATACTTTTGAGTTTAGAGCTTTGATGGGTATTCAATCAGAAGTTATGCTTTTCAGCACTGAAAACTTTAACTACTATGTTTTAGAATGAAAGATAATGTTATATTTTGCTAATTTTCATAACACTAACATATAAGTTCTATATTATCGTTCTACTATTTTTCCCCTAAAAAAAAAGTGATTTGTTTTATTAGTTTTCGGATCGAGTAATAAAGGTAGCGGAATCTAGCAATATTACGAGACTTCAAATAGTATTTTTAATCCGATTGATATATATTTTTTTACCAATTTATTTTTTTTTAAATCGCTGGTTTATTCAAATTAAAAATGAAACGAATTGACAACATTATTTTTATTACCATGATAACTTTAGTAAAAATACTATTTTCTATTACTAATGTCAAAAACGTAATTTTTATATACTTTTTAGTATCAAAAGGAGGTAATGTTTGCACAGCATGCAAAAATAATTTTTTTTATACGTTGCCATTAGTTAAATAATTATATCATCATGCCTTCTACCCATTACTGGGTGTGGCACTCTGCCGAAGCAGATCTCGGTAAGTGATATATTTTGCGCGTGAAGTGCGGTTACCAGTCGTCAAATCACGGCCCCCAATGATGTTAGTGGTGGAGGAGCCACAGGGGTAGTTTTTGAAATTATGTAAATTGTTTGTCGCCGGTGGGAATCGAAGCAGAGTTCTCAGGATTCACAGGCCGACTTCATACCACTGAGCTAGCCATTAGTTACCTGCAAAAAAAAAATTAAATAGTTACTGCGAAACTAACCTAATTGCGTAACTTACAAAATAAATATTTTTGACGTTTGAAATGTCATTAATTAGTTAAAACTGCGACTCGTGCTGCAAACCTCCCACTCGTGCAATAAAGTGACACTTTTAGCACCAGTTGCGTAAATAACTATTTTGGTCCTAAGACCAAAAACGATGACATATCCATGGGCACGTAAACATTCCTAAAATAGAGTTCTTTTACTATTGAAAATTTTACTTTCTGACAGGATTGTGAAAAAATAGTTTTGTTATTATCGAAGAATTAATTATCAAACCTGCATAAAATAATAATTAATATTGCTCTAGAGTTTAATTAGAACTTAATTAATAATTATGGCCTATTAATATACAGTTATCACCATCGTAATAAAGTTTTATTAGCAAATATAAATCATGGAAATGATTTTATTAATAAAGTCAATAGATTTACGGTCAGTCATAAAATATTATATGACATTTTCCTAAATCTATCAAATATTTTTTACTGCACATGTATCGTTAATTAATTTTTGTTTTGTCAACTAATTATATACTAAATTTTTGTACCATTCCCTATATAATATTTGCTAGTATCCCTCAGTCACTGGAAAAAAACTAAATAACCCCTAGATGAAGACAATACTTGATTTAGATAGGTTTTTCATATAGACGCTAAAGACGATAAAAAGTTAGTCTTATTATTACTGTATTATTTTGTTACATTAATGGGGCGGCTGGCACAGTGGTATGAAGTCGGCCTGTGGATCCTGAGAATCCTGGTTCGATTCCAATCGACCAATAACATCTTTGGAGGCCGTGATTTGACTACTGGTAACCGCACTTCATGCGCAAAATATATTACTTACCGAGATCTGCTTCGGCAGAGTGCTACACCCAGTAATGGGTAAAAGGCGTGATGATATATTTATTTATTTTATTTATTAAACGATGCAACATACAATTATTTATGGCAATAATTCATGTTTTCTTTTCAATGTTTTTAATAAATCTTTCCAATATTTCAAATATTTTAGGAAATATTTCCTTATTTCCAAAAAAATATATTTCTGTACATTTTGCAATACGGTGGCTCAGTGGTATTGAGTCGGACTATGTATTTGAGAACCTAGGTTCGATATCCACAGGCGACACACAATTTGCACCACATTAAAATTACCCCTGTGACTCTTGTCCACTATCATCTTTGGAGGCCGTGATTTTATGGCTAGTAATCAACGCGCATAAATATATCTCTTTCCGAAATCTGCTTCGGCAGAGTTCCACATTTAATAATGGGTAAAAAATGTGATGATATATTTATTTTCAGACGACCACTTATGAAAGTAACCATAACAACATCATAAACTACTACGGAAAGTTGAACACAACAAACACCTCGTATGTTAGTATAACGTACACTTCTAACATATCAGGTGAAGTTCCACTGATTGACAACAGTTGGCGTTACGATGAAAGAAAATCATAAAATAAATGAAAAGAATTTGTATTATTATTTAAATCGAAACTTTGGTAGATTTTTCAACACATTTGCTTAAATAAATCTTATTTTTTAATATTAATAATTACTTATTTACTAATATTTTAGCATTATTTAATGTTTTGACATTATGGTTTGTACAATTGGTATCACCAAATCTAACCTCAAACGGCAACGCTTACCTTCAAAAACGCATCAGTTATCAAAGTGTAACAACATTGCTCTTGCAAACTTTTTTTAAATTGAAGTTTTAACAGATTTTTCAACACATTTGCACAAATAAATCTTATTGTTTTAAACTATATTGAAGAAGCTGTTGGCACTAGATGAAACATTGTAGAATAAATTCAACAAAAAAAAACATTCGGTTAGTTTCACAAAATAAAAGAAAATACGTTATTGTACAATTTCGGCTGTTAAGCCATCATCAGAAGAATAATAATTATTCTTTTTTGTTGAATTTATTGTTTTAAATAAATAATTACTTATTTACTAATATTTTTACATTACTCAATATTTTGATATTACGGTTAGTACAGTTGGTATCACAATACATAACCTCAAACTTCAAACGTCAATGCTTACCTACAAAAACGCATCAGCTGTCAAAGTGTAACAACATTGCTCTTGTAAACTTTTTTTAGAAATATTTTGTGGTCATCTGAAAATTGTGTACATAACTCGCTCGAAAGTGTGATAACTGTGCTCGTGTACTTAAATCACTCGCACGTTATCTTACACTTTCGGTGCTTGTTATGTAATATACTTTATTTTTTATTTTTTATGAATAGCAGTTTTTAGTGAGTGATATTGTCTTTATCTTTTTAAGTTAAAATATGATATCTATTGATAAGGAATAAATCAAAATTGTCTAGAATAGTTTCTCAAATAATTACTGATCGTGGTTAGCAACCACCTGCTCGATAAACTATCTCCAACTAACTAGTTCCCAACTAAAATCTCCATTCCTAATTTACATGAATACTTTAATGCGCACACACAATTGTCGTCAAGCCATTCCAGAACTCTACCTTAAAGCTGACGTCATCAGAAGAGAGAAACTATCTCTATTCTTCTCCGACATATTCGTGAGTAAATAGCTCTGTCTCTCTTCCCCATGAATATAGTTTGGCCTTGTTGGCGCAAGTCCTTATCACTGTGAATGACTTCGATCGTTTCATGGCCTACGTGGATCCTGGATCAGAATGGAAAGCCGAAACAATGACTGCCAAGTATGCATAGCGCTCTACTATTCAAAGTTAATGAATATTTTTTTTAAATTAGTGGATCTCATCGTTATTTAAGCGAAATTATGGTGTCTTTAGGGGAAAGGGAAACTGTATTGAGATGATTAGTAGCTTGATTGATGGAATAAATACAAAATCGGGACGTGGAAATGAAATTAATATTTTCGTCGTATTCAAATTACGAGTATTTCTATATTTCTAATTTTTTAAACGATTCTAAATCTAAAGGATTTTAAGAGTTTTTATTGCGAAAATGATTATTTGAAAAATACTACGGAATAATTTTTGTTGATCAGTTAGTAGAGCATATTTTCAACATTCCATTTAATCTGCATCGTATGTTAAAACAATGCTCTGGCTAGTCGTGGTCTGTTAACTAACTCTCTCACTATTCCGAGATGTCTCTTTCTTTTGGTTCCCTTCCATCTCTCCCCGGCGTGACGTCAATTGTATAACTAGCCATTAGAATTAATTTCCGGTCATGCAGAGTAGCATAAATAAACAAATAATGATCGATATGTCCCTTATACGCGAAACACTGTTGCATAACAAAGTGATATATCCAGAAACGGGTAAATCGCGTGATAACGTATTTGTTTTTATTTATTTATTTTAATTGATTTCTCCTGCCGATGAATTGTTGTAACGGTACGAATAGTTTTTGGATAGTTTACCAACAGTACATGGAAGGTATGGGGAAAGAGAATTAATCTCAACTATTTGGAATTATTTCAAAGCTACTCGCAAATTTAAATTAAAATTTATTTGAATATTTAGGTGCATCAATAACTTTATTAGTTAGTAGATATTTTATGGGATAGGTAGCTTAGTGGTATCCAGTCGGCCTGTGGATCCTGAGAATCCTAGTTTGATTTCCACTTACCGAAATCTGCTTTGGCACAGTACCACGCCCGGTAACGGGTAAAAGGCGTGATGATATATTTATATTTATTTATTTTTTATATTTATAAATATTTTAACGTACTTTTTGTTTTTATGGGGTAATGGCCCAGTGGTATCCGAGTCGGCCTGTGGATCCTAAGTACCCTAATTCGATCCCTACAGCCGACAAAACATTTTCACCAATTAAAAAAATTACCCCTGTGGCTCCTCCATCACTAACATCTTTGAGGGCCGTGATCTGACGACTGGTAATCGCACTTCACGCGCATAAATATATCACTTACCGAGATCTGCTTCGGCAGAGTGTCACACCCAGTAATGGGTAAAAGGCATGATGATATATTTATTTATTTTTTTTTTACTTTTTGTTTTTGTTATGTGTTGTTTTGTAGTATTAAAATAAAAGGAAAAAAGAAAGGTTAAAGTGCGACAAGGAGTTCATGCGATTAAAAATAATTTCCAGCTTTTATATATTTCCAATTGAAGTGAAAATGATCGATATATTGGTTGGAAGGATTAAGACTCGAGTTGGCGTCGGTGTTAGTGCAACTTGTTGACGCGTAGCGCTGCCATCGCGGCTTAACTTCACGGTTATTAACTGGAAGACCCTAACTTCATTCTTTCAGAAATTAATACCTGGTATTGGCTTTGCCCTCTGCTGTTTTCTCATGAGATATCGTTTATTTTCAAACATTTTGCTGTGAATTCTATCGTGAAAATAGTTTCCGATTGGCTCTACGACATTTTTTGTTTGTCCAATTAATTTTTTGTTGATTGAAAATAAATAAAAGTCTATAAAATTCAGTGGCATATGAGGACATTGTTCTTAAAATTTATTAGTTATAATATAATTTTTTTGACATAAATTAAAGTAAAACAATAATTTATTTGTGAACTGTTTTAGAGTAAAATGTTTATTCAGGAAGAAAAAAATGTTTATAGTGAAGTCTTATTTTCACAATAGTCAGCGAAATAAAACAGAATTGCACTTTCCTGATTTTGAATGACGTTTGATATTTTATTTAAGGTTAAATTGTATGAATAAAGTACAGACATATGTTTCACAGCCCATAGCCACCCAGGACGAGAAGACTTATTGAATACCCGTTATTATTTTCGTGTGGTTATAAAACATATAACTAGATATGGGGGTACACATTTTACTATCAAAAATTCAAACTTATAATATATAAACATCGAATATAGTCAATAGATCGATTCACACAAAAAAAATTAACTGTAAGAGTGAAATTTCTGCAGCTTCGGCTCGGAAAATAAAGCGGCATTTTCGGCAAGAAATGTCTCACTTTCTTGCCTTGATATACAAATAAATACTGTTCGTTTTTATGATTTTATTTACTAAATATTTAGGTGAATAAAAATTGTAGATAATTTATTTTTTCGTATCTTTTATTTGAATTTTTTTCTAAAATCAATTTAGGAACCAGCGGGAAAAACATGTACATTTTTTATTTTTTAAACGAAATTTCTATAATTGTTCCTCGTATAATTAAACATTCTAATTTTCACTTTAACTTCACTTTTCTTTCAGTAAAAGAAAATTTAGAAATTATGCAAAAATGAATTTTGTTTTTGGCGTAAGAAGCCAATCTAACTCTCTGCAGGTGTTTCAAGTAAAGTTTATGAATATTTTCAATATCCTGAAAGGGTTACTTTTAATATATATTTTAATTTAAAATATAATAAATCATTTTTGACGTTTTGTGTACCTACTCGAACCACGGCCGGAAATTATGAAGGAAAATGATCTCCATTTTACTTTATACAACAGCCGAAACTTGTCTTTGTATCTAATTATCTTTTCATTTTTCAAAATGACAGGAAAGTACAATCAGTTTTTTGTTATATAACCGTATTGATATCAATGATACCATTTGCTAATTCAGTCATTGTCAAGTGCTAATATGATTAATTTTTCTATTTAAATTGAGAAGAATGGGAGTTGTTGACACTTTGTGGTAAAATGATAAATTGACTTATTTTGACTTATGAATTATGATAATGAATGTGTTGAAAGATTTTGATAATGTGATTAGATTTAAATAAAAGCCTCCCATATTTCTTGACCTTCAAATATTTAACATTTGTTTTTTTTTTGTTTTTTTTTTTGTTTTTTTTTATAGCACAATCCGAATCTCTCAAATTCTAAGTTTACACGCAGTTTTGAAAACATTTTCAAATCATTTTAAGTTTTGAAAACGCTGTTAGTTTCTGAACTAATAATTAACAGACGTTACGTATATCTATCATTATTACGGTCCGCACCGGGCGGCACATATTTTGGAGCGGCATTTTTTGTATTTAGTTTTTGTTGTAAAAACAACTTGTTCACTAAGTTTACTATTCGATTTCTATAAATTATGAATTACTATATGATTTCGAATATTTTTCTTCATCGTCAAGTCAATGTAGGGTTGAAAATATTATTTTGAAAAAATCCTTTATTACTGCCTAATTAAAATATGCCATCCAATGGTAAAAAAGTTCCCCACCTATAGTTTGTCTCAATTATATTTATTTATTCGAGTTTATTAATTTAATGGGGTAAGGGCTCAGTGGTTTAGAGTTGACCTGTTGATCCTGAGGACCCCGGTTCGATTCCCACAGCCGACAAACAACTTTCACCAAATTAAAATAACCCCCTGTGGCTCTTCTACCACTAACATCGGGGGGGAGGGCGTGATTTTATGGCTGGTAACCGCACTTCACGTACATAAATATATTACTTACCGAGATGTCACACTCAGTAATGGGTAAAAGTCGTGATGATATATTAATTTTATATTTATTTTTTTAGTTTATAAAAACCACCATTTGATTGATTTAGAAAGGGCGGCAAATTCGAGATACGCCACTGATTCTTTCATTCATATACTTCCTTATAAACGTAAAATAGAACAAACTGTTTTTAAAATCGATCTGTAGCCCTGATTCGAAAACTACGTATCAATAATTTCACATAAGTTTCGAAATTAAGTTGAAGTCAGTGATATTTGAACGAACAAATATTAGTAAATTTAGTAAATAATTAACAGCACAATAGTTAGTTATACAGCTACAGTTTCAGAAAGACTTGAATATTTGATGAATGTGTCGGTTAATTTTCGGTTTATTAAGAAGGTTGGTACCCACGTAAACTAATTAACATTTTAAGGGTTGGTACGAATATTTTATGGAAGCACAAACAATTAGTTCATGCAAGTGTCACGAACTTAACGTTGTGTAAAATCGTTTTTATGAAAACTGTACACATGTTATTATAATAAACACGCAGAACAAAGGTCCGGCTCAGTCGTTTTTGAGGCGGGTCTATGAATTTGGATTCCAGCTCGACATTTGAACCCGTACGCCTCCGCATAAATTAAATAAACTTGTGTGTTATGGAAATATATGCATTGCTTTTCAAATCGTTGTGTGCTGATGATCTAATTCATTTCTACGCAGAAGTTTCTCAGCAAAGTGAAAACGATCATTTCTCAATTTGTACATGGACAAATTAATGCTATGCATATTATATTACTTCATTAATATGCTAAATACGGTATTGTCAAAGTAAACAAAATCTTAAAATGATTCGTTTACTTGAATTTATGAATTTGTCCAAAATTTTATAAAGTCTAATTTTGTGTCATAAAAGGCTATCATTTATTTACTAAATTCTAATAAAAAAATTAATGGTGGCATTTTGTGATAAATCTGTAAGTTTTATAGATTCGTAAATTTGAAAATAATGAACAAAACTACAACAATATTTATTGGTAAATAAAAAATATTTTTTATGCTCGCATCATTCAAAATAACATTTATCTACAACCGTGTGATAAATGACACTTATCGCACTCATTTTGAGGGAGATAAGTACGTAATTACCACACAACTGCTTTAATCAAGTATTTTTTCATCAAATTAAAATTACCTCTGTGGTTCCCCCATTATCTTTGGGGGTCGTAATTTGACTGAATTTTTTTTCAAATGTCAAATAATGAAAAGAACTGCCAAATTAAAATTTATTTTTGTTTTAATTTATTTCGTGGTCGCAGATAAAATTATGTACGATATACGTGTGATAATGCATCATTACGATACTTGTGTGGTTACACAATTCAACCGTCACCTCATTGTGCAAATTTCAGACGCATATATTAAAGATACTCTTATTCCACCTATATTGTAAATAACTATTACATTTCTCTGGAAACAGATGTAAAGTTTGATTTTGCGCAGTAGTTCTTTAAAATGATTGAAAAGACTCCCATTTTTTATGGGTCTAAATTTTGACTATTAAACACTAAATATAAATAAAATAAATAAATATATCATCACGCCTTCTACCCATTGCTGGGTGTGACACTCTGCCGAAGAAGATCTCGGTTAGTGATATATTTTGCGCGTGAAGTGCGGTTACCAATCGTCAAATCACGGCCCCAAAGATGTTAGTGGTGAAGGAGCCACAGGGGTAGTTTTTGAAATTATGAAAATTGTTTGTCGCGTGTGGGAATCGAATCAGGGTTCTCAGGACCCACAGGCCGACTTCATACCACTGAGCTAAATGTACTGTGTTATTTGTAACTTTCCGAACTTCGGAAGGGATATTTGAAATTAAATATTTAAATGAATCGGACATATAATGGATAAAAGGCAAGATGATCTATTTATTTATTTATTTAGTTATTTCACAAAGTTCCAAATAAAATCTGTCATTTTTGTATGTACTATTTTTAATTTGTTAGACGGATAAATGTATTAGGAACTTTGCAAGGAGATAGTTTATATTTCTTTAAATTCCGGGATTTATTTTCTAAATAACACAAACAAATGCATGCATATATGCAAATAGTTTGAATTTAAATACAGTACATTTACAATATTCAACAATTACTAGACAACATAAACATCAAATTACACCGCTAAATATTCATGATTTAACATTTTTTCTTTGCTTTACCAAACCACGCTTGAAAATCTGTGCATGTCTGTGAGATTTCAGCGTACATTAAAATCGTGAAAAGGCCTGAGATGCATTATTAAAACGTCGCCATCTCTATGACGCGAGGCGTACCCAGTTGCTAAACGCTCTAAATTACTAAATTATTTAGCAAGGATGAGAGTAAATGAGACTGCGCCGCACGATTTTTTCGACGCGCAAACGAGATGCTCTTGCAAATATTTAATGTGTTTAGGTGGATCGGCCTCACTGCAAACGGATTACAAGGTTTCTTTACTGACTTTAGCGTTGATAACAGTGGCGTACGGAGATATTTCAATTAGGGGCCACGAAAACATCGTACAGACAGTCAGTGCCGGATTAAGTCTTTGGCGGGCGCTAGATTAAATTTAGCGCTGGGCCCTGTTTATACAAGGTACTTGCGCATTCAAACAACAGATTGTTAGAGGTGAAAAAAATGTATAACTTTTTATTAATAATTAAATATAATAATCACAGTCAATTCTGCAGGTAGCTAAGTGGTATCGAGTCGGACTGTGAATTTGAGAAGTCAATATACTAATGTCCAGATTTATAAAATGTATATTTCAGCTTAAGGTAGTACTAGCGTGAAAATTTAAACATTGGTTAGTCATACGCATCCTGTTAAAATATGAAACACATTCATCGTCTGTGAACAAATATATTCGCTTGTAAAGTTGAGTTCTTATACACGGGGCTTATGGCGATCATCACTCAGAATCGTACATATTTGGTTTGTGTACCTCTAAAATTTTGCAGTTTCATTTGAAAAACTAGTATGATGTTCTAGAACTATCCATGTATATTGTATCAGAAGGACAAAGTTTTTTATCGTTTAGTAATGGATATATAGCCATGCAAAGCCTTGTTTTTAACGAAAAATTAAGAATCCCAATTTATAATGGCAACACCACACGGTGGTATGGTATTTGAAAATTCACTAGACCAACAACCTGTTAACAATTCATGATATTCAAATCATACTAGGTAGAAAAAACTTATTTTATTCAATTTTTATATTTTTTTGAGCGTCAGTTTCGCTACCGATGGCGCCACCGTCACACTAGTACTACCTTAATCATTATAAATCGGGGTTATAAATAATTTATTACATTGTATTTTAAATTATATTTGATATAAATTTTTATTGATATTTATACATATTCCAGAGTTATCAACAAGTAAATATATATAAAAAAATCCAATTCATAATCTTTTATGATAGAAGTTAATTTTTATAGGATAATAAAACCCTTGTTGGGACGCTCATGGCTGAACATCCTGTAAATTTTATGAAAGTACATGAACGTAATTGCAATTTTTAATGAACAATTAAACGGTACAAAAAGTATTTATTTTATCTGTCTTTTGTGATTATTTTATGAATTTACAAGCATAAAATGTAATGCTATTTAATCTTATCATAAAAGTGCTTTTATTTAACAAAGTATTAAAGTAATTTACTGTCAAGTATTTTTGTTATCTTCTAAATAAAAACAACCTACTTAATATTGCTAAAATAATATAAAAATATTCTTTATCATCGATAAAACTTGATATCTATTTCTTTCCTAAAATGGATCGATTGAAGTTATTGCATAAATATGCATATAAATAGTTGTCGATAAAATTGAAGAATTTCCAAAGCGCAAGATGCAAAAATATCTGCTTGTTTGTAGACACATAAACGTCAAACTGCAACCATAACATGAACAATAGATTCCCGAGCGATTGCTGTACCTTCGTGAAACAATTATTGTCTATAAAAATGAATTGTCTACTAGATTTTATATTTCCTTTCAAACCACAAGAAACAAGCACATTGTTGCAACATTTCAAACATCTTTTAATCATTTATCTTAGAATTTTAATAGGTAACAATTCACTCTTATTTATTTATTTTATTTGAAGTTTGGCTAATCAATAATAATCAATGTCAACAATAGAGTAGAACTAGAATTATATTATACAACATAAAATATATCAATTTGCAAAAATATAAATGCTGGTAAATGACTATTGACAAATACCTTTTTTACAATACTAGTACTGTAAGTTACCTATTAAAGACAATATTTTAAAACAGTAAGTGGAACTTTTATTGCACAGTGGTTTCCATGATTACATCAGGACTATAATTTTTTCTTACTATACACCGTTGACTGTAAGTAAATATTACAATATCAAAGTGCTGTTTATTTTGACAACAATTTGACAGCTGTTAATTTTGCAATCTATTTATCTTTTCCTTCTACTTGTGCAAGTATTACAAAAAATAGCTTACTAACCTCGAATTGTAAGTAATTTTTTTAGATCGCGAATTTTTAGGAAATCGAAGCCCAAAGGGTCGAGATTTCCTTGACGTAAAAACTGTCACTTACAGTTCATGGTACGTAATATACTATTTTACAATACAATACCTTTTCTGTAAGCTACCCATTAATGACAAAATTTAAACACAGTAAATAGAACTTTTATTGCACAATCAGTTTCCATGGTTACATTAGGACTATAATATTTACTTACCATGCACCGCGGACAGTGAGTAAATATTATATTAACTAATACTAATATCGAATAAAAATAGTGTACAATCGAATTAAAAAAATAGTGTAATAAATAACTATTACATACATAGTTAAAAGAAAAAAACTTTGAAGTAACTAATGTTTTATTTACATATATGTTTTTCAAAAGTTAGCATCATTATGTAAAATTGTTTTAGGAATATTGAAACTTCTTTGATTTTTATAAGTTTACTTAATTTTGGGAATAATTATTCTCGTAAATTCTTCCACAACAAAAGTTTGAAACTCATCCTTACTGTTACATAAATAAATAATCCATTCTAACTTACAAGATTACGCAGTTCTACCAACTTAAATTAACTTCCAAACCGAATGGAACACTTCGTGAATGAATAAAATCCAACAACAACATTCCCAAATTAATATTTTACAATACTTGTACTGTAAATTACCTATTAATGACAAAATTTAAACACAGTAAGTGCAACTTTTATTGCACAGTGGTTTCCATGGTTATTTCAAGACTGTAATATTTAGTTACTGTCCACTGTGAACAGTATGTAAATATTACATATCAAGGTCTTGTTTATTTTGACAACAATTTGACAGCTATCAATTTTGAAACCTATTTTTCTTTTCCTTCTATTTGTGCAAGTATTGTAAAAAATAGTTTACTAACGTCGAACTGTAAGTGATTTTTTTAGGTCGCTAATGTTTAGGAAATCTCGACCCTACGGGCCTCGATTTTCCATACTACATTCTTGACCTAAAAACTGTCACTTACAGTTCATAGTACATAATATACTATTAATAAACGTAGGTACTGACTATTACTAGATCTTAATACCTATAGTCCATTCCAGTTAAGAATCATCCAAACGAAATAAAACCAAAAATATGCCATTTACAATTGTGACAGATGTCTGGCAAATATTTTAATTCAGATGTAATACATAAAAAATATATATATATCATCACGCCAGGGTTCTCAAGATCCACAGGCCGACTTCATACCACTGAGCTAGCCACCCCATATGTAATACATATAATACTCAATTTGTTAATTTGTTCTCTAATTAATTATTATACTTCATCGTTTAACAAATCACTTTATTATGGATGATAAACCTGAGCATGAAAAACCAGTAGCGTACACAGTGCCATCTTCTCCATTCTTAACTGGAATAGAGTATACATTCAACATACGAAAGAACATACTTCCTAATTGAATCCTAGTTTTTTTTTAGTAAAAATATAATTCAAACGAACAATACAACACTACCTAATTCCTTAACACAATTTACAAATTACAAAAATGTAATTTCCGGCTTGCGGCACTCACAGAAACCGCTCGCTACAAATGACAAACTCTTGTGGTCTTGTAACATATTGTTGAACGGTTGGTTGGTTTGTGTGTTGCAGGAAGGACACTCCGTCGCACGTGTCTCGCTGGGAACAAGTGAAGGTGGAGGTGGAGACAACCGGAACTTACACCCTCACAGAAACGGAACTCGTGTACGGCGCTAAACTCGCCTGGAGAAACTCTGTTAGGTGCATCGGCAGAATCCAATGGTCTAAACTGCAGGTAAGCGCACAGATCATTATTTTAAATTATAGTTACTTGTAAACGTGGGCCCCAGGGCCGGATTAACACTATGAGGGGCCCTAAGCACTACAGATTTTTTAAGACCCTCCGTTTCAAAAAAACTAGAAGACATATGCACTTGGGGATTTTATCATTGGATTCAGCGGGTCAAAATACATATGTATGTAAATTTTTGTTAGGATATTCGTACGTGGAAGAATTTTAGAGCAAACAGTCTGAAAATAGTCTAAAATCGAAAAAATATTAGGGATACACCTTAAGAAATTTACAAAAAAAAATTTCCACGACCGGGATAGAAATTTGATTTCTATGACACCAAAATCAAGATAGAAATAATCAATTTGAACCCACCATACTGTTATTTATCGTTAGCAATAACGTAAAATATTTTACTCCCGTTACTATGAGTATTTTAGTTCTGGTGTTAAGAAAAATGATTATTGTCGTCCAGTCATTCTGTTAATTTTTTTATAAAAAAAAGAAACAAACAAATGGCCAAACCTATCTAGAAAAGTATCTGATAAAGGGCAAATTAAAATTTCCATTTCGATTCTTGCGCAATTTCGTCACAAATGACCCGTATAATTTCATGGCAGGAGAGCGGGGAGTTATTCGCATCTTGGGGTAAGAATGGAGCGATATAAATTTCACTTTGGCGCCCGATCTTGTTCGTTGTCGTCTGCAGTTGCGGCTGGCGTGTCCGTGGAACCGTGTAGGTTCTGGAACCAAACCGCTCGGTTCTGTTTGATATTCTAGGTGGGTGCGAGATTAGCATCTCACTTTTTTATGTATGGCCGCGTTAAGGGATGGTTCTACTTTATAGGGTTGAGGGTGATTCGATTTGAATTTACCGGGAGGAATTATTATAACACGATGAATTTAACTGTCAATATTTATTTTATCAGTATTCTGTTCATTAGTATCTATCGCTCTGTTCAATTTTACACCTCGAGAAAAGTAGTATATTGCTGCTCGCACATTGATTGATTGATGTGCTGTCGAAAGCAAGAATTGTGTAAGAGTGGCGCACACAATATTTTTTATACGGCCATTTAAAAACGCTTGAAATAGTTATTTTTATAACAAAGCCTTTTTCGGCACGTGTTATAAACAACATTTTTCCTACAACTGTGCGATTTAGTAAATCACTAAAATATTATCCAAATTTATAAAATTTTAATGATATTACACGAGAACGATGTTTTACGGCGTTGCTATGGTTTGTTTGTTGATTGCAAAAAATATAAAATAATATATATCATCACGCCTTCTACCCATTACTGGGTGTGGCACTCTGCCGAAGCAGATCTCGGTAAGTGATATATTTTGCGCGTGAAGTGCAGTTACCAGTCGTCAAATCACGGCCCCCAAAGATGTTAGTGGTGGAGGAGCCACAGGGATAGTTTTTAAAATTATAAAAATTGTTTGTCGCCTGTGGGAATCGAACCAGGGTGCTCAGGATCCACAGGTCGACTTCATACCACTGAGCTAGCCACCTCATATCTATGCAGTGTTTATATCAAATTCTTGCTATTTCTCCATTTATTTGGGACCTCTGCTAAAGTATACAAACAACTAATTTGAAACAATGTAAATCTCTTAATTAATCTAGATCTGAAAGATATCATCACAAACTTATCTAACAATCAAGAACATATGTAAAGATTATCTAATACTCCTAAGTGTCGTCGTCTTCATAGACGTCCGTACATTCGGGGGCGTATATCCCGAGCGTCAACACAAATCCCCCTATAACATTGCCGGAACACGTCCTGACGGGGAATCCCCGTCACACCAGCCTACTGAATATTTAACACGCTGTCGTCAGCGTCAGTAATCTCTCGTCTCAGTTAGCCATGAAAACAGCAAAGCATCTAGCACGGTCGCGACACTCTTGATTTTCACATCTCGCATCTAGCGCGGACGCGGATATTTATGGCGCTAATTTAAACCACGTTTATCGCTTGTCTGAGATCTTCTTTTGTCGCGAACTACCCCATTGATTAGTGGGGATTTCTGGATGTTAGTGTTCTAAAGCTATTAAATGGTATTTGCTGGTAAATGCTTTGACAGATTGTCGAGAGTCGGAAAATCGAAGAAACAAAAGAATGTGAAGCTTGACAGAATGGAAAAGTTGAACGTCGATATGTGTTTGTTGACGGAGGACTTGAATTTTATTGGTTTCCAAACATGATAAGCATATTTCATTTGTTTTTATTACTTTATTTTGACGCTTAAAACTGATAAAACATTGTTAATAATTCTGTTTTTAAAATATTGAACACGAGTTCGGTAACTCATTTATCCCGGGTTCAAATCGTATTTTCCGTTATATTTTTCTCTAAATAGTTATTTACGATGTTAATAAAGCTAGTCTTTAGTCACGAGCGGATAGTTTTAAGGCCCGTGAGTAACAAATGCTTTCTCAATATCTATCGTGCAATATTTTATCTATAAATAAATATATCATCACGCCTTTTACCCATTACTGAGTGTGGTACTCGTACCAGATCTTGGTGAGTGATATATTTATACACGTGAAGTGCGGTTACCAGCCGTCAAATCACGGCCCCAAAGATGTTAATGGTGGGGAAGCCACAGGGGTAATTTTAAATTGGTGAAAATGTTTGTCGGCTTTGGGGATCGAACTAGAGTTCTTAGGATCCACAGGCCGACTCCATACCACTCAATCATTACCCCATAATCTATGATTGTAAATATTTGAAAATATATAAATAAATAAAAATAAATATAAATATATCATCACGCCTTCTACCCATTACTGGGTGTGGCACTCTGCCGAAGCAGATCTCGGTAAGTGATATATTTTGCACGTGAAGTGCGGTTACCAGCCGTCAAATCACGGCTCCCAAAGATGTTAGTGGTGGAGGAGCCACAGGGGTAGTTTTTGAAATTATGAAAATCATTGAGCTAGCCACCCCATATATAAATAATTGTACCAATAAGAATTTTATTGAGCTAACCATGGCAACCATGGTCAACAGTGTATAACAAATGAGCGAAAACGTAGTACTTTGCACGAGTTTTGTACAATACTTTTTTTAACGAGCAAAAATTATATAACCGATAATGAGAAAAGTTATTAAATTTAAAACATGAATTTATATTGATAATATAGTATGCCATGAATTGACATTTGTTATTTAAAAACAAATTGTTTATTTTTTCTTGCAAAGCTTGTTAAAATATACCTGATTGATGGCATTATAAGTTAATGTTTCTACTTCTTTCATAAATTCCTAAAAACAAAAGTGTAATTTCGTCTAAATTTCAAGAAAATTTTGACCAATGATAATAAGTAACCTAGGTAACATTGGAAACAGTAAAATGTTACCAGATTTTGTTTCTATGAACTATTATTTGAATTGTAAAAACATGTTTTCTATATTGTTTTTTTTTATCAACTCGATCCTGTTTCGTATTTGCATGTGTTTGGAAAAGGCGTTGTTCTATTGTTCCATCGATCGTCTTTATGTTGTTCTCGTAGAAAAAGGTGCCGAGGCGTGTTGAAATAGTACACAAGTATTTGTCAGTGTAAACAGACACTGCTTCGCTAACACGGACAGTTTAAATAGACCTCCAAGTTCTTTTTTCCTTTTTATTCTTTTCAAAAGAAGATTTGGATGAGAAAACATGCCTTTAGTTTTGTTGAATTTAGTGCAGTTGTGTATCTGCTCAAATAAAATACTAATAAAATTTTTTATTGTACTCTTCATTCAATTTTCAAAAGTTATTGAAAAGTTTGCCTGTCACTTTAATATAAAATTTAATACAACCATTTCTCAAACATCAAATAATATTATGAAATCAATAGGACATCACATATTACACCTACACGTATAAAACTTCAATAAAAACTGCATTAAATATGTAAATATTTATTTATAAAGTTAATAGACTTATTCGTGTAACAAAAGAAATTATCATTAAATATGTTTTAGCGTCTAATAGATTCATAGACTTAGACAGACACAATAAAAGCATTTTATTTCATAATATTTTTTTTCCATTAGCATATTTTTGTGTTCTATTTATATTTGTATTTTGGAAGGAGTTATTTACAACGACAAATTTCTTATATGTTACACATTCTATGTAAATTCGATTAAATTTATACAAGATACGAAATATTTTACATTTACAACGCAGGTTACAAAGACTCAAGTTTATTTCACTCCAGAAATTTACAAGACGTGCAATATTATTTCACTTCTTGAATTTACATATATTTATTTTAGTTAATCTATTGAAAATAAATAAATATATCATCACGCCATTGCTATCCTGAGAACTATGAGAGATACAAGGTTGGTTAAATTAGCAAAGAAATACCATTTTACAAGTCTTATTTTAAATGGGAACTTATTTTATTTGCTTATTCGATTCAGTATTCTTTTTATGAATTCAATATGTCATCGACTACTTTAATAACCTCACATTATAAAATTTTTGATAAAAATTGCCATTAATTAAATTCAATTGGCAAAGGAATTAGAGTGCTGCGAAAGAAACAAATGACTAATAACATTTATTTATTTATTTTTTCACAAAATAAGTAGTTGTATTGACAGTTAATAATGAATCAAACAAACAAAAATATTATGATTTGTTCATTTGTTTCTATCATAGCACGCTGATTCTATGCGATATGAATTAAATTAATATCAATTTAATATGCATTTTTGTCAAAAAAACAATTATAATCTGACGATACAGAACTTTGTAATCGTTGAATTAAGAAAAAATACTAAATCTAATAAGTAAATAAAAAAAATAGACACCCATTTAAGATGAGAAAGTTACGTGAAGTCCGGTTATCAGCGGTCAAATCAATGCTTCCAAAGATTTAGTGTTGGAGGACCCACAGGGGTTATTTTAATCCACAGTTCAACTCAATACCACCAGCAACTTATCCCATTTGTAAAAACATAAATAAATATATCATCACGCCTTTTACCCATTACTGGGTGTGGCACTCTGCCGAAGCAGATCTCGGTAAGTGATATATTTTTGCGCGTCAAGTGTGGTTACCAGTCGTCAAAACACAGCCCCCAAAGATGTTAGTGGTTGAGGAGCCACAGGGGTAGTTTTTAAAATTATGAAAATTGTTTATCGCCTGTGGGTTCGAACCAGAGTTCTCAGGATCCACAGACCGACTTCATACCACTGAGCTAGCCACTCCATTTGTAATAAATTAAAAAGTATTATATTTATTTAAGATATTTTTGTGCATTGTTTTCTACCCAAATTTATTTGAATCTGCCTATAAGAAATTTATTTAAATTAATTGTCAATAATTTTCAAGTAGGTACCTACATATATGTAAGAAACTTTTAATTCATTTTGAGAACTTGAAATCCAATTCTATTATTTATAATGAAAAATGTGCAAACAAAGTCTCCGTTTTCTTCGCAAAGTGAGAAAATATAAGTCTTTATTTTTCAAACAATCATATTTCACAGCAACCGGGCACAAAATGGTGGAAAATGAGGTTATGATTCATGCAAAGAAGAAAATATTCCCTGAGGCCAATTATAACGAGTTCCGTAACATACTACACATTTCTGCAGATTTAAGAAAAATATATTTCATGTTAACATAATCTGCGTCTCATAGAACTATGTCGTGACTTTGTGGATTGAACAGTAGCCTAACAAGCGAGATTTTTCAAGGTCAAACATCGCAGATTTCAATTTATATCCAAAAAATATGATTGTGTCTGACAGGTGCGGATTCCACAATAAGCTAGTAACAAATAAAATAAATAAAATTTGTTACGACACGCTTTTTAATATTGTAATATTGATATTACGTTATGAAATAAAGTAAATTTTTAGAAAATTATTAGGTACGTAATTGTCTTTTGGCTGCCCATCTGACATGACTTATAAATAAATAGTATATTACGTACCATGAACTGTAAGTGACAGTTTTTAGGTCAAGAATATAGTTTCTGAAATTGAGGCCCAAAGGGTCGAGATTTCCTAAACATTCGCGACCTAAAAAATCACTTACAGTTCGAGGTTAGTAAGCTATTTTTACAATATCTGCACAAATAGAAGGAAAAGTAAAATAAGTTTAAAAATTAAGAGCTGTCAAATTGTTGTCAAAATAAACAGGATCTATAATATTTACTTACTGTCTACGATGGATGGTAAGTAAATATTATAGTCCTGATGGAATAAAAATTCCACTTACTGTGTTTACATTTTGTCATTAAGTATTACAGTTTTGTAAAAAATAAATTATAGCTTTCTGAATGAACTATATCAAATATACCATCAACCCAGCCGTAATATTTGGCAACAGGGCTCTTTCGAAAATTTCCTAGTGAAATAACAACAGTAGAAGGTTTAACATATTCGCGCTAATATTTATCAAATTCCAAACCACTCGCTTTCAAATTATCTTTCCGCGATTCGCGCGTGAAATAAAACAATATAAAACAAAGGAATGTTTGACGAAACAGTTGAACATCGCGTTGCCTTTGTTTTTTGCGGTTGTCTCACTCGGGTAATATGGAGTTGTGTGCGGCATCTGTGCTCCTAGTTCGAATTTGAATATTTGAATCATGAATGAACGACGAAAAAAGGAAAGAGAAAATTTATTTCGAAACTCGGAGAGTGTGGGAGGAAATTCAGTCACGTGTTTCGCGAGTTTTCCGCCGAAATTTGTTCGCATGTCCCTGCAATGCGTGGGTCTGGGCGATTGGCGATTCATCTGAATTTATTTCAATTAATTAAAAAATAATTTTTCATGAAAAATAAAACACTAGATAAAGAAATACAGTTAAAAATAGTTATTTTTGTTTTAATGGGATGGCTAGCTCAGTGGTATGAAGTCAGTCTGTGGATCCTGAGAACCCTGGTTCGATTCCCACAGGCGACAAACAAATAAATAAATAAAATATATCATCACGCCTTCTACCCATTACTGGGTGTGGCACTCTGCCGAAGCAGATCTCGGTAAGTGATATATTTTTGCGCGTGAAGTGCGGTTACCAGCCGTCAAATCACGGCCCCAAAAAATGTTAGGGGTAGTATTAATGTGGTGAAAATGTGTGTCGACAAACAATTTTCTTAATTTCAAAAGCTACCCCTGTGGCTCCTCCACCACCAACATCTTTGGGGGCCGTGATTTGACGACTGGTAGCCGCACTTCACGCACAAAATATATCACTTACCGAGATCTGCTTCGGCAGATTGCCACACCCAGTAATGGGTAGAAGGCGTGATGATATATTTTATGTTATATTTTTTTTACGTCCGCGAATGAGTGTTTTTTTTGTATTGCGCGTGAGAATATCACTTTTATTCAATACAAAAGTCATTTTAATGCGCCAAAAAACAAGAATTTCGCCCGCGAAATACAAACAACATATTTTTGTCTACATCTGTCAAAAAATAATAATACAATAATTAATTTATGGAGTAGGTAGCACAGTGATATCGTGTCGGCCTGAGGATCCTGAGAACCCTGGTTCGATTCCTACAACCGATAAACATTTTCACCACATTAATACTACTACTGTGGCAAATGGTAATGGATAACTTATTTTTGATACTAATCGGCTCTGGCACAGTTTTCATGGGACACCCTGTATATACAAAAATAAGAACAAATTTCACATTCCAGGCAGCAGATTATCCTCTTGCTTATATTAAAATAAAAACATGTCGTCCTTATTCAATATTTTCTTTATCTTTGAGATTAACCGAAAAAAACAATACAAAAAATCGACAACCAAAAGACAGAACATTAGGGTTGAAATTGTCACTCGACGCCGTCAACTGTTCTGTCTGTCATGACGTTAATTTAACCAGATTTTCTTCTGTTTTGTTGCAGGTTTTCGACTGTCGCTACGTCACCACCACGAGCGGGATGTTCGAGGCGTTGTGTAATCACATTAAATACAGCACGAACAAGGGCAATATCCGGTGAGCAGATCTACTTTCTCTTCTTATTCTTTTTTATTTTCCTCCGAGCTGTTTCGAGATGTTCTGATCTAGAAAGCGGTGACTGTAATGTTTTGTTTCTCTTCGCGCGGTTACGTGTTATTCCATCATAGGAGTCAGTGATTATTGCTTGTTTTCCGTTTTTGTTTTTCTTTTGTTTCAGACGTGATAGCAATGCTTATCTTAGCTGGCAATTAAAATATATTGATGGGAAAATTAAACGGAAATAACCATTTTCATTTATTTTTGCAATCACAGACACAATATATACAGACGTCTAACTAGAGAAACAAGTGAATATCTAAATTTATTTATTTATTATTTCACAAAATAGTCGTATTAAAAGTTAATAATGAATAAAATAAACAAAAATATTATGATTTGTTCATTTTTTTCTTTCATAGCACGCTGATTCCTATGCGGTTTGAATTAAATTAATTAATAAATAAATAAAATAAATATATCATCACGCCTTCTACCCATTACTGGGTGTGGCACTCTGCCGAAGCAGATCTCGGTAAGTGATATATCTTTGCGCGTAAAGCGCGGTTACCAGCCGTTAAATCACGGCCCCCAAAGATGTTAGTGGTGGTGGAGCCAGAGGGGTAATTTTAAATTGGTGAAAATGTTTTGTCGGCTGTGGGGATTGAACCAGGGTTCTTAGGATCCACTGACCGACTCGGATACCACTGAACCATTACCAAATTTGTCAATTTAAAAATTATTATCATATCTTTCCATTCGGTTCACGTAAGTGAACCATGCGCAGTAAAAGAGAGAATTTTTAGTTTTCAGATGCAATAAACATATCAAAATTCAGAAATGTCCAAGAAAACTTGTAGGAAATCTAATAATAATAAAAATACCTCACACATTTGATTTTCCACACCGTCAAAGAATCTCACATTCACATGTTTTACAATTTCTTCAGTTTGATTTTAATCCTATTTCTCTCGGCGTGAAATTTCTTTCACTACAAAATATGAACCTTCAGACGATATCCAGATACCCGCAGTCCTTCAGTGCTTCCGCTTATCCTTTCCGCCACTTTCGGCATAACGCTCTCTCCTCTCGGAGAGCGGAGAGAGTGAGAGATACATAACGAATGTCAGAAAGACAGTTTCTGCTTGGCCGCTTCACAAATATCTTGACAGGGCTTGAAATTGGTCCAACATTTGTTTTATATTTTTTGCTGTGATTTTTCGTTTTTCACTGTAAATGTGTACCGATTTTATATGGGATATTATCACTTTTTTTAAATAAATCTTGTAGATATCTGTATTTGGAATTCAAAACTAAGTTGAGTATAAGTTTACATATTTATTAGAATAGAAAGTTTTATTATTACAGTTGAAAAACAAATGTTCAATTGGTCATTGTAACATGTATTTTTCATACTGTTTTCCCTATATCGTATTCATTTACTATTATTTCAAAATTTTTATTTAAAAATCATAATTATAAAATTTTAAGCTGGTAATACTGACAAATTCAATATACATTTAATTTAATTATTTTGACATGTAGGGTCAAATTCATAGTCGTGACTGACCCTCACCTCATTCTCATCTCACACTTAAAATTGAAGTAATTAAGGGCCAAATTCAGAGTCGTCACTAACACTCATCTCATTCTCACCTCACACTCAAAATCGAAGTAACTAAGGACCAAATTCATAGTCGTGACTCACCCTCATTTCATCCTCACATCACACTCAAAGTCGAAGTAACCAAGGCAACTAAGTCAAAAATTTGCATAATTTGAGTTAGTTGCCTTAGTTACTTTGAATTTTAGTGTGAGTTGAGGATGAGGTGAGGGTGAGTTACGTCTATGAATTTAGCCCTAAGGCAAATAACTCAAGAATTTGCACAATTTGAGTTAGTTGCCTTAGTTACTTTGACTTTAAGTGTGAGATGAGAATGAGGTGAGGGTGAGTCACGACTATGAATTTGACCCTAAGTCAACTAACTCAAATTGTGCAAATTCTGGAGTTTGTTGCCTTAGTTACTTAGACTTTGAGAGTGAGGTGAGGATGAGATGAGAGTGAGTAACGACTGTGAATTTGGCCCTTATTAGTTATGGTATAATTCAAATTCATAATTACCTAGGTTATGTTATAAAACAAAATACCTTTAATTTTTAATTAAGAATTGTGTTGCAGTTTAATGAATTTATTTATTACTGTATTATGAAAAAAATGATTGCAATAATTTTATTGCGCAATAACAGCTAAAGTGATAGATTTAGTCTGACATTTTTACAACTAGACAACTTAACAACTTCATAAAAAAATATCTCCAAAAACAGTTGTAGAAAATTCAATTTTGTAGCTCTGTTTCTAACAAAAACAATTGCACAAAATTCACTATATAAACGTGATATAGGAAAAATAATTTATGAACTTTTAAAATTATGTTAATATCTTTTGACAAAATACTCTAAACAGAGGGTTATAAATGAGATGAGGGTTAACCTCATAAATATATTTTATGAAATATTGTTGTGTAAATAAAACTGACATTATAATGAAAGTTCGTTGACAGCTAGATTAATTTTATCAAATTTTCAACATTATTTGACGTATCTATATACATACAGGGTGTTTCTATACTATATGAACTAACTTTAAAGATATACAGGGTGGTGGCGGATAAGGGTCAACATAGAAATTTAACTTGGGAAATCAGTTTTATGCAATTTCCTGCTTTCCTGTTCATCCAGTAATAGGTAAAAGGCGGGATGGTATATTTATTAATTAATATATACTGTTAAAGTTTGATAATCAATTTTAGAAATAACCTGTATACAGTGTGATTGAAAAAATAGGGACAAATGCTAATTTCTTTATTTTTATTTTCGATCTATAGTTTAAATTACAAAGTTATGTATAAAGTTCCTGAATATCACTTTCAGTTTCATCGGAAACGATTTCAATAATATTATTTTATATATAAATAAATAAATATATCATCACGCCTTCTACCCATTACTGGGTGTGGCACTCTACCGAAGAAGATCTCGGTAAGTGATATATTTTGCGCGTGAAGTGCGGTTACCAGTCGTCAAATCACGGCCTCCAAAGATGTTAGTGGTGGAGGAGCCACAGGGGTAGCTTTTTAAATTATGAAATTTGTTTGTCGCCTGTGGGAATCGAACCAGGGTTCTCAGGATCCACAGGCCGACTTCATACCATGTTTTTTTATTTTCTAAAAGTATTTTAAATTAACTTTACAGCGGTACCAAATACATAAACTTTTAATATAAAATTAACACAATTATTAAATTTTATAATTTTTAAATTTTTTATGCTCACACACGGGAAATGTTTTCAGAAAACTTTTTATAAAAAAAAATGTTTTAAAAATCTGCCAGTTACTCTTTGATATGTGAAATAAGTAAACTACTGTGCCATAAGCATGAAGTTAGTTACTTTCCACATAATCTTTTTCGCCGTAGTGGCGCCGCTATAATTTTCAAGAAACATCTTCTTTCTAAAAAGTTTTTTAGAAAACTTTCCCCATGTGCACCGAGTAAGATGGATGTTTTTTGTTTGTTTGAGAAATTATTTTGACGTTTACTTGTATCATTTGTTTCTGAAAGCATTGAACTGCCTTATATCAAAAGTATAATTCGCACGGAAATTTTCCATATTTCCTCTTTACGAATCCATCTGTTTAAAATTACAGTCAAATATTAATTCAAATGCATTTCATGATGTAATGTAAATATCCTTAGTTATACACATATTCTCTCTTCAGACTGGTAACTTAGAATCAACATTAGTTGCTATAGAAACAATATAAACAATTAGTGAACGCAAACCATCGCGGGAATCTCAATTCAGCTGCGTATGTCTGCGACCACAGCCGCCTTAGTTTCACTTGCAGCTAATTAAAGACGCACGCGGCCGCCGTGTCCAATTAAACGCTGTGCTCTCAGTGTTGAATGTTGAGCGAGCTTGATGGATATTAAATTGTCAGTCCGCTTAATAAGATTTCAAGTTAAACTTTCAAGTGGTAAATCTGTAAATTTGCTTGTACTACACATGGACCCTGTCGTTTCAGTTTCATTCAGTCAATTAATTGAGTAGATTGCTATCTATTACTGATAAAGTGCTTGGAACTTCGGAAGTTTTGCGCGAATTAACGTAATAATACTGTACTCGCATCATTCAAAATAAAGTTTACATTATCTTGGAAACCGATGGAAAGTTTGATTTTGCGCACTAGTGCGGAAAGTAATTGAAAAAACGCACATTTTTATGGTTCTCAATTTTGACTATTAAATAAAAAATAAATATATCATCATGCCTTTTACCCATTACTGGGTGTGGCATTCTGCTGAAGCAGATTTCGATAAGTGATATATTTATGCGCGTGAAGTGCGGTTACGAGTCGTCAAATCACGGCCCCCAAAGATGTTAGTGGTGGGGGAGCCACAGGATTAATGTGGTGAAAATGTTTATCGGCAGTGGGAATCGAACCAGAGTTCTCAGATTTTAATTTTAATGTAATATATTTTATTTTGTAAACTTATTTGGCGTTACCAGCTTTTCATTTATTCATGGCAACTGCTAATGGGTTTTTCTTGATTCAGAAAATACTTAATAATTTTTATTTAAAAAGTTTTTCTCCAAAACTCCTAGCAAAAAAACAAATTCCATGACGAAACTGGGCTTATGACATGCAGTCTCTATCGCACGCTAGACTCTGAAGTCAGCAAATATGTAGAAATATATATAAATTCTTTATTTTATTTAATACCTGTCCTATTGATTTGATTCGACAAATACCCTTTTGTCTTTTTCGATATACAATCTTTTACAAGCAATATATATCTAGACTGTCTACCAATTTCGAGAAAACAATATGAGCAGTTTCTAAAATGTATTTTTTTTGTACAATTCAATTTCATTTACATGAATCTTCAAACTTGCTAAAAATACTCTTGTGCACAAACATTACAAAGATCAAATTATACTGAATATAATTAATAGATATAGGATATTCATTGAATCTAACATTTATAAGTTATTTTTCATTAATTTTTGGTCAAATTATTTTACTATTAATTTTTTTACTATTGACAACACTGCTTTGAATATTGTACGTTCATATTATACTTTCACTTGAACTATCTTTATTGTCATGTTAGTTTTATTATCCAATGACAAAATGTCGAAAGCTGTCACAACAAATTGAAGAACTTGTAGTTAATCTGTGCAGTTAATTTATTAGCTACTGAATTGTCTTATTGAGGTAATATTTTGTCGTTATATGATATTTTTCTTCGATTTGCCTTTATTTATTTGTCAGACATAAAATTTGAGTTGAGCAGAAGGGCTTTAGTAACATTGAAACCACAAGCTCTGTTTTTGGGTGTATTATGAGCACGGTTTTAACATGTTAAAAATAGCTAAGACACCCAATTTCACTGTTCTTAAAATAGGTAAAAACGGTAAAAACCAAGCTCGTCATTGAATTTATGATGTCGATGGTTAAGACACAATACCTCTTATATCCAAATATCTTAGTTTTAAGAAAAACAAGATAAACTGTTTTAAATGTACAAACTATTTATTAGCTATTAGTAAAAATATTTTGTATGCGATATTGAGTAGATGAAGGAACTTAACCTCAAAAATACTTGTGCATAAATAACTCAAAAGTCCCTAAAATGGAGCTACGAGATATTGTTTCTTAACCGTCAATATAAATTGTCGTCTTCACTGGATATGTTACACATCTTCGAAAGATAAACACCAAATTTAAAAAACATGAACAATTATTATTTTTCCATGTCAACGCATTTTTAATCTATATTTAAAAAAAATAATTTTCTTTCTCTTCAGGTCAGCAATCACAATCTTCCCCCAGCGGACAGACGGTAAACACGACTTCCGGATATGGAACCCGCAGCTCATCAGCTACGCGGGATACCGGAACCAGGATGGCAGCATCACCGGCGACCCAGCTAATGTGGAATTCACGGAGGTATGTCTGCGGCTCGGCTGGCGTAGTGCACACACCAAGTTCGATGTGCTTCCTTTGGTGCTCTCCGCCAACGGGCATGACCCTGATTACTTCGACCTCCCCACGGAGTTGGTGCTCCAGGTGCCGCTCTCGCATCCCAAGTAAGTTTCTTTATTATAAATTGAGATTGTAATTAAATATCGTCGATTGTCGAATTTTATGAATGTTTTCTTTTCAAAGTTGGTACGTGGTTTTTGTTTTTGTTATCTTAGGTTTTACAAACTAAATAAAAATAAAATAAATATATCATCACGCCTTTTTATCCAGTACTGGGTGTGGCACTCTGCCGAAGCAGATCTCGGTAAGTGATATATTTATGCACGTAAAGTGCGATTACCAGTCGTCAAATCACGGCCCTCAAAGATGTTAGTGGATGGGGAGAGCCACAGGGGTAATTATAATGTGGTGAAAATGTGTTTGTCGGCTGTGGGAATCGAACCAGGGTTCTCAGGATCCACTGGCCGATTCGATACAAACTAGTCTTTAATGTTATTTTATGATGTTCAAATAAAACTAAAAGTATAGTAACTAAAATTAAGATTTTAATTAATCTTTGTAACACAACAAACATGAATCGATAGCTATGCTTTGAATAATTCTACTTTATTCTTTAAAGAAACTTAAAAGGGTGATTATAGTGCAATTATAAAATTAATTAATTAATTAAAATTGCAGTTTTTGGTCCTTTATATTTTTGAATTGTTTTATTAAACTAGATTTTATAAAAGGCCAATCCAAATTATAATCTAGATACAATTACTTTTCGATCAGTACAATTACTTAATAATTGAACCGTCATAATTGAACAAATCGTTACCGAATTTATAGGATGCGGGCACTCACGTGACACTGTGACGTTTTTGTGACGTAAAAACAGCTGTTCTAGTAAAGATCACTAAGCCACCTACAAAATGAACTATTTTTTTGGGACGAGATTTGAAAAGAACCGGTTATTTTCAAATCTCGTCCCAAAAAATAGTTCATTTTGTAGGTGGCGCAGTGATCTTTTACTAGAACAGCTGTTTTTACGTGACTTTGTAACGTAAAAACAGCTGTTTGGGCTTGCGATCACAGCGCCACCTACAAAATGAACTATTTTTTTGGGACGAGATTTAAAACCAACAATTCTTTTCAAATCTTGTTGGGCTGCGATCACTGCGCCACCTAAAATTTAACTATTTTTTGTGACGAGATAGGAAAAGAACGGTTCTTTTCAAATCTCGTCCCAAAAAAATAGTTCATTTTGTAGATGGCGCGGTGACCGCAAGCCCAAACAGCTGTTCTTTACGTCACATTGTCACGTGAGTGCCCGCATCCTATAGTTATTTAAAGGAATACGTGAATATTATTTAGCTAGAAGGGTCAAAATCATTTCATTTAATTATTTTTAGAATTTTTCTTCAACTTAGTGTTAGTCTATATTACGTGTGTTGTAGTCATAAAAAAAATCGTTCATTAATAAAAAATCATGCATTAATGTAGGTTATTAATCTTTCATTTTGCATAGATTAATGAAATTTATTATGAATGATCAACGGATAATAGTTTTTAATTTGACTCGTGTGGCAACACTGATTTACACTTTGTATATAGTGCGCTGTCAACAATAGTAAATTGCTTCGTATCTTAATATTTGTATATTACCTATAAACGTTGTAGATTCACGTAATATAAAAATTGATATTTGACATGATCCAACTTCATTAAATGAGCGAGACATTTATAATAATTATAAATTCTTAATCGTTTTTCAAACTACGCAGTTAGAAGAATATTTTTATGAATTTGTCTAAACCGATAGAATAGTTAAAGTTGAAGAATTATGAAAAGTAGTGTCAGGTATGTGATGTTGCTTGCAGATATGGATGGTTCGAAGAGCTGGGCCTGCGGTGGTACGCGTTACCCGCAGTTTCTGGAATGATGTTTGACTGTGGAGGCCTGGAATTTACTGCCGCCCCTTTCAACGGCTGGTATATGAGCACGGAGATCGGCTGCAGGAATCTGTGTGATGTACAAAGATATAACCTCCTAGAGGTGAGTGCCATTGTCATTATTTTTTTAATAAAGAAAATAAACGTTTAAATACATTAGTATTGCGGTCTCGTATTTCAAACAACCGCTTCGTCAAGTAAAAACACTTTCATGAAGTATTATGTAAACTATTTTTTTCTAAAATTGTTTAATTTAATCAGTAATTAATCCTGAATAATTCAAAATGCTTAAATTTTCTATAAGAATCATAGGATGCGGGCACGCACGTGACACTGACGTTTTGTGACGTAAAAACAGCTGTTTGGGCTGCGATCACTGCGCCACCTACAAAATGAACTATTTTTTGGGACGAGATTTGAAAAGAACTGTTCTTTTAAAGTCTCGCCACAAACAAATAGTTCAACAAGATTTGAAAAGAACCGTTCTTTTCAAATCTCGTCCCAAAAAAATAGTTCATTTTGTAGGTGGCGCAGTGACCTATGCCCGAACAGCTGTTTTTACGTCACAGTGTCACGTGAGTGCCCGCATCCTATTAACAAAGTAGGCACTTTCTTGCCTTTTTCAAGAAAATATTTATTAGCATTTATATTTGTTGTGTAAGTGAACAAAGAGAACAATATGTCAATTACAAATCAGTCGTGTATTAATACCGATCAATCAAAGTTTGGTTGAAACTATTAGCAGTGTTCCATAACTTCATTAATCTTATTGAAGTATGGAAGGAAGCCAAATAGCCATAACAAGCTATTACGACCTGGTGAACAGACTTGGTACTAATTTACTGGCGATTATGAATCTCAATACAGGGTAGTAACTGCCAATTCTTGCACCCACAAAACACAAATCAACCTAATTTGAAATTGAAAACAAATAACCGAAAGTTTTCATTCGTTTGCTGTGGTATCAATTACCATTTTATATTAAATAAGAAATATGCAGAGCATATTGTTGGTCCCTTTTTAAAAACAAATTGGTACGGTAGTACGGTGGTGTGATAGCGTTCGAATTCCAATCAAGCTAAAAAATAAATATATGAACTACCACACTGCGATTTGGTCAGTTCAGATCCTGATCTGTAATAGGATGCGGGCAAACAGCTGTTCGGGCAAAATCGGGCAAAGATCACTGCGCCACCTACAAAATGAACTATTTTTTTTGGAACGAGATTTGAAAATAACCGTTCTTTTCAAATCTCGCCACAAAAAAATAGTTCATGTTGTAGGTGGCGCAGTGATCTTTGTCCGAACAGCTGTTTTTACGTCACAAAACGTCACAGTGTCACGTGAGTGGCCGCATCCTATAGGGTTTAAATTCCTGTTGTACAAAATATAAATAAATAAATAATTGATTTTTTTATTTTCATAATTTGAAATATGAATTCGATGTGATATTATTTGTTTGTTAAACAGATAATTTTATTAGGAACGTTGTTAGAAGTTTGAAACACTTGCTCTAAATATATTGTAATTATTTTTATTTAAACTTGTTTAAATTCAGTGACACAATTGTCTTCTGATTTATCAGAACGCAAAAATGCTGAATCTAACTGCAGCATGAATTCAGATTCACATATGAAGAAGATGATAAATTTGCGGTTCGCTTTCAAATGGTCAGTTGAAACCGTACAGATGAAATTCTCGACTAGTTATTAGTAAATTAGCAAGTTCTGTTGCTATTGGTGCTGTTGCATTCACACACTTGAACAGTTTCCGTTTGCAGTCAGGTTACGTCACTCGATGCAATTAACTTGTAATTATATAAACATATTCGTAGATATAAAAAAACATGTTATGGCATTGTACAATTATGAAATGTCATGACGTAATAATATATTAAAGAACGAGTTTTATAAGACATATAACAAGTCTTATAAAATGAGTTTTATTTATACTATTTTCTTTTTCTGTTTTGGGTCTTTTACAAATATTTTTTTTTAAAGTCTGCGATATTTTAAGCCGATTAAATTCAGGGAAATTTGTATATGAAATGTTGTGGTTGGTAACTGTTATTGACATTTATGCAATTGTTCAAAAGTTCGTTATAATTTTCTAATTTTGAAATTATTTCTACTATTATTGTTAGATTTTGTGTCTGTATCATGGATGCTGAAATCAATTGCACTCCGTCTAAGCTACGTAAAATTATTGAAAGCACGATAAATAATTTACTTCCAAAGAAATTTTGAGGTTATATTAAAATGTTGATGTCATCATCTGGTAATATTAGTTTGTTTCTCTCGATTACTTACTACCTTAAATTACATTTACATACATATTATTACGCTATGTTCCATCAAATGGAGTAACACGAACCCTTGTAACAGTCACTAAACATTTATTCATTAGATTCGTCCTAAAATTAATTTTCGTCAAACATTCTTATCCTGACATAATCCAAATTCATATAAACTCTTCTCATCTTTCATTCACGCAACAACAATCATTGAAGTCATCCACGCAATCTCTCACTCTCAGCTCCACCAACAAACATTCTATTCAAAATTGCTTTAACTTATATTCAAACAATTGAACTGCACGTGGCTTGAATTCCACTATACGAATAAGCTGTAGATGCACTTTAATTTGTACCATTTTCTAACTAAAAAATACAAGTGAATCTGAGTGGTTTCTATTATTTAATTATAAATTTGAAATGTCCCTATACTATAATTTAATTTTTTCGTGTTACAAAAATAAATAAATGAAACTTGTAAAAATATATCACGTTTTGTGTTCATTAGCTGAAAACAATTGACTGGCAGGTCAATTAACATATAAATCAAGTTCTAAATAACCCAATAACATAAAATTATTCACCAAATTACAATTAAGCTTCATGTGCACAATTTAAAACAGCACACACGTAAAATGTATCAATATTCATCTGCAGTTGACGTATCAATAACATCGTTATAAACTTATAAACAAGGCTTTCACATGTTACGTGCAATTGCGTAAAACTGGCACCGTTGACAGCTTTGTTGCAATCAAATTCAATCCTTTACAATGGATTATAAAGTGCCAATAGCTTTTGACGAGTGCTAAATTGCAACTTTGCTAATAGTAATACTAATAGTTAATTAATTTTATATAGTTATTGTAACAATAATATATTACGTAAAATGATTTGCACCATCTCATAGACAGAACTTGAAAACGTTTTGATATATCATTTCAGAATAGTATATTATGCGAAAAGCATTAAATGGACATTCCATGTAAGTTGTACATATTTTTTCTACGACTACGATATTATTGCCCTATTCCTGAATATTTTAATAACAAAGAAAGTGTTGAATAAAACGTAAACAAGCGTGAACTCAGTTTCGTGAGATGTTTAGCACTCTTGTCAAAGAATATCCATATCTCTCAAAAAAGAAAGCTTTCTTTTTCATTATTATACAGAGTGATCAAAAGGAATTGTTACAGTTGGCAATAAAAAGAAACTACTTGAAATTGGTAAACCTGATACATAAATTCATTTCCTGTTGTTGACAGTGACATGTAAAATTTAAATTTGAGTACTTGTATTATTACATTTATTTCTAAAGTATTTATATTACTTAAAAAGTCTAAATTCTATTAGCTGTCAGACTCCTCACATGATCTATTTGTATTTATTAGAAATGTTAAATAGCATTTCCGCCTTTATCTGACGTTGTGCCAACTGTGGAATAAAAAGGAATTGTATTGCCAACTATAACAATTCCTTTTGATCATCCTGTAGTATATCTCTTAATGAGTGATCAAAAGGAATTGTTTCAGTTGACAATATAATTCCGGAGATCTTTTTATTTCACAGTTGGCACAACGACAGGTAAAGGCGGAGATGATTTGACATAATACAAATAGGTTATGTCAGGAGTCTGACAGCTAATAGTATTTTGATTTTTTGAGTAATAGAAATAATAAAAGGAAGGGTGAGGAAAACAACAATTTTATTTATGGATATTTAAGTAAAATATAACTAAAAACGAATAAGAACTAAATGTACTCAAGTTTAATTTTAAATTTTCAAATGTCACTGTCAACAACAGGAAATAACTTTATGTATCAGGCTCACCAATTACAATTTTTTATTGCCAACTGTAACAATTCCTTTTGATCACTTGTATTAATGCTATCTTTGTCATCAACTGAGCTACGTCACTATTAATTAATAAATCTTTATTATTTTTTTCTCCCTTAATAGGAATTTTACACCAAAAAACGGAGAAAAATATTATTCTACATAGATTAACATTACCAAATTACCAAATAAATAATTATTTATTTATTAATTAAACAAACAATTCTCTATTTTCTTCTGCACAGACAATTGCTCAACACATGAAACTGGACACCCGCACTCCGGTGACCCTCTGGAAGGATCGCGCGTTGGTGGAAGTCAACCTTGCAGTGCTTCACAGCTTCCAACAGCTCAACATAACGATTGTGGACCACCACACGGCGTCCGAGTCCTTCATGAAGCACCTGGAGAACGAACAGCGCCTACGGAACGGATGTCCAGCTGATTGGGTGTGGATTGTTCCTCCACTATCCGGATCTGTCACGCCGGTGTTTCACCAGGAGATGGCGTTGTACTACTTGAAACCGTCGTACGATTACCAGGTAAGAGATTTTTTTATAAATATAAATATATAATGACGCCTTCTACCCATTACTGGGTGTGGAACTTTGCCAAAGCAGATCTTGGTAAGTCATATATTTTTGCACAAGTAGTTAAAGTAAAATAATATAAATATAAATAAATATATCATCACGCCTCTTACCCATTACTGGATGTGCAAGAAGTGCGATTACCAGTCGTCAAATCATGGCCCCCAAGAATGTTATTGGAGGGGAAGCAACAGGGGTAGTTTTAAATAAATAAATATAAATATATCATCACGCCTTCTACCCATTACTGGGTGTGGCACTCTGCCGAAGCAGATCTCGATAAGTGATATATTTTGCGCGTGAAGTGCGGTTACCAGTCGTCAAATCACGGCCTCCAAAGATGTTAGCGGTGGAGGAGCCACAGAGGTTGTGGAAATCGAATCAGGGTTCTCAGGATCCACAAGCCGACTCGATACCACTGAGCAACCTGTCCCATATAATTAAAAGTTTATAAAATATTATTATGTTGTAATGTTGTTCATTCTTATTTTCATATTTTTATAAATTTTTCAAATCTCCCTCTGGCCGTATGAGTTAGAAACTAAGAACATGTTAAAAGCCTGACGACGCAACTTAATTTTATATAATTAGTAACTTCAAAAGTTATTTAAAAGTGCATAAGAAGCTCTTTCGGTCAAAAAATCTAAAAAGCATAAAATTTAAATATCAAAGTTTTTGCTGTATCAGCAACATTGTTATCTCTTTTTTCTGTCAGAATTTTAATATGCTTTCTACTAAAAATGACAAATGAAAGAAAATATTTTAATCCTTGTAATCCTCTCCAAACAAAAAAATAAAAAGCAGTCATTGTTTAAAATCTTTATAAATTTGTGTCTTATCTCACGAGCCATCTACTTTATTCGCTACTTGGGTTCAAAACTCGCAATTAAAATTATTCCTGTGGCTTATTCTTTACATCTTCGAGATGATAACTGCACTTCAAGATAAATATATAAAATAAATAAATATATCATCACGCCTTCTACCCATTACTGGGTGTGGCACTCTGCCATAACAGATCTCGGTAAGTGATATATTTAGTTATAGATTTATGCGCGTGAAGTGCGATTACCAGCCGTCAAATAACGGCCCCAAAGATGTTGGCGGTGGGATAGCCACAGGAGTAATTTTAATGTGGTGAAAATGTTTGTTTGCTGTGGAAATCGAACCAGGGTTCGCAGGATTCACAGGCCGACTCAATACCACTGAGCCACCTACCCCATAAAAACAGAATTTAATTTACTTTCTGTAATAATTATCACATTTTTTGCTGAAATTTGGCAGAAACTTTATATTTTAACTAAATTTTTTAAGTATTAAATGATATATTATAAATGCGCATTTTGTTATAAATCAAAACACATAATTAAATTTGTAAAAAAGTGTAAGAAACTCAAAATATTAAATTGAAAATTTTAAATTAGGATATTTTACATTTAATTCACTACTTTTAACGCTTCCGTCTTATGTAGAGAATGTGCTAACCATTCTGCTACCACTAGCTAATGGAGGGTGATTGTTTCCTTTCTAGGAGGCGGCATGGAAATGCCACGTCTGGAAGAAAGGCCGCGAACCTGGAAAGAGCAGCAAACCACAAAGGAAATTCCACTTCAAGCAAATTGCAAGGTAAACGCAAACCTTGTTATCTACCTCTGAATTTTTCATTCATTTCATTTTGTGGATGACTCGCAGTATGAAAAGTGATAAGTATTGTGTACCCGTGGCTCAAATGTTTAAATTGTTTCAATTCTGCTTGCCGAACGTGATTTTTCAACCATTCTTAAAGTGTTTATCGACCTCAGCTCAGCTCAGCTCAAGAGAAGTTTTTTTCTTTTTGTATTGTTCAGCAGAATTTACTTACATTGTACCTACTTCATTCCCTAAGCAATCATTCTTCCAGATTATTTAATACACACTGTATCCAATAGCAACAACAAACGAAATACGTTGTTTTCTTTCGACAAAATGTAAATGACAAAAAAATCAAATATAATAATTGTTTTCCATTTGCAATTTGAACCAGTTCTAATTTACAAATCACTGAAACAGATCACTTATTTGACTAGCTTGCTTTATCTCCATTACTAAATTTACTGATTAAGATTCAACTTGAAATAATCCACTTTCCAGCTGACATATTTTTTTACGCGGAATCCGAATCTGCAATAAAAATTGAGGTTTCCATATAAGATTTTGAAGTTACCTAACCTCCTCTCTTCCAGGGGGGAGGGGGGAGGTTCAAATATAGTCTCATTCGATAGAGCACATCGAAGTTAGTATTATCGTAGATCTTGTTTTCTCAAAACGTTGAACACAGAATTTTTAAAAGGGGTATATATATTTTAATTTAAACATTTGATATTAAAACTTAAACTGTTTTAATTCTACATCATCAGAATTGATTCATATTTAAATCTCTCTGTAACTGGATCATTACTTGTAGTCGATCAATAACAACATTTTATTTTATTAGAATTACTTTATTGATTTTTATAAAATTATTCCATTATTTTTATTTTAGTTCTCGTACTAAGCTAGCAATTAAAAAATACTACTTTTTAACCACATTTTTACGAAGCTATCAATAAGGTGTCATTATTTTCTTGTAACTTTTACTTCAAAGAAAATTAGTCAGAAAATACGTGAAATAATTTCTTGTTCATTAACTAATAATTTGTTTCTTATCAGAGCCGTGAAATTCACGTCGAAACTGTTCGGACGCGCGTTATCCCGGCGTATAAAAGCAACAGTTCTCTACGCAACCGAAACCGGAATCTCTGAAAACTATGCTAAAAAGTTAGGAGAGATTTTCGGACATGCTTTTAACGCACAAGTCCACTGCATGGCAGACTACGATATCTCGAGCATGGAACATGAAGCTCTTCTGCTAATTATCACTTCGACTTTTGGAAATGGTGATCCTCCCGAAAATGGAGAAGTAAGAAGAGAATTCAACTTGTATTGAAGGATGATTGTTAATAGTTTGTTTTCTGTTATGTAGGATTTTGCGAAGAATTTGTACGCGTTGAAAATGAGCGAATCCGGAATTGTCAATGGAGACGAAAAAATGAGGTAAGAATTTTTAATATTAATATTTACTTAATAAGCTTTCAAGACAAAAAATGCTTGGCACTCTTATATACAAATTCTTATATGAAGTATATATTATTTTATAATACAGCTGCAAGAACAAAATATAAATTTTATTATATTTTATTTACTTGCTTTAAACACATACAACATTTTTATGAAAAAAAGTATGTACTTAACCTTTGAATAATATTTCTAATTTCCTTTCTCAACTTTCTATAAAAATCAAACAAAGAATATGATTATGATAATATTTCTGTAAATATCTAAACTAAATATCGCATCAATTTATAAAACGTAAAGCACAATGCGATGTGCAGATATCTTCTTTAACTTCGCTTTTCTAACACGCCAGCATGGCGATGGCGACATCTAAGTCGTTCATCAAGGCCAACAGCCAGAGCGACGTGACAAGCGGTGCCAACAGGCCCTTGGATCGCCTCGACTCACTCAGAGGCTCTGTGAGTGATCCAGTGAATGAAGACACCTTCGGACCACTCAGTAATGTCAGGTACCTTGCTTGCTTTAAAAAATAATCTTTTGTAAGTCAATCCGCATTTGGAACGTTCACAAAAAACTTCTATAGATGGCAGCAATGTTCCAGTCTATTTTGAAAATATTTGTGATTCTTTTTGCTAAAAGCTCGCTATTAATTTGATTTGTACAAATTACTAATTTTAATTATTCAGATCAATATAACAGCAATGTTTATTCACGATTAAATCTACCTATAAAATGCATCCACAAAGTAAATACTCCTTCGTAACTTCCAATATGTTATCTCTCGCCCCAAGCATCAACTCTTTGCGTTTACAAGATGCTTTGAATGAGTAAACAAAGCTAACACCACATATGTTGTAACAGATTTGCGGTGTTTGCGCTGGGATCCAGTGCATATCCTAACTTCTGCGCCTTCGGCAAGTACGTGGACAACCTTCTCGGAGAACTAGGCGGAGAACGGCTGCTGAAGATGGCCACCGGGGATTCAATGTGTGGACAGGAACAAGCCTTCAAGAAATGGGCCACCGAGCTCTTCAGGGTAAATAAATTCGAAAGAATTATGAAATATTTATTAAACATTTCTATATTGGACACACCACATTTGCCTCCTTTCATTTAAATTAGTTTATTCCTTTCAATCTATACCTATCATTCGTACACGTAACAAACCTTAATTTTTTTTATTGTTAATATATTAAAATCTATCTATAAAAATATTAGACACGTGCGTATATATTTTTTATATTATATTAAAGTTGCACTTTAAATTTGTATTTCTTGTGCTATATATAAATGAGATGAAATAACTATTCTGTACTGATAATTTTCTTCAGGTGTCGTGTGAAACATTTTGCCTTGACGACGACGACGCTTTCCTGGAAGCAAACCTAGCCCTTCAGACTGAAACTCTTTCCGTATCAACAGTAAGATTCGTTGAAGGAAAAGCCGATAGCATTGGACCAGCATTAACAAAATGTCACAATAAGAAAGTGGCTGCTTGCAAACTAATCTCCCGCACAAATCTTCACGGACACAGTGCTACTAGAGCAACTCTTCTTCTTAAATTCAAGAATGCTCATCCATACATGCCAGGAGATCACGTAGGAGTTTATCCGAGAAATAGACCTGAACTTGTAGACAAAATCATCCAGAGAATGAAAGTAAGATTCATTAATTATTTATTCAAAATATTTATTAAATAAAACATTTTTATTTAGGGTTGTCCAGATCCAGACACACCAATAGAACTTCAAATTCTTAAAGAGAACCATACCTCAAATGGAGTTGTTAAAACTTGGGTAGCCCATGAAAAACTTCCTGCAATATCTCTGCGAGAAATGCTTTCCAGATTTTTGGATATTACCACACCTCCATCACCGAATCTTTTGCAACAATTTGCAGCTATTGCCACTGAAGAAGAAGATCAAAGAAGATTAAATCTTTTAGCAACAGTAAGTCACAACTACAGAGTGATCAAAAGGAATTGTTACAGTTGGTAATAAAAAAAACTACTTGAAATTGGTAAGCCTGATACATAAATTCATTTCCTGTTGTTGACAGTGACATTTAAAATTTAAATTTGAGTACATTTATTATTACATTTATTTCTAAAGTATTTCTATTACTTAAAGTTCAAATTCAATTAGTTGTCAGACTTCTGGCATAACCTATTTGTATTTATTAGAAATGTCAAATAGCGTTTCCGCCTTTATCTGACGTTGTGCCAACTGTGGAATAAAAAGATCTCTGGAATTGTATTGCCAACTATAACAATTCCTTTTGATCACTCTGTATAAATCTTTTAAAAGAGAAAAAGAAACATTGTTTATTTGTGTGTAGGATTCGTCAGCTTATGAAGATTGGCGACACTGGAGATATCCTCATCTTCTGGAAGTCCTGGAAGAGTTTCCGTCCGTGCAGCCCTACGCACCACTATTATTCACACAACTGAATATCTTGCAACCTAAGTTCTATTCGATTTCGTCGAGTCCATCTGTACATAGGGATCAACTTCATCTGACTGTTGCTGTCGTTGTATATAGAACTCAAGGTGAGGTATTTCTTTTAAATCAAATTACGATTGTATTATTTAGTGGAAGATAAAGAATAATGTATAATGTTTTAGATGGCGAAGGACCAATTCATTATGGAGTCTGCTCGAATTTTCTACAAGATATTCCAGAAGGAGATGATGTGTATCTTTTCGTCAGAAGGTAAATATTTATACATTATTTATATTGTAATTCGCTAAATTCTGTTTTAATTTTCAGTGCCCCAAATTTCTACTTACCGATGGATCCGACTAGACCAGTAATCCTAGTAGGTCCTGGGACAGGTATCGCTCCTTTTCGAGGATTTTGGCAAGAACGATGCGCTCAACTTCAAGCTAGAGTCAATATCGGTAATATGTGGCTCTTCTTTGGATGTAGACAAAAAGAACTCGACCTCTACCACGAGGAAAAAGAAGAAATGTTAAAGAAAGGAGTCCTGGAAAAAGTTTTCTTGGCTTTGTCAAGAGAACCGAACTGCAAAAAAGTAATAGAAAGAAATATTACTGGAATATTTTTATAATGTTTAAATGATTTTTCAGACTTATGTTCAAGATATAGCACTGAAAGAAGCTTCAGAAGTTTATAGATTGTTGGTTATTGAAAGAGGACATTTCTACGTTTGCGGTGATTGCAAAATGGCAGAACATGTCTACCAAACTTTAAAGAAAATTATTCAAAAGCAGGGACAGATGACAGACTCGGAAATAGAAGCGTACATGTTGTCATTAAGAGTGAGTATAGTACAGATAAACTAAATCCTTGAGCGCTTTAATCGTACTTTATTTGCAAAATAAACAAATCTCATTTGTCAATTTCTAGACTTTGAATCGCATCATTTATTTATTTGAAGCATTCTTGTTTTAAAAATATATTTAAATTTACTACAAATATGAAATGAATATTTTAATAAAGAAAAATACGTTTTGCGTGATATTTGAAAGAATAATAATATAAATAAAATAAATAAATAAATATATCATCACGCCTTCTACCCATTCCTGGGTGTGGCACTCTGCCGAAGCAGATCTTGATAAGTGATATATTTTGAAATTATGAAAATTGTTTGTCGTCTGTGGGAATCGAACCAGGGTTCTCAGGATCCTCAGGCCGACTTCATACCACTGAGCTAGCCACCTCATAAATAAGAATAATAATAATATACACAAAAACAAAACTGTATATCAGATATTATTATTGAATTTATAGGTTTTAAATAAAATAAATAAATATATCAACACGCCTTTTACCCATTACTGGGTGTGGCACTCTGCCGAAGCAGATCTCGGTAAATGATATATTTATGCGCGTGAAGTACGGTTACCAGTCGTCAAATCACCGCCCCCAAAGATGTTAGTGGTGGGGGAGCCATAGGGGTAATTTTAAATTGGTGAAAATGTTTTGTCGGCTGTGGGGATCGAACCAGGATTCTTTGGATCCACATGCCGATTTGATACCACTGTGCCATTATCCCATATTATTTATTATTTAATTATTCGTAAATATATATAAAAAAAAATATTTAGAATATAGAACTTGCGAAAATATTAATTTAATTTCAAAATATTGGTTGGTGATATTAAATATTAAAAATAATTTATGTGGCCCGTCTTTATTTAATATATTTGTATAATCTAAATTTTGAAATATATTAATTAAATTGTCTAAAATATTGAATCATAATTTTATTTTTGTCCGACCGAGCAGAAAATAGATATTTCCAAATGTCAGCTGCAAGCAGAAAATTGACGTTTGCCGCTTGTTGAGCGACTTTTTAATATTCATGTTTATATTCAATAATAAATTTGACTCAACCATGTAATAAAATAGCGTAATGCATGTTTTGCCTTTCCTGCAAATGACGGCATGCCCCCACCATTTGCCTCACTAATAGGCTGAAGGCAGCTATTCAGTATTCATATAAAATTCTTGGTTTCTAAAGATTGCCAGCTTAAACTCTTATTTTAATAACAGTGGATAGTCGTGAAACATTTCTACAAATCTTTTATTTCTGTTAATCTGATTGTAGGATGAAAGTCGCTACCACGAAGACATCTTCGGAATCACTCTACGAACAGCGGAGGTACACAATCTATCCCGCGAGTCGGCCCGCATCCGTATGGCAACGCAGCCCTAGCAACGACCCCGTGGCAACAACTCTAACAATGTTGTTCAACTCTTCAAACAGATATTTCTAACCTAACATAGAACTGTCTCTCTCACTATCAATATAACTATCAATATCATAACTTCTAACTTGTATCTCTGAGATTTACTTCGCTTCAAATGGTGTACGGATCAAGAACTCGCTGATATATTTAAAATAATGATTGATGCTGCTTTTCACAAGCAGTGAGTCTCTAGTTACATATAAAACATATCGATCTGCATTATTTTTATTATACATATTTAAATGAATTGATATTTAATGACATCTTGCTGTTTGGTGAGATAAAGGTATGTATCGTTAAAGATTTTATCCGCTTCATGTTCGTCATGATCTTGTAAATGGTACGATTGTTTACCAAATAATACATTATGAACAGAATGTATTATATTATGATATTTGCATTCCTATACTGTACATATTTTCAAAATAAATATCTTCATGTTCACAAGAATAGTAATATTAATGATTCATTCTGGATTACTATTCCTATTTTTGCTAAATAATTTTAATTTAACATTAATAAAAATTACCATTATTAAGACTATTTAATATTGTGATAATTATTTATATTTTATTCAATTTTTATAATATTCCCGTAAAATGACGTGTAAGTAATTATAATTTTAATAAGATAAAATGAAAAACTATTTTAGAGCAAAATATATAAAATAGTAGAAATTATTTTAGTTCTTCGAATTATTTGTTTAAAGCATGTTTATCAAAAATAATTTTTAAATTCCTTACTAATGCAAATTTGAGGGTTGTCTATAAACCAGTTTTAAGCTTATAAGATCCATGCAAAATTTCAGTGAAATAGAATATATCATTAGGCTCTCAGAAACACTAATTTAAATTAAACAACCTTAACTACAAGTAATATAAGTTACAATCTTGAAAACAACATCGTGATAAAGCGAAAAAATATTAAATTTTATATGATGAAATATTTGAAATAAGAGTTTGTTATTATGTTATTCTCTATATCTTTTGGTTAAACCTTTTTTCTTTACAACTCCTAACTTCGGATATACGAACAATTACCTTAAAAGTGAAATATCTTCCCTCCTAGTAAAAATTTAGGGGTTGTTCACGGACTCTGCGTTGTCGACGCTGTGATCCTCTTTAAGATCACCAATCAGAATTAGATATTTACTTATAATGTTTCAAAAAATGCAATCGCTATGAATCGCAGTCCAAAGATTTCTTATTTCTTCTATAATAAATAACATTAATTCATGACATTGCATATGTTTCTATTTTTTAGTAATGTATGTTCAAAGTTGCAGCAATGAAGATAATTGTATGTTCGGAGATTCTGTTCCAATTGTATCAATCATCAAAATGTATTTATGTATGTTTTTTCTAATGTTTGCAGCTATTCTTTGTTGCTAATATATTGTTTTTATGTTTATAAGGACCTGCAATCATCTCCTCCAGCTTCAGCATCATTTTGGAGCAGCTGAAGTTCTTACCAGCGTCATCGTCGAGATTGTCATGTTTTTCTTGTAACAGCATCAGCAAAGCCGAGATTAAATATCAAATCAGCTGCTCTCAACATTAGGGTAAGAAAAAGATAAATGTAAAATTACTTTTTTGGATAAAAGTCTGTTTACAACGTATTTATTTAAATTATATGGTAATGATTCACTTACAATTATAATGGTGATTCTTTATATCAACGCTTTGTTAAATTGATTGATTGATAAGTGTTTTACGTAAATACTCTATGCATAAAGATATAATAATTTGTACCTTTTTATAAGAAATAGAAATAATACATGTATTACCTGATATCGTACATACAAATGAGAAAAGATATTATGAATATGTTGTTATTAATGACATTTGAAATTGGATTAAATATTTATTTTTATGCTACGCGACTGTAACATACCTTCCGTACACCTGTGTCTTACGTAAAACCATTTAATCTAATTATCTACAGCTGCCCTAAATAATTCTGTTGGACGATGAAATATTATTTTATGTCGAGTATTTTTGATATGATAAATATTTATTTAACGTTTTTAAAATAAATGGTAATTATAAAAACGTTATAAATTAAACTTTTTATTAGAGATTTGTTTAAAAACAAACAATACATATATTGCAATTATTTTACAAATATGTTTGTAACAAACAATAGCAATAATAAAATTATTTATAATAATATTAAAAGTAAAATATTGTATTTGCAGTGTATATTTTTATTCTTTATCGTTCAAGGTAACATTTATAAATTTTAGTTAGAGCGTGCCTTTCACTAATGAATCCGGACGAAACCTGCAAACCCGTAACTTTGCTACTGCTCACTGTACATTCTAGCCATAAGTCTGTCTCTCTCTAGCACATTGTAATCAGTGAAATGGTTGCGCAAGCTCGTTCAATTGCCTAGAATTCGTTGAAGTGTACAGACGTAGATTCGCGCTCCGTACATTTTTTTGCATTTCTGCCTTTTAGAAGGCCATAATATCTAAACAATTGTCCTCCGAACACGCTAGTGCCTTCACGTGGAGGCTCAACATACTTTCTACATATTAGGCAAGTTTTAATAAGCGTATCGTGAGCCGGGTGGGGCGAGTCCAAGGTCGTAGTTTGGTGTGTAGGCGGGTCGCCCAGCTAGAGAGTACTCTGCCGATGACTGCGTGGTCGGAGTCGCCAAATCCCCTCGTTAGAGGTGGCCTTTGGATTTCCGGGCAAGTACATAGAGGCTTCTCTTCCCACGAGCACTGTGGGGTACTCTCCCTACGACTCGGGTAGGTTTTGTAGGCGTAAACCGAAAGGTCGGGGCTACGGAATATAGTCCACGTCTTTGTATTAAGTACAAGCACAAATCGGCTGCTTGTCGTAGATTCATTGCGCCACTTAAAATTAGCTATTTGTACACAGAAACTTAGGTAGGGATAAGGCAAGAACTGAAGCGAAGAAAGAACAAAGAAATCAACATTGAAGTCAACGTGAAGATCAAGAAATGTATAAATGGGATGTTATGGGATAAATGGAATGTGTGGTATGAATGGTGTATGCTGCATGCTCTATATTGATTTACCATAACTTGTACATTGTTCTATTTTATTGCATTTTGTTCTGAGTTTCTGTTCCAGGTTCAACATTCATCAAAATGTCTTTATGTATGTTATTTTCTAATGTTTACAGTTATTCTATGTTACTAATACATTGTTTTTATGTTTATAGGGACATGAAGGGACCTGCAAGCATCGCCTGCGGCCTCAACATCACCGTGGAGCAGCTGGTGTTCGAACCAGCGTCACGGGAGCTTATATCATCATCTTCGAGCAGCTGGTATTCTAACCAGCGTCAGCGGAGCTTGTATCATCGTGGAGAACATCATCTGAGTCAACATCTCTTCAACTATGTTAGAAGTTGGCTGCAGTATCAGCAGTCATCGCAGAATGTCGTCCGCAGCTCGCAGCAACAATTGTAAGAACATAATTATTTTTAATTGGTTTGTCAGCTTGGTTATCAATTTAAACAATTAATATTTGATGTAGCAAATCAAAAATAAATATTCGGCACAATATACAGGGTGTAAAATAAATAAGGAATATTGAAATTATTTCCTGAAATAATCTTTTAATCTAAATAATTAAAAAAAAACGTTTCGAATCGTTTTATTAATTATTTAAATTAAATGATTATTTCAGGAGATAATTTCAATATTCTTTACTTATTTTAAACCCTTTATTGCCATTTTATTTTTCTGGAAAGCTTATTTACTATTCTTGGCTTTCAACAATTACTTTTAAAGATCGTTTAGTATTTTTTGTGCTCAATTATTATTTTTGGTCTTCATTTAATTATTTCTGGTAACAGTAATTTAAAAATGTTAAATAATCGGTTTTTGAATAAATAATGTTTACAAATAACTGATAAATAAAATAAGCTTTGTATTTGTAATGATGATGATATTATTTGTGCATATTAGTAATGATTTGTTTGTTTATTTGCAGACGCAGTTGTCTGCAGCCGCGATGAAGCCAGTCTTCTGCCAAGAGTTTTCACCAGGTCACTCATCCAGGCTTTATACCAACATTGTATTCATCAAATAAATAAAACAATTGCAATAAATAATGTAATCATAAATAAATAAAACAATTGTAATAAATATTTTATTCACATATAAATAAAATGATTGTAATTTAATATTTTTGTTATTTGCGAAAACATACATCTTATTATAATATTTCTTATTCTTAAAGAATAAATATGTGTTAAAGATAGTTATTGTAAATTATCAATTTGAAACATACCTTTTTATTGTTTGAAACAAATAAATTGTACTTGTAATAATAACTACAATATAAAATATTTGTATCTGTTCTATACAACTTTGAAATAATAATAAATATATTTAAAATTAAATATCTATTTTATTTAGAAATATAATATCCGATCAAAAAACTTTAAAAAACTAACCGAAAAAAAAAACAATTGCAATAAATAAATAAAAATTGTATTAAACATTGTATTCACATATAAATAAAATTATTGTATTTTAATGTTTGTTGTTTGCGAAAACATACATCTTATTACAATATTTCTTATTCTTAAAGAATAAATATGTGTTAAAGAGAGTTATTGAAAATTATCAATTTGAAACATACCTTTTTATTGTTTAAAACAAACAAATTGTACTTGTGGTAGTGTGTTTTAATAAGCCAAGGTAGTTTAATAACCTAAATTGTACTTGTAATAATAATTTCAATATAGAATATTAGTATCTGTTGTATACAACTTTGAAATAATAATAAATATATTTAAAATTACATGTCTTTATTTTATTTAGAAATATAATATCCTATAGCATAAATCCGTTGACTAATTTGTCAACTACACTCGCCACCGCCGCCACCGCCGCCACGGCCTCCACCGATACGCCACCGCCACGCCACATTTTCAAATTCACACAGATACACTAAGCCATTGACATTCAAAGAGACTCACTAATACATTGACAAATTCATACAGATACACTAATACATTGACACTCAAACAGACTCACTAATCCATTGACAAATTCACACAGATACACTAATACATTTTACTTAACCTAATTAATCGTGATATTTTAATTAGCGATTTCCGCGAAAATTATAAGTTATTTACAAAAGTTTTTCAAATAAAAGTTGTTTATAATTTCATTCTCTACAGCTTCTGTTTGAAACATTTTTCTCTTCAACCCTTAACTTCGGAGATACAAATAACCACCCTTAAACAGGAATATATTCCCTACCAATGCAAATTTGGAGTCGTTTCTCAGCACCGCACTCAGTATTAGGGCCTTGAAGCTGTATGCAAAATTTCAGCGCGATCAAAAATACTTTAAAATAGTGATCGATAAAATCTTAAGTGTATAGTCCATGGTTTGAATTTTTTAAAATAAATTAATAACGATATATTCGAGATCGCTCAAATTTTGCAGGCTTATTCTAGGGCCTAATACTGAATGCGCTGGGCTCGGACGACCCCAAAATTTACATTAGTTATTGAGAAAATCGCTAAATAAAAGTAGCTTACACACACACACATACACTTCTTCTCACACAAGTAGTTACAGTGGCGCCGCCAGTGTAAGCGGAAAAGATTGAACCAATATCGCATTTATAAATATTATAAATAAAAGAGTATAAGTTATTTTAAATTCATTTATTGGAATTACGAAACTGTATACAACAGAGACTAACATTTATATTACAAGTACAATTTAATATAATATATATTAGGTGACAATATTATTTGGAGCTGTTATTTAATTTTTAGCAGTCTTCTAGTGATTGTGTCAGAATCTTGCGAGTAATCTAGAAGACGATGTTGACTCTGGAATTTCTGCAGCGGTGATAATGCTGTTTTTGTGACATCACCGAATCCAAGACGAGTTCCATGCATCAAGTCTTCTGCAAAAATGAGTCAAGGTATAGGATTTTATATTTCTAAACAAAATAAAGAAGTAATTTTAAACTTATTTCTTATTATTTCAAAGTTGTATACAACGGATACTAATATTTTATATTGTAGTTATTATTACAAGTACAATTTATTTGTTTTAAATAATAAAAAGGTATGTTTCAAATTGCTAATTTACAATAACTCTCTTTAACACATTTATTCTTTAAGAATAAGAAATATTGTAATAAGATGTATGTTTTCGCAAACATCTTATTTCTTATTCTTAAAGAATAAATATGTATTACAGAGAATTATTGTAAATTATCAATTTAAAACATATTTATTATTGTACAATAATATTATTTATTTGTTAATACAATTTTTATTACAGTTATTTAGATTATTTGTTTATTTATTAATACAATGTTTATTGAATTGTTTTACTCGAAATCATTAATCGCACAACAAATCTTCAATCACATCCACTCAATAATAATAAAAGTGTTATATTTAAATGGGTGAAAAAAATATATATTTAGTGTTGAAATAGAAAAAAGACACTACCAGACTTAAATTTTTTAGATACCGATTATAAATAAATTGAGAGCTGAAATGTTTGTGCTCTAATAAAAAATATTTGGTGAATAAATCAATGTGACTTTAGTGCTCGATTAAATACAACCCATTTAAGGGCCAGTTTTTCAATCACCGATAAATATTACTCATGATTAAATAATAATGGAAACTATGGTTACCATTATTATTTAATCATGGTTAACTTTAATCGAGAGTAAACCGGCGATTGAAAAACTGGCCCCAAAAGTAATAATTTTCTTACACTGATGTTGCGAGTAGCGAATTTGACATTCTGCGATTACTTTGCTGATACTGCAGTAGCTTCTAATATGGCTGAAGAGAAGATAGACTCAGGTGATGTTGTCCACAGCTCCGGTGAAGCTGGTAAGAACACCAGCTGCTTCAAGACGATAATACAAGTTCTGGTGATGATGTCCACGATAGTATGAACTCAAATTTGAATTAAAAAAAATAAATAATCCAAATATAGATTCACCCATCAAATTTATTCTGGCTAGATGTGAACGATTTGGACGACATCTTCGGCAGATACTTTACTGTATACAGTACGACACATGCATGTCCTAGAGCAAACAAAAAGATATTAATTTTTTGCACATTAATAATAATGGAAAACATACCTTTTCCTCATGACAACTAATGTGGAGGTTTCAAGCGCTGACCAACACAATTTTGTCATCCGCAAAAACGTCCTTTATATTCGTGTCGATCATCCGTAATATTCAGAGAGGCACTACAATTTTATTTTTATGAGAATACTGTTTTTTCCTAGGAATCCTAGTATTTCACATAACGCTGCTAGAGACGAGAAAAGACGTTGACTCAGGTGACGTTATCCATAATGATATCAGTTCCATTATCGCTGATAAGAACATCAGCTATTTCATGAACCTGCAGGAGACGATTTCAAGGTCTTGGTCTCCTACAAACAAAAACAATGTATTAATAACAGAATTGCTGTTAATATTTGAAAATACATACATCAAAGTTTTCCTGGACTCCGGAATTAGAAATTATTGCATATTTGTATTTATGTATATATCATTAAACAAAGTAGTACGAATCCTTGAATCATTCACGGATCATTTATTCATTAGTATCATTCTTTAATTTATCTTCGCCAAATATTCCTTTTCTGGCACACCACACAACTTTTACTTCATCCACTTTCATAATTCTTTTCATACAAGCTCGTCACATCTTTCGTGCATGTAACAAAACTTCAATCAAACCCATCAATTTTTTTTCTAAGTAATCCACGTAGTTTCATACCTTCAATTTCATAGACATACACCTGTTTCACCAATATTTCATTCAACATTCTTTCCACATGTCTAAAATCATCATTTTTATATTTTTTATGATTATTATTTCGGACAGTTTGCAAATACCTCATCTTTCACAATTCATGCCTCCTCAACCAAATCCCAAATATGAATTTTTAATATAACGAAAATTAGTTGTCGACTATGAGAATTAAACACTCATTTGCCGATGGATTGTTACGAACCTGTTTGCTCCATGGGATATTTACATTAAATATATATTCTATCTTTTCAAATGTCATTAATTTATTAGATAAAAAATTAGTAATATAAGTAAACATAAACATGTAAAAATATTTTATTTTGATTTCACTAGGCAGATTGCAAATATAGCTCCAAGTAACTGAAAATAAAATAAAAGTAAATTATTTTTAAAATTTAAAAAAATATTGGGCGCATTCTTCTTACCACGAAACTTAGATCTGTAGAGCAGGCGCATTAATTATTTTTTAAATAAATAAAAATATTCATTTATTACTAACTGTAAACTCAATCACAGTAGTGTTATCACTAATTTAATATGAATAATAATAAATAAAGACGTACAGAAAACTTGTATCAATTAAAAGATAAATTCACTACATATTTGATTAAAATCGTGCCGAAGTACAAATTTGCAAGTAGTGTAATATTGGTAAAATGTAGGTAGTTGTCAGCTGAGATTCGTGGTTAAAAAGAATGCGCCTAATTAGTATGTTCACATGACGGATTGAATTCAGATTGAATCCAATGTAAGTACTGAGAAATGTTCGTGAACAATTGAGATTTGGATTGGTTCATTTTATTCCATATAAATCAAAGCAGCAAAATAAAATCATAGTTTCATTTCGCACATGTAATGAATGTAATGAATGAAATAAATAAATATATCATCACGCCTTCTACAGGGTGTGGCACTCAACCGCAGCAGATCTCGGTGACATTTTGCGCATGAAGTGCGCTTACCAGCCATCAAATCACGGCTTCCAAAGATGTTAGTGGTGAGGGAGCCATAGGGGTAGTTTAAATGTGGTGAAAATTGTTTGTTGGCTATGGGAATCGAACCCGGGTTTTCAAATCCACAGGCAGACGCGATACCACAGCGTCTACATTATTTTGAAATCGAACTGAATGCAAAGACATGTGAGCGATATAGAACGGTATTTGTATATTCTCAAAACTTAATATTTCATGTGAACATAATAGTTATTTAGGTTTCTAATGAATGTAATTATACCTCTACAGCACAGATAACAATTGCAACAATTCCCACGACTGTCACAGCATTCTCGATTGTTTCAAATAATATAGGACCACATCCTTTTAGAGCTGGTTTGTCAATTATTGTACATTTTTCATCATTGGGATGTCCACAACAGCCTCCCGCAAATGTTCCTGGGAACCAACCCAGAAGAAGCGAATAATCTGTTAAGCTGTCTACTCCGCAACATTTAAGCTATAAACACAAACAAGTATTTTTAAAATGTGCGCATTTCTCCCCCTATAAAATGTACCTAAATTATTTTAAAAACAAATGCTCTAAATAAAGAATACGGAGAGCTTAATTTTCTACTACTTTTATTTGACGCATTTTTCTCTAAGCAAGTCAGAAACATCTGATAGTAAAAGACCAAAACCAAGGGAAGTTCAGATTTTTTTCCAAACTTTTACTGCATGATTGTTACGTTAGAATCAGTCAAGTTAAAAATATAAATAAATACAATATTTAAACGACTAATCAGTAAATTAATAATTTTCGTACAAATTTAAACGAACGTAAATGAAAATAAAGATAAGATTTTTAAAACACAGAAATATGAAGTATATTTAAATTTATATTTTCGATACGAAAGATAAACGGTTCCTGACTAAAGAATTGTTAAAAAATAAAAGAAAAATTCTGAGTCAATTGATTAAAACATTTATTTACCCTCAACCTGTTATGGCCCAAATTGGCTGTGGGAATCGAACCCAGATTCTCAAATCCACACTCCGATTCGATACCACTGAATGACACTTTCTTCACGAGGTATATATATATATAATATTTTTCATCGCCCTATCAGAAAGTATTATTTTCAAAAATATAGTTTACCCATTACTGGATATGGCAGTTTGCCGTAGCAGATTTCGATTTATGCACGTAAAATTCAGTTACCAGCCGATAAATCACAGCCCTAAAGATGTTAGTGGGGACGAAGCCACAGGGGTAATTTTAATGGTTTTAACAGTTTTCTCTTGACAGATGTCACTAATATCAAATTATATCTTTAAATTGAATTATGCAGAGAAAAATTGTTAAGTATTTATTAAAAAATACTAATTAAACATAAATCATAGTTGTTTTCCAGTTGCCATGGATATAGCTTTACTTTCGTCGTTAGGGAGGAAAAATATAACTTTTTATTTCTTAATTGAAGGGAGAAAACTTTCTGATAGAGTCGTGGAGCAATATTTTAATTATGTCTGAATCTCAGGATTTTTGTTGTATAAATTAGAAAATATCTTTGAACACTAGACAGATTTTTATTTAAAATATCTTAGGTCGTACTTACTTCAGACTGCATAGATTGGAAAAGATTTGTAATAACTTTATCCGACCCGTATTTCCCAAAAACTTTTCTCATGGCTCCAGTTACTTCTTCTTCGACATCATTGCCATTGTTTTTCATGTGAACAATTCCATAGATTCCTCCGGCAAGTTGCACAATCATTATAACAATTAAAATGATTGCGTACTGTAAAAAAATAATTCTGCAATTAATATTTACCAAATATTCCTATCTTTAGCACATCCACATTCTTTACTCCTTTCATACAACCTCGCAGCAAATTCAATTTATTTTAAGGCAGAATATAAAATTCAGACAATTTTGTATATTAGAACATATTTTTGTCGAGATTCGCACTTATAAAAACAAATTCTAAACCCGTAGAACACATGCTCCACACACGCAAGGCGTTACGTTAGATTTTAGGTCAAAGTATTCCGAATTTTGGTAAAGTAAGAATGAATCCATGGATGCATAAAAACTGACATTTTCAAGCGAATTTCCGAACAGAAAAACTCAAATATGAGCTTATTATTATTATTATTTTTGAACGAACGAAAACTGACACCTTCCCTGTGTTTGGCGTCCGTAAAGTGTATTATTTCGGTATGATAGTGCTGTTGCTAGTCTACGAGTAATAACAGTCGGAGAATATTTTTTCTGGCCGCTGACAAAGTATAACACGCTTGTGAAAATAAATTAAAAAACTATGGTTACACTATCATCAGACATTTTTTTATAAAAACAATGCAATCATTTTACGTCTTGTTGGTTGTTCGACATTTATAAATGAACTATAAAATAACTAATTATTGAGACTAAACCGATTAAAAAAGTATTGTAATATATACGAAGAGTCTTCCCGGACTTCTGGAGGATGCCGGACTCGCCTTCGGTTCGTCCCATAAGTTTCCACCATCGTCCGGGAATACATCACTTTTCCTACTAGTTACACAATATACTATTACAAGCGTTTCTTAAATGTCGTAGGAAAAATATTGTGTGCACCACGAGCATGATTGTTGCTCCCATCATACGCGAGCAGCAATATACAACTTTCTGCTCTAGATACACAAATAACTATTTCAAAAATCGAAATATTATTTACTCTTCAAATGAAGTTAACATTTTAATGCCACTGATTTGATAGTTATTTCTAATATATTAATAACTATCAAACCAGTGACACTAAAATTTGTACTTCAAGTAAACTGCACTTATTTTTGTAACAAAAATTGCTAACATGAGGCGTATTCCATTTACCATTTGGATCAGATCTAACTTACATTTACTGAACCAGATCAGTTATTTATTTCGCTGGATTACTTTGCTGACTTTATTTCCAGTACTAGAATTACTGATTCTAATTTATTTTGAAGTAATTCACCCAAAAAAGTGCATCAGTTTGCTAAATTCAGTTCATTTAGTCGTGTGTCAAATTTATCTGAACTGATTTAAGTGAACTAGTTGACAAATGGAATACAGCTATTATGTTTTGATAGCAACCTTCCTATCAACCATTGTTGTTTGGGTCTTAGCAACTGCTATACGTAGCAATTGTAGTTACAAAAAACGTCCATTAATTTTGCGAATTTTCAAAAAAATATTTTTGAGTTGCGATCAATATATCATGTAGTTTCTGCCATTCTTTTTTTTTCTAAAATATTGATACACCTTATAAAACAGAGAAGATATAATTACTTGTCATTTCTTGGTCCGGAAAGATAATGACGTGAATATCATCACATTAAAAATAAACTGTACTTAAAAGAGATGCCCATTATGACAAATTTTACAGTACATATGCTCGTTTGCATCAACGAAACTTGAATTTTATTGCTGGGTTGCAAGAAAAAAAAAAGAGCTCTTTAGTTAAAGTATTCTTTATCTAGCAACAGTATTATCAATGGCAATTTTCTGAAATTTATTGAACCGTTAATTGCTAATGAACCGATAAAACTTTCATGCAACCCAACGTATGTCTCATATAAATAAAATCAAATCTAAGATACATGTCATATGAAGAAGTTGAAATTACTGTCAAACATTTGATGCGATATTGTCAGGTTATGTCAAATTTAAAAATAACGTTTCGATGATGCAAACGGGCATTATAGATATAAAAAATATGTTTACCGTTGTCAGCATGCAGGAATTATTTTTCATAGCTCCGCAACATCCCATGAAAGCGATGAGGAACACAATTACTCCCACTGCTATCGTCAGTGATGGTACAACATTCAGTCCTGCTATGCCCTCTATTAATTCGTTGTACTCATCTACGGATACGTAGAAGAAACTACCTACTCCAATTAATACTACTCCTACCGCCTAAAAACAGAAAATATGTTATTTAGCAAATTGTTCAGTATAATAAAATATGTGTAGAATCATTTAAAATAAGTTAGAAAACAAATATGTTGTAGCAATAATAGTTATTTAACTAATTAGTGTGTTAATGAGGGCGATTAATAATCGACATTTTAATTGTTGATATTAAAAATTAACACATGAATTGGTTATATTTTTCCATTGATTGTACTTTTTTTAATTTGGGGCAAATCTAATTTTATTCCATGACAAATTTGTTAGGTAATATATAAATATATCATCACGCCTGCTACCCAATACTGGGTGTGGCACTCTGCCGTAGCAGATCTTAAGTAAGCGATATAAGGTGTATTCCATTTGCCATTTGGATCAGATCTAACTTACATTTACTGAACCAGATCACTTATTTATTTCGCTGGATTACTGCTCTGACTTTATTTTCAGTACTAGAATTATTTATTCTAATTTACTTAGAAGTAATTCACCCCAATAAGTGCATCATTTTGTTAATTCAGTTCATTTAGTCATGTGTTGAATTTATCTGAATCAAGTGGCAAATGGAATACATCTATATTTATGCGCGTGAAGTGCGGTTACTAGCCGTCAAATTACGGCTCCCAAAGATATTAATGGACAGGACATCACAAGAGTAATTTTAATATGTTAAAAATTGTTTACCGGCTGTGGAAATCAAACCCGCGTTTTCAAATCCACAGTCCTACTCGATACCACTGAGCAATAAAAGTATGAAAATTAAATACAACTTAAAACACGGCATAAATTTTATTTTGTTACTGAGATAAGCTTTAAATTAAAATAAATAAATGAAAGATATCGTCATAATTCCGGACATTAGGTACATAAGTGTAGAAAAGATAAAATTCTTCCATGGGCGTAGAAATATTTATTTATGTATCAAGGCTGTTCTGACTCGTCACATCATTATTAGCACGTGCTCAGGGTCAGAAACGCTATTTTCACCCGTGGTAATAACAAAAGAACATTAAATTTTAAATTCAAAAGATTAATGCTGGATTGCAAGAAAAAAATAAAGAGCTCTTTAGTTAAAGAATTGTTTATCTAGCAACAGTATCAATAACGATTTTCTGAAATTTATTGAACCGTTAGTTGCTAATGAAAAGATAAAACTTTCATGCAACCCAGCATAAAGCAGGTATATGTCAAAATAACATTTTGCAAAATCAAGTATTTACAATAAACAAAAAATATCATTTTGTTTATGTATCTATAGGAAATTATTTTATTATGGACCTAGAGCCAAAAACAAGTCTTTAAGTCCGCTTTTCATGGCTAAAACACATGAATTTCGGTTGTGGATAAAAATAATTTTGTATAACATTTTTATAATTTCTTTGACACAGAGAAAATTTTCCATTTTTAGTTATTCTATTCGCCATTTACATAAATAAAAATTCGCTACTGTAGATATAGTAAATTACTAAATAACACGAATGATTACTTCAGTAGCAAGGATTTTTTTTTTAATCTTTCTCAGGAATCAATTGTTTAAATTAGAAATAAGTGATTAACGAATGATTAATCACAGGAAACACGATATCATCAAATTTCGTAAAATTTAACTAGTGTATCTGTTTTTAAACATTGTCAAAGGTGGGTTATTTATATTTGAAAACCATTAGCACATGATTATATTTTGCTATTGATACTACTTAAGTTAGCTTATTATCTCTTATCTTATCGCTTGTCAAATATAGATAAATATTTTTTTTATTAAACGTAGATCTACATCAATAAAAACAGTTATTAATTTTACGAATTTTGGATTAAAATTGTAGATACCATTTTTATTCATTACTAATTTCTTGAAACTCTACTTACACAAAATATACTGAATTTATATAATTATAATGGAAATATATTTTCATTCGATTTTGTCAAAAAGTGACATACATGTTTGCTTATGATGTATTTGTAAGAAAAGTTTAATTTTTCAGTGAAGTATTAATTAATGTTTACTGTGGATGCTAAGTGATGGTCATATTTCGGCCACTAAAATAATATCTGAATTAAAAGTTTCTTTTAAATAAAATTCCTTACAATCAAATAAAAAATTGTTATTGTATAAATAATAAAATTAAACTGCTTTTATTTTTTTTATAAAGATAACCGTGTGGATATGATCCCTTTGAGCTGATATCACAAATTAGTTTTTGTTTCATTCTAAGCAACACACATATGTGAATTAATAGTTCTAAAACGTAATAGATTTAATCCTGATGGTTTTTCACACAATATATTATTTATGGGGTAGATAGCTTAGAGGTATCGAGCCAGCTTATAGATCCTGAGAACCTCGGTTCGATTCCTACAGCCGACAAACAATTTTCACCACATTAAAATTACCCCTGTGGCTCCCCCTCCCCTAACATCTTTGAGGGCCGTGATTTGACGGCTCGTAACAGCACTGCACACGCAAAATATATCAGTTACCGAGATCTACTCCGGCAGAGTGCCACACCCAGTAATGGGTAAAAGGCGTGATGATATATTTATTTTATTTTATATTATTTACTATATTGCATAAATTAACTGTCAGTTGATCAGTTTAAAATATTTTTTCTAAGATCCTGCGAAAAGTGAGTCATTATGTACTCATTTTCAGTGCAAAAAGTAATTGTTTATCGCAAGCTATTGATGGCAACGTACGATAAAAAAGTTGCTACGAAACAAACTTAACTATGTAACCTAAGATGATGATGTTAACTATAGTTAAAGTTCGATCGTAGAAAAATAGTACACTGCACTCAAGTAATAAAGTTACACTTTCAACCCGAATTATTAACTGTTATTTAAATGATAAAAATGTGTTATTTTATTATATTTAAATCCTACATAAGCAAAGAAAGAATATTTATTGACATATTTATGCACAACCGGGCCGAAGTTCATGTGTTTTAGCCCTAAGAAGCAGGCTTAAACACTCGTTTTTGGCCCTAGGGCCATAAGAAAATAATTGCTATGGATACATAAAATGACAATTTGTATGTACTTGTCTTATGCTGGGTTGCAAGAAAAAAATAAAGAGCTCTTTAGTTAAAGAATTGTTTATCTAGCAACAGTATCAATTGCGATTTTCTGAAATTTATTGAACCGTTAGTTGCTAATGAACCGATAAAACTTTCATGCAACCCAACATTAATCTTTGGAATTTAAAATTAAATGTTCTTTTGTTATGCATAAAATATTGTATGTACCACGGGTGAAATTAGCGTCTCTGACCCTGAGCATGTTATTAACCCTCAGCGCTTTGCGCCTCGTACTAATAATCATGTCACGGACCAGAAACGCCTGTTTTCACCTTTGGTACATAAATAACTATTATGTATTATTATGTGATTAATGTACGAACAAAAAAGAAGCCATTTGCAATTGTAGCTCCAGTTCGTTTATCTCTACACAATATTTATTCAAAATAATTATTTTTTTGAGAACATACCAAGCAGGCAAAGTTGAAAACGAACATAATAGTTCGGACAAGTCCTGTAAGGCAACCCATTTTGGTTTAGTTTTAATCGTAAATTACACAACAGGAAAGAAGACACCACTCACTAATTAAAATTTACACCGTGAATATATATACCAACTATTTTATCTGATATGTTATCTTATCTTTGAGATACACTTTTTCGCCTAGCCTGAAAACAATTGTTGAAGCAAGAGGTTTAAACATTGATTGTTAACAAAATTTTCAGAATTTGCGAATCATTTATATAAATAAGTTATTACATATTATTAAATTTTGCGACATAAATGATTTTATCATCTTATTGATTCAAAATTAATTAGAGATTTAATCATATGCCTAAAAGGATATGACTTACTCTTTTTGAAAGAAAATATTGTTATTATAATGGGGCAGATGACTCAATGGTATCGAGTCGGACAGTAAATTTGAGAACCCGGATTCGATTCCCACAGTCGACAAACAAATTTCACCACATTAAAACTAACCCCGTGGCTTCCCCTCCACTAACATCCTTGGGGGCCATGATTTAACGGCTGGTAACTACACTTTACGCACATAAATTTATCACGTACCGAGATCTGCTACGGCAGGATGCTATATCCAGTAATAGGTGAAGGCGTGATGATATATTTATTTTTTTATTTATTTATAAATAACACATATTTTTTAAGTTAGACTGAAAGCATTGTAATAAATATATAAACATTAAATTCATATGCAAATAATAATAAAATTCAAAATTTCTATTTAAAATATATATAATCACGCCTTCTACCCATTACTGGGTGTGATATTCTACCGTAGCAGATCTCGGTAAGTGATATATTTTCCAAATCCTCCAAAATATTTAGAAACGCTTGAGATCGAAAAATATATAGATATGAAGATCAATAATAATTACAAAGTTATGATTTAAAAGAAAGAAATTATAGTAACTTACCACTGTTGTCAAATTGTAGCAAAGGAACATAATCTTTAACATAAAACAAAGGCATTCTTGAACCATGTTTCTTTGTTAATTTAATATTTCTAGCTACAAACATATTTTAATACTAACTTACTACATTAGCGAACTGAGGTATTCTTGTTTGTGAATCCCATGTGTACATTTGTTATCTGCAAAAATTGGTTTCCACCTTCACTTATCTACATCCCCAACAGGAAATGATACATCTGCATTTTTCTAAAAACCTGTTTTTATTTTAAAAATATACAAAATAATAGTAAAAAACTAATTATTTTAAAAATAAATTATTCAAAATTGTCTTTTAATCACTAGCCATCAATTTCACGCGCTCCGAAATGGATTTAAATAGTTTTAAATTACGAAAAATATACAAAGTAATGCAAAAATATCTTTTATGAATTCATGTACTTCCAAACCAATAATTTATTAACCAGTCGCTATTGTTAACTATTGCAAGCTAAACAAAGTCCACATAGAGAAGCTCCTAACTATAAAACAACATAAAAACAATTAATTTCAATAAAATTTTATAAGATTTCATGTATACAGGATGTTTCAATACTATAGAAAACAAATTAATTGATATATTATGATATACTCATCTCATATCAAACCAATTTTTTTTTTAATTCGCAAAATTATTTGCATTATTTAAGCGCCAAAGATATTACTGAAAGGGGAGCCACAGGGGTAATTTTAATGTGGTAACAATTTTTTGTCGTCTATGGGAATCGCACCGAGGCTCTAAAATCTACTTAGCCACCTACTCCATATTATTATTATTTTAACGAAAAATTTGAAATATTAATCAATGCGATATATGAAAAACACGTGTTACAATTGTTAACATTTATTTTTAGATTCTAATATTTTTTAAAATTCTTTTTAATCCGATGTCATATAGTATCTATTTAATTTTTTTCTTTAAGTATTGAAACACTGTAGAAATAATAAATTTTTGGATATGCAAACATAGTAAAACATATTTTACCTCAACACAACAAAAGACGATACTAGTCCAAGCGACATTTTTTGAATATGTGACAACTGAATCTTCCACAGGTGTACGACAACCTCGTTGGTACGCTTGATCTCTTTCACATTGAACTAGTACAAATTTAGAGCAACAGGACAGCGGTAAATCGCCGGTATAGTCAGCAGGTGAATCTACTCCACAACATTTATACTGGAACAAGTAAAGTGTTGTTACTTGTACAAATATTTTTCAGTTTTATTTATCCTAGCAATAATTCAATTTCTATGAAACATGAACACTGAAATATATGCACTCTCAAAGAAGAAAGGCATAGCAAATTGAGGCAAATCATATTAATTTCTAACTGTTTACAAATGTCAGCGATTTGCATCTAAAGGTATTGAATAACTATTTTAATATTAATTTTTGACTAGCTTAATAAGGATTAGATCACCACCACCCGTAGACGATTACGTAGGGGTTAGTTAGTCTTTAATCTACTTGATGTGTAATTCTTTTTAGTTTGTTCTGGACCGTTCTGTTGAACAGTCGTGTCAGTTAGTTAGTGATTGTGTAGTGAGTTACGTCGAAGACGAGTCGAGGTGAGTTACACTGAGCGTGTAAGCGTTTGGTATGTTGAGATGATTTGATATCCTAACACCAAATCCTTATTCCTTTATGGCGACGCCGTCCTGTTAACTTGCTGTGTGCGAGGGGAGGCAGCCGAGTTCGCCCAACGACGCGCCAGTTACCGGCCTGGTACCAACGGTGCCCTGCTTGAGTTCAGGAGCCCAGCTTTCGCTTGCATCTTGAGTGGTGAGGTGGTGTTTAGAGTTCCAGCTCGGCTTTCAACTCTTTCACCTGAAGCCTTGTGTTAAGCCGCTCGTGTAAGATATCAAGTTCTCGATGTACTGTGTGTTATCGAGGTCGCATATCATGCTGTGTGCGTGAAGCGATGTTCTGGGGCCCGTGATGTACTGTGTGTTATCCGGTGCCTGTGCTAAAACAGCTGGGGCAGTATGGTCAGTTCAAGATCAGTTCTGGGCTACTTAAACATGCCAATTAAACAAAAGTAATCTACCGGATTACTTTAAAAATGCCAAATAAATACGGCCAATGTGTACGGTCATACCAAAATATAAAAAGTTACCGATTTTTTTTACAGAAACAATTATATTTTTCATTTATAATTTTCTTCAAATATATTTCCGGTTTTTTGATTGTGAGATAAATGTCAATTTAAAATGTTGAAAAAGTCGACAAACCAAAGTAAAACCGTGGCTGGAATGCGCATTAACTCCACCCACTCAAGTATATAACGAATGACGTGGCTCTACTTTGGCGCGAAAGTAAAATATTTATTTATGCTACTCTGTACAACAGGAACTTAATCCTAATTACAGTACAGGGTCCGAACTCACTGAACCGTATTGTGGAAGTTCGTATATATTTAACTTGTGATATGTAAAACTGTCAATCTCGGGCGAAGGCGCGAAACCAAACATTCCTATCTTCCGTTTACATTCTACTCAATTCACTCTCATCATACACCGTAGTTAGTAAATACTGTTATCAATACTATTAATTCTAAGTACTTACATGTCTTTGAATAATATCAAAACTTCTTCTAATTCCTGCATCAGTTTCATACTTTTTAAATGATTTTTTTAATTCTGCACCAAATCTCACTTTTAATTGTTGGTCACTATGAGTTATAAGCACAATTGTGACCACGAAATGAGCCAAGAAAAGTGTAAACATAACTGCTGAGTACTGCAACAAAAAGTATTGATAGGAAATTACGATTTCTTTCAAATAATTTGGGTACATCATATGTTTGAACACAAGAAGAGGAAATAATCCTCTCTATTCTGTAAGTGAATCATTATCTGTTACTGATCGATAAGTTAATAACAACCCTTATTTTTCATGATTATTCTATAGATTAACACCATTTCGACTTTTTGTTTTTTAATTCTGTTCACGTATGAAACTACCAATATTGAAATAGTTATTTTTATATTAAGTGCGCGAAATGAGTGTTTTTTGTTGCGCGTGAGAATGTCACTTTTGGTCAAGATCGAAATAGCAACAAAAACTATTTTCTTACAGTTATATCGTTAAATATATTGGTTTGAAAACAACTAAATTACAGAATAGAGAAATATGTATATTTACCACATATAAACATAGCTTGTTTTCTCGCCTGGCCCCACAACAACCAATACGAGAAAGAATAAAAACGCTGATTGCAAGAAATAAAACCACTGAGAAGGAAGAAGTATTATTCCCTGTCCATAAATTTTCAAATCCAGAGCTTCCAGCTATTGCAATAGACGCAATTATAATTAAAATTAGTGACCCAATCTACAACAAAATATTACTTCAGTGCTAGTTTCTATACATAGAATAGTTGAATTCAGGTTATTTATTTGTTACTGAACTCAACAAACCAAAGTAAAACTGTGGATGAAATGAAGTCAGTGAGATTTGAACACACTACCTCTTGCTTGTTAATTAATTAATGCAAGTTTTACCTTGGTTTTATTCACTGGGCAACGATTACCACTGAAATTATTTAAAGCAGTTTAGGTGATTCACCGATGCAAATGGATTATTTTGAAGTTAATAGTGTAAAATAAATCAGTCAAATAAAGTGATAAATCAGTAGCAGCATTCACATCTCGAAATTTGGTGAAATTTGTAACACATTTCTGTAAATGAACTTCTTAACTCGAAATTTATGTAATATCGACATCTATTATCTTTTCAATCTACCTGCTATTTTCCGATTGGCTTGTTACTGACCACGTGTTAAGCACATGAACGAAAAGACGATATTTACATCGTCGGGGGTCTATCCATTATATATTTTAACTTTTATAGCTGACGTACAAAAAAAACTCAACAATTTTTGACAATTGTTCAAAGAGAATTCGTTCAACTTGTACCATCGATGTACTTTATTTGTAGAACGGTCTCTAACTTTGGGTAAAAAGTTAGTAGTTTGCAAACTTTTGTAGAAAGTGAAATTTGTGCGCATCAAATTTCAGAGCAGTGAACGGATACATACAAAGCTATATGTCAAATTCTACTACTAATTTCACCGAAGTTCACCAAATTTCGTGCTGTGAATGCGGCTTAAGAGTACGATAAATCTAATCCAAATGTCAAATGGACTGCGTCTAGTGATTTTGTGTCATTTTAAATGCCACCAGTAAAGTGCGAAATCAAAATGCGGAATTAATAACAAATCACGAAAATTTTGCAAAAAAATAGTGCAAAGGTTTGCGTGTGTACGCTTCGTACGATCTACGGACTTAAGGTTTGTTTTTTGGAACATGCGAATGAAGCGAGCCTTGTCCAAAATACGTTCTTGCGTGGAATAAGGTTATTGTTCTTTTACACTCTCTAGTTGTCATTTGCTTTTGGTCAAAAGCAGCGTTAGATTACGTTTTACTTACAGCAGCAAGGGTATTTAAAACTTTTAAAATAATCTTTGAAACAGCAGCACCCAAACAGCACATCTTGCAGATCTTATGTCAAAAAACTGTAAAACAAAATTATTCTTATCCGCAGCCTACGTGACGTATTATACTTTATATTATGAAGAGTGATTGTAGATTGATTAAAATTTGGGACAAAGTTGCTAGTGGTGATGGAGTTACAGGGGTAATACGGTAAAAATTGTCGGTTGTGGGAATCAAACCCGGGTTCTCAAATACACAATTCGACTCGATATCACTAAGCCATCTAAGCCCGTACACAAAATAAATAAATAAATCATCACGCCTTCTACCCATTACTGGATGTGGCACTCTGCCGACGCAGATCTCGGTAAGTGATATATTTTAGCGCGTGAAGTGCGGTTACCAGTCGTCAAATTATGGCCCCCAAAGATGTTAGTGGTGAAGGAGCCACAGGGGTTTTTGAAATTATGAAAATTGTTTGTCGCCTGTGGGAATCGAACCAGGGTTCTCAGGATCCACAGGCCGACTTCATACCACTGAGCTAGCCACCCCACAAATATTATATAACAATTTTATAATAGCCATTATACACGAGTTGCAAACACTATTTTATCTACGATCAAATTCAATATCTATCTAAAATTATACAAATAAATATTACCCTTAAATGTCAAAAAAAAGTCAATATATTTTATAAATTAAATAACTCATGAAAAACTAAAATCCTGACTATTGTTACATAAAAGATATTTTGAAATTTTTGCCTATACCAGATACGTAATAAAAAATATAAATAGTATGTTCCGTACCATGAACTGTATAAATGACAGTTTTTAGGTCAAGAATGTAGTTTGGGAAATCGAAGCCCGGAAGATCGAGATTTCCTAAACATTCATGACCTAAAAAAAATCACTTATAGTTCGAGGTTAGTACACTATTTTTTACAATACTTGCACAAATAGAAGGAAAAGAAAAATAGTTTTCAAAATTGACAGCTGTCAAATTGTTATCAAAATAAACAGGACCTTGATAAGTAATATTTACTTACTGTTCACGGTAGACAGAAAGTACGGGTCCAAATTCCAAGAAACTAAGGTAACTAACTCAAGAAGTTGCACAATTTATTTAGTTGCCTTAGTTACTTCGACTTTGAGTGTGAGATGAGAATGAGGTAAGGGTGAGTCACAACTATGAATTTAACAACTGTGCAATAAAAGTTCCACTTACTGTGTTTAAATTTTGTCAATAATAGGTAACTTACAGCACAAGTATTGTAAAAAAACAATTTTGTATGCATCTTTTAATTGTAAACATCTTTGCCCTTGACAGTTTTTTTCTGTAAAATAAACAGGAAATCAGGAAATAGCATAAAACTAATATCCCATGTTAAATTCCCATGTTCGCCCTTACCAAACACCACCCGGTATAAACGATATTTAATGTAGGTTTCGAAATAAGCATTCATAAAAAAATATGTTAGTGAGTACTCACCGATGTTGTCACTACGATCTGCCATCCCTCGATATACAGAAACAGGAATCAGGAACATCACTAGTAACATTACATATCCAGGTTAACACATTAATTAACAAACTATGTTATTTTACACTGTTCTACAAATAACTTCTACACTTCACAGGGTTCACCAAGATTTTATACCCCGATTTTACATATTTTTCTCACCAAAACGTAGGTATTTACGCCGTAAAATAAAGAAATATATATATCAGATCACAGAGAACACTGCCGGTGACAGATAAACTAAGATGGCTGACTAATTGAAACCTGTTGAAATCTCGCTCGAACAGTGGTTGATGTAATTAATTTATTATAAAGAATGCTAGTGTGCCCAAATATTATTGTAGAATAGAGTTTTTAATATTAGTACATTTTTAACTAGATATTTCAATCAAATATACTGTCTGTAAACAACGAATAATTAAATGATTTTATTTTTTTATTTAGAATGCATAGCTATACTCGTATATGTATAAGAAAAAATAAAACTCATATTAGACGAGTATTTTGAGCATCACTTTATTTCTAATTATAATTAAACATTATGATGTACGTACTTAGCTTACTTTAAAATTGATTAGCTCATATACTATCTGCTAAATGCTCTGTGTGCGGTGTATTTGGTAGCAAGCCGGCCAAACTAAGTGCACATATACCAGCTGATAACTGTAAAACAATACTAAATTTAATACGTAATTAATTTCAAAATTACTGCAATTATTCAGCTCTCATGACAGTCTCATCTTAATATCAAATATTTGATCACCATACGTATGTAGCAGGAACGAACAGTCACTATTTTTCAATAGATTAATTCTAAAATTAATCTTCATCAAACATTCCTTTCGATTCATTCGAAATTTTACCCAATACTCAGTGTGGCACTCTGCCGTAGCAGATCTCGATAAGTGATATATTTATGCGCGTGAAGTGCGGCTACCAGCCGTCAAATTACGGCTCCCAGAAAGAAGTTAGTGAAGGGGATCCACAGGGATAATTTTAATGTGATGAAAACAAATTTATATAGAGTGATCAAAAGGAATTGTTACAGCTGGCAATAAAAAAAAACTTGAAATTGGTAAGCCTGATACATAAATTCATTTCCTGTTGTTGACAGTGACATTTGAAAATTTAAATTTAAATTTGAGTACATTTATTATTACATTTGTTTCTAAAGTATTTCTATTATTCAAAAAGTCAAAATTCTATTAGTTGTCAGACTCCTGACATAACCTATTTGTATTTGACATGTCAAATAGCATTTCCGCCTTTAGCTGGCGTTGTGCCAACTGTGGAATAAAAAGATCTTCGAAATTGTATTGCCAACTGTAACAATTCCTTTTGATCACTCTGTATTTATATTTACTTCTATATCATCCACACAAACTCTCACCCTCAATTTAACATAAATATATTTGCTCCTCAACCCTTTTCTTATAACATTCTTCTCACTTATTTCATTCATTTATTCCTAAATCGTCCACGAAATTGCTCACTTTCAATTTAACTATCTTTCATTTTACATGCGTTCCATTATAAACATTTTCAACCGTATTCTCAAAAACATTTTTTTGAGAAAAGATTTAGCATAATTTGCCTGACTTTATTTTTATTTATGCTACTCTGTACATCAAGAAATTAATCCCAATTACAGTACAGGGTTCTAACTCACCAACCCGCAGAGTGGTAATCATATATTTTTAGTTTGCGTGAGATTCGAACTCAAGATCTTCGGATTCGAATGCCGTAATGCTGCCCACACCACCATACGCCAGACTAATGGCGGGATAAATTAAAAAAATATATTTTAACTTGCCTCAATAATGCAGAATATCAAGCTGGTCCATGCTATAGTCTTCATAGCCTGGATATAACATTGTATGAGTTTAGATCGGCACCCTCTCTTGAAGGCGTTACGCTTCGTGCAGTCTTCCATCGCGTTCTTCTGCAGATTCCGACAACAGGAGTTCGGTATCCTGAGGTCGTATTCTTCGTATGATTCTACTCCGCAACATTCAAACTGAAACAACAATATTCCATTTCGAACAAATCTAACTTACATTTACTGAACCAGATCATTTGTTTATTTGACTGGCTTACTTCGCTCACTTTATTCCCAATACTTGATTTACTGATTTGATTTTAGCTTAAAATAAATCCACTCCAATAAGTGCATCAATTTGCTTAATTTGGGTCATTTAGTCATGTTGTCTAATTTATCTTAACTGATTTAACTGAACCAATATCAAACCAACAATATGATAATTTAGTCAAGCCGAATGATTAATTTCTAGGAAACTGAAAAACTTTCAATATAATTTATTGAATTCCTGGCTTTATTGAATTTAAATTTAAAATTGCAACGTTTACGATTTAAGCCATTATCAAGCAGTAGTTACAAGTTAAAAATAATATAACCTCAAAAAGCTAAACCAAAACTTTTACAGTGATGACTGAGAGTCAATCAGTCCTTGTTTGGGAAAGAAATAAGTCAGTCAAATAAAAAAATAAATATTATTTACTTTTCTCTGCACAATACTAAAAGTTGCCTTTACTTCTTGGTTAGTTTGCTGGAGTTTAAAAGCCTTATCCATATTTTTACCATAAATTTGTATTGCTTTCTGTTGACTATCAGTAACAAATATTATGACTGTGCAAATTAAATGAACAATAAAAATTCCAAATAGTGTTCCCGCGTACTGCAACAAACAAAACCCTTACAATACTTAAATAAATAAGTGAAAAAGGGATACATTTGATCACGAATACAAATGCCGAATCACATTTAAGGACATTCGTTCGTGCTCGTTTTGCATCATTCGTGTTCAAGTGTATATCCAGTTTTATAGAACACTTTGCAAATATACATCTTTATAATTATACATCTACTGCATTTTTACTTGGAACGGAATTATCACCGACATAGAAATTCAGTTTATTTATTTTTTTAAATAGTTTTGTAGACTCTTAAATTCTAACATTTTATTATCAATTGCACGTTAAATATATTTGCACAGAATTCCGTATAAGTTTGTTTACCACTTGTAGACAACGTTTATTTTCTAGCCTGGATCCCACATACCCGATAAGGAAGATAATAATAATACAGGTTTCCACAAATATAATTCCTATTAATGTAAATATATCACCTGTGCCTATTTTGTCGTAACCAGCTATACAAGTTGTTTTTGCGATACAAACTATATTAATTATTATTACTGCTCCGAGCTACAACAAAATATTTCATTTTTTAAACTAATTTTATTTATCATGCATAACATCACGATATGTCCCATCAAATGATGTAGCACAAAGCCTTGAAACATTCGCTTCATCCACATTCATAATTCCTTTCGTACAATCACATCTCATCTTTTATTTACGTTATACTAATGGCACACTGGTCGAGGAGCATCAATGAGCGTCGAGGTACTCATCGATGAAACAACAGAACGCACCCTGACTGATAAAATAAACAAACACGAAAAAATAGCACAAAGCAAAACCAAAATGACAGTCCACGCTTACATGAAATGAGACACAATAATACGTGTGAAATGAGACACAATCGTTTCATTGAGGAACTCCTCGATGGAAATATAGGCGCCTCTATTTTTCATCGATGACGGGTGCGTTCTGTTGTTTCATCAATGAGTTCCTCGACGCTCATTCATGCTCCTCGACCAGTGTGCCATTGGCATTACAAATCTTCAACCATAGACGTATTCCATTTACTATTTGAATTAGATCTAATTTACACTTACTGAACAAGATTATTTCCCTATATTACGTTACTTTATTCCCAGCACTACATTTACTGATTCGGATTTAGCTTAAAGTAATGCACTCCCATAAGTGCATCAGTTTACTTAGTTTAGTTCATTTAGTCATGTAGTCAAATTTATTTGAACTGATTTAAATGAACAAAATGGCAAATGGAATGCAGCTGATATTCATTCGTTTATTTCTGGATCATCCATAAAATCTCACACCCTCAATTTCACCAATCTTTCATTAAACGTTCCACATGCGTCAAACAATTAATTTATTTTCACTCTTCTCAATCTCACTCACATCATTTACAATATATTTTGGACACGATTCCAATCTTGTAATAAAGTTATTTACTTACAGCACAAATACAATTTAAAACGGTTACAGCTATTTTCAAAATACTAACAGTTGTCACATGCATTTTGACTAATGTCAAAAACTATAAAACAAAATAGTGACTTCGACTGTGAATTTGATTTATTATTCAATTTAAATAATATAACAATTTATCAAGCTGTAAAATTATATTTACTCCATTTCACAAATGCAGTAATTAAATATATATGTTATTGAATGTCTGAATGACAATTTTCATAATTTGCAAAACATTAAAATGAAGTCAAATTTTTATTTTGAATATTAAAATAGTTTCAAAAATTCTTGTCTTAAATATTAGAGTTTCATTTATATTCTAAAAATTAAACATTGTTATCACATAGAATGTCACAAAGAATTTTTTTTATTGAAGCTACAAATATTCGTACAATTAACTTACATTGATTATATTTATTTATAAAAATAATAGAACAAATAGTTATTTAAAATATAATTAAATACCTCTCCTGGCTTCGTTTCTATAAGAATTCACTAAGCAAATTGCAAACAGAGCAGCTACAATCTAAAAAAGAAAAAAACAATAACATTTACAATAAATTAAAATAAATAAACAGCCGAATTCTCAAAAAGCTTTAACTAATTTTAATATTTGGCTTAGTTAATTAAATAAATTAATATAAATATATCATCGCGTGAAGTAGGGTTACCAGCAGTCAAATTACGCCCCCCAAAGAAGCTAATGAAGAGGGAGCCACAATGGTAAAATAAATATATCATCACGCCTTCTACCCATTACTGGGTTTGGCACTCTGCCGAAGCAGATCTCAGTAATATATTTTGTGCGTGAAGTGCGGTTACCAGTCGTCAAATCACGGCCCCCAAAGATGTTAGTGGTGGAGGAGCCACAGGGGTAGTTTTTGAAATTATGAAAATTGTTTGTCATCTGTGGGAATCGAACCAGGGTTCTCAGGATCCACAGGCCGACTTCATACCACTGAGCTAGCCACCCTAATGGTAATTTTAATTAATTAATTTAGGCTGAACCATATTGTCAAAAATATTTAAACAAATTTAATCCTATTGCCATTTTGTTTTGAGAATATATTTTAGATTCTTTGTTTAATATCAGTTTAGATTAAGATTAACTAAACCAAAAATTCAAGATAAGTTAAACTTTTTTTTAATTCGGCTGTAAAAATTTGTAGATTATACCTCTGTTACGCAAATACCAAGAGCAACATACGAGACAATTTTCAAACTCTTATTAATTAAATTATATAATTCGTCAGAACAACCCTTTGTATATGTAGGGGTAATACATGTGTCATTTGTAAGTTTACCGCAGCAAGTACCTGGATATACTGTTGGAAATTTAAATTGTTCATAATCATCAGGTCCTTTAACACCACAACATTTCAACTAGAATAAAACGAACCTCAGTCACATAAATTCAACACTTATAATAACAATGAATCAATACGAGCCATTCTTGTATGTCTGTCTGTTGTATGTGTCAACGTTCTCGGAATCGGCTCTAATGATTTTGATGAAACATGATATTCTAATGTTCTAGGTAGGTCTTATCCTCCGGAAAATTCATTTATTATTTATTTCGAAAGAAAATTGATGAGATAATTTTTTGACGTTTCTCAAAACCAATGAAATGCTTCATTGTATGTCACGTGTCTGCGTTTTAACCAATTCTGTCATTATTATACTGAGAATTATGCTCTTGTGATAATTCCCGAGAATTATCTCTGTAGATGCTTTTTTGTTTGTGACAAATGATAGGTAGTTGTCAAATAATTATTTAAAACTGTCAACGCGTCAAGTAAAATGTGTGAAAAAAATCGATTTAGTTGTATTTTAGATACAGAAATACACCAACAAATTTTGGAAACAACTTCCAAGAATACATTAATAAGTAATCAATCGATATGGACCCAGTTCAAAATCTTTTAAGTTGGATGAATCGACCTCAACAGTTAAGTGAAAAAATAATCTATTTAAATATAACTCGAAAGTTCGATAAATTAGAAAATAATTCTCCAGTATCTTTCTCAAACTTGTTGCCATTTGGCAATAGCCACTAAAGCCATACAGGCTTTCGTGACTATTTCCTGGCAACAAGTTTTCGAAAGATCTGTCAAATTATTTTCAATTTATTCTCACCCTCTTTCTATATTATTACTGAAAATTTATTAATATTTGACTCAAGAAATCGATTCAGACACAAATCAACTAGAGATATGAGCGAAAATCCCCAAAAAAAGTTGTTTCTTTTATCTATTTCTTGGTTTACTATTTTTCATTTTAAACTTCCTATCTCCCATTATTTTTCGAGCGAAGCATAGATTTGCAAATATTATTTTTAGAAGACTGGATATAATTTATTTAAAATAAGTAATATGCTGCAAGAAATTTTATCGACAATTTACGAATGGGTACGATTTAATCAAAAGATGCGATGAACTTGTATATATGGAATTATGAAAGTAGATGTAGCAAAAGTAGTGTTCTAGGATAGGAATATGTCGTGAATATTAATTGCAGGATAAATCTAATAAATAAATGTGTCCGTGCTATCTCTTTTAATAGGACAAAGCATAATGTTATTGTATGGATGTCATTTTCTTGTATAATACTAACCTGAGATTGGAATTCATTGAAGAACTCTTTTACAGAGCCATTTTTATTATAGTCTTTAAATGCAAAAGATAATTCTTCTTCCAATTTCTGTTTAGCAGGAATCGAATCGTCAGATCCAATTTCGGTGTATCCGTAGATACCAACACCCAGTTGAACAACGAAGAACAGAATCAGAACCACAGCATACTACAAAAAAATTAAATCTTTAGCTGTCCAATGTTTTTAATTTTTTTTCCACCGTTTGAAAAAGTCTTTGATTTTAATATTCATAAGAGCTAGAGAAAGTAACATCGTAGGTTCATGAACCATTCCCAAATATAATTACTTTAAACCGAAATAACAACCGAATCTACAAAGTTTGATAAAACGTAAACCAAAATCGAATAGATTTTTTTGAAGAGTTTGGAGCCCTGATAAATACTGTATGTTTATTTCTTACCGTGGTGAGCATGCATTGACTTCTTTGACAAACTCCGCAACATCCTAAGAAAGAAATGATGAAAATCAAGACTCCAAGAGCTATAATAAACGAAGGAACTATAGTGTTATTCTGTTTAGTTGTCGCATCGATTTTATTTAGTGAAACGAATGCTAAAGATCCTACTATTATTAGAGCCAATCCCACAATCTGTAAAACAAATATTATATTAGATATCTCTTTACTTACACTATTAAGTATTGATTTTATTATTTTTTTCGTATTTAAATAAGACTGTTTATACACCATTACGTCCTATTTTTTCAGGAATCAATTAACTGAATTTATTTGTAAATGATAAGATAAGTTTGCAGGTATTTGCTTTTATCTTGAATTAAAAATCACTAAAATTAGATATTAGCTTTACAAATATTTTTTTCAAATGGCTGAATAATTCTCCGAATCATTACAGGTTAAATATTACAACATATTAATTAATTAACATCTTTCTAAATTAAAGTGTTGATATTAGTAAAGGTTTATATTAAATTGTCTAGATTCTAATACGTTACGTAAATACATAGTAATCTAAGTCAGGCGTAATTTAATATCAAATTGGTGTTATCTTATATTTACATAATTATAAAATAATTACAACTTACCGCGCATAAGAAGTTGAGAAGAAAAACAAGATTTTTAACAAGCCCTGTGGCGCAACCCATTTTTACGTTGTATTTTATTCGCACTCAAAACGAGAAATGATCGATTATTTTTGTAAGTTGCTAACTGCTTTTATCTTATCAATATCTAAATATTGACAATATATTCGTCATATTTTGGAATGTTCAAATAACCCCTGAAACTCTCCCTCCACTAATATCTTTGGGGGCCGTGATTTGTCGGTTGGTTATTGAACTTCATATGAAAAATATATCAATTGTTATGGTAGAGTGCCACACCCAGTAATGAATATATTCAATAAATTATATATTAGAGAACAATTCTAAAAATTTGATTTAATTCATAAAATAACTAATTAAAAATAAATCCATCTGAAGTCAAAAGATTTTTCTTATCTATAGATTTTTAAAAATATTGATACTTTCGCCACTGTATAATTTTCGCTGTCGAACTATTAAAAATTTATAAAAGGAAAAATGTTTCAAATTGAAGTTCAGTAAAGCTTTAATTTAAAACATTTTTTTTTTAATAATTTAAGAACGTAGTATATGTGAAGATCTTTTGAAAATATTTTATTAACTTTGTAAAAGCCATTATGTCAAGCCAAGAATTTAAAAAATAATAAAATTTTATATTTCAAAGATCTACGAGGCCGTACTTTTATATATCTACCTAACCATGAAACAAAATAAATAAATATATCATCATGCCTTCTACCCATTACTGGATGTAGCACTCTGCCGTAACAAATTTGATATATTTTTGCATGTGAGTTGCCGTTAAATCACGGGCCCCAAGGATGTTAGTAGAGAGGGAGCCACAGGGATAGTTTTAATATGGTGAAAATTGTTTGTCGATTGTGGAAATCGAACCCGAGTTCTCGAATCCAGAAAATTATTATAAAATAGCTTTGACATTTACAAGTACTTGAATGAAGTTGTATTTAATTTGCGAGATTTATAAAGATTTGTGAAAGTTTATTTGTTGATAAAAAGAGTCACGATTGTTCTCAGGTTCATAAAGCAAATGAAGTTCAGCAATTAATTGATTATTGTGGATTTACAGAGTTAACCTTATAGCCCTGATTTAGCGCCATCAGACAGATTTTTATTTAAAAAGTAAAAAAAAAGTCTCAGAGCAAAGCGATTTGCTTTTGATGAAGCACTCAAAGAAACTGTTGAAATATTTTTGTAGAATTTTTTTCTGACGGTATAAAATAATTGGAAAAGAGTTGACATAAGTGTTGAAGAAATTAACGTCGAAAAATATTTTTCGTTATGTTTCTTTCATGGCTAAATAGATAACATAAACATACGCCCCTGGATTTTTATTCAAATTTTCGTGGGTAGCAGTGCTTGAACTCGGGGACTTTTAATATCCGGCCAGACGACAAAGAAACATGTTGATATGCTCGTTTTATAACAGAGGAAACGGAAGCGGGTAAAAAAATCTAATACAAATAAATATAAAATGCAGAATACCCTATATAAAACAACTGAATAAATATAAGTGTCACATACAATCATATAAACAGTTATTTGTATAAAAAGTAATATTAAATAAATGAAAATTCTAATCAACATAATCCAGCAATACGAAGGTGTGGTTAATATAACCAGTTTTTTAATACAGAGATCCCGAGTTCGAATCTCACTCAAGCTAAGAATATATGAACTACCACACTGCGACTAGGTAAGTCCAGACTCTATACTGTAATTGGAATTAAATTTCTGTTGCACAGAACAACATAAAAAAATATATCATCACGCCTTCTACCCATTACTAGGTGTGGCACTCACATATAAATAAATAAATAATAAAATATAATAATTATAATCTCATATTATTTTACAACTGTACATAATTATTGTAAATACTTAAATCAACATTTTTTCAACCCAAAAAGGAATAGCCATTACACTTACAATCTGAAAACATAACTCAATCAACATTAATTTGTAATAATAAGTTTATAAAATACCTACTCCAATACAAGCCATGGTCATCGCAGTAATAGAAGTTGCAGTAACATACTTTACTGTAAAACCATACATAATATGTCCACAGCCATCTAACCAATGATCTGTGTTACTGGAACAGAATTTATCTGAACAATCGTAACATTCATAACAGCAGCTTGCAGGTAATTGTTTAACACTCTCATAATCTGTTACGTTATGTACTCCGCAACAATGATACTAAAATTAATAAGACAAAGAGCTTTTTGACTAGGATAATAATCAATAAATAAAACTTTTGGAATTCATTCACTTGTATACTTTATTGTTTATTCAAACTAGATTAGTTTCAACATCACATGTCTTCATCAGGAGATAGAAAACATTTAAAAATTCAAACAAACAAATGTTGAAATTTCAATTCTGTAATCTTAAGTAAATTGTTACTTTTCTACCAATGTTAAAATATTAAATGTTTTCTTGTTGTCTAGCTTCTGATGAAGACATATGTCATGTCGAAACTAGTTAAGTTTGAGAAAAGTATGCGTCACTGAATTCCAAAAGTTCTATTTTTATTGATACTAAGATTATGAAATACATATATTAGCATGTCATTATTACAGTGATCAAAAGGAACAGTTGGCAATAAAAAAAACTACTTGAAATTGGTAAGCCTGATACATAAATTCATTTCCTGTTGTTGACAGTGACATTTAAAATTTAAATTTGAGTACATTTATTTCTAAAGTATTTCTATTACTTAAAAAGTCAAAATTCTATTAGCTGTCAGACTTCTGACATAACCTATTTGTATTTATTAGAAATGTCAAATAGCATTTCCGCATTTTGTGCCAACTATGGAATAAAAAGATCTCTGGAATTTTATTGCCAACTATAACAATTCCTTTTGATCACCCTGTAGTTTTGTTCAAGCTAATACACAACTACAGAGTGATCAGAAATATTTCAGTTGACAATACAATTCTGGTGATCTTTTTATTCCACAGTTGGCACAACGCCAGGTAAAGGCGGAAATATTATTTGACATGTTAATTTTTATAATAAATACAAATAGGTTGAGTGATAGAAATACTTTAGATTATTGCTCTGTGAGTAATGTTAAGAAATAAAAGAATGTGGGTAAGAGAAACAACCATTTTTATTCATTTAAATTTTCAAATGTCACTGTCAACAACAGGAAATAATTGTATGTATCAGTCTTACCAATTTCAAGTATATTTTTTTTTATTGCCAACTGAAACACTTACTTTTGATCACTCTGTATCATAAACTATCAAAAGAATGCGCAATTAGATTTTAATGTTCAAGTAGTCAGTTGTTCGAGCATGTACAAAAATTAGTTTGAAACTAGTTGAAGTGATAGAGCTCTACAAACCAAATTAAAACCATGAGAGGAGTGTCTCTGGAGGTCGCTACTATCGTCGGTACATTCAGTGTCAAAAGTTGAATTTAAATTTGTGAAATAAGACGTCGTGTAATTCTTTTCATTTATAAAAATAGTGAAAAGAATAATAACTATTATATGTTATTTCAGATTTCAAAGCAAACCAATTCATTCTACACTATTATTTATAGAAATAATGATTTAGCCGCTGGAACCATAATACATGTTCAGCAACAGCAGAGCTAGAATACCCAAAAGTGGATAAATGATTTAACAATAAATTAAAATGTACTTACTTGTGATTGTATTTCATAAAAATCAGTATTTACATCACCATTTTCAAAAGAATGAGAATAAATTCTTTGAATAAATTTGCTTCTTAATTCTTTGTCTAAATTTACTCGGACATATTCATATGTACCAACTACTAATAGTATTACATATAGTATTAACCAAACCATTCCACACTAAAAAATAATAATTCGTTAATAGATTCATTAAAAAAGATCGATATTTATTTTGAATTTAAAATTGCAAAATGGAATAAGTTTGCAGGTAAATTTATTTACCATCAACATTGCAATTTTCATTTTTTCTTGAGTAAACCTATACATAATCCAAGAAGTTGCGAATACAATTACTCCTACTGATAAAATAAGTCCGGATGCGTGATTAAAATCGTAAACAATTAAATCATGATGTTTCTCAATTAGTATATAATATACAGTACCAAATATTATTAAAAACACGCTTATTATCTGAAAAAAACAATGATGAAACAACAAATATTACAATAATAAGTTGCTGATAACTACGTTTGTTTAGAAAGAGAATAAAATAGGTAATACTTACGAAATTGAAAATAATTATTCCAGTATTAAAAAAAGTTTCTACAGCCATGTTTGTCTACAATCATAACCTACCTAGAGTTAAAATACAAATAAAAGATATTTGACAGGATTATATATTATCAGTTATCTGTAAGAAAATTTGCAGTAAAATGATAACTACGTATTTAACAAATAGCTAAATAATCAGTTTTATTTTTAAAATATATAATCTACTTTTTAAAAGATAAATACTAATCTATAAAACAAAAGAGAACCATCATCATGTTTAAAACAATGAGTAATATTATCTTAATTATTCCAGTAAAATCTATTAATTATTAATAACTATATTCGAGATTTATTTATTTTAAATGTTGTACAAAATTACATATAAAATTATTACAATATAATTTTCTCATAGATATTTAAATAGTTAGTATAAAAATAACAACTAATTGTTCGAAAATAAAAAGATTGAACTTTGAATCTATTTGTTATTATTAATATACTCGTACTTATCAAATCACATACAACAATTTCAACATTAATAAGATATTTGAAAAAATATGACGCCCGCATGCTATCCAAATAAAAAAATTTATAATTATTATCAACAAGTAAAATAGCTACAATAAGAAAAAAAAAATTAAACTCTGAATACTTTTAAATAACACAAACAAAGTGAATCAAAACATGCAGAACTTTAGAATATATTATTCGAGAATTGAGATTTTATTCTCTTATCTAGAAAGCTTTGAACAAGAATCGAAAACAGTCAAAGTCAAATATTAACGATTCGTTTTTGTTTATGGATACCTCCTTCTTGATTCGTTCCTCAAGGTACTTGCTAAGCAGATTGCGAACAGGGCACCAACAATCTAAAAAAACATATTGAAATATTACCAAGAACTAGTCCTGAGAGTGCTCGCTAAGCAGATTGCGAACAGGGCGCCAACAATCTAAAAAGATATTTACACATTACCTAACAGATACAAATAATATTCGAAAAAACTTTTATATTTTTAATAGGACTTCATCTCTACCACATTTATTTGCACTAAGTTGGTACCTACACTTAAAATGGACTCCAAAATATAAATTTCAACAAAATAATAAAATTGTGTAATTAAATTTCCCGCTTAAACTGCCGTAAATACCCAAAATGTTTCCTGTGGATATCGTCATTTGACAGATGATAAATCACAAAAAGCGTGCAAAATATTCAAACACATTCTTAATTTTCATCAAACTTTCACATAAAAAATGAATGTATCCCCATTCTGTAACTCGATCAATATTTGATACTGATTGATAAGCCTATTTTTCATGATTACTCTACTGATTACTATCATTTCGGAATTCTGTGACCAAAATCATTTATTTTTGTTGCTATTTTCGGTCCTAAGACTAATGGCCGGTTTCACAAACAAAAATTAAATTTTAAACATGGATTAAATGAATAAAAGCAAATCAAAATTACATATCAAATGAAATAATTAAACATTGCTGTCATACGTTCGATTTATTTTTATTTCTTTAAACCATGTTTTAAATTTAATTTTTGTTGAGATGAAACCGGGCATAAAAAAACTATAACGTCTCCATGGTAACGTAAACATTCATAAAAGAAAGTTCTTTTACTATTGAAAAAGTTGAAATAATAGTGCCATATAAAAGTGGGTACACAAATATTTGTTTTTCAAAGTACACGATGTTTATAACACATAAATATAATATAGCAGATCGAGTTTCACTGAATGATAACAGGTGGTGCCTCAACAGAAAACGACTACTCATACAGTACATGAAAAAAATTTGTATTGTTATAATAAGTCAAAACTTTCAGAGCAAATTAAAATTTTTAAAAAAATAACAGAATACATTATTTTAGTCACAGAAAGTCTGAAGTTGTGGTAATCATAAAAAATAAGGGTTACCATTAGCTTATCGATCAGTAACAGATAATGATTCAAGTAAAAAACCAGGGGAAATTAATGATCCAGTTACAGAACAATAATGTTAATTTCGATTTATCATTTTCACTCAAAAACAAAAATTTTACAATACAGTGTCTCATCTCTCAGAAATTGTTTCTGTATTCAAAACGTGCGTTGTGCATTCAAAGTGATCAAGCAAATCCAGCAACTGCTAAAGTAAGCACTTGCATATGATAAGCTAACAAGACCTAACGTCATGTTTTACATTACACATAACCTCAATTTACAATCTTTGTACAAATGAAACATACCTCAATGGCAGCAATGCCTCCAACGACGTACGACACGGTTTTTACACTGCTGGTGATAAACTGCGACAGATTGTTGCCGCAGCCCGACGTGTAGGCGTGCAGGATATCACATTGCTCCTTGCCTTCGTAACCGCAGCAACTCGACGGCAAAGCTAGACTCCTGTAGCTGATCGGGCCGGTGGGACCGCAACAGTGGAACTACAAGACAAAAAAAATCACATTAATATTATCCCATTAATTATATGTGAATGATTTGTTCAAAACTATAGTCTGTTTGGTTAGAGCTTACAGTGTGGTTGTATAAGTATTTTATATTGATAGTACAGAGTCATCAAAAGTAAGTGTTTCAGTTGGCAATACAATTCTGGGGATCTTTTTATTCCACAGTTGTCAATACAATTCTGGAGATCTTTTTATTCCACAGTTGGCACACCGCCAGGTAAAGGCAGAAATACAGAGTGATCAAAAGGAATTGTTACAGTTGGGAATAAAAAAAACTACTTGAAATTGGTAAGCCTGATACATAAATTAATTTCCTGTTGTTGACAGTGACATTTAAAATTTAAATTTGAGTACATTTATTATTACATTTATTTCTAAAATATTTCGTTTACACAAAGTAAAAATTCTATTAGCTGTCAGAGTCCTGACATAACCTATTTGTATTTATTAGAAATGTCAAATAGCATTTCCGCCTTTATCTGACGTTGAGCCAACTGTGGAATAAAAAGATCTCTGGAATTGTATTGCCAACTATTATAACAATTCCTTTTGATCATCCTGTACTATTAATACGAATAAAATATGTTTTTGACTTACTTGTTTCTGCATAACATCGAAGAACTCTTGAATTTCCTTGCTCCTGTCGTATTCCTTGAAGGAGTTCTCCAGAGCTTCAGTGATGACTGGGGTGATGTCGTTGCCGCTTTGTTCTTTAACTTGCAAGTAGGCGTAGATTCCAATTGCCAACTGGATGGCGAACAGTGTCAACAGGAGAACAGCATACTACGAAACAAATATACAAATTAAGACAATCGTTCAGAATTACAAAAAGAAACAAACAAAAAGCACACCCGACTCTGATAGATAATATGTCGCATATTTGCATTTGTTTCAGTTTTATAATAAATGGCAATTTCTAATTTTATTTTTTTCATTAACAAAACAATTAAAATGATATTTTTATAATGTCGAATATAATTATCTACAAGTATAGTTTGTTTGTAGACCGTGGTTTGACGATTGTTATTTATCTTTCATGTAAAGTAATCTGAGAAGAAATTGTAGCGAAAAAATTCATCAAATCTCCATGTTTAATGATTGATTGAAGACTTACCGTGACCAGCATGCAGTAGCTCTCCTTGCAGACACCGCAGCACCCGAAGAAGGCGATGATGAAGACGATGATGCCCACAATCAACACCAGCGTCGGCGCAATTTGGAACTGTGTATCTACGACTGTCTTGTATGTGTTGATGCTCAGATAGAACATAGCACCTATACCGATCAGTGCTATGCCTGCCAGCTAAAAACAAACAAAAAACCTGTTAAATTTTGTTCACTACGCCACTGGCTACTGGAATGTGAGGATACTCACGAATTCCAGTGATTGCAAAACAAATAATTATCAGTATCGATAGATAAAATTAAAAGGATAATTTTAGATGTCTATAATATAAGGAAGTCTCGAAAACATTGATAACTACGCCAATGGTACTGATATAGAACATGCAAACAAATACAAATGATCAGTGATTGTAAAACAAATACAAGGACAATGATTTTTATTTGTGGGAAAAATTACATTTCTTTACGAAATTTACATATAATAACTTCGCATTTACGCATATAGCAATAAAATAAGCTACGTTGATCGCTGGATATATATTTTTCTTAGATGCATTTGTATCAGCTATTCCCGTAAGTTCGGGGGGTTCCCCTGCTTAACTCAGCAGTTCTCACATGAATGCGTCAAAGATACAGACTGTGTGGAAATAAATTGACCTTATTTTGAAGACTGCTTACACATACATATTTTTTAATTTATGTGCAATTATTAACGATGATTGGAAGGAAGACCATACAAAAAATATTATATGATAAAATGTGCGTTTTTTTTTAGAATATTTTGTATATACACTATACAGGTACATAAAATTCTTCCATTTTAATCAGATGCGGGCACTCATGTGACAATGTGACGTTTTGTGACGTAAAAAACAGCTGTTTGGGCTTGCGATCACTGCGCCACCTATAAAATGAACTATTTTTTTGGGACGAGATTTGAAAAGAACGGTTCGTTTCAAATCTTGTTGGGCTGAGATCACTGCGCCACCTATAATTGAACTATTTTTTGTGACGAGATTTGAAAAGAACGGTTCTTTTCAAATTTCGTCACAACAAAATAGTTCATTTTGTAGGTGGCGCAGTTTACGCAAGCCAAAACAGCTGTTTTTTACGTCACATGAGTGTCCGCATCCTATTGAACCTAAAAAGTTTACATAAATGTTTACTTCTTAAATTTTGTAGAATAATTATTATATTTATTATTTCCTGCATAATAACAGTTAAAACGTGATTAATATACGAGTACCTACTTCTTCACAAATGTCGTATAATATAAGTAAAAACTGGCAAAAACAAGTGTTGACAAACGTAAACCTAGTTCTGTGAGATACTTCGTGCTTCTTGTCAAAGTATACCCATCTCTCTCTCAAAAAAGAAAGCCTTCTTTCTCATTATTATGCTTTCTCTCTTGATACTAATGCTATCTTTGTCACCAAGAGCTAAATACGTCACGATTTCTTAATAAATCTTTTTTTTTGTCCCTTAGCAGGCAATCACAACAAAATAAAAAATAAAAAACCGAAAAAAATTATTTTTGTTTATAGATTAGCAAATAAAATAATCAAATTTTTGTAGAGAAGCCTATTCAGCTATTAATAATTATGGAGAAAATAAAATAAACATTGAACTAAAATTGCGAATCAATTTTAGAATGTACATCCGTTAATAATTAATTAATTAACATGCGCAGGATGCTTCAATTTCAACTTGAAATAATAAATACGAATTTGAAAGAATTATAATAAATTTCACGATAGTTATTGCTTCATTCTTGACCTGCATTCAGCAAGGTTTGCACCGTTTATTAAGAGCAACACAATAACAACACGAAGGTTAAAGTGTAACCACAATCTACACCAATGTCTAATGAATAATTTAAACACACGCTAGACACTTTTGTTTTACGTTTAACCCTACATGAATCGTGAGTCGTGATCGTGAATCATAACCACTTGCCGTGAATAACACCAGTAACATTCAACGACAAAAAAATCATGTGACGAGTATTTCATACTTGACATAATTTTATTATGAATTAAATCATAAATGCTTGCGTTACCTAACCATTAACAGACAGATCCATAAAACGGATTAACGTTAACACCGTTTTTAATATTATTTATAACTATGTTTCAAATTAAAACAGATTCAAGAATTTTATTAAATTTGATGCTAATTAATAGTCTTTTTAACTCATGTTAAAATAAACTTGTTTCGTACATAGAAAAGAGAGTTAAAAACGAATTAAAAAATCTGGTGTGGTCACCACACGACCTTCGTATACACAGCATAATTAATATTTAGAATATATGAATGTTATATAATATTATTAAACATGTAATTTAGTTTTTCAATAATTCAGCATTTATCTGTTTGAAACATATAAAATATCAAATTTGTTTACGTATAATTTTTTTAGTAATGTTGATTACTTTATGTCTAACTTTACTGATGAGGCATATAGAGGATGTCCGTTTGTCGAGCCTAACCCTTGTTATCTCAAGAACCTTGAGATACGAAGTCGATTAAATTGAGGCAAAGTTGCCAAATTAGTTGACCATTTTAATGATGTATTTGTTTTTCCGAAAAAAGACATAGGTAACTAGATAAAGCGAAAATTAAAATTTGTTTTTTGTTTCTAATGCTACTATGATTATTGAAATATATGATTAAATATAAAAATTAGTTTTTCTCAAAATTAGACGCATATACAGGAAAATTGCAAATAACATTTTATGTTCCAAATATTTTTGCTAACATCTTTTATTTGAAACTTTTTTTCGTAACTGATTCCATTTTTTAAATAAATGGAATTTATTGTTTTGTGTGTCCAGTAAACTTCCTCTTCCGGTTTTTCAATTTCACTCAAAATCAACTCAGCTCTTCATATTTTCATGAAACTTATAATTACCAAGTTTCTTTAACAAATCTTATCTCGTTCATGACATATTGCACACTCGGACACACAGACATCATTGAGAAAATGCATGGACCTCAAAACACGTATTTCCGCGAAAATCTCGTCAACGTTTTTTTTTCACGATTGCAATACTTCCTTATACTTACTCTGTATAAGAAAGTAAAAATGGTGTTAGCGCTAATCCGCTTTATGAATCTGCCAGTAAGGTATTTGAATGCGGAGATCCTGAGTTCGAATCTCATTCAAGCTAAAAATATATGAACTATCACACTGAAGTGAGTCAGGACTCTGTACTGTAAATGGCATTAAGTTCCTGTTGTGCAAAGTAGCATTAACATAAAATAAATAAATAAATATATCATCACGCCTTTTACCTATTACTGGACGAAGCACTCTGCCGTAACATATCTCTATAAATGCATAAGTATTGAAATTAAGGATCAAATTCTTAATCGTGACTCACCCTCACCTCATTCTCATCTCACACTTAAAATAAAAGTAACCAAGGCAACTAACTCAAATTGTGCAAATTCTTGAGTTAGTTGCCTTAGTTACTTCGACTTTAAGTGTGAGATGAGAATGAGGTGAGGGTGAGTGACGACTGTGAATTTGGCCCTTAGTCGTGATTCACCCTCACCTCATTCTCATCTCACACTTAAAATCGAAGTAACCAAGGCAACTAACTCAAATTGTGCAAATTCTTGAGCTAGTTACCTTAGTTACTTCGACTTTGAGAGTGAGGTGAGGATGAGATGAGTGTAAGTGACGACTCTGAATTTGGCCCTTAGTCGTGATTCACCCTCAACTCATTCTCATCTCACACTTCAAATCGAAGTAACCTAGGCTACTAACTCAAATTGTGCAAATTCTTCAGTTAGTTGCCTTAGTTATTTCGACTTTAAGAGTGAGGTGTGGATGAGATGAGAGTGAGTGACGACTCTGAATTTGGCCCTTAGTCGTGATTCACCCTCACCTCATTCTCATCTCACACTTAAAATCGAAGTAACCTAGGCTACTAACTCAAATTGTGCAAATTCTTGAGTTAGTTGCCTTAGTTATTTCGACTTTAAGAGTGAGGTGTGGATGAGATGAGAGTGAGTGACGACTCTGAATTTGGCCCTTAGTCGTGATTCACCCTCACCTCATTCTCATCTCACACTTAAAATCGAAGTAACTAAGACAACTAATCGAAATTGTGCAAATTCTTGAATTAGTTGCCTTAGTTATTTCGACTTTAAGAGTGAGGTGTGGATGAGATGAGAGTGAGTGACGACAGTGAATTTGGCCCTAAAACGTTTTAAAATATTGAACTATCAGAAATTTTAACATTTATTTATATGCGATTTTTGTTCTACGTTTTGTTACTGAAGTATACAATTTTCTACTAGATTTATTTTCAGTTAATTAATTACCAGTTTATTAAGATTAAGCTAATCAATAATGACTAACCATAGTTACCATTATTATTTAATCATGATTAACATTAATCGAAAGTAAACAAATGATTGAAAAAATTGTCATTATTTGAATAATGTTTCTCCAGAATATTTCAAAACTGTTTAAGCGGAAAATTATCTAACATTTTTAAGTGGAAAATAACAATTTTAAATTAAGCTTTTTGTTTGTTATTGAATGCTTTAGTTGTTTATTATTATTAAATATTAATAAAATATTGTATAAATCTATGGGAAATTTCTAACATGATTTTATCAGTATTTGCCGGATGCACTTTCTACTGTACCAGTTTGTTACGTGATAGTTATATAAAATTACACCTTATGTGCAGAATTTCAAGGTTGCTCCGTCCCCATTTATTATTTACGCGTTATTCATACGTAATTTCACTGCATAATACTTTTGAATCTTAACGTTTTACTTTAAACTAAAAGAAGAAATATTTTAAACTGCACAGTTATAAAAATGGTTGTTGTTTAATTTGTTTATACACTTAAAGACATAAATTATTTATTTCCTTTTATGTTTTACAGCCGAGTTTATCGATTTGGTTTAAATTTTTTATTGCATTTCTGAGAATTTTTTAAACAATCTTTACAAATGATAATCTGCCACGTTCAACTACTAAAATATAAAATTAAAATAAGCAAACTACATCATAAAATTTCATTTAATACGTACAGTTTGTGCGTAACTTTTATAATTTAACATTTATTTTCAAATATATTTTTGACGTATTTAAAATAAATAAATATTATCATCACTCCTTTTGCCCATTACTGAGTGTGGCACTCTACCATAGCAGATCTCGGTATGTAATATATTTATGCGCATAAAATGCAATTACCAGCCGTCAAAACACGGTCCCAAAGATATTAGAGAACGGTAATTCACGAGAGTAATTTTAATGTAGTAAAAATTGTTTGTCGGCTGTGGGAATCGAACCGAGGTTCTCAAATCCACAAGTAGACTCGATACCACTGAGCCACCTATTCCATAAAGTAAAGTAATGTGATCAAGAAAAAAGTGGAAAACTTATTTTCCATGTTAATCGCTTATCGCACAGGTTTCGTGAGACACCCTGTATATGTGGAATATGTCAATATTTTTTATTAACTAGCTATGTTAGTACGAATTAATTTGTTAGTTAATTTTTTTATTAAGAATAAAAATATGTTGAAAATAAATGGAATTCAAAGAAAATTACCGGAAATGTATCTATTGGTAATTACATTAAAAAACCATTAATTTCCTTTAAAAAAATAGTATGATTAGTCTCCTCTACATCATTGTTCACTTGTTTACAAAATAAGTAATTCCCACACTCAAATGTCATAGTTTAAAAATGCCTACTGTGATTGGTTGAAACTGAAAACATAAATGTATGTTTTCTAAACTAGTAGTACATTAATTACGTGTCCTCTGCCATTTATCTATTTAATTTAACCACCACATCGACCACACATCGTAGGCAGCGGTAAAACCAATTCAAATGTTTTAAGTGTCGCGTGAAAAAATCAATTAGCCTACTTATAGTTAGGTCATTGCTTAGCAACGAGAATAATAACAAATGAGCGATATTGTTCATCATTTGTTTATAATAAAAAGGGCCAATCTTCAAGGTCTAAACCTTGACCCATGAAAAACTAACAAACGAATTTAGCTAGATTAAGAAAAAAATAATTGAATTAAATCACAGCATAAATTATACAAATTATATTTACTGTTATTTATTGATATTATATGGGATGGCTAGCTCAGTGGTATCAAGTCGGCCTGTGGATCCTGAGAACCCTGGTTCGATTCCCACAGGCGACAAACAATTTTCACCATTTCTAAAAATCTACCCCTGTGGCTCCTCCACCATTAACATCTTTGGGGGCCGTGATTTGACGACTGGTAACCGCACTTCACGCGCAAAATATATCACTTACCGAGATCTTCTTCGGCAGAGTGCCACACCCAGTAATGATAAAATGATAAAAAAACATACAATACGAATTTGCAATTCTTACAAATTGCGAGGAAACCGCAGACAATTTCTTAGAGATGAAACAACGACGGGTTTTGAACTGGAAACCGTTTAATGTCAAGTAATATTATATTTACGTAATATCTAAATACAAATTGTTTATTTGTTTATAAAATAAATAAATGAAGTAAATCAACATATTTTTAGAAGTTGTTTAAAGCCAATTTGTGTTGATGCCAAAAAACGTATCACTCATCAAAATAAAATTTCCTCTAATTAAAAATTTAAATTTTAATTACGAGAAAAACGTTGTTTATAATTCATATTTATGTTAAATTAACATCAAGACGACGAGAAAATATAAAATTAGCATATTTTTTTCTAAATTTTCTGGTTTGTACAACTGTTTATATACCGTTAAAACTTCGAAAGATAAACATATTTTGGGAATTTTACTGTGTTAGTACAGTCAGTCACAAAATTATAGAACACAATCTGAAACCTTGAGAGTGAATTTTGTACCCCTTTTATTATTTACAAAAGGGTGAAACTGGTCAAACTTGTTTCTAAACTTCCACTCGTTTTTATTCAAATTGAAAAGAACTTATTGCCACATTGTACCGAATTCCCAAACTCATATCTTTTCTTTAAAATTATTTTAATAGCAACATAGTTTTACAATGAAATCATTTATCAAATTTAGTTCTTTCGTAGTTGAATACAAAAACAATTGTGGTAGGTTGATACCACTTACAAAGTTCTATGACGTCACAGCTATGACAAAACAATTTATATGTAGAAATGTACAATAATTTAGTAAATTTTACTTCTCCATTCTATACAGGCTGTTTCAATATTTCAGAAAATAAATCATTTACTGATTTCGGATCTAAAAGTATTTTTAAAATTCGCAAAATGTATTATTTATTTATTTTATGGAGTAGGTGACACAGTGGTTATCGTGTCGGCCTGTGGATCCTGAGAATCCTGGTTCGATTCCAACTGGCGACAAACATTTTCACCACATTAATACTAATCTTGTGGCTCCCCCACCACTAACATCTGGAGGCCGTGATTTGACGGCTGGTAACCGCACTTCACGCGCAAAAATATATCACTTACTGAAATCTGCTTTGGCAGAGTGCCACTCTCAGTAATGGGTAGAAGGCGTGATGATATATTTATTTATTTAAAATTTAGTGCGATTTCTTGGAGTGAACATTTTTAGTACCACTGCTTTGAGATTTATTTCTAATAATCTAATATTTCGAAAAATATTTACGGAAATAAATTTTTGTACCACAATTAGATAAATACTAAAATAAATAAATATAAATATATCATCACGCCTTCTACCCATTACTGGGTGTGGCACTCTGCTGAAGCAGATCTCGGTAAGTGACATATTTTGCGCGTGAAGTGCGGTTACCAGTCGTCAAATCACGGCCCCCAAACATGTTAGTGGTGGAGGAGCCACAGGGATAGCTTTTTCAAATTATGAAAATTTGTCGCCTGTGGGAATCGAACCAGGGACCTCAGGATCCACAGGCCGACTTCATACCACTGAGCTAGCCATCCCATAGATAAATACTGACATAAAAAATTGTGGTTACTAGATATACCAAAGAATTAGTCAATTTCAAATAAAAAATGTGAAAATTATCAGAATTAGCATACCGGAAAATAATGAATAATTTTCACTAATTCGAATTGCATTATTACGCATTTGATGACGTCATAAAAGATTTCTCCGTCTAGTTGGAGTTGGCGGTGACTCATAAAACAAATACATGCCGTTCTACCTACGTAGGCTTGATCTTATTTGCCTTATCCATTCACTAAACAAAAGACAAACAAAATTTAGCTACCTTTGATTTTTGTTTAAATCAAAACAGACAGGACATAAACATTCTAGAATCAATGAGACAAATTCTTGCATTTATTGTCATGGTTAGCATATTGTTTCAACGGTTTTAAAGATAATTAAATTTTCAATGTAATCAGACTACGGCAGGAAATAAAAGTACTCGTAGGAAACAGGATTTAATTCATTAAAAACTTATCGCTTGTAGAATTCAAAGTCGCGTACTTACTTTTTATTCTGTCTCCATTTATTTAAATTGAGAGTTATAGATATTTAATTATGAATTATAATTATTCACTTTCTAAAATAAGCACAGAACGACACTTCCTTTCTTATTTTTTTATTCGTTTTTTGTACTTATATAGTGTCTAACTGCAATTGTGCGGAATTCGCTTTCAAAAACAAGCGCAGGCCAACACTCCCTTCCTTTTTTATCTTTTTATTTCATTTTCAATTCTTACATAGAGTGACTAACTTCAATTGTGGGGAATTTTCTTTAAAATTCAAGCACAGGCTATCGCTCTCTTCTTTTTTAATAATAATTGTAAATTCATTGTTAAAGGTATGAGCGTAAGTAATTTCAAATGTTTTAAGCATGAGAAAAGTACATCGAAAGAAAGATTAGTTGTGTGATGAATGATTCCGAGTGTGATGAGTAAATGTGCTTCTATGGAGGGAACTATGAATGTGGTTAAAGCAAGGATGGTGAGTTAAGATGCTGTGTTAGGATGAGAATGTTTGACGAGGACTGATTATTTGATGAGTCTAATGAGTGAATATTTTATTCTAAGGTTCGTGCTCTCATTTGCTGGGATATAGCGTGATGTTATATATGTATTATTAATGATATAAAACAACAAATTATTATTACTATTATTTTTATTTGTTTCTCAGCACAATAGGAAGTTAAATAAAAATAAATAAATATATCATCACGACTTCTACCCATTACTGGGCGTGGCACTCTGCCGAAGCAGATCTCGGTAAGTGATATATTTTGCGCGTGAAGTGCGGTTACCAGTCAACAAATCACGGTCCCCAAAGATGTTAGTGGTGGAGGAGCCACAGGGGTAGTTTTTGAAATTATGAAAATTGTTTATCGCCTGTGGGAATCGAACTAGGGTTCTCAGGATCCACAGGCCGACTTCATACCACTGAGCTAGTCACCCCATAATACGAAGTTAATCTCAATTATATTTAAAATAAAGAAATCGAGCTGCGAACCACTCAAGACTGTCGTATTTTTTAGATTATGTTAAAAGTCAGTGAGTATTAAAAGCGCGAACTTTTGCTTGATGTAAGTTAAGTATCTGATAAAAGTTTGAGAACACCTGGTGTATCTCAATTGCCAGTTATTTCCGAATCACCTCTCCCCCACTTTCGCTACAGTTTAAAATAATTTCAAAGTTATCAGACCAGATAAAAATACAAATTTAAAACCCAGTTTACAACCAAAACCTTTCCAATACAATGAACACGCTGAGTAGCTTAGCTATTGCAACGCATACGAAACGAACACCGTTCGTTCTAAATATGTTTCTCCGTTGCGCAATACCACATTAAAATGCAGCATTGACACTCCCACATTGCTGTTTATATTCTACGCCCATGGGATATACGTTGTCGCATGTCTTCATTGTATTAATTACTTCTTGCATGCCTTCGGTTTGTTCCTGTCATCAATATTGTATTCATTTTCACACATATATTTATTTATTATAAGTATTTTTTAAATTAAAATTACCCCTGTGGCTCCTCCACTGCTAATATCTGTCGAAGTCGTGATTTGACGGCTGGTACCCGCACTTTACGCACATAAATACATCACTTACCGAGATCTGCTTCGGCAGAGTGCCACACCCAGTAATGGGTATGATATATTTATATTTATTTATTTTATAAGTATTTTTTAATAAATTAATATTTTTTTCTAAAATAAAATAAATAAATGTATCATCACGCCTTCTACCCATTACTGAGTGTGGCGCGTGAAGTGCGGTTACCAGTCGTCAAATCACGGCCCCCAAAGATGTTAGTGGTGGAGGAGCCACAGGGGTAGCTTTTGAAATTATGAAAATTGTTTGTCGCCTGTGGGAATCGAACCAAGGTTCTCAGAATCCACAGGCCGACTTCATACCACTGAGCTAGCCACCTCAAATAAATTTCTAAATTTCTGTTAAACTGTACCATGACTTGTTTTTCATTAATTATTTATAAACGTCAACGTTTGAAATTTATAAATGCCAATCTATTTTATAAATTAAATAAAATCTAATAAAATAGACCTTTTATGTTTATGTTTTGTTAGATTTTGGAAAAATAAATAAATATATCGTCACGTCTTCCACCCATTACTGGGTGTGGCACTCTGCCGAAGCAGATCTCGGTAAGTGATATATTTTGCGCGTGAAGTGCGGCTACCAATCGTCAAATCACGGCCCCCAAAGATGTTAGTGGTGGAGGAGCCACAGGGGTAGCTTTTGAAATTATGAAAATTGTTTGTCGCCTGTGGGAATCGAACCAAGGTTCTCAGGATCCACAGGCCGACTTCATACCACTGAGCTAGCCATCCCAAATAAATTTCAAAATTTTTGTTAAACTATACCATGACTTGTTTTTAATTAATTATTGAATTTTATAAACGCCATCTATTTTATAAATTAAATAAAATCTAATAAAATAGACTTTTTATGTTTATGTTTTGTTTGATTTTGAAAAAATAAATAAATATATCATCACGCCTTCTACCCATTACTGGGTGTGGCACTCTGCCGAAGCAGATCTCGGTAAGTGATATATTTTGCGCGTGAAGTGTGGTTACCAGTCGTCAAATCACGGCCTCCAAAGATGTTAGTGGTGGAGGAGTCGCAGGGGTAGCTTTTGAAATTATGAAAATTGTTTGTCGTCTGTGGGAATCGAACCAGGGTTCTTAGGATTCACAAGCCAACTTCATACCACTGAGCTAGTTACCCCATTTGATTTTGATTCTATTTAATTCGGGCATCGTGACTAAACTTTTTCTTTCGGAACTAATAAGTCCCATGCCACACTAGTACAATAAATTATTATCCTTCTCAAGGGATGAAAAGTACCATTTTCTTGTCTTTATTGAGGAAAGAATATTAAACGTTCTGACAAAGTCTTGGAAAAAATTAAGTTTGTAATTATCTTCTTGATAAAAAAAAATTGATACATCTTAAAAAACAATATAAATAACATTTTGTTTTCCCCAATTAAAATTATTTTTTAGAGATAGTTCGCTCATTAAAATAAAAATATTGATGATAAATTGTAATTAAATCATTTAAATAAAACTTATTTTTCCTCAAGGAAAATTATTTATTATTTCAAAATCTAAAAAAATAATATCTTTATTACAAGGAAATATTAATTTATTTATAATTATTTCAAGTATCCGTCAACCAAATAACTGAATTTCATCATCACTTCAGCCAGAGACGAATATATTTAAGTCCAAATATTGGACACCACCTCCGTCAATTTCTTTTGAAAATACTGTACTTGGTTATGCATGAGAATTTTTTCATTATCAGTATTGAATTACAGATTAAGTATGAGTTGAAAAATCTGGCTTATGTCTTTATTTAATCCTGTAAAATTTATGATACGTAAGTCTAATTTTATTTTCCATGTTTACATTCGAAATAAACACAGCATTTTTTCTGTTTCTATCTCATGCTAATGCTAAAATTACTACAAAAAATTAAACAATTTCATCACAAAACATATTAATATTAAAATAACTACTAGCATAACCAACTAATTAAATGAAATTACACTAATTGAAATTGTCTCCTGTCAACCTTAATTTGTCACGGTCAGATGTGAAGATACCAACAATCAACAGGTGAAAATAAAAATAAAAGTACCTAATTCATAAATAAATATATCATCACGCCTTTTACCCATTACTCAGTGTGGGTGTGGCACTCTGCCGTAACAGATCTCGGTAAGTGCTGTCAAATTACGGCCCTTAAAAATGTTAGTGGATGAGGTGCCACAGGGGTATAAATAAATAAATATATCATCACGCTTTTTACCCATTACTTGGTATGGCACTCTGTCGTAGCATATCTCAGGAAGTAAAAATAAATAAATAAATAAATATATCATCACGCCTTTTACCCATTACTGGGTGTGACACTCTGCCGAAGCAGATCTCGGTAAGTGATATATTTATGCGAGTGAAGTGCGGTTACTAGCCGTCAAATCACGGCCCCCAAAGATGTTATTGGTGGTAATTTTAATTTGGTGCAAATATATATATTTATACGCACTAAGTGCGATTACCAGCTGTCAAATCACAGCCCCTAAAAATGTTAGTGGAAGGGGTGCCACATAAAATTATTTTTATCGCCATGCCAACTGTAGTAAAAATGCTATTTTTTGTCCTAAGGCCAAAAACCGATGACGTAACCATGATAACGTAAACATTTCTGAAAGAGTGTTCTTTTATTATTGAAAAAATTGAAATAATAATGTCATAGTCAAATGGATGAAAAAAAAGTATTTTTATTCAAATACATCAGAGACTACATTTTATTATTAAGAGTAATTAGAGGTCATGAAATAAAATATCAAAAAAACAATGCGATATAATAATTGACATGCCATTAGTCATCTAACATGTGGTTTCTGGAATTATGGTTTTAAATATGTTCAGTTTATCTGTTATCAATGTTTTCCAAAATCCATTGCTCATGTTGCTACTTTAGCGGAAATTTCATATATGTGAATAACCATTTATGGTATGACTAACAGTTTTTACGTTATGACATAAATAAAACTATTGTTATGGCAATGTTATTTACATGAAACTCTTTTAATTCTCTGCTTCAGTTTGAATAAATTATAAAATAAAAATAAATAAATATATCATCACGTCATTTATGCATTACTGGGTGTGATAATCTGCTGTAGCAGAAACATTTATGCCCGTAAAGTACGGTTACCAGCTATCAAATCACGCCCCCTACAGATATTAGCGGAAGATGATAATTTTAATATGATGAAATGTGGGAATTGAACCTGCGTTCTCAAATTCATAGGCCGTCTCGAAATAGTTATTTGTATTACTAGGCAGCGTTCGGTAAACACTTGGTTTCCGAACGATTTTGAGATATGTAAAGCTGTCAATCTCAGACGGAGGCTCGAAAATAAATAAATAAAAACAATAAAATACATACTATTTTATGACATTATTTTTTAATCGCTAAAGCAGTTTGTCATACTTATTTTGATAAAAACAACAAAGGAACATAAATCAAGTCTAATATTTTGTGAAATCTAGTAAATATGACATTGCTCTAATTAGGGCAAGTGCATGTTCTATTAGTACCTATTAAAATTTTATGAAATTTAACTCTTACGTTGCTTTAGAGAGCAGTTAATACGATAATGACGCACATGCATCCATCATTATGCAAAACGAGACAATGCGACATTTTAAAATTCAATGGTTTCGAAACAACAAATAATATGCGTTCTAAAATTCGTGTTTTTAATAATAACAATGAGGAACGTGCAGTGAGACAAATGTTGTTTACATTTAAAAGATTTAAAAACTATCATGAGCGCAGAAAATATTTTTTTTTTATATTTTGTATTTCTCTTTTCTAACAAACCCCTATATTCTGTAACTGTAAGTATAATTATCTATTGTGACTCAGTGGTATCGAGTCGGATCCTCAGAACCCTGGTTCGATTCCCACAGCCGACATACAATTTTCACCACATTCATATTACCCTGTGGCTCATCCACCCCTAACATCTTTGGGGGGGCCGTGATCTAACGGTTGGTAACCGCACTAAACTCGTATAAATATATCATACACCGAGATCTGCTTCGGCAGAGTGCCACACTCAGTAATGGGTGAAAGGCGTGGATATATATTTATTTATTTATTTTATTTTATTGTTGCCTATACTACTTTACAAGAAAACTATTCAAATGCATGTTTACAGTATAAATCAGTCTAGTTATTAAGGTTACAGTTAAAATCAAGATTAAAATATGTATGTGACAGTTAAAAGTTATTCATTTGTTTGCATTTGTTCCAGTTTCATGACTACCTATGTAGATAGATAATATCAATTTTTGACAAGTTTTAAAATAAATTTTAGCAGTAATAAAATAAATAAAATTGTTTATGTTAATTGATTTAGATACAGAATGTAATTCTCAACAACTTTTATTCGAAACATTTTCCTGGAAAGTAATCAAGAAAGCAATTAGAAAAGAAAACTTATTTGACATGTAAATCTCCCATGGTATAGTTTTCTTGAGACACCATGTATACATAGCACTTAAATATCTACCATTCAACAATAAAATATTGTAATAATTTAAAATATTAATTTATCGATCATTAATTAATAAATGTACAGAAAAAATTACAGCCTTGCAGTATTTAATACCGAACATAATTGTTCCGAGAAAGTTAACTTTATCTTTTCCTTTAGAATAAAGTAACCATATAATTGGCCAATAGAGAACACGTCAGAATCAATGTCAAAATTGGCGCGTTTTGCTTCCATTGGTCAGACATTTAATTACTAATTTATCTTGGAAATTATTTGGCACTGTATATAATAAAAATAATTTTAAACTACAAAAAAACATTCATAAGCAGACGATAAAATATTTGCTTCAAAATGGAATAAAAATGTGTAATTAATTGTCAAAATACATTAAAAAGTCTAGTATTCCCTAAAGTATTAAAAGCTAAATAAAAAAATATGTTAATTTCAAAAGCTAATTAATGAATGGATTTTTTGAACGATGAGTAATTTTATGAATATTTATCTTGTGACAAATTCTATACAGTTTTAGTCAACAGAATATTTTTAATTTATTTGTTACTCTGCACAACAGGAACTTACTCCCAATTACAGAACAGGGGGCCTACAGCTAATAGTGGAATCCAAATCGTCCTTTTTAGATATAAGTTGTAATCAGCGAGATTTGAACGCACGACCTCTTGCTTAAAAAGCAAGTTTTATCATTTGCTACGATTGCTATGTATTAATAAATAAATAAATTATTCTTTAAAAAAACGAACAACATTTTTCTTTCTAAATAACAATTGATAACAATTTACTAAAAAAATTCTGGCGACGCCCATGGCCATCGACAACAGCAAGATTTGAACGCACGAACTTTTACTTAAGAAGCAAGTTTTATCATTTGCTTCGATTGCTCAGTATCTTAATAATACATAAATAATAATAAAAAAGCGAACAAAATTTTTCGGTATAAATAACAATTGATAACAATTTATTGAAAAAATTCTGGCGGCGCCCAGGAACATCGACAACAGCAAGATTTGAACGCACGACCTCTTACTTAAGAAGCAAGTTTTATCATTTGCTTCGATTGCTCAGTATCGTAATAATAAATAAATTATCATAAAAAAGCGAACAAAAATTTTCGGTATAAATAACAATTGATAACAATTTACTGAAAAAATTCGGACGGCGCCCATGAATATCGACAAACAATTTACTGAAAAAATTCTGGCGGCGCCCATGGACATCGACAACAGCAAGATTTGAACGCACGACCTCTTGCTTGAGAGGTAAGTTTTATCATTTGCTACGATTGCTCAGTATCATAATAATAAATAAATAATAATAAAAAAGCGAACGAAATTTAATAATAAATAAATAATAATAAAAAAGCGAACGAAATTTTTCGTTATGAATAACAATTGATAACAATTTACTAAAAAAATTCTGACGACGCCCATGAACATCGACAATTAAACGTATGACGTTAGAAACTTTTTCAAATGCAAAATGGTTTGAAAAAACACGTAGTGCTACCAGTATCTCCCACAGAAAAATTCCCCTGACCTCAGAAATTATAAACAGTGATGAAGTCATAATTCTTCAACCATTATCTCCACTCGCCAACTTCATTTCAAGATCATAAAATTATCCCTAAATTCGTTAGTTTAATTCGAAAATTATCCTATTTTTTCTTCAGCTCAAAAAGTATTTCAATGAAAATCCAGATATGTACGATAATGAACTAAAGCTAGCGATGAATTTATAAAGAATGTTTCTCGAAATATATTTTTTTAAAAGCTACAGAAGTAAATATATTCGGGATATACACCCGTTACCATGCAAATAATCTGATTTTGGTTGGTAGATAAATTTGCAGCTACGTTTTAGATATTTAAAGCTCTTCAATAATAATAATGTCTGCTAACAAAGGCTTGAACAGGAAGGAAGCATCATATTTCCGGTGATCATGATCAGAATAATTAAAATAGTATAACGGCCGTATTTGAAACAGGTTAGAAGTGTTGATTTGAAAACAGGTGTTCACGTGTACACACCCAAACTAAAAATAACTTACCACAAATAAGAAGTTAAAGATGAACATGACAGCTTTCACAAGGCCCGTAGCACAACCCATGATTGTTGATTGTTGTTAACAATGGATTCAAACACAACTAATAATAATTAAATACAACAATGTTCACTCGACGAACACTTGCACTGGAATGGTGGTAGCAACTGGCGAAGTGGCGTGTTGGCTTCGCTGCAAGTAACGACAGAACGCAGAAATCACTCTGAGCTGTTGTGAGCAAACGAGCAGCCAAGAAAAACCTGTTTGATTCATGCAGTGGTTCTCAAACGGTTTCGTTCATTGTGATTGCGAATGATTTTGGCGGTTATCCGCAAATGTACGTTTTTACTAGGAAGTAATAGTTAGAGAGCTAGGTTGCAAAATGATGTCTCATTTATTCCAGTGACAGAAATGGATTTTTTAATAGATTATGCTATGATTGATAAACATGAAAACAAGAAAATTAGATTTGGGAACGGGTGGTAACTATAGATGGCGCCGATGTGAATGCGCAGATTTTAAGGGTGGTTGTTGATCCCTCCACAAGTCCACTTTCAGAGCTTCTGTCACCAATGAGCAACCAGCAATAATTTCTGTCAATAATTTTTTTGTTATGTATTCGTAGTAATATGTCACATAACAGCATAAAAATTGCTTACTTTGACCGGTTTTGTCGCACATGCGTCACCGGCCAAAACTTCTGTCTACCATTTTTTTACTTAATTATACCAAAGTCTATAATTTAAACTGAAAATTAGCCTGTTAAAAATATGTCAACAACTACCCTTAAAATCTGCGCATTCACACCGATGCCATCTATAGTTTACACCCGTTCCCAAATCTAATTTCCTTTTTTTCATGTTTATCATGACATAATCTATTAAAAAATCCATTTCTGTCATTGGAAAAAATGAGACATAATTTTGCACCCTAGCTCTCTAACTATAAAGGAAGCTGATTATTTTGAAGATGAGTCAAATTTTAGAAAGGACATTCTCAAACGGTTTGTTTGATTGGGATTGTGAACGATTTTGGTGGTTACCCGTAAATGTATGTTTTTACTAGGAAGTTAAGGAACCTGATTATTTTGAAGATGAAATTAAACTCCAGTGTACCCTCTTGTCAACGGACAGTAGTTTGACACATGAGCTAGATAACAAATTTTACATGATACGATCAGGATCTAAAATTGAATTAACCGTAGTCCTATAATTTACAGGTGGATTGTAGTTGTTATTACGATGGTGAATAAATCGAATAGTTAGGTTCGGTTAGGAGTTATCGCGAGCGAAACGAGCTAATCTAAAACGGAATAATAAACCGCCCAAAAAGTAATGGTAAATCATTGTTTTAAAATCATAGGAAACATGATTCAGTAAAATTCCAGTATACCCTCTTGCCTTTCTTTGGTATTTTGTCAAATGATAGCACTGTATAGGAGAAAAGTTTAGAAATTGTATTCTCAAACGGTTTGTTTGATTGTGATTGTGAATGATTTTGGCGGTTACCCACATACGTTTTTACTAGGAAGTAAAGGAAGCTGATTATTTTGATGATGAGTCAAATTTTAGAAATTGTATTCTCAAACGGTTTGTTTGATTCTGAATGTGAATGATTTTGGCGGTTACCCGTAATTGTCCGTTTTTACCAGGAAGTGAAGTCAAATTCTAGAAAGAATATTTCTCACTTATGAGGTATTTTGAAATATTGACACAATCAAAGATAAACTAAAAGAAAGTTTGTTCTTTGGCGTTTTGATGCAGAATATAGATTGTTTTTTGTTTGCTTTTTTATGTGCAACATGTACAAATAGGTGCAAAAAAAACTTATGTCAAAGAGATTGTATTAAACTTAGACGAGTAATTCCCTATGCTCAGCTAGACAATGTTTGAAGCCAATACCTAAAGAATAATAGTGGGATAAGGGGATTGGCCCACATAGCTACGATTTTATTTACCTTTTTCTAACATTTAGGTTGTAATATAATATATGAAAATCTTTTTTCTTATGTTCCGTTTATGAAGTGAATTTTGTACAACTGTTTTTGTAATGGGGTGGCTAGCTCAGTGGTATGAAGTCGGCCTGTGGATCCTGAGAACCCTGGTACCCTAGATTCGATTCCCACAGGCGACAAACAATTTTCATAATTTCAAAAACTACCCCTGTGGCTCCTCCACCACCAACATCTTTGGGGCCGTGATTTGGCGACTGGTAACCGCACTTCACGCGCAAAATATATCACTTACCGAGATCTGCTTCGGCAGAGTGCCACACCCAGTAATGGGTAGAAGGCGTGATGATATATTTATTCAATTTATTTATATTTGTTTTTGTAAAAAACAGTGCTACAAAATTTAGTTTTGTAAACCTGTTTTTGGGGATATTTTTTATGATGTTGTTAAGTTGTCTACTATTCGAGGTAGACATGTTGAAAAAAAATTAATAAATTTTGAATGAAAGGTCGAAAAAAAATATTATTATTTATTCCAACATGCTTGTTTTCTCCGAAAATTACTATTGTTGTTTAATATTTATTATGTATTTAATTCCTTTGTTGTGCATTGTTGACCTGAAGATGGCCATAACTCTGGCCAAAACGTAATCCATCTTAAATTATAAAGATTATAACAATAAAGCCTGTGTTCACTAAATTATTCAAATCATATAGAATTCAATTTTTATTTGTAATATGCAATTCATTAAACTAAAAATAACGAAAAAGTTATTTCTCTAAAATTTAAAAAGACAAAAAGATCATTTTCTTTTAAGAAAAAGTTTGATGATTTCTGTTCTGTTACGCACTTCGGGTCCACAATTTTTTGTTTTTGATTCACCTAACTCTCACAACAAAGAAAGTTTTTAGTATTACAGAACAAGAACACAACTGATTTAATTCAAAAAATATTTTAAAACTAAACCATACTGATTACTATTCTATAAGCAAATTATTAATTAAATACTTAAGCTTACAAGCGTCGATAGTCGATATTAATAAAACATTTATTTACAAATGTCCACATGACTCACACAGATGATGCAAAGTTTCCAAGAAATACCAAAATTATGACTACACTATGGGAAAAATGAAAATAATTAGATTTACACGTAGATATTCATTATTTAACTATATCTTGTTTCAAGCAAGAAAGCAGTACTTCTTAAGGGCCAGTTTTTCAATCACCTGTTTATTCCCAATTAAACTAATTAATAATGAGTAACCATTATTTCCATCATTCTGTAATAATGATTAACATTAATCGAGAGTAAACCGATGATTGAAAAACTTGTCCTAATACGAAGAGTTCTTGTCTATTTGTCTGTGTATGTCAATGATCTTGCAATAGCATGCGGGCACTCACGTGATTCTGTGACTTAAGAACTGCTGTTTCGGGAAAGATCACTGCGCCACCTACAAAATGAACTATTTTGTTGGGGCGAGATTTGAAAACGGATAGTTCATTTTGTAGGTGGCGCAGTGATCTTTCCCGAAACAGCTGTTCTTACGTCACAGAATCACGTGAGTGCCCGCATCCTATTGGCTCTAACGATTTTGATGAAATTTTGTACTCTATTGCTTTTTGGCATCAGAAAACGATCTAACTAGACTCATCCTTCGGAAAATGCATATTTGTACGTCATTTTGAAAGAAAATTAGGCGGAAAATTCATCAAATTTAATTCTTCAAAATATAGGTATGTGAGTACTTTAGGGCAATATGATTTAACCCAAGAAATCGATTATAACCAAAATCAACTCAATATAACCAATTGTTTTCGAGATATGAGCGAAAATTCGAAAGACAATTGAAGAGAAAAATTGCTTCTTTTATTTATTTCTTAGTTTCTAAACTTTCAATCTTCCGTAAGTGCCCGAACCAAGCTCGGTCTTCCAAATATTCCAAATAATGACAAGAATCTACAAAATTATTTAGTAAATTTAAATAGAGTGATTAGTAGAGGTATGTTAATAAATACTTGATACTAAAGTTTTATGTGGGACATGGTATAGCGGGCCATAGGCCATGGAAAAACCATTTTTCCGTGCGCATTGCTTTCCAAATTATTTTAAACAAAAATGCTTCAAATTGTTCAAGTTATAGAACTTAAAATTCTGTATAAAAATCAATAAACTAAATTTGCTTTTGTGTTTTGTACGTCAGAAATTAAGTACCTACGAAAATTTATAAAATTACAATTTAATAGTATTAAAAATAATTTAATATAATAATAATTTGAAAAAGCTATCCCTGTGGCTCCTCCACCACTAACATGTTTGGGGGCCGTGATTTGACGACTGGTAATCGCACTTCACGCGCAAAATATATCACTTACCGAGATCTGCTTTAGCAGAGTGCCACACCCAGTAATGGGTAGAAGGCGTGATGATATATTTATTTATTTTATTTTAAAAATAACTAACAAGAAATGACTGACATAATTCTGTCAAATACTTTGACATATTGAAGTTTTGCATTATTTAAAAGTAAGTTTTGGATCTGTCTATCAATTTAACATTATTTTTACAAATTTATTAAAAATGGGCAATTATTTACATGAAACAAAAATTACAAATAATGAAATGGTATTATTAAGGAGAAAGTTTGACAGAAAACCTTAATGCATTTGTTTGTTATTTTGTTCTAACTCCGTGGTTAATACTAATTAAATTATAAATATATAAATTTTTTATATTTAATATCTACCGTTACAAAACACAAACATAACTTTAGTTTATTAATTTAGATGCAGAATATTAAGCTCTATAACTTTTAATTGATATACTTTTGTCTAAAATAATTTAGAAATTAATGCGCACGAAAAAACTGTTTCATGTTAAATGCTTATGGTCCACTTTTCGTGGTACACCCGGTATACGGGTACTTTTTATTTTTTGACCTTGCCTTGGTGTAAAGTTTACCTGCCGTTGTCAAGGTTACGCCAAAATATTTTTTCGTGTAACAGTTGAGCATCAGAGCATCTCCAAACAAATGAATAAACAGAAATTTTTAAAAATGTTATTTATTTATTACAATGAAGCCAACATATTAAAATAACTACATGTTTAAAAATGATAATACTATTTGTCAATTATATACACTATCCGTTTTTTTTAACAGTTGGTATGCTTATTAATTACTTTAAAACATAAATGGTTAATAAGTCAATAATCAAGTAGCCAGGCAGATAATCGTTTTAACTGTAAAATATCTATTTATCTTAATATTATAATCGAAATCGACATGTTTAAAAATTATTACATATTATATTGCATATTTATCTTGACGTATTACATAATTACTAACAATAAATACTAGACAAGCACGATAAAATAAAAATACATTCTAATAATTATTTGTATACACGGGCCGTAAAATGACTGGCGTATCGAAGAATGAGGCAGACGGAATACTGAGTCCGCCAAACCATAAGAAAGTCGTGTGGTGACCACACCGGATTTTTCATTTAAAAATTGCATAAAAGGAGCACAATAGAAATAATAGTATAAAAAACTCATTTCAAAATTCTCGATTATATTGTTTGTCATCGATTTAACGGCCGATGTTATTGGCAACGTCCAATAAAATTATACTGAAAACAAAAACTTCGTGGGCAGAATTGCGTTTATAAATATTAACATTATTTAATAGATGTATAAAATTTATTTGTGTTAAGATCCATTTCTGTGTACAATACTAGATAAAGTCAAAGCAAATAAACAGCCAATAATCTAAAAAAAAATAAATATATATATATAATAAAATAATAATTTTTATGTTTTTAAAAACATATTTCTTACCTCAATAATAGCTACAGCTATAGCAATGGCGCCTAACTGTATGCCAATGCTATGGAAAAGATCTTTAACTTTTGTGAAACATCCAAGCGTATACAAGTTTTCTGCAAGTTTTTCCAAATCTTTAAAGCATGTGTGGGGTATCATTGTAAAATTTTCATACGTATCGAAAGGTCCGTTTACACCACAACATTCTAACTACAACAAATTTCAAACTGTCATTCCAATAAAATATAGTCAAACCAAACAGAAGCAGCTCTCCACCCAACAAGTTTTAAATAAATAAATAAAAAAAAATATATCATCACGCCTTATACCCATTACTGGGTGTGGTGTTAGTAGTGGGGAAGCTACAGAAGTAATTTTAAATTGGTGAAAATGTTTTGTCAACTGTGGGAATCGAACCAGGGTTCTCAGGATCCACAGGCCGACACAATAACCACTGTGCCACCTACTCCATAAATATATAATCACACCTTCTACCCATTACTGGGTGTGGCACTCTACCGAAGCAGATCTCGGTAAGTAATATATTTATGCGCGTAAAGTGCGGTTACCAGCCGTCAAATCAAGCCCCCAAAGATGTTAGTCGTGGGGAAGCTACAGGGGTAATTTTAAATTGGTGAAAATGTGTTGTCGGCTGTAGGGATCGAATCAGGGTTCTTAGGATCCACAGGTCGACTTGATACCACTGAGCCATTACCCCATTTAATGAAGTTTTAATTTTCATTATTCGAGTTTGATACCATACTTTGCATATGACATCTGGTGATAAAATGTAGTACTAACTATTGAAATATTTAAAAAACAATTTTTTTTCACTTACTGTAATATGACACTATTATTTCAACTTTTTTAATAGTAAAAGAATACTATTTCAGGAATATGTTACCATGGATACGTCATCGTTTTTTGGTCCTAGGACCAATAATAGCATTTTTACTACAGTTGTCATGGTGACAAAAATAATTTTCTCAATTAGTGTCATTTTAATTTGAACAAATCTGTGAATTTTTCTAAATAAATGGGTAGAAAAGGTAATATATTTCAATCGAACTAAAAATACTATTTCGAGTCTCGTAATATTACTAGACTCCGCTTCGCGTCGTCCGGCAACCTTTATTTACTCGACCTGAAAACTTGTATTTTTAGTGCTAATGAAACGAATAACTATTTATTCATTTTTTGTTGTTTGTATTATAGTTATTTAAGTATTAAGAGCAGTAAGTGTTTTTTAACAAAAAATAGAAAGTAAAACAATTTTTGTTTCGCTCACATCATCTCTCAAGACCACTTCGGTTTGGTTCAACTATAAATATTTTTAGGAAAGATTGTACCTTAACTTCGACTGTTCCTAATGTTCCTTGATCCTTTTCTTGTTCTATAATTTTTCCAATATTTTTTTCCAACTTTCCGTTGCTGATTTCAACAAATGCAATTATAACCACAGCTAACTCAATAATTAATAAAATAATTAATAATATGACGAACTGAAAAAAAGAACTGTCCTTAAAGAAAAAAGCGGCAAGATAATTTTTTTATTATTATTTGCATGTTTATTATTTCAAGTATTTAAGATAACTTTCATCACATGTGTCTAACCGCGATTATACTATCCAGCGGAAGAAAAAAAAAGCGATAAAAATATAACAAAGGGCAATGACAAACTTATCTCAAGTAAAGAAATAAATATGCAAAGAATATTTTTTTAAGTTGTACACAAATAAAAATGTTATATTTTTCTTATTGTATTTAAATTTAGTACTTTAAAAATTCCACTACGATAAGAAAAAAATTAAGAAAGATCGGAATCAGAAAATAATTTTGATATTTTAGTTTTGTATACTCCATGATAAAATGTAATAATGTAATAATAAGAAAATATGAATGTATTTCTGGATCGTTTTAGGCAAATGTCAGTAATTCTGTTTTTTTTTGCCCAGTTAAGCAAATAACAATTTTTTCACAACCTTGTCAGAAGAAATTGATAATTTTTGATCCTTATGGAAAAATGGTCATTTTTCTACGACCTAGCAGAAAATAGACTTTACCAGCCGTCAGTTGACAGTAGAAAATTGACATTTGCCATTTGCCGAGTGGTAATAGGCGAATTCCATTTGCCATTTAGATCAGATCTAACTTACTATAGCTGTATTCCATTTGCCACTTGGTTCACTTAAATCAGTTCAGATAAATTCAACATATGACTAAATAAACTGAATCAAGCAAATTGATGCACTTAGTAGGGTGAATTACTTTAAAGTAAATTAGAATCTGTAATTCTAGTACTGGAAATAAAGTCAGCGATGTAATCCAGCGAAATAAATAAGTGATTTCGATCAGTAAATGTAAGTTAGATCTGATCCAAATGGCAAATGGAATACGCCTATTTACAGAACTCGATCACTTATTTACTTATTTATTTCGCTGGATTACTTCGCTGACTTTATTTCCAGTACTAGAATTACAGATTCTAATTTACTTTGAAGTAATTCACCAGAATAAGTGCATCAGTTTGTTTAATTCAGTTCATTTAGTCATGTGTCAAATTTATCTGAACTGATTTAAGTGAATCAAGTGGTAAATGGAATACAGCTATTGTAAGAGTGTAGCATCGTATCCATGGATATTGCCCGAATTTCCAAATAGAAAAATTGTCAAAAAGTATTTTATATTCTTTTTCAAGCGTTTTTAAATAGTCGTAGATAAAATATTATATGCACCTCGAGCAGGAAGTATCCTTGCCGCTTTTGCATGATTGTTGCTCTCGGCTAGGCCTCAATTAACAATCTGTATGTGTGAGCGGTAATAGACTATTTTCTGCTCTAAGTTCACAAATAATAATAGCGCATGGAGATTGTTGATCGAGGTCCCGCCAAACCTTTTCAGTGCGGCCAAGACACTTTCTGCTCATTTATTTATTTATTTGTTACTCTGCACAACAGGAAGTAAATCCCAAATACAGTACAGGGGGCCTACAGCTTATAGTGGAATCCGAACCACTCAGACAATCGTATTTTTTTTATATAAGTAGAAGTCAGTGAGATTTGAACGCACGACCTCTTCCTTGCTAATTAACAAACGCAAGTTTTACCTCGCTTTTATCCACTGAGCTACGATGGCCTGTACACATTAATTTTGTATTCGACCATTTAGAAACGGTAGAAAATTAATTTAAAAATCATTTTTGACAGGTTTTCTGTCTTTAAATTAACTTGAAAATGTTCGCACATGTGGAAAAAGTAGTACTTTCCACACGTAAATGTCTACTTTCCATACATGAGACAAATGCAGAAAAATCTATTTCCATCAGGGTCGTATAAAATAGTTATTTTTGTATTAAATGCGCGAAATAAGTGTTTTTGTTGCGCGTGATAATGATATTTAACTAAATATATCAAATGGCAGCGTTTTTATTCATGATATTTGTAGTTCTGAACAAATTTGTATTGCAGTGCTAATGTTAATTATTACTTCATGAACAATAAATTAGGTCTTATGTATTTATAATTTTTAAATTGCAAATTAATTCCTTGTAGAATAAATTGTGTAATTATAATTCCTTTATTTTTCGACATTAGCGCTACAATACAGACTCATTCAAAACTACAAATTTCATTGATAAAAAAGCGCCGCCATTTGAATACTATTAGTTAGATGTCTATATATACTTTATCTGTGCCTTCGAGACAAAATGTCTCATTTTTTCCCTTGATATACAAATAAGTATAAAATTTCTTACCACTATAAGCATTGGCCGATTTTCTCTGCTGGCTCCAATACATCCAAAAAAAGAAATAATAAATGCCACAGTCCCAATAGCAATAAACAAATCAGGTGCTATGGGAAAATCATCTCCTAGATATTGAATAATAGATTCAATTTTTAATTTATACACAACACCTAACGCTAAAATCGCTATACCAAAAATCTGCAACAAATTGTTTAAATAATACAATCATAGATGGCCTAATGAATATTCATGAAACAAAAGCGTATACTTACAGCAAAAATAAAATTAAAAACAAACAAAAGAAACTTCACTGCCTTGATTCCGAAAATCATCGCAGATGATAACGTTACAAAAACAATGTTCTTATTATAACAATAGAGGCAAAACTGAGATTTTTAAATGTAACCATGCTCTTACTATCTCTATAAATAATTTTTAGTGCGATTAAAATGTTATCTTACAAAGCATCTGATAACAGATATCTTTAATTCAATTATAAACAGGGGTACACACTAACAGATGTCATGTAATATGTCATGTTAACGACTAATTACAATTTTCCCTGCTCAAACATGTTCATTTGTCAATCATTTTATCATATTTTGTTGCTTACATTGTTCTTTTTACGCGTTTCATAATAAAAATTATATAAATATTTATCAGGGATATGAAATTATAGAAATTATAACAAAATAAACAAAAAAAAAGTAAGTAAAAGTAAGTCGCTCGAGGGGTATAAACATCAAGTAATGCCCGTTGTGCCGACAATATTTGATGCCTTACTAGTATTTTTTAATAAGCTAAATAATAAATAATGGATTACCTGGCAACACTAGACATATTCCAATTGCCATTTGGATCAGATCTAACTTACATTTACTGAACCAAATCATTTATTTATTTCATTGCATTACTTCGCCCACTTTATTTGCAGTACTAGAATTATAGATTCTAATTTACTTTGAAGTAATTCACCCCAATAAGTGCATCAGTTTGCTTAATTCAGTTCATTTAGTCATGTGTCAAATTTATCTGAACTGATTTAAGTGAATCAAATGGCAAATGAAATACAGTTACTGAATAGAAGAAATGTTAGTTTGACAGTATTACCATAGTAACGACACTCCTAATGCTCCAGGGCCTATTAAAATCATATAATGCCCTAGGGCATTATAATTTATAAACTAAATAATGTAGATTGTATTCATGGTATTAACAAACAATAATGAACTAGGAAAACAAAATAATAATTTAGTATTCATATTATTGATAAGAATATTTATGTTCAGCTCTAAAAAAAAACAGTATAAGAAAGTTAAAATTAAAATAACATTTTGTTTTCCCCAATTAAAATTATTTTGAAAAGATAAAGTTTACTCATAAAAATACAAATGCAATGAATTTTAATTAAACAATTTCAATTTCCTTATGAACAATTATTTATTATTATTATTATTATTATTAAGAAAATAATATCTGTATTACAAGGAAACATAGATTCTTTATTTTTTTTAAATTTACTTATTTTACCTAGGGATTAAAAGTGCTACTTTCATTTCTCTATTAAAGCAAGAAAGTTTTTGATCGGAACATGAAATAAAATATTATATACACCTTTACCATGAAATGAGTTTAACGTTTTGAGAATGTCGTCTACCCCGTTCAATTTTCAAGACGCTAAAAATGTCATTTCACAGTCATTACTTTTGTAGCTTAGCTACTAGCTTAGCTACGTTTACCTTAGCTGTAGCTGTTGCTTAGCTAAATGTGAAAAAATATAGCTGTAGCTTGTAGCGAGCTATGTTTTCTTTCTATTAGCTTAAAAATATTGTTATAACAACTGAAGCTACTTTTAAAGCTACTTTTTGTAGCCCAAAGCTACTTCTTGTAGCTTAAAGCTACCACTGTTCATTACCTATTAATTTTTGTTTTATATTTGAATTGTACCATCTTTATTGTTTTCTATAACTGTAGGATAACAAGTTATTATATAGCATAAAATCTATTAATATATTTAATTTTTCACTTGTTCTTAACCTATCCTACTTTTGTATTAAATATTAGATGAACTAAACATTGACTGTTTAGGAGTCTTCTGTTAATGTGACTGTTAATTTATTCCGATATAAATAAGAATGATAGCATAACAAATTAACAGTACATTTGTCCATTTGCGATTTTTTATATTTATTAACAGTCATTATAACAAAAGACTGATCAACTGATCAAATGACAATGGCAAATTTAACAATTCACAATCATTGAAAAAAAGTAGCTTCAAAATTTAACAGCTACTTCAACAAAAGCTTTTAGCTGTAGCTTAGCTATATTTTACAATATGTAGCTTTTAGCTGTAACTTAGCTATATTTTACAATATGTAGCTTATAGCTGTAGCTCAGCTACTTTTTTAAAGAATAGCAGTAGCTGTAGCTTAGCTATTTTTTTAAGTAGCTTGCCCAGCTCTGACTCGAAGTAACTATTTAAAGTATAAAAAATATTATTATTTTATGTATTCAGCGATTTTCTTCTCAAAGGAATGCTTTCACGTTTTGAAGATGTTGGTTCAAAATGTTCTTCTTTGTTTAAAACTGCACTTAAATTGCAAAATATACCAATTCCAATAATCTGTAAAATTAATATTAATCCACATGATAAAATATTTATGTAAATAAAACAATTTAACCTGAATAATAACAAATATTAGAATCAATAAAATAAATTGATATTGTTGTTCTTGAACAAATATTGTGAGTGAATCGAGACAACCATCTTTATAAAATTGACCACTTTCACAAAATCGGGTATTTTTAGTTGTATTACAACAAGAAATTGGGACAAAATCTGCTCCTAACTTCGAAAAACTTTGAGGTCCTTCAATGCCACAGCACTTCAACTAAAAATGTATGTATTATTTACAACGGTTTTACTGTATATTTTTTTAAAAATATAAAAAGATATTGACAGCGGTGGGATTCGAACCCACGCCCTTTCGGACTGGTGCCTAAAACCAGCGCCTTAGACCGCTCGGCCACGCTGCCTTATGCAAAAATACATGACGAAGACAATATACCTGAAATTGCAAATTATTCCATTCTTCTTTTTTAATTTGTAACTTTGTATAATTTCCATATAAGCTATCCATAATATCATTTATATTATAATGTATTCCATTTCGAATATTTAATGCCCAAGCACCAATTATTAAGTCAATAATTGAATTCATAATAAAAGAAACACAAAGCTGTAATATAATTGGTAAATAAAAAATGTTCTACAATTGTTATAAATAAATACTTAACTGTAATTATGGCAGTTCGATTTTCTTTTAAAATGCCTGTAATACCTTGCCATAATCCAAAAAAATGCGCAAAATTAAAGAAAATTACAATTATTGCAGGCCAGTACAAAATAATAGGTAAAAATAATCTATATTGTGCAAGTAATGCTAAAATATATGATGTTAAACCAATAACTGCAATATCTATAAGCTATAATAAATTTTAGTTAGTTTTTATTTGTTTAATTTAAGTAAAAATGTAATTAACTTACGCATAATGTAAAATGAAAACAACAATATAAAAGTTTACTACACTTTGTCAAAGCCATTTTATTATTTTACCTTTAATTAATTATATATTTCTTCAAATTTTCTAATGATTTTTATCTGATAACACTAAGATACGACTTAATGATAAATGATAAGGAAAACAAATAAAAAACTTTATTTTGTTATACAATATAGATACAATAATAATTATATTATTTAAATCATCTATAATTCATTATTGAGAAATGTAACGATATTTAAAAATTGCAGTTTGTAATTCGCCAAATATTGGCGCAAATTTTATTAGTATATTACCGCCATCTTCAAATTCAAAAGTGAACTAAGATATTGTGATGAAGGTGTCAGTAACAAGACATAATCAAGAAAATATTCCAAATGTGCTGTTATAATTAATAAATAAGTATATTTCCAGATTAAAATTATTTAGATAAGTACAATGTATAGTCTACTATATGGTTTTTACAAATATATGATACAAAAAGATGAATATTGTGTCCTTATTTTGGGGTTAGACAACGCAGGCAAAACGGTGAGTTGACATTTTAGTACCAACATAAAATATGCCTAGTGACTTTCTCCGTTTACATTGGATTATGTAATAGACTTATCTCGAGGCGGCAAAAACGAAGTTTACGAAAAACTACAAAGGACTGAATCCTAGTAAAATTACAACTACAGTTGGATTAAATATAGGAAGAATTGATATTTCTGGTATTCAGCTTAATTTTTGGGACCTCGGTGGTCAGACAGAATTACAGTCATTATGGGATAAAGTAATTATTTGTTAAAATAGTTTTATAAACTTTATAATAAATCGATTATTTTTCAGTATTACGCAGAATGTCATGCAGTTATTTACATTGTTGATTCTTCAGATCGTGAACGTATTCCAGATTCCAAAGAAACTTTTGGTAAATTACGGAATTCTTTAAAATAATCCATTGTTATAAATATATCTTTTTTAATTACAGATAGAATGATTGCCAGCGAAAATTTACAGGGTATTCCGCTATTAGTGTTGGCCAATAAACAAGATATACCTGATTGTATGGGTGTACGAGAAGTCAAACCGATTTTTAATAAAAATGCCCATTTAATCGGTCGAAGAGATTGCATGGTTATGCCTGTTTCAGCTCTTACTGGGTAAGGTATTTAAAAAAAAAAACATTGGTATCTATATAAATCCCTTTTGTGAAATCGTATTATAATATTAATGTTATAGTAACCAAGATAACTACAGAAGATAAACTTTTATAGTTCTAATACCATAAAGAGTTATTTTACGGTACTAGTACTATAAAAATAATATAGTACGAACAAAAAATATTGTACGCTGATCGTACTGAAAGTGTTTAATGGACTCAAAGGATTTCAGGACTCGCCTACGGCTTGCCCTGGAAATTGTCTACTCGTTCACTTTCAGTACTTGTAATGTAAATAACTATTTTATTTCAGAGATGGCATCGATGAAGGAATCATCTGGTTGGTGGATTGCATAAAACGAAACAGTTACCTTAGGCCTCCAAGAAATCAAGAAGAATTGTAAATTTAAGAAATATTAAATATTATGTATTTATTTAAAATTTTGTATTAAAGTATATTTTATTTTGTAAGATATAACTTTGTTTACTTTTCATGAACTGTTTTCAATTTTGTTATGATAATTCTCAGATAAGATGCAGGTGCCTTATCAGTACTGATAGACAATTCAGGTGCGCATACGTGATTCGGAAAGGTGTAATTAATAGTAAATCAGTAATTTTAAACATATTTTTAATTAATTTGTCATTGTTTTTTTACTAATGTATCCATATTACGAAGATAATGACTGGAGTGTCTTACCACCAGAACTAAACCGAAGGTATTTTTGTGAACAGATGTTTAATTAAATAAAACGTCTTTGCGCATGTATGTAAACGTGAAATTGGATGTGCTTGAATAGAAATCACGCATTTTAAAAGAAAATATTAAAAATATGTTTAATTGTTGATTATTGTACGTTTATCGTGATAAATTGTTGGCTTTTGGTGGATTTTTGTACTTGGCAGCGGGAAATGGGTTGTTATTGTTGCGTGTCAAGCCATTTGCATTTTTATTGAAGCATTTTGATGTGGAAATAATCAATAACATCATAAGTTAATTAGAATTTTTGCCACATACAAATATCTATTTATTAAACATCGTGTCTAGTTTATTTTACTTCGTTTACATGTCGTGCCGACGTCATTAGCGGCCATATTGCTGTATAGTCGGCCCATGTATGATGTTACGAGTTATGTGCAATTACATAGGTGTTGTTACGTGATTATTTTTAATTGTTTTGTTAATATTTTGGTAAGAATAAATTTAATTATAACACCAGTGGGGTACCATTAACTTTATCAAGTCACATATGACTAAAAAGGAAACGACGATAATTGCATCGAATTTGTTAGCTCACAACAAAATGAACGTGAGCTGTCAAAGTCGACGTGCAACTGTGATATTTGTTCCCTTTTTAGTGGATGGCTTATTTTAGCTTTCTTTGTTAAATCCACTTGGCAGTGATATACAAGAAAATATCTGCTATTATTCACATTGTAGTGAAATACTCTTGACATAATTTATATTACCAATTAACAACCAGTAATTTTGATAATAATCCAGTTTTAGTGTGATTTTTATTGCATTTTGAGTTAAAACATAACCATATTTTCATTAACTAATCGCTGAATAATAAAACATATGTTCTGGATTTGTGATACGTTGTGAAATTTATTTATTAAAAGACACTAACGATTTAATTTATCTAATACGGTTGTCAAAATTTGTGGACAATTCATCAAGTTCATGTGGTGAAATACATGGATGACTGATATGACAGCTGAAGTTGACAATTGCTTACATCTAATTTGACAGAACTTTGCCCGCTCATAAAACTCGCTAGTGTGTGCTGTGTGCTCCGTCCTGTACATTGAAATCGCAACATGAATGTGTCTGATCACGGGTAAATCAATCTGTTCTCATTTGATTTTAACAACATGTCACTCTAATTATTGTGTTTCTATAGATTCAATCCGGCCTTTAACATGGCCACCATAAAACAAGCAATTAACGAAGCAGTGGAGAGAGGTACTTTCGCACAAAAATTACTTTTTACAGAAATATTAAATCTGTTTATAATTTTTAGTTCGGATGCCCACGCCGATGCGGCTAAGGGATCTGATTCGTCAGATCAGAGCCGCTAGGACTGCAGCAGAAGAACGAACAGTAGTTAACAAAGAATGTGCTTACATTAGGTCCACTTTTCGCGAAGAAGATTCCGTCTGGAGGTTACTGAAATGTCACCACTTTAATGAAGTATTTACACTAACTTTCTTGTGGTTGTAGATGTCGAAATATAGCAAAGTTGTTATATATTCACATGTTGGGATATCCGGCTCATTTTGGTCAACTGGAATGCTTGAAACTAATTGCTAGTCCTCGTTTTACAGACAAGAGAATCGGATATCTCGGTGCCATGTTACTTTTAGACGAACGGCAAGATGTTCATCTTCTCATCACAAATTGTTTAAAAAAGTATAACACTATAAATCTAACACGAAATAATATCTAAACTATATTTTCTCTTGCAGTGATTTAAACAGTTCTACACAATTTGTAGTGGGCCTCGCTTTATGCACTTTAGGTGCGATCGCTTCCCCAGAAATGGCTAGAGATTTAGCAGCAGAAGTAGAACGATTAATGAAATCTCCAAATGCGTACATACGAAAAAAAGCAGCACTTTGCGCGTTTAGAATAATTAAACGCGTTCCGGAACTCATGGAAATATTTTTACCTGCCACTAGATCACTTCTTTCAGAGAAAAACCATGGTAAGAAATAAAAACTGAAATAGTATTAAAAATATGTGCTCACTTCTTCGATGCATAAATTAATTTATAAAATTGCTCTAACTTATCTACAAGTTAAAATATTTATATTCAAACTTTCCAAGTGAAATGTCGAAAGTGACAGATGAAACAGAATTTTGTTTATTTCCATAGGTGTGTTGATCACCGGAGTAACCTTAATCACGGAGATGTGTGAAAATAGTCCGGACACATTAAGTCACTTCAAAAAAGTAAGTGTTAGTGTTGGTGCTGGGTTTTGTTCGTGCTCGAACCTTGTCTGAGGCGTAGACGTGCCGTGCGGATTCAGAGAGTGGCATGTGAGACTAATGTTAGTGTTTGTTTGGTTTAGGACTGTGCCCATCGTGAGGTATGCAATGACTGTCTTCTTGTCTGCATGATCTGTTATTTGTACAAATTTTGCATGGTGCTTTTACACAAGATTACATTTTATTACACAGTGCGTTCATTAAGGCTCGCTCTAGTAACCGCAAAGAATATTAATTAATTAATTGCAGAGTGTTTACTTTAATTACAAATTGTAAAAATATGTTGTAAAATTAGTATTTTTACCCACTTGAATATGATACTATAATTTAAATTTATTTCATATTTGAATAAATCTGCGATATTTTCAAGATAAGTGGGTAAAAAAAATATTTTAATTGGACTAAAAATACTATTTCGAGTCTCGTAATATAGCCAGACTCCGCTACGCGTCGTCCTGCAACCTTTATTACTCGACCAGAGAACTTGTATTTTTAATTGTAATGAAACAAATAATTATTAATGATCGCACTGTACTATAAGGTGATCCCCCTTTTAAAGAACTTTAATAATTTTGTCCTTTAAAAAAATATATATTTTTGTTCTCCTTTAACAAATTTATATTGCACTTCAATACCTGTTTTCTAGAAATACAATAATTAACGAGTACTTTAAATCTTTTACTAATTTAAGTGCTTATTCAAGCGAACCGTAGAATTTTCAAGTTTTCTTTTCCTTGCTATTGTTTTAAAGAAAAAATAGTTACAAATTAAAATTATAGCCAATAAAATTTTACTTTTAAATCAAATTGTTAACAACAAACACAAGCTTTTTGCAGATTACTTATAAAAAGCTTATATTTATTTCAGGAGCATTTTCACGCAATTGTACATGATTTATAAATTTCTAGGGCTTATAAAATATGTGTGGCTTCTGCCGTATTATATAACATTTGTTCCACAATTTTGAAGTGTGTTCACAGCTTTATATGTTATTGATTAAACAATAAAAAATGATGTATAAATATTGTTTTAAACATGATGTTGACTGTTTATATTTGTTTCAGATTGTTCCTAATCTTGTTCGAATTTTAAAAAATCTTATCTTAGCTGGTTATTCACCAGAGCATGATGTTTCTGGTGTGAGTGATCCTTTCTTGCAGGTAAAACTATTTCTTATCAATAATTTTGAGCAAAATTTGAAGTAATTTTTTTCCAGGTGAAAATTTTGAGATTACTACGCGTTTTGGGTAAAAATGACGCTGATGCATCGGAAGCAATGAATGATATTTTAGCTCAAGTCGCCACAAATACTGAGACGAGTAAAAATGTGGGAAATACGATCCTATATGAAACTGTGCTTTCTATTATGGATATCAAATCGGAAAGTGGGCTTCGAGTAAGTACTGACTAATGTTTTTATTACGCAATTCGTGTAACAGGTGAATCACAATACAATCAAATTTGTTTTTCATTCTCTAAACGTTTTGTTATTGAATGACGTATTCATTTTCAAATGTTTTTATTTCGTAACTTTACTGAATAACAATTATTTTAATTGTTTTGTTTTAAGTAATAATTCTGTCACGTCGGGTATTTGGGAATATAAATGTGTTATTTAACATTCATTAAGATATAATTATATTTCATTCATTATACTTTTAAATAATTGTATTTTCACATTTAAGCACTTAATTACTTTTGAACAAAAACGAGAACATAAAACAAGAGTAAATATATTCTTCTTTATTTTGGACTCAGCTTAAATTAACGTAACGAATTTTACTGATAAGTTTATTCTTCTGATTTATTTTTGCATTTTTTTTTTTTATGTCCATTGACTTTTTTCAAATTTTGTTTTCCATGTTTACAGTTAATCTCCAGCCTAGTTTTTATTCAAATTTATATGTCATAATTCTGTATTACTGTCGACTTCTTAACAGGATAAATGCACAGCAAAGTTAGTACATAACTACATAAATTTTCAACAATTCAACTTTTTTTAAATCTGTCCAGGTCTTGGCGATAAACATCCTCGGTCGTTTCTTGCTCAACAACGACAAGAACATCCGATACGTCGCTTTAAACACGCTCCTAAAGACCGTCTACATCGACACTTCCGCTGTTCAACGTCACCGTACCACGATCCTCGAATGTCTCAAAGATCCTGACGTTTCCATTCGTCGCCGGGCTATGGAACTATCCTTCGCACTTGTCAACACTCAGAATATCCGAACCATGATGAAGGAGCTCTTGATTTTCCTCGAGAAAGGCGATCCGGAGTTCAAGGCACACTGTTCATCGAGTATAGTTCATTCGGCTGAAAAGTACGCCCCAAATAAAAAGTGGCATTTGGATACGCTTCTTAAAGTCTTGGTTGCGGTGAGTTGAATCATGATAATTAATAGGGAATTTTAAATAAAAATATAGCATCACGCCTTTTACCTATTACTGGGTGTGGCATTCTGCCGTAGCAGAACTCGGTAAGTGATATATTTATGCGTGTGAAGTTAAATCACGGCTCCCAAAGATGTTAGTGGAAGAGCCACAGGGGTAATTTTTATCGGCTGTGAAAACCGATACACTGAGGCACCTACGCCATTTTAAATGCAAGTGTTAATAAATTACAGGCTGGAAACTACGTCAGAGACGACGTGATCTCCTGCACGATACAGTTAATCTCAGAGACAACAGCCCAGCAAGGATACATCTCGTTCCAGCTCTGGCAAGCGTTAGCAGAAGACATTGCAGACAAGCAACCGTTGATCCAAGTCGCAGTGTGGGCTATCGGAGAGTTCGGCGACCACCTCATCAACGGCTCAGTGGAAGACGTGGGCGATCCTGCCGGTAGACCTAGTGAAAACGATGTTATCGATGTTTATCAGCGATTGTTATGGTCTCCGCAAAATTCATCAACTACGAAGCAGTACACGCTGATGTCGTTGACGAAGCTGAGCACCAGATTCCCTACCGCCAATGAGTAAGATATATTTGTTTGTAAAGAATGAGCCACTATAATTTGTATTTTTTTCAGTCGAATAAAGCAAATTATAAACTCTTTCGCGTCAAGTCTACACATAGAACTTCAACAACGTGGCGTAGAATTTTCACAGCTCTTTGGAAAATATTCTGGAATGAGAGAAGCACTTTTGGAAAGAATGCCGCCTATGGAAGTCGTTAGACAATCAGGAAGTGATATACAAGCGAATGGAGATATGGAAGATATGGAACCTCAAAATGACAGTCCTGTGCACCAAAGCGATTCGGTAAGTGACAAGAATCTCGATAACTAACAGATCTCTTTTATTAGAATATGAATTATATTGAAAAGCAAATGCTACAATTGTTCATTGTAACATGTTTTTCTTACTGTTTTTCCTTTATCGCATTCATTAACATTTATTAAAAGAAAAAATTATTAAATAAATAAATAAAATTTTAAGGTGATAATTCTGACAGACTCAATAAACATTTGTTTTAACATTTATTAGTTAGGTTTGAGTTTTAATTTTAATAATAATTTAAATTTTTTATTTAGATTGAATTTTGTAGCACTCTTTTTGATAAAAAAACAGTTGCACAAAATTCACTTTGTAAACGAGATATAGGAAAAGTATCTATTTCTTCCAGAACGCACTGCTGGACCTGTTGGGTGGAACAGATGGTTCCGACCTAGACATAATCCGACCTCCAGAATCTGTACCATCCACCATCACGCAGGTGTCCAGCAACAACCAAGACCTGCTTGACTTACTCGGCGGGCTGGACATGACTTCCACAACACCTGTTGTTGAACCTAGCCTCGGCCTCATCAACAACCTGACCAATAACAACAATGGAACCGTCCTTTTCACCAACAACCAGAACTCGAATTTTTTAGTGGATGGGTTGCTAAATACGCAGGACAACCACGGTGAGTTGAAGAAGACATAAAAGTGTGTATTTGTTGAGAGAGAATTTGGAGAATGTTTATTTGTTACAGTACCAAAAGTGTCGAATATAACGGCGTTCGATAAAGCAGGGCTAAAGATTGTGTTCGCGCTGGAGAAAACACCGGACTGTGAAAGTGTTTCTATTTGTATGACTGCAACTAATGGTAACACGCTGCCAATGACAGAGTTCTTGTTTCAAGCGGCTGTCCCAAAAGTAAGTAAAATTTAGTTCCGAAATTTATTTGTAGCCTGTTCCATTTTATCAATACTATTGATCTATGCTTTATTTGCTACGTAATTAAATATATTTTTGAAAATTGAATATCAAATGAGATTTTTTAATAAAATTAATTCAAATTATATATTATTAACGCTTTCGAATCATTCCAAGTTTGGCTTTTATTCGTTCTAAATTTAATATACCTTTCATAATTGTAAACTGTTCTATTGAATATGATACGCGATTATGTTAACTATCAGTTGATTAATTAAATTTTTGTGGCCTCAAACATTCTTAAATAAATAACTTAAAGTATCTTGAGATGCTAGAATAATGCAGTAGCGCACCTAATGTATTTTGTATGCAATTATTTGAAAAGTTTTAAATATGAAAATTTGAACATGTTTTACATTGCAAATAAAAAAAATATCGCTCAATTTATATTTAAAAATATGTATATTTATGCAGAAAATTATGAGGAATACAATGGTGCATTTTCCAGGCCCGTATCTAGGCTAGTTTTTGACATATAGGGCAGTTAGCGGAAAATGGTCAAAACGAGATTAATTTTGAGCTACATTTTACATTTCCGTAGACTATATCTCAAAAACTAAACAAGATATAAAAATGCGCGCAACGGCATTGAATTTCTCGTGTTTGAATTAGCTTATAAACATATTTTCAGCGATTTTGATTTTTTGAAAATTTCTTAAGGGGACCCCTTAAGAATTTTCGATTTTAAGCCATTTTCAGACTTATTCCTCTAAAAATCTTCCTCGTCCGAATATTATACTAAAAATTTATATACATATGTATTTCGACGCGCAGAATCCAGTGGTGAAATCCCTGAGTTCGTATCTCTTTTGGTTTTGAAGATATTGGCCTTAGAAATTTGGGTATATCGAAAATTTTTGTCAAAATATCAAAATAAAAAAAATTGCTGAAAATATGTGTACAAGTCAATTCGGACACGAGGAATCCAATGTCGTTGAGCGCATCTTCATATCTTGCTTAATTTTTGAGATATAACCGCTGGAAGAGTAAATTTCTTCAAATTTTGCGCCATTTCACATTTTACACAATATTAGTATATTACATAATAATTTAGGAAAGTGAAAACACTTTTCTGACGTATTAAGTATACTATTTTTCTGAAACCGTTTCATTTAATAAATTATTAATCATAAATAATTAATATATTTTTTTGTGTTAGACATTCCAATTACAAATGCTATCGCCATCTGGAACCGTGATAGTTCCAGGCGGCAACGTAACTCAAGTACTTAGAGTTACAAACCCAAATAAGGTAACGCACCAACTTATTGATATTTGCTAAGGGAAAATTACAAATCCTACCTTTTGTAGACTGCGTTGCGAATGCGTATCCGGTTATCATATTCCGTCGACGGCGCCACCATCCAAGAACAGACGGAAGTGAACAGCTTTCCCACCGACATCTGGAACTGACGATGTCTACTGGACCCCAGCAAGCAGTCCTGGAAAACAAGACTCACTGGATAAGACGGATCGTTGTTAGCGGAAAGTAGCGTAATCAGGTTCAGCACAGTGGAGCACTTCAGTACTTAAGCATCATATTATTTTTATGTATGTCTAAATAAATTTAAACACAAAAACATTTCAAGTGGAACAAATGTGAATCTGAAGTGATTTGTATATCAATCACTACGTGTACCAAAACTCTACTTATGTAAATCAATTTATATTTAATTATTCGCTTATTATTTAATTCTTACTAACTTGCTGCTAACTCAACTTTAAATCATTCCAGATTAAAATTATTTCATTGTGCTCACATTATTGACTAATTTTTGGATTTTGTTACGAGTGATGTAGGGTTGAGTTAGTGAATAGTTTGATATTTTGTAATAAATAAATCGCTACACTCGTTAAAAGCGACTTGTGACAGGTGGAGGGAGTCTTTTAACCATAGTTGACCATTTGTTAATTATTCATGAAACAATTGTGCGACTGACGGATTTATTTTTAATATCTGATCATTATCTACCAACTTTCGAACAGTTAAATTCTAAAATCAGTTTCCAGGGTATAGTTCATCCACCATTCATTTCAACAAATTACTTTTAAATCCTTAAATAAATATTAGTCGATGCTACTATGACAATTTTTTCCTTTGTTGGTAATTTCACACAAATATATTCTCTTCTCAGTTTACAAAATATATCTAAGAAAATTGAAAATTGTTTGACATATTGAAATAGACAAACGATTTATGAAAGGTTTTAGTTTGCCAGGAAAATAGTTATACTACGCAAATATTCTTGAGTTAGTAATGTACTATTTTACTGGGCAATTACGAAGACGAGAACATTCTATAAACCAGTTGTTTATTTAAAAAGTTTGAAGGAATTTTCAACTTTGTTAGATATTTTTTGTAAACTACGATAAGAATATATTTACTTGAAATTAATAGTAAAAGAAAAATTCCATAGTAGTATCGATTAGTGTTTATAGAGATTTAAAAGTCATATCTTGAAATGAATGCTGGATCAACTAGAAAATGAGAATAAATGAGCATCTGATCTATTTATTGTTTACCGATGCGATTTGGTTCCAGTTTGGAAACTGTTTGAAGGATTTAGCTGATAGTGTCGTCATGAAGTCCTAAACTTCAAATAAACGCTTTCTTAAATATAGTTTTTGTACATATTTATGGAAGTTTATTTTTGCGTCCATTCAAACATTGATTGTTTATGTGCAAAAAATTGTAAATATTTGTTGCGATAGTTTCATTCGATAGTCTCTACTGTGATGCGATTTATTTTATGCAAGTGTGGAGTATTTTGTATATAAAATAAATATTATTACAGTAGATATTACATTAAAACATTCCTCGCACATTTATAAGTCAATCATCTCCAAATCTTCGATCAGTTTAATCAAGTCATTGTCTAAATGTGCGAGATCCTATAATGTAATTTCCTATCAGTGTATAAATAAAATAGTGGCTGATACTTTTTTTGTTTTATTTGCAATATATGACAAAACAAATTATTTTTTATTACACAAGTATTAATTTAAAATTAGTTTATTCCGCAACTTTGGGCGCCACGCTATTGAAAAGCCGGTCTTTGATCATCTGGGCCATGAGTCCATGGATGATTTCTATGGTGGTTTTACAGCTGTCCTTCGTGGCTTTCAGAAGTTTATCTTCCGTGCGTTTCTCATGCGGGTCAGAACCGCCAACCATGAAACCACCGCGACCTAAAACCATTTCCATTTCACGAGATTCTCAAACATTTTTATAATTTTCTTACATAATGCTGCTTCGGATTGCTCCAGTTTGTCCGACAGATCGAAAATTTGTCCGGTGGTATAATCAGCATTTGTTAACAAACTAGAAGAACTTAATGTATTTACCCAGTATTTATTCCACAAAGAATCTAAAAGCTTTCGATCTAAAGACGACTTAAAATAAGTAACTTCTAACGAGTAATATTGTTTGCAATGAACACCAAAATCTTCAATTTTATTCAATGGAATTGTTTGGTATTCTGATGGTTCCTCATTTGCTGGTTTATATCCCTACGAATATTTTAATTACCATCTGCTAAATTTTTATTTAATTTTAAATTTACCTTAGGGTAAGTACGGAAAGCACCTAAGCACACTTTTCCAGCAGAAATCGTTCTCACTGGATCAATAACAATAGCTACAAAAGGTTCCTGGAAATTTTGGTTCAACATTTGAGTACTAACATCTATTCCAGATAACCAACAACCGTAACCAGGATGACTGTGATACCAGCCAATCGCGTTTTCTTGTCTTCCAACCTAATTCCAATTAGATATTAGTTAATCACTTACAGGCAGATTCATAAACCGGATTAGCGCTAACACCGTTTTTAATATTATCTATAACTCTGTATTAAATTAAAACAGATTCATGAAATAAATTAAATTTGATGCTAATTAACTCTCTTTTTAACCTAAATTTGATTCATGCATTGAAAACAGAGTTAAAAACGAAATAAAAAATGGTATTAGCGCTAACCCGCTTTATGAATCTGCCTGTTAGTTGATTAATAAATTACACTAAAATATGTACCAATTTAGCAGCTTCAATGTAAGCTGTCATGTATTCGTAAGCTTGCGCTTGAGCATTAACTCTAGTTTCTGTTCCTTCAACTGGCAAAGCGAAAGAATCCATTACAATCATAGTATTAGCGTCAACTTTTCCTAAAAGAAGTCCCATAACTTCTAAAGTTCCTCCAGAACGGGCATGCATTACCATTTTGAGTAATGCAAGAGCTGAGATTTTTATGTCTTTGAAAAAGTGAGGGCTGGAATTATAACAATTGATTAGATCAATTTACTTATTGAATCTTATTTGATATTACTCTTTTTCCCATGGTTTAGCAGCTAATATATCCTGTTGTTGCTTCTTGTCGTACCGGTAGATCTCATCTATAGCACCAACGGTGTCCATTTTATTTGACAATTCCCATGTCTTTTGGGCAATTGTTGCCTGACTATCACTGGATGTACTCGCACGATTCATATTTGCTATAATATTTTGTTACTTTTTTCTAACCACTTTGTTCGGAACTGTCGTCAAAATCAAAATAATGAAATCACAAATCAGTGTTGTAAACTTTTCAGCAACAAAAATTTTTATTTTGTAAATAATTTTATATCTTTTTCAAAATAAATAGAATTCGAGATATTACTACAGTTTACATATTATAACTTTTGCTTTATTTTCATACATAATTTTAAAATTTGCATAGAGTAGTATTACCCATTTTACCCCTCCCACTAAATAGTGATGAAACAGCAAGTAATTTGAATTATTAGTTTTACCCTACATGGTTATATATATAAATTAATATACAGTTATTAAGTTAGTTAAATTAATTCAATTATTAGTAATTAAATAGTTAGGTAAAGAAAACATGTTTACATAAAATCATATTTCACATTATTAATAAAATTTCTGTCGTTTCTGTCATTTCTGTCATTCGTAAATCGCACATGTCAGATGTGTGTATAAAAATACAAATTTATTAAGTGAAAGCCCTTAAAATTTTATTGTGTAAGACCTGTTACTGTACTTACTTTGATTTACGTCACATTTGTCATGGGTAATTATTAAGAGGTCAGATTATTTAAGCCTTCAAAAATGATTGTATATAACTAGCAAATATTCGTACAGTTGAATCTCATAACGAAAGGTCGTCGATTGTATTCACGAATCATAAATTTCCGACAAAATTACGTTATCAGATAACAGTGTCATTTTTCATTTTACCGATTAGGTTTCATTTTATGTAACATATTTAATAGCCGTAAGTGGAGTCATTGTGTACAAATTGCTTACCGAAGTAAATTGACTGTTCTATTTATTCCAGTCAGGAAAAGAAAATCTAAATCATGGAGGAATTATCGTTATATTTACAAGACTACAAAGATATTGTAGGCAGTGTTGCAAGTATTGTAACAATTGGACAGTTCCTAGCCGGTGGATTTATCTGTAAAGATATTTACAAAAAGGGCTCTACAGATGGCATTTCAGCAAATCCATTCCTTGGTGGTATTATTATGTAAAACAAAAAACTATTGATTCTATTTTGTTTATGTTATTAATGCTCATTTGTTTTTTCAGAGGGTTCTTGATGTTGCAGTATTCAATAATGCTAAATGATACTGCTATGCTAACTGTTAACATGGCTGCAATAGTATTAAATATTGTGTATTTTGCATTTTACATGTTATACTGTGATAAAAAGGGAGAAGTAATGAAATCTTTAGGAATTGGACTAACTATGATGGCAGTATTAATTGGATACACTAAAATTGAAAATCAGGAGCTAGTTGAATATAGATTTGGGCTCATTGTTACCATTTTAATGTTAGCTTTAATTGGCAGTCCATTATTAGAAGTTGTAAGTTTTTTTTTTTAATTCTTCGTTGCAGTTTTGGTACTTATTCGTTTATATTCCAGAAAAGTGTGATTGAAAAGAAAGATTCATCTTGTATCCCATTTCCAATAGTATTATGTGGTACAGTGGTATCATTTTTGTGGCTGCTGTATGGTATAATATTATTGAATGATTTTATGATTGTAAGTTACAGTTTATTTGAAAAATTAGTGCAATTTTTACTGTATTATTTCTTTCCAGATCCAAAATTTGATTGGTTTGGTCCTGTGTATAGTACAGTTGACACTGTGCTTGATGTATCCTGGAGAATTAGAACCAGATAAAAAGAAGAGGGAATAACGAGCTAGAATCTGGTTCTATTAAAGCATAATTAATAGAATCGAGCTATTTTTATATTCTGTTTGTCGAAATACATTCCGAATTATATATTTTTGTATACTTGTTATAGATTGAGACAATAATTTTTATCATATTTTTGTTATCATTGACTTTGTGGAATCATATGTATTGTTAAATTGTTATATAATGAATAAATTTATAAGTAGTATTTTTGTTTTATCTTTTCCTAGTAAAGAAACCAATTTGAGATATGGAGATCGATTCTAATTCGTAGCGACTAGCTTGATGTCATTTATTGTCGCTATCGATAGTGTAGCCACCTTGTGGGATAAAATGTAACTTACGTATGACGTCATTATTGCGACTAGACATTTTCTAGCGACTTACTGGCTTACTGCTAGCATTCGTATGTTTTGCAGTGCCGTGTTTTGAAAAGTTTGGTTATTTTAATAAATAATACTAAATATACAGGGTGATCAAAATGAATTGTTATAGTTGGCAATACAATTCCAGAGATCTTTTTATTCCACAGTTGGCACAACGTCAGATAAAGGCGGAAATGCTATTTGACATTTCTAATAAATACAAATAGGTTATGTCAGGAGTCTGACAGCTAATAGAATTTTGACTTTTTAAGTAATAGAAATACTTTAGAAATAAATGTACTCAAATTTAAATTTTAAATGTCACTGTCAACAACAGAAAATGAATTTATGTATCAGGCTTACCAATTTCAAGTAGTTTTTTTTATTGCCAACTGTAACAATTCCTTTTGATCACTTGTACAAACATAGTGACGATTTCAATCAACAAAGTGGACTTGTTATAAACAATCACAAAAAGCGGCAACAAGTTTTTCAGAAATACCACATCAAAATATATAGTCTGATCTTTGTAACCAACAGTAGAAAATAAATTCCCTAGAAATTTAACTAAGTCGCCTGACGTCATCAAAAATACGTCATTCAACTAAATATTTTGTTGCTACGAATTAGAATCGGTCTCATGATGTAGAGTAGTTTGAGATGCGCTGGAACACTCAATCAGTGGTAGTAAATATTTGCGCAAGTGGTGGGGGAACGACAAAGCCAGGCACTTGTTTTTGTAGTGGGGCACTAATGACGGTCGTGACATCTGTCTTCAGATTTGTTCATTTCCATCAATGACATTTGCGATTCGTTATTTCAGAGTGATGTCACAAGTATAGTATCTTGTCAAAAGTTTTTCTACAGAATGTTGATCATGTGCGTAAGATGACAAAATGTGCTTCTAAGTGAAAATTCAAACAAAAATCAAAATGACAACTGCTTTGTCCCCTGTGTATCATTCGATATGTGCAAAACTGAACTTTCTTTGCCCAAAAGTGGATTTCTACTGCTTGTCTAGAGCAGTATTTTCGCGGAACGTACAAGGTGACAGAAGATATGTGTCGTGTTTAAAGAAAATTAGCGGGAAATCTTCTTCAACAACGACGAAATGCTACTTAAGCACGAGTGTCAGGTTATTTGGAACAGCTGCAAGGCCGGGATTATCAAAACTACAAGCTGATGAACTAACTTTGAGATTAACCAGCGAAGAACGAGCTATGCTTTTAAATGCTTTACAAGAATTTCAGGCGAAACTAGTTAAAGATGAATATTTAGGTAAGCACCATTTTTCAAAATGACGCATTGTAGAAATGATATCATTTTATTAAAATTTACATAATTACAAGGATCATATACAAACCGAACTAACCTAACATCTATGAAAAGAATGAATTGTTGATTAATTTTTCGTAGATCACATACCGAAATTATTTTTTAATGAATCATAGTCCAGTTTTTTACGCTTCTGTTCCACATACCTACATACATTATTTTTTAGTTACAATTTTTATAACTGAATTAAAGATCACTTCGTACAACTAAAAGAATTGTTTTTTTATGACTGCAATAAAATTTCTAATATTTATTACTTGGCGCCCCTACGGTATCCTTTAATCTTTTATTGGGTGGCTTTGTATTTCCAGCGGCGTGCATATAAATAGTTTAAGGTATTTTAAAGGTAAACGTATGTTGTAATATGTACATTTAAAGATATTAATACACAAAATACACACCGTAGTGTCATAAAACAACCTTGATCTAGAATTCTAAAAACCGATTTAGATTGACTGTATTTTAATTTACAACTGTATAAATTGTATTTGATTTTTTTTCTATCTTTATGTGGAATCTACATGAATATAAATTTTGTTTCATTTTTTGAACAGCTGTAATGATTTTCTTTTGTTGGTCATTTCCATAACAACAAGGATATCAACAACAAAATTAAATCTTTTTTTTAATAAATACATATTATTATTTTGAATAATTATTTGAAAATAATTCATAGTTATTTAAGTTTTAAAAAATGATGTACGACTCTGATTTGAAGGCATGTGTGTAAAGAAATATAAAAATAAATGTAGCACATCTTATTGAATGAAATGTAATCGATTCTTGTGTCGTCACTTCGGAAGTGTGAATTCCTTAGTGACCTAAATAAGTACACTATACATTCTTACTTTTGTTGGCCTGACGTTTTCACTCGAGAGGTTTTTCTTTAAAAAAAAAACGAGAAACATGTTGAATCATTAATCATTTTTACCCCATTTCACCCTTAACTTAATTTAACGTAGTATTTATTTCAGTACTTGAGTGTCGTTTGTTATTCAAATGAATGCAAATGTCTTTAATCATAATGTAGGGAGAGGTAGAATATATTTTTAGAACCCTCATTGTTTAGAATACTTTAAATTCTTCTCTTCCGCCAAAAAGTTTTGTTTGAATTTTCTTATACATTCTACCGAATATTTCGCATATATGTATACGAAATTTGAAATTTAAATCCTTAGATAATATCGTATGGGGTGGAATTAATTTACATACCTTGTAAACTTTAATACGAAATCTTTGAATATATAGAAAGTTGATAAATTTTAAATAAATTTTTATTATGAAAATGTTTTCTTAGGTATATTTTAAATTTCTCCCCTGCTTTTATAAATGTATTTATTATAATTTTAAATGAATAATACATCAGGTAGGAAGTCGTTATAAAAATTAATCTGGTACAAATTGGAATAATACAATTTTAATTGCTTAAACCAAACCAATAATTATGGATTCATTAAATGCTTTTTTCAATCGTTAATTAGTTTTCAAGTTACAGTCAATATTTATTTACTAGAGCTTTGAACATGAATTTTATACAGAGGGAAAGTAAATATGTTTTTGATTACTTGTATAATTAATTCGTTACACCATAAACTGTAGGGCCCCTTAAAGTGCTTATTCTTTTTCTAAATATATTTGTCAAACTACCTACAAGATAATAATTGTGATAATCCATTTGATTGTTGAATTAGGTTTTTGTAAATAAAAATTGCTAGTAATACTGCTATATATTTGTGTCTAAGATATATTTAATATTAAATTCAATTTTAAATATTAAAATGTTGATTTATTATTTAAACTTTTTAAATAGTAAATAAAATAAATAAATATGTCATCACGCCATTTACCCATTACTGAATGTGGCACACTGCCGTAGCAGAACTCAGTATGTGATATATTTATACGCGTGAAGTAAATAGTAAACCGTTATTTCAGGAATGTTTACGTTATACATCATCGATTTTTGGTCCTAGGACCAAAAATGACATTTTTACTACAGTTGTCATGGTGATAAAAATAATTTCCTCAATTTGTTTCATTTTAATTTACATAAATCTACGAAATTTTCTAAATAAGTGGGTAAAAAAAAATATGTTTCAATCGGGGTTAAAATTACTATTTCGAGTCTTATATTTTTAGTTCTAATTAGTTCGCAAAATCGTGTAATGATAAATGTTATGATTCGTATTTATTTGCTGAATTTCGAGCAGGTCAGCTAGCAGCATCCCGTTGGCGTAGCAAATTCGGGAGACCAAGCAAATTACCATCTTTAGGTGACGTGGACCCCACCGGAAGCTACTGTGAAGTTCCTGAAGACTGGCTTAAAAAGAAATATGGTATGCCGTCTATTTTTTAGCTTCCGGCAACTAACAACAACTGTTGGAGTCTGTGCATGATTCTTAGGGTCAGTGACGTCATAAAACAGCTTTCCAGCAGCCGTTTGTCATTTGTTGTCATAGTCTTTAGTGATAACATTAATAATTGTCATTTGTTTTGCGTTTCATGCTTCCGGCATCATTTCATCGTATCACAAAGTAAGAGTAATTCATTTTAACGTTCGTATATTTCATTCTGAGATATTCCGGAACAATTCTAACTATTCACTAATTCTGGACACTATTTTTATTACTAATCTACCTTCTGAAAGTTCTGAAATGGATAATCTATCACATTTTGACTCTTTTGATGTTGTCTACTCTTTCTGTCGTGCAGATTCATATTTAATCTTCGCACAGTAAGTCGTCTGTTGAGCTTTTTCAATAAAGTCTGTTTTTTTCATGTTATTCAATGTTAGTCTTGTAATTTTGTTGCATAGATTAGTCCAAATCTGTGATACTTTTCTTGTAGCATGAAATTTTTGCATGTTTTTTCAAATTTAACTCCTCTGTAAATATTAATTGTTGTAAAATTGTGGTTGGTGTAAATTAATGGTTCTTCAGCAACCAAATATTTTTGTCAATTTAATATGACATTGTTGGTACAAAAATTTCGTAATGGGTTTATTAAAACAAAAAATTAGGTCTTTCTGATGTTATTGAGCGATGCAGTAAACAACAACAAAATAATTTGGAAAAATAAAACTAATACTTTGCTCTTTCTTGTTAAATGTTAGTCGTTTTTTGATTAATGGGTCTTCAAGAGCCAAGAGCATGTTTTTAATCAATGTAAACAAAATATTTACGCAGCAATGATTAATTTGAATCATGTTTTCTTTTAGCGGCTACAGTGACACCACCAACAACAAAAGAGTTAGTAGGAAGTACGTAAAGAATAAAAACAAATGAAGTATCATGTAATTACAAAAATCCTAAATGTTACAGTTTCAACTGCTAATTCAATTCCATTTATCGGTTTTGGATTTCTGGATAACTTTATTATGATTATTGCGGTAAGTATCTATCACGCATTTGATAATAATTAAACTTTGAAACTTACGTGCCAATTTAGAATCACTACAAATTATAAATCACTTATTTAATCTATTATTATCATTGTAATTAACTAATTATTTCACTCATAAAAATCTACAAAAGTTTCTAATGATATGTCAAAATTATAACTGTCACTTGTTTTTGTAACAAGACTTTCTATTGGGTAACCGAGGGTGACGTATTTCACAGCTACCTTAATCATATCAAATTACTACAGATTAAAAATCACTTATTTAATCTCTTACTATCACTGTAATTAATTTTAAAATAGATTATTTCATTCATAAAAATCAACAACACTTTATTATATGTCAAAAATATAACTGTCACTTGTTTTATAACAAGACTTTCTATTGGATACTCAATGTGACGTCATTCACAGCCACCTTAATTCTTTCTAGGGTGATTATATCGACTTATATTTGGGATCATACCTCTGCATATCAACAATGGCTGCAGCTGCGTTAGGAAACACATTTTCCGATGTAATGGGAATAGGTTCAGCATATTACGTCGAGCGATTTGCTAATTACGTTGGTTATCAACCACCGAAGCTAACTCCAGTTCAGTTAGATATGCCAGTTTCGCGTCAATTTGCGAATTTGGGACGAGTCCTAGGCGTCACTTTGGGGTGCCTTTTGGGCATGTTGCCTTTATTGTTTCTGCCGACGGATGAAGAAAAGAATCGAGAAAAGATTGCGATGAAAAAAGCGGCCATAGAAAATGTTACAACTGTTGCGAAGACAGAGTAAGAAAATTTACCATTTACTCCACTCTGAACGCTTTCTGCCTACAGAATTACTATATCAGAATGATAAGATAGAGTAGGTACGTAAAAAAGACGGATAGATGATAGATGGCCTAATTTATTACAGAACAGTCTGTATTTTGCTGAGTCATATTGATTATTTAATCAAAAATGGGCTAAACTAGATATTAATTTATAAATGATTTATGTAATATATCAAAAGCGAGTGACGTTGTTAGAGTAAAGATATATTTAATGAATGTTAATATAATTCTTCGCCTATTAAATTGTTCCTAGTTTCGTCTGGCAATTCACTTATCTCTTTTCTAGTATTTTATTAATAATTACGTTGTTGTTAACTTTTTATATATTTTACAAAGCTTGTTGAACTTTTATCCATATGTAATGTTATTGTTACCTCTGAGATTTTAACAAACTATTAGATTTATAGATATTTTATGAACTGCTCATCTTTTAAATGTAAATAATTTTTAAGTATAATTAGAGAACAATACCATGTCACCAAAAATAACGAGCTTGTTCTTGAAAATGTTTTGTGAAATCTGAGATTTCGTCATTTTGATTGGTTGCCAAAATTGCAAATTCTAATTTTGCCCAATAATCTTCACCGTCCTGAAAAATGACCAACGAGAAAACTACGTAGAATTAGAATCTATGAGTGTTTTCATATCTCAGGTTTCGTAAAACTGTAGAATTTTAGTAGTCAAAAATCAATTATTATTCCGTAGAAATAATAATTGATTATTAGCTCAATTGTTTCTGTTGTAAAAATAAAATATGCGTATAAATGTTTATTTAATAAAAAATACATTCGTATATCAGAATCATTTATTTTTGAGCTGGTATACATTTAATCACAATTAATCCTTAAACTCAAAAATTAATTTATTGAACATTTGATGTTCCTTAAGTAAGAAAAAATATTAATAGGCGCTTATTTGATTTAAATAAGGCCTTAAAGTAGTAAATACCGTGTCTGTCCACTCCTCATGCCAAGATCTTTCTAATTGCTCTTGTAGCCGAACTTTGGTAGCTTTATGAATTTTGTCTTGTAAATTTAACTTCTTTTGTCGTGCAATTGACATATCTACCAATTTATCATGCGCGAAATTCTTGTAATAATTATTCGGTAATTTTATTCCTTCGTATTCATGAGTTCTCGAAATATCAGTCAACCAGTTCATGATCGGATTATTCCACCAATCCCAGTTTGAATCGTCTAAATCCTCCGAAACTTCACAGTCAGAAAATTCGTTATTACAAGTAATTGAAGCCAAGATAAAACCAGTCTTAAGAACATTCACAGGGTCCAAATTTTTATATCTTGATTCGTATTTTATTTCATTTGCGATGAAAACGTCGATATCTGTTGTAGAATTGGTATCACTGGTTTGAACAACAGATTGCGGAGGATGTAAGGATGTTCCAGGAATTTGGCTTGCAAGAAATACTGAACCGGCGATAGTCAGAACTCCGACTGCGTATGTCGCTGCTAAAACAGCAGAGACTGCCACTAATGTTTGGAGAATATTCGACAATTCGTAGGCGGTAATGAGATATTTTATTTCCGTGTAGGTGAACCACCCTCTACGAGAACCTTCTCGTAAAGCTATATCGGCTTCCAGTTGCTCCAATCGGTCCCAAAATGCCGGTTCACGAACGAAAACATTCCAATCCTAACATAAATTTAATATTTGAGTCTGAGAATAATGTTGATATAGTTTGGATAAGTGGAACGTAGGTCGAATGAATGAATGATTGCTGAAATTGAAGGGGAATGGATGAATATGATTGAAGATTCGCCACGTGCACGAATAATTCCAAATGTGAGGAATAAACGGGGAAATTATGTGGATGTTGTTATCTTAAACAATAATAACTTACAATTGCATTTAAGAATTCTTTCTCCAGTTTACAAAGTTCGGAAACAGTAATCTCGCCCGATTTTGCCCACTCGTCAGTAAAAACTTCATCCTCTTCGCCGTCATCATGTAAAAATTTACTTGATACCATCTAAGAAATAAATGCCGATCAACTAAAAGGGTTCAATTAGAAATAACTGATTTATTTACCAATGAAATCAAAAACAGTTTTGATGGAGCCACTTGTTGCAGATACTCAGGGTTGCAGTTTTTGAGACGTTCCAAGTACAATAAAGCCAAAACAAATGAACAGGGTGAAACACATGCATTTCGAGATATAGAAGACGCATCCTCACAATACAAACGGTTTAAAGAATGTCCTTGTTGAGCTTCAGAAAATAACTCAGATGCCAGTTCTAAAATCAACACATGTTACTTTCGCAATCATTTTTTATTTTCTAAAATAAGTTACCTGAAACTGGTAAGCTCAAACGGTCAGTTTTGGGCAGCTTTCCATAATACAAAGTTTTTGTAATCCGAGATAAAAATTTGTTATGCTGACCCATGGACTGAAATGGGTTAATTTTTAAATAGGACAAAATTCATGAACTTAACCAAAAATACACATACCTTTAACGGTCGCCTGCACTCTTTGCCACGTTCTGGTATTTTTGACATTGTTAAAAACTATATAAATTCAGTGATTTGTATTGCGTATTATCTCAAAAGTTGCAATAATTTAGTGACGAAAACAACTGTTTATTATGGCATGTAAGTGGCGTGACATTCCCATAAAAAGCTGAAAGTGTATCAACTTGAGTCAAATCATAACCCAAATCTCAATCTGGACCCCATTTATTGAAAGATTGCTATAACCTTAAATAAATGTTTCAATGCGTTTAAAGCATAGAGCATTACTAGATTAAATATAATAAAAACTCAAATGTGTAGAATTTATTTTTAAAATTATTAAAATTAGAAAATTGATACAAGAATGTTTTGAAACGGGTAGTAGCGAACGCATTCTGTCAAACATTGACAAAGACGCCTTGAATGCAGAGAGCTTGTTTGTTGTGTACATAGTATTATTTTCATTTTAAGATATGGCCCAGCGTTTCCCAGTGCCCGGCCCTACTCAGGGGCCAGCAGGCCCCCCTCAACAACGTTATCCACCACCGCAAAATCCATCATTACGTCAATATTCTGGACCAAACTTTCCGGTAAATTCTACACCTCATATTTCCATCATAAATATATAAATCGGATTTTTACTTTAAACTTCAGCAACGAAGTGGTTTCACGCCACCACCAGCAATGGGGCCCGCTGGAAGTGGTGGTACAATGATGCAAAGACCTCCTCAACAACAGTATTCACCCATGAGAGGAGGACCAATGCCGAATCCTCCGGTAGGAGTTAAAAGACCTCAAGACACTAGAGGTCCTATGCCACCTACCAAAAAGTATACAACTTACCATCTATCTAAAAACCATTTCGAACTAATTATTTTTCTTACAGTGATTTCTCTCATTCCACCAGCAAGAAAAAGAAAAAACTCGCAGACAAAATCCTTCCTCAAAAAGTTCGGGATTTAGTCCCTGAAAGTCAGGCCTACATGGATTTGTTAGCATTTGAGCGTAAATTAGATGCAACAATCATGAGAAAAAGATTAGATATCCAGGAGGCTTTGAAACGACCCATGAAACAAAAACGAAAGCTGCGAATTTTTATTTCAAATACTTTTTATCCTAGCAAAGAACCAGGGGCAGAAGGACCTGATGGCCCGGGCCAAGAAGGATCCGTTGCCTCTTGGGAGTTAAGAGTTGAAGGAAGACTTCTTGAAGACTCAAAGAATGATCCGAATAAAGTTAAGCGTAAGTTTTCTTCTTTCTTCAAGAGCTTGGTCATTGAGCTCGATAAAGATCTCTATGGGCCTGATAATCATCTTGTTGAATGGCATCGTACTTTGACTACGCAAGAGACTGATGGATTCCAGGTATTTTTTTTAAATTGCATATGTTTGAAGAAAATCAAGTGTTTTATATTTTAATGTTAGGTTAAACGACCGGGCGATAAAAACGTGCGATGCACAATTCTTTTGCTATTGGATTATCAACCTCTTCAGTTTAAATTAGATCCAAGGTTGGCGCGACTTTTAGGTGTTCACACGCAAACACGCCCAGTTATTATTTCTGCGCTTTGGCAGTACATTAAAACGCACAGGTACAATTAACTCTTCCCATAGTTTGTAAAATTTAACAAAAAATAATTCCTACAGATTGCAAGATGCCCATGAACGTGAATTCATTGTCTGCGATAAATATCTCGAACAAATATTCGGATGCCAGCGAATGAAATTTGCTGAAATTCCACAGAGATTAAATCCATTGTTGCATCCGCCAGATCCGATTGTTATCAATCACGTGATTTCCGTTGAAGGCGGCGCAGAAAGTAAACAAACCGCTTGCTATGATATTGATGTTGAAGTCGACGATACTTTAAAAACTCAAATGAATAATTTCTTGCTTAGCACTGCAAGTCAGCAAGAAATTCAAGGGCTTGATTCGAAGATTCACGAAACTGTTGATACTATTAATCAGTTGAAAACTAATCGTGAATTTTTCTTGAGTTTTGCAAAAGATCCTCAACAGTTTATTCATAAATGGATTATAAGTCAAACTAGAGATCTGAAGGTAATTTATTTTTACCATTTTACAACTTCTTAATTGTAAATATGTATTTATTTATTTCAGACTATGACAGATGTGGTTGGGAATCCAGAAGAAGAAAGAAGAGCTGATTTCTTCTATCAGCCTTGGGCACAGGAAGCTGTTTGTCGGTATTTCTACACTAAAGTACAACAAAAACGCGCCGAATTAGAACAAGCTTTAGGTATTCGCAATAATTAAATATTGTTTTCTAAACTTTTTGACCATTACTCACTTATATCATTAACAGTATATTAGTTCTGGGATTTAGTTTGCTAGTATATGTATTTGTATTAAGTAAGAACAAGTAATTGTACGTTTAGTGTTTTTAATAAGTGATAATAAAAAATTAAAAAAAATCCTTGTGCTTGTAAATTGGGCTGATACGGACCTGAAAATAATTTCATTTCTTATCTCTATGATAACTGAACAATTGTAGTTGAGGAAACTACAATGATTATTGCAAAATTTAGCCAGTTTAACAAAGCGTGTTTGTTATTTTAAAAAATTACAAGATAAATAAACTATCACATGACAGCCATCTGTGAGATAAAACTGACACCTATCAGCTGTTCATTGTTATGACGTAATTAGAAAAGATAATTATTTTACCACAATTACGCTATATTTTTTGTTGTCATACAAGGAAATCATGCTCAATAGATTCCTACGCAAAAACTACAACATTTAGTTATTGTTAAAATCGTATTTCATGTAAATTAAATGACGCTTATAAATTCAAGGTTATAAAACTTGTATGACATAAATCAAGTGATGGTGAGTTATTTACAGAACCAGGTCATACACATAAGTATAAGAATTATATTTTAGCCATTAAAATTAATGTCTGCTATAATCAACACGTCACAAGCTTCCCAAGCTTGCAGTGAGAAAAACGAAGCTGATAATTTGTTGACAACTCTTTTGTTTTACGTAAAACAGTGTCAAGCGCGTTTTGGTGGCAAAACAGAACTTGCTACAGAGTTCGATCATAATGTTGCTGGTTTGTGTTGTTCGTTAGAAGCAGTTATTTCCCATGGTTTAAGATCAAGACCACAAGATGTACCTCAAGGATCAGCACTTAAACAAGTGTCTGACATTGTTTCAAACAGCCTTAGTTTCAACAATGAGACGCCTACTTTGTGGCATTTTGTTAAACATCACTTAACAAAGCATGAACAAGAAAGATATGAGGTTCTTAGACAAATTTGGACAGATACTGGTAGGGGCAAAGCTTGGATTAGGTCTGCATTAAACGAACGCTCATTAGAAAGGTATATTTTAAATTAATACGTTAAATGTTAAATAATAATAATGTATTTTTTAAGATATTTTCATTGTTTGCTCAGCAATACGGAGTTATTAAGTAGATATTATGAAGATTGGGCACTTCTATGTGATCAAGAAAAGAGCGCAATGCTTCCAAATATGGCAGCAGGTTTGTTTACATTTTACCACATTTTTACTTTCTATTCATGTGATAAAATTTACAGGTTTAGGTCCAATTTTATTTGCAATAAGTATAGATAAGCCAGAATTAAATAACGGAGATTGTAGTTTAAGTAAATTAAAAAATCAAAGTGAGCCAATAATTATGTCGGAACCAAATACTCAAAAAGGAGAATTAAAAAAGAAGAAACGCGTACCTGCACAAATTATATCATTTGACGACGATGATGAAGAAGATAATAGATCTTGCCTTTCTTACACAAGCGGTTCATCCGTTTCTCAAGATAAAAACATTCCCAGTCAATCAGAAAACTCAAAAGATACTTCAGTATTACCAGAAAAGCCAAAGAAAAACTACAGTATAGAATGTTTTCTCAATTTATCAAAAAATACATCACCAACTGAAAAATCTCAGGAAAAAGAGCCCATTACTACTGGGCCTTCCACTTCTTGCAATGTTGATGTTACTTTAACACCAGTCCAGCATGCGGACATCGGAGAATTGATCCCAGTGGAGACAGAAATCGACCAATTTAGTTCGGAATCACCAGAAAGTGTTGACGGAACTATAGAAATGCCGACAGACATCGTCGCTGTTTTGACGACAGTAGAAAATAAAAACAAAGAAGAACAGATTCATTTACAAGAAAAAATTGCGGGGCTACTCAACGAAAATGAGAAATTAAAAACGAGACTTAAAAAATATATTAGTGCGGTTCAAATGTTAAGAACTGATGGCGGATCTGCGCATAAAGCTCTTGCAGATTTGAGTTTTTCTGAAGATAGCGGCAGTGAAGATGTTGATAATTTAGTAGAAGCCAAAGTTTATGAAGATAAATTAGTCCAAGTAAGTAAATAACCATATCTTAAATTGTCGATTAATTAATTATTTTCACTAAATCTTGGTATTTAAAAAAAAATTGAAATGTCTCGGGTCCCGCTAATCTACAGGTCGAACTCGACTTCTAAATAAAATTGATTGAAATCTGTTGTGAAGTGCAGAAGTTTGAGAGACAAAAATATTCATCTATACTTCATTTTTTCTAAGAATTCGGTAACTAGAAGACTTATTTACAGTAACAAACTACCAATTTAACAGCTGTCATTATTTTGTAAAATAAAATTTTTATAATCATTTTATTTTAGCATCACAAGCTTTTTTATTGGTCCTCAAAAGCGGGCATAAATTGGCTATTTTAGCCCGAGGGCGTATAAAGTTGCTAAGCAATAGCTATTCAAACAAAGTTATGATTTATTAATAAATGTCAGACAACATAATAAATTTGTATTGTTTTTCGTAAAGTTTTTTTGACTTCTGTGGTACTAATATTCCCTGTGCAGACTCAAATTCATCCAATATTTCTTTTAATTAATATAGTTCGGAAAATGAAGGGCCCTTTCGGAAAGAAATGCCTCACTTTATTTAATATACAAATAACTATTTTTGTTATTTAGGTGGCAGAAATGCACGGTGAATTAATGGAATTTAACGACCATTTGCAAAAACTATTGGGGCAAAAAGAATCTTTATTACAACGATTGCGTTCAGAGTTGGCGGAACTTCGTGGCCCATTACCGAGCGATAAAATAAGTTTAGATGAAGAAACATTTGAAACTATTGGTTTGGTTAGCATTTGCGTTCCTTCTGCTTTTCTTACAGGTAAATATTTCATTTAAAAAAATGGAAACAAATACTAATAAATTCTGTAGGATCAGGATCTGAAGCTCACCACGTTTACCAGATTTATATAAGAGCTGGCAACGATGACTGGAATATTTATAGAAGATACGCTCAATTTTATGCTCTACATAGCGAACTAAAAAAATTGGATCCTATTGTTTCTAATTTTGATTTTCCTCCCAAGAAAAGTCTTGGAAACAAAGTAAAAAAATATAATATTCATTTTGAACTGCAGGATAATTAAATTTATTTTATAGGACGCGAATTTAGTTGAAGATCGAAGGAGAAGACTACAAACTTATTTACGAAGAATTCTTGCTCATTGGCCTGAATTAGGAAACTGTAATAGTAGATATTTATTAGAAAGACATCTTTCATTTTTCAGGTATTTTTTTTTAATAATTTTATACAGCTCGATTCTTAATTTTTTTTAGCTAATCCTGAATTTTGGATTAGCAAATCTTATTCTAGTTTGACTTTAAAAAGTCGATCCAAATCACTTCCCGAAAACCAAATGGTTAGTTTATTTATGAATTTTAAAAATATGTCAGCTTAATTAAACTAATCCCAAATTCAGGATTAGTTAAAACTCTTTTGAGAATAGAGCTGTTAATAATATACATTACAAATTAATATTTTTAGGGATCAACCTATGCAAGACGGAAAAAATAAAAGTACTTCAAGAAAAGGTGTATTTTCTTCCAAGAAAAGTAACAATTCAACAAATAATGAAAATCATTATACTGGTCTGTGATAACACTCACATTTTTAGTTAATTATTTAACATTAAGTAAACTAATTTGTTTTTAATTTTACGTTCAAGCTACAATTAATAAGATCTAATTGAATTTATTGTTGCAATAATATTTTATTGTTTTATATAAAGTTTATATTGGTACCTTATATTATTCTTTATTATATTAATTTACTCTATATATAACAAACTTATATTAATAAATTGTAAGTAATCAGTTTTATAATGGAACCTGATATTTAAATAAAAGCACTTATATAAGAAATATTTTTTATTATAAGGTGTAAAGTTAGAGATTATATCACTGGTTTATAGAAATAGTTTTCTTTAGAAAACCGGAACTTATTAGTTCTGGTCTACTGATTACAATAATACTTGCATCCATTGTTTCTATTCTTTTTACTTTAAATAAGGAAACTTAGGCACAGAAAAGGTTATTCATTTGCAAACGCAACCATTTAAATTATATATCTTTTTCCTAGATTAGTAATAATTATAAAGTTTTCTCATGTTTAACAATTCATGAGCGATGCAAGAATTCACAGAATTGTTGCAATATTTGTATTTATTAATTATTGTTTCTTAAATTTAAAATCAATACTAAGTAAATAACAGAATAGACATATATTACATTCACCCTCGTAAGCACCCCCTTAAATAAAAGAGAGATAAAAGATAAAATTCGTGTCTGTTATAAACCCGAGACGTGATATTTGGCGCATGGCTGTTTATTTAATGCTACGTTGCCAAGTATTTTATGAAACTTTAAATAAAAAATTAATATATTATTTGTTTCACACTAAATGACTTAAGTTATACGTATCTAAGCTTTGTGATTAAGTTTTAAAACGAAATTAATGTTATATAATTGTTACAGAGCTTTATAAAATTCCAAGTGACATTGGGCGAGTGAACGGCAGCAGCGCTTGCGGCTTTGACAGCGTTTTAAGTTCTTGGTTGCGGGTGCAGGGCAAACGCCCTTTAATACGCATAATGTATTTTAAAGCAAAAACAAGCACCATTGGCAAATTAATTAGACATAGTTTATTATTGTGATTTCATAGCTGTAAATAGTCAATTCTGTCGCGAAATATCCCGGTGTTTTGAAAATATTTTCATTTTCTATTGTGCTACATTCGTCACATTGGTCGGAGATTAGTTCAGCTGTTTAGTTTTACGCAACATGGCGGACATATCGGTGTAGTCTGTCACTTGTGTGGCTGAAAATTGAAATATTGGTTTTTATAAGAAAATATTTAATTTTTAATATTTAGTTGGTAATCATTCAATTGTTTTGAGAGTAACAAAATGACTAGTGAAAGAGGTGAAAGAGAAATCGCCGCTGAGGACAGTATTAAAGTAGTGTGTAGGTTTAGGCCATTGAACGATTCAGAAGAAAAGGCTGGATCGAAATTTGTCGTTAAATTTCCATCAGGCGGTGAAGAAAACTGTATATCTATTGCTGTAAGTGTGACATTTATCTATTTCATTTTAGTGTTTGTGTTGACGTGTTCTGTGTCCGTAGTTTGATACAGTTCAATAAATCTCAACCGTGCTTTCGTATCACGTTTCATAGTTTTTGCTGTAATTCAATTCTAATTCTTGTAAAATTAAATATTTCATAGTTTGACACTTGAATTTTGCTACCCCATATCTATACGCACTAAAATCAACCATTTATTAAACTTTCAAAGAGAAAACATTAATTTGAACCTATAGAAAAACATTTTGTTACTATAGAAATACTTCCTTTTTTATTTCAATTTTTTGTGCATAGAGTTTAATTGTGAATAGTTTTCAATTTGTTAAATTATACTACTTATTTGTGGATTAAGATAAGTTTTTTTCTGACAAAACGTAAGAAGCACTAATCAAAGACGTATGTTCAACTATGACTAATCCATGACTTCTTTTAAAATCAGTCATTTATTTGATGTATCGCAAAAAAGCTTTTGTAACGAGATCACAAATTGATGATTTAGCATAAATTTACATAGATTTATGAAAGCATAATATAGTATTTATGGTTACTCAGTCAAATTTATTATTTATCATATTGATTGTAAAATGATTCACTTGGAAAAATACATATTAATCTGAATAACAAATATTTACAAATGACAGTTAACTTACGAAATAATAGGTTTCTATTTGACTGAAAATAAAAAATAATAGTCATCTAATTGCTTTTAAAAAGTGAATTTTTATTTAGAAATCTATTTTTAGTCTAAATTCTTGTTTTGTATAACTTTTTCGTTAGTCAAATTCTAATTCTTTTCTTTCCGTGTGAAAAGAATTAGATTGTATTTGATTCGTGACACAGAAAACTTGAAATCAATAGAAATTGTTCCTTTTCCATACAGCTTGAAATGCATTGTACTAATACTCTGCACACTTCGATCATTTTACAGAGAAAGTCGCGTTATTCAAGCTACATTTTTATACATGACGTCAATTTTATTATCTAAAGGTTATTTAAATCATCTTTAATCTTTGGAAGTAATCAAACCAAAATTTTATTGTCACGTTTCGCGCATATTTTTGTTGTGATTTAAAAGGCAAAGGGCTAAAGTGCGTGAGGGTGAAATCAATATCCGTAGTGCCCTTAACCCTGACCTATTTTGAAACATCCAGAAATAAAGACGATTCGACGACAGAAAAAAATTACACCACACTTGAGATAATTTGCGAATTATCTATTATACTGACTTTTTGCATGTTTTGTTGTATGTGGATGCGTGTTCATGTCATGATTTCGAATTTGAGGTTTGTCAGACAAATTTGTATTTCCGTCGGCAATTTGAGAAGTAATTTTCTCGGGAAAACAATTTTCCTGCATATTATGATGTGGTTATTTATTTTAAATGGGTCATGCAGTTTACGTTAAATCGTGTTAACGATTATCTTTTTGCTCATCACGAAATTTATTACACTTTACATCAGGTGCTATAAAGAAATAAAGCGAGCATTAAAGTTTATATCAGCTTAGATTTTATCCTTGCATATTTCATTAAAATTATCTTTTAAGCTTATTTGTAATAAAATAATTAGTAACCAAGTATATAAAAGTTATTATTTTTGCTTTATAAACTTATTGTTGTAAGTTATTCGAACACTCTATATATTTTGGTAATTAATAGTAGATCACAAAAAAAAATTACATTACGCTTGTAATTCTGTGTTCATTAATCAAATTATGCATTTATAAATTATTCATGAAGAAGATATTCAGGTTTAATATTAAAATTAGTTTCAAAATTAAGTAACTTTCAACAACGTAGTAAAATTAATTGATTGGTTCAGTTAATATTGAAATTATTTCAGACAAAATTAACGGCATAAGAACTAAAATAACTAATCGTGTTAAAGACCTGGATAAAAAACACGCAATAGTTTTTTTTTTCATTAGTTGAAGAAGTCTGTTGGAATAGAGCCCATATCAGCAACTCTAAAACTAGTATCTCATATGCCCTACTATGTTTATAGGTCCTATACACATAACCTTCTACATATGTAATAAACTAATATAATTATTTTTCAACATTTATTCCCTTACAAAAAATATATATATATATTAATAATAATACAATGTATGAAATGTTAATTTGGTATTTCCAAAGGGTTTTTAATTTCTAGTAAATTAATGCAAAACTTACCTTTCAATAGGCGTATTCCATTTGCCATTTGGATCAGATCTAACTTACATTTACTGATCCAGATCATTTATTTATTTCGCTGGATTACTTCGCTGACTTTATTTCTAGCACTAGAATTATAGATTCTAATATACTTTGAAGTAATTCATCAAAAAAAGTGCATTAGTTTGCTTAATCCAATTCATTTAGTCATGTGTAGAATTTATCTGAACTGATTTAAGTGAATCAAGTGGCAAATGGAATACAGCTTATGTTGCACCAAGTTCCTAGGTAACACAAAACACTATCCACAAACATTACACAATTTTATGATACTCCACATAAAAAATCTATTGCACTATCTTCAAGAGCACTTAATAAACACAATTCAACTATTATTTCACTTTATTTAACAGTAATAATTTATATTTATGCATAAAGAAGTCACTACAAACACTAACTGTCATATTTAATTTACTATCACTTGTTTTACTAAATCCAAGGCATACTCTGTTACTAATATTATGATTTATATGTATTTCAACTCGTATTAAAATAATATCTACGTATAAAAATTGCACATCTATTGTCAAAATAATAAAGGATTTAGGTTTAATAGTTATTTTTAATTTTAATTCACTTTATTTTGCAGATTTAACACAAAAACTATCACTCTAATTTTGACGTTTAGTTGGTCGATAAAACAGTTAACATTGTTTTTTAAACCAAAGCACTCTATGATACTATTTTTTTCGTGTTAAATGTTCCAGAAATTAATAAAAGGAGAAATTTTTGTAGCCTGAATGTTTTAGTAAAATGTGTATTCAATTATTTGCTGAGGCTGAAATATTTAATCAAAACTTTAAAAATCGCTAAGAAAACTATCACTTCTTGTGAATTCCTATCAAATTTTTTTGCTCTTTGTCTTCATATATTTATTGAATTTTTGACTTGGCACAAACCTCCCTTACTTAAATTCTAAAAGGAAGAAAAAAAATTGACCTATTTCATGTTCATTTAATTATAAAGTTCGTTTACTGTCTTTGTTGCCTCCATTAGCATGCACAATACCAAAATGTTTTTGTAAGATTAAATTTTTTGCTGGTCCTGTAAATAGACATTACCATGTCCACGGGCATGCTTTCTATTTTCTATTTCAACTAATTTTACGCATTAAAACGGGGGTAATACTGTTCAATATTAAAAATAGAATGGATGTCATTACTTTTTAGATCATTCTGGTCTATGATACAGCAAAATAGCTCTTATGTCATTTCCTTCTTAAAAATTATTTTAGTTTCGATTCGAAAATGATGTGCTCCAATTATTATGTAGGGCAAGGGATAATAATTAAAAATTTATTTTCTAGGTCTATTGTTTTTAGTTTTATTAAATTAAGATGAAAGGTAGTTGTTCTACTTGAATAGTTTCATTATAAATAATATTTAAACACTGAATTTGAAATTTCTGTTTTACTTCCTCTAACGCACAGTTAATTAATTATCTAAACAGTTACAGTTAATTAATTTTATCTCACAGTAATTTATACTTATCTCTTATCACACAAATATCGATTTTACATTACAGTCAAAATAAATATAAATTTCCACAATTTTCGTGAAATACCATTTGTTTAATAACAAAAGAAATCAGATGCTAATCATGTTACTAGTTTTTATTTACCGTACACTCTAGGAGAAAATAAATATGTAACAATATTTGCCGTTATGAGCATATGGTTAAACTTTTATTTGAATGTTACTGTTCATTTTCATTACCAGTAGAGTTCATAAACCCGATTTTTACAAGTTAATTTTTAATGATTCCCGGACGTTGATATTTGAGTTCTTTGCTCAACTGTTGGAACAAATCCGTGGTTTATTTTCGTCTTTTCATTCATTTTTCATTCACAAAAATATTGACTCAACAGCAAATTACACTTTTACAGAACTAAATTCACGCGTTCTTGAACAATTGTTTCGAAAACAATTATTACATAATACAATGGAACTCCTTTACAACGAGATCGTTGAAAACCTACTCTTTTTTCCAAATACCTGATACGAACTTAAATGTAACGAATAAATCGCCGTTGGTTTTTTTCAGAATACCGATCAATAGTTTCAATCTATTCGAAATTAATTTTCCTACTGCACTTCAATTTCAGTTTATTGAAAATTTAACGTCCGAATTCAGACACACAATTATAGTTATAATCTAATTTCAATGTAGTTTCTTTTGCAATTGTATCGTATGGTTAATATTTTTGTTTTATTAACAGGGAAAAGTATATTTATTCGACAAAGTATTTAAACCAAATGCTACACAAGAAAAAGTGTATAATGGCTCAGCAAAAAGTATTGTTTTGGATGTACTCGCCGGCTACAATGGCACAATATTCGCCTATGGACAGACGTCATCCGGTAAAACACATACGATGGAAGGTGTCATAGGTACGAAACAAAATCACTACTAAATAATCTAATCAACAACTAATCCTGAACTTTTTGTGATCTTAGGTGATCCAGCCAAACAGGGCATCATTCCTCGTATTGTGAACGACATTTTTAATCACATTTACGCTATGGAAGAAAACTTAGAATTCCATATTAAAGTTTCTTATTTTGAAATTTATATGGATAAAATTCGAGACTTGTTAGATGGTAAACAATTTAAGAAATTGTAATTAAGGATTGAGAGTAAAATTGTGTTGATTTTTAGTATCGAAGGTCAATCTTAGCGTCCATGAAGACAAAAATCGAGTTCCTTTTGTAAAAGGAGCAACAGAACGTTTTGTATCCAGTCCTGAAGAAGTTTTTGAAGTTATTGAAGAGGGTAAATCTAATAGGCACATTGCTGTTACGAGTAAGTTATTCTTAAATTAATGAATTAATGAATGAATACTGATTATGTTGATTTTTCTAGATATGAACGAACATTCGTCACGATCACATTCTGTATTTTTAATTAATGTAAAACAGGAAAACTTAGAAAACCAAAAGAAATTATCTGGAAAGCTTTACCTTGTCGATTTGGCTGGTTCCGAAAAGGTAATTATTTTCTTTTGTATTGATTAACAATAATTAATAAATTCTTTTGGGTAGGTATCAAAAACCGGAGCAGAAGGCACAGTGTTAGACGAAGCCAAAAACATCAACAAATCTTTGTCCGCCTTGGGTAACGTCATCAGTGCTTTAGCCGACGGCAACAAAACGCACATTCCTTACCGAGACTCCAAACTCACGCGTATCTTACAAGAATCTTTGGGTGGTAACGCTAGAACCACCATTGTCATCTGCTGCTCACCCGCATCATTCAACGAATCCGAAACCAAGTCCACCCTCGAGTTCGGCAAACGCGCCAAGACCGTCAAGAATGTGGTCAGCGTTAACGAGGAACTTACCGCCGAAGAATGGAAACGTCGTTACGAGAAAGAGAAGGAAAAAGTCGCACGACTCAAAGGCAAAGTCGAGAAGCTTGAAACTGAACTTAGTAGATGGCGTAGTGGAGAAACAGTCAACCCGGAGGAACAAGTCAACCTTGCTGAACCTGTCGAAGCCGTTACACCAGTTGCTCCTGAAGAAGTTGTCGAAGCCGAAAAGAAGACCTCCCTGGGTCCAGTTCCTGCCACTCCTGCTGGTCTGATGATCGGTTCCCTCAACAATGAAGAAAGGAAGAAGCTTGAGGATGAACGAGAACGACTCTTCCAACAACTTGATGAGAAAGATGAAGAAATCAACCAGCAGAGTCAATACCTCGAGAAAATCAAGGATCAGATGTTGGAGCAGGAAGAACTTATTGCTTGCACGCGACGAGATTATGAAACTCTTCAAGGAGAGATGAATCGCATTCAGCAAGAAAACGAATCCGCCAAGGAGGAAGTTAAAGAAGTTCTGCAAGCTTTGGAAGAATTGGCTGTTAACTATGATCAAAAATCCCAGGAAGTAGATTCCAAGAACAAAGAGGTAAAAATTGTAATGAAATCAATTTATAATCACGACATTTTAACATTGTTGTTTATTCCAGATCGAATCGTTATCCGAAGAACTGATGCAGAAACAAGCCTCATTGAACAACACAGCAGCTGAGCTTCAACAACTTCGTGACATGAGCACACACCAGAAGAAACGCATCACTGAAATGCTGGCCAACTTGCTGAAAGATCTCAACGAAATCGGCGTGGCCATCGGAGGTGAGAACACCGACATGAAGTTAACCGCCGACACCACCAACAGCGGCAAACTTGAGGAAGAATTTACTGTGGCTCGCCTCTACATCAACAAGATGAAATCCGAGGTGAAGAACTTGGCACAACGGTGTCAAGGACTTGAATCCTCTCAAATGGACACCAACAAGAAAGTGTCAGAATACGAGAAGGAACTTGGCGAGTGTCGGTTGTTGATTTCGCAGCATGAGGCAAGGATGAAGAGCCTTCAAGAGTCGATGCGTGAAGCAGAGAACAAGAAGAGAACTCTGGAGGAAAACGTGGACGCGTTGAGGGAGGAGTGCGCGAAGCTGAAGGCCGCGGAACAAGTTTCTGCTGCCTCGATAGAAGAGAAGAAGGAGGCCACTCAGCTGAGAGTCGCGCTCGAAAAACAGATGGACCAACTCAGAGACGCTCACCAGAAACAAGTCGGCACCCTCAGGGATGAGATCTCTGACAAACAGCAACTTATCAACGAACTTAAAGAGTATGTAGCTTATTTTTCATTGATTTATACGAGATGTAAATGTATTTTTTTTCTTGTTGCAGCTTGAACCAGAAGTTGACATTGGCTCAGCAGCAACTACAAGCAGACTACGAGAAACTGAAACAAGACGAAGCAGAAAAATCTAATAAACTCCAGGAGCTCATGTCAGTAGACATTCCGTTTTCTGAAAAGCTAAACATTACTAACAACCGTCTCCTTGCCCGAAAGTCCGAGTCCTTTCCCAAAAGCTGTTCATGTTCCAAACCTGAATCTTGCTCAGCCCATCATTTGGGCGAAACTCATCCTTGGTCTTGTTTTATTACTAATCGCATGGATCAGTCTGACGCGGCTTTTGACCGAAAAATAAGCAACAATTGGAGTCCATCTCACTCGCCCAAGTTTCACAAAAACACCCTGAACACCCTCACAAAACAGATGACCATCGCCAACTCCTACCCCCACCCCCTCTCTATCTTCCACATTCACACGCTGCATCTTCACTTGTTCATCTCCCTGACATTGATCCTCGTCACACACAAGTGCCCGCAGTACCTCATTGTTCTGTAAATAAATGCGCATTGGCTTCGTTGCCTCGCCGACTCAAAAACAAAACGCTAAGCGGTCGTTGTTTTGTTGTTCGTGATCGTTGCTAGTCGTTAGGTAGATGTTCACTATCTTAGTCACTTTTTATTTTATGTCGTAATGTCGGTTGTAATTTTGGCCTAAATAGTTCGTGTTGGTGTTTAAATGAATTGTTGCTTGTTGTATTAAAGTTACTAATGAATTAGGCAAATATAAAGTACAAAGTAGATAGTTGCCCAAATTCATAAAAGATACATGTAACTCATGATGTTCAAAAACTTATTTCAAAAATTTTTGTCACTTTTATTCGGATTAAAGGCACTCAACAGATCTTTTTTAGTTTATTTGATATTTTAAAATATTTTACGAGTGTATTTACAACTAGATTTTTTTTTTTTAAATAAAGATTTGTGAGTTGTCTTCAAGTCAAAGACCAATAAAAATAACTTTACAGTGACGAAAAATATATTTAAGTAGGGATCATGAATAAAAGAAATCTCATTTTTGTTGAGGTTTGGTGATAGTAGTTGATTAGTATTTTATTATCTTTTATGAATTTGGTAGTAGCAAGCAATGTTTCGTTTATTACACTAACATTTCGTGTACAGGCTCCAATAGTGGAATTAAATATTAAGGATTATCAAAACGTCATCAAATATCATAATTGTAAATATTTTTATAAGCGGACCTAGTCAATTATTTTCGCTTGTGTAGTTTCTAACAACAATATTGCATTATCGTGTATCAAAATCGTGTAAATAATCTGGGACAATATTCCTGATGCAATATTGTTTAAAATAAATTCATTCGGTTTGTTACACCGTGAATCACTGATTGCCTTTAAGAACAAACTAATAAAAAGTATTATTTTGTACGTCGTATTTGTACAAAGAATAAAAATTTAACCATGATTACCGTGTAAGAATAGTCGGCGAGCTGCAACTCGGGTTAAACTCTCTATTTATTTCATCATCCATGTTTGAGTTTGTTGATTTGATCCTGTTGTTTATTTATTGGTTGTGCATGCTGGTTGTAATCAGTTATGATTTGTCCACCACGTACGTCACCGTTTGGTTAAGTTTTCGTTCGTTGCTCATGTTGCTTTTAGTTGAGTCCTGGCCATTTCTTTCTCTCTCTTTCTACAACTCTCTTTCTCTCTGACTCTGTTGAAATAATGTATTTATAATATATTTTTGCATACATATGAAAGCAATATTTTTATCACAAATGCAATATTTTTGTAAACTGATTGTTGCGAATTGTAAACCATTAAATTGGAAACCTAACCAAACGTGCGCGTTCGTTGTGAGTGTTTCTGGTTGGTGGATACTGATACGATACAATGCAAATGCAATACAAAGTGGCAAGTGCCTGAGTTCATCGTTATGTGTGTGCAGCTTGACGAATGAGAGGCGCGAGCAGGCCCGCAAGGACCTCAAAGGGCTCGAGGACACCGTCGCCAAAGAGCTACAGACCCTGCACAACCTGCGCAAGCTCTTCGTGCAGGATCTTCAGGTATTACATCCCTACAATCACTCATTATTCATTGTTTACACGCTCGCTTCATAAGCGAACTACAAAAATACAGAATCGCAGATCATTCACTGTTCAGTTTCATCACCAGCAACAGTAAATACTTCATTACATCCTTGGTAACAGGAATGTAATGAGTCAGTTACCGCCCGCCGGCGATGAAAGCAAATTGACATTATTGTTATTGTAACAATATATTAATCATCGCAAATAATAAAAATTTGTCATGATTGTCATAGTAACAATACGTTAATCATCACACTATATATATTTCAAAATATTTGTGGACCGATTTTCCAATCTCCAGATAAAGTTCCCAATAACTATTAGCGGGATAAAAATTACCTCGAAATGATAGCACAAATTGTAATAATTATACTAAAGGCTATTTTCTGATGTGATATTTTTTCAATTATCCTGTATATAGTTATCGAGAACTTTATCCGGAAATAGAAAAATCGGCCCTAAAACATATTAATTTATTTTTAGTTTCTAGTAGAAAAAATTGTATTTGTCCTAACGAAACTTAAATTTTAAACTTGGTTTAAATTAATGAAAGCAAATCGAAGTTGCATGTCATATAGAATAATTGACATTGCTGCCAAGCATTCGATATGCTTTTATTTATCTAAACTAAGTTAAAAATGTAAGTTTTGTTGGTGCATTTGGCCATACATTTGTATCACAAACCTAGTGAAATATAAATTTGTACGAATTCAACACAAAATCTAACGCGATTTGTTTGCTTCTTGAGGCCCGCATCAAAAAATCCGTTTCCGCCGAGGACAACGAAGACGACGGAGGGTCCCTTGCACAGAAACAGAAGATATCCTTCTTGGAGAACAACCTCGATCAGCTGACCAAGGTCCACAAGCAACTGGTCCGCGACAACGCTGACCTACGTTGCGAGCTTCCCAAACTCGAGAAGCGGCTTCGTGCGACGATGGAACGCGTGAAAGCGCTCGAGACCGCTCTGAAGGATGCGAAGGAAGGCGCCATGCGTGACCGCAAGCGCTACCAGTACGAAGTGGATCGTATCAAAGAAGCGGTGAGGCAGAAGAACCTCGCAAGGCGCGGTCCAAGCGCTCAGATCGCCAAGCCGATCAGGGCAGGACAGCAGCACCATGGCTTGGCTGGTACGCCAGGGATTCGAACCTTGGTGTCGCCTCTGGGGAGGATCATCGCCACCGAGGATCAAACCAAACGCAAGCCTATCAGCGTTGGAGGAAATCGGGGTGAGAACTGAACACAAGTTAGTTCCTGTTTTTCTTTTGATTTGTTTCTATTATTCATTGTGTTTAACGATTAGTTTGCTTTCGTTATTTATTGATTAAATAATTAAATTACAAGGTTACAAGTTTTTACATTTTGTTTACATTACGTATGTGTTGGCGAGTTCAAGTCTCGTTAATGACATCTTATAACAACAAGAATCTATTATATAGAGGAGCCCCATGCATGGGGATTTTGAGAACTGTAAGAGATGCCACTTTTTTTGGAAAAACTGAAAAATATCGTTAAATTTGTGTAATAATGTGGCAACTTTTGTCTGATTTAACCAACCTTGTATCTCTTAGTACTCAAGATCTCCATGCATTCGCATCTTATTTAAAACACCTTCTACCGGGTATTTCACGAAAAGCGGGCCATAGGCGTTTAATATGGGAAAACAGTTTTTCCGTGCGCATTGCGTCTGTCAAACTTTCTCTTGAATAATGCCATTTAATTATTTGTAATTTTTCTTCACGTGAATAATTTTCAATTTTTAATAAATTTGTAGAAATAATGTAAATTTTGCAGACATCAAAAACTTATTTTAAACAACACAAAACTTCAATATGAAGTAGGTGGCTCAGTGGTATCGAGTCGGCCTATAGATTCGAGAATAGTTTTCCTATGTTACCCGGTTTATATTTCCGAGGAAAAATGTTTGTAGTGAAAAATTATATCCTGCTGAGTTGGTAAGAGTGATATTTGATGCGAGATGTGTTTGGTGTTCCAGATGAAAGCTGAACTGTGAGCCGTTCGCTGTTCCATCACACACAGTAACAGTCCTGGCTCACATGAGCAACACAAGTTAAAAACCGTTGGTGCTTAATTTCGTATAGAAGGGCAAATGTTAATAATACATAATAAAATAAAATCATGGCTAAATTTTAATAATGATATCTTGTCACTGAATTACTATGTAGTGCTTATGTGGCTTAATCTAGTTTAGAGTGCGCACCCGAACAGTAATAAAATAAAATAAACAACACAGGTTTACATTGGGAAAGGTTTAGTCATTTATTGCAAGAGATTTTGATAAGTTTCAGTCTATATGTAATAACGTCCGCTCATAAACAATCGTATTCCACATCCTAAATATAACCATCTATAACATAATCTAACTTATTTTATTTTGGAATTGTCGGAAAGTAGTTGTACTTGGTTATATGTAAAATGTGAATACTACACTTATCTAAAATTAAATTAGCTTCCTCTTATGCTGCTTGAGAATTGGCTGGGAAGTTCTGTGTATTTTTTTGCCGCTAACTGTGAAATTACACGCGTTGGTAATTGTCAAGATTCACAGTAATGTCTTCGTTCGTATGCCCAAGATATGTAAATGCTGTTGAATATTTTAGTACGTCATGTAATGAAATAACAATCATTGTATGATACATTGCGATATCGCATTCTAATTCATTTATATCTGTCAATTGTCAATGGGTTTTAAATTGTTTTTATCAGCACTTGCTCATTTTTCAGCCACGTTTTACACAAAATGAGTTGTTTGTAATTTTCAGTGATTGAAATTTGTTGTGTAGAATGTTTTTGAAAGATGGGCAAGTAACAAATTTGTACATTGAATGAAGGCACCAAGTGCAGCAGCATACTATGTCGACATCTGTGTCTGTATTTATTTAATATTTTATCACCGTAATATTTGTGCTCTTAGCATAGTTATTAATGTGATATTTTTTAGTTAAATCATTAAAATGAATTCCTTATCTGTGCAGATTTCTAATTTTGTATATTTTGATGCACTAAATTAATTTGATTAATTTATTTAATATCGATTAAATTTTCTATCGTATACTCGTTAATTTTATTTTCCGTTTTATTTATTAATATTAAGTTGACTCATTGTTTGAGAACTGACTTATGAAAGTAAGTTTTTAGTATCTCAAAGCAATTGCGTCTACTTTCTGCCTGACACAAAACGACACTAAAAGCGTTTGTGCCCAACAGGCGATCTTTAATAATTTATTTACGCTAGAAACCTTATTGCATTCTAAACTATGCATGCGATTAGTGCAATATAAATAATCAAATAACAACACTTCTATTTCTTAAAGAATGCAATAAGTTTCATTAGTCTTTATTTTTGTAGGCTATTTCAAAACCGTTTGTTTCTTCCAAACAAATATATTTTTTCATCAACACAAAAATGTATATTAAACCGCAACTTAGTTAATAGTAGGGGAATTAATCGAGGTAACTTATTTTATTAGTAAAATTTTTTAAGAATTGTTTTTAGTAGTGATATGTGAACAAAAAATGTAACAAATTTCTTTACATGTCTTTTTTACTCGCTAGTGATCAATTTTTGTGAAGGCCTCAGGAATATTTTGTTGTGACTTCAGTTCGATTGCATTTTGTAGCATCTCATGTTCCGTTTTGTCGTCATTGCACTGTAGGTAATAATTCCTATTACTATGTACCCTCGACTACAGCTTTTATTGTATTATAATTTATTGTTACATAAACAATGACTTAGAATTTGAAAAATCTATGCTGCAATTTATTTATTATTCTGGTGGAATTATATTCTAACAAATAAAACAGATACATTCACATGTAATTTGATAAATCTATCACCTAATCAATATATTTTTATTTAAATATTCTTATTTAAGTTCATTCATAATTCATAACACAGGTAAATAGTTTGAAAAAGAAATTTAAGTTTTAAATGAGCCATAATACGCTCATTCACCAACGTCAGAAAGTCTTTTATGCCGCTCACGAGCGTCAGAAAAATTATATGACATAAAAATGTTTAATTAGGTAAATATTTCGGCGTTTGAAGAAAAAAATAGCATATTTGAAGCGAAAGTGATTTTTTGTGCCTCATTTGTAATGTCAATACGTACAGATTCACCACAAAAAGTATCCCTTTAGCTCCTTTTAAAATATACCATTATTTCTGTTATAGTTTTTTTTTTCAGAAAAAAAATTCTTATGTAATTGGGTTAAATTAGGTTATCACATTTGTTAATAAACAACGAATTTTCTGCAAAAATGATTAAATAGTGTTTTCGCTGAATTTAATTTTTGGTTTCCCGCCAGTGATGTCACTCAACAAGTTCTTCAACTTCTTGTGCTTGACACTAGAGAGCAGCATCTGATGTCATCATTCTATAAATGGAAATGTCTGCAATGTGTTTTTGTGTGCAGTGACTGTGAGGTGTGTCGGTTTTAGTGATATTGGAATGTAATTTAACTGGATACATTAATTGATAAGATAAGGTAATTATCTAACACGTTAGTTGAACTGTTTATTAATTATCTACAATATCGATAAAAGATTATTAGTGCAAGAATTCGTTTATTTACTTTGTATTTACTGGTTTTCCTCAGCAACACTTTGACATTTCTGATTCTGAATATCATTTCCTATTGATTATAATACAGTAAAAATAAAACTAAAGGCCTAGTTTCATTCTTTTGTGCCTTATGCACTCTTATACTATGTAGGCGTCTTACTAACATGACTTCTTTCTTGATAACCTTGCGCGTTCTATTTATCCCGCAATAATTTATATGAAATGAACTGTTTATTTAATTAAATTACGGAGTATTTAGTATAATTAATTGTTGCTGCATGCCATCCCATTTCATTATATTAACTCCAAAGTAACACAAACCGAGTTAGCAATTTATTTTGGAAGTATTATGTTTTCCTGAACTAATTTTTATTTTTAGACTTTTTTACTATCCTTAAATTATAACGAATGGACTATTCTTATCAAGAATAACTATATTTAAAATTAATATTCTCTCACTGCTTGCAATTATGTTTTATCTTTCCTAAGCCCTGAGAATCAGCACTTGTTTATTTTTCGTTATCTATATTGTAAACATACATTAGTAGAACATGGAATATATTATTTTAATAATGTATTAAAGTTACAGTTAGAGAATAAAATATCTAATTGTAGATATACAAATAATTGCGCTGATTTTAAAATCATGTGCTGTGGGAACAAATGCACTTAAAAGATCATAAAAAGTGTTAAAGGGTTTATTGAACTGTCTATTCATTCAGGGCTTTTTTCCACATCTTCAGCGAAGTACAGTCTCATAAAGATACAAACATGAAAAGGAAACCACTATCCGATTAAAAGACAAGAATAGTTTCACCATCACTTTCGTTACGTCACATTTTGCTGACACATTTGTGTTAGTCAGTCCTGAAAATATGATTTAATCAATGTTTTATCGCGGTGTGCTCAAAATTTGTGGAATTAAAACAAAAAATAAACAGATGACAGTTAGCGATAACTTTTGTCATCCACCTGATTTTGACAAGAATTGAGTATTACTCAGTTGCTCAAGTTACTTTATAAGGCATGATAGAAACTTGTTTATTGCATAAAAGTAGTTGTCAATGAATTCTGTTACTATGACGTCGAGTGATTTCTGCCTACGGTGTAACAAAAGAATATCGTATGAAACGTCATTACACATTTCCAAAAACTGTTTTCATTTGTTTTATTATTTATGCAAGCTATTCTCAATCTCAATATATCTTTCATATATTGCATCGTATTTTTTTCTTCATCAAACTTTTCTGATTTATTTTATACATACGGTTCTAATAAAATTGGTTGTACTTATGCTGAATTGCAAGAAAAAATAAAGAGCTCTTTAGTTAAAGAACTGTTTGTCTAGCAACAGTATCAATAGCGTTTTTCTGAAATTTATTGAACCATTAGTTGCTAATGAACCGATATAACTTTCATGCAACCCAGCATTAGAATGACAGTTGGAAATGAACGATATTTATTCAAGTTATTTTGAAGTTACTATATTTTAATTTCCTGATGTGTATTTACTAACATTTCTTGTTGGTATTCATTGCCAGCAAATAATGTTTTATCTTATCTAAAGATTCTACATGCATATAGTCATAATCTCAGTAAATATTTGTAGAAAAATGTTGAATTATTTGAGTACGGTTCTGTATCACCCACGCAAATGTATCATGATTATGTAGGGCGCCAGGTAGGCGCGTAGGTCGAATTAAAGTAGGAGATTTCGAATATGGTTCTTTCTTACATTCATAATCTTATACTCAGCATTTCACAGAAAAGTCTTAGTCAACATAAACAATCATTCTCATTTATTCTTCTTCTTAAAATCACGATGTTTAACTTTATATCAAACATTCAATTATAAACATAGAATGTGATTCATGTTTGGCTGTTTTAATGTTTGCTTGTTAAAGAAGAACTGTTAGAATCTGTTTCAACTTCAAGTGGAGAATATAAAATGGACCAGTTTAAATTTAGATTTTGTGTGCAAGTTATCTAAGCGTAAAATGAGGGGATGTTATGTATTTTAACGAAAATATAACAGGAACTAAGGGTAGATAAGAACAGATAACTAACTAGTAAATAACCGCTCCATTAATTTATGCAGGAAAATCCTTATTTTAATTGGATTATAGTAGTAAACTACTGGTACAACAGTAATTTAATTAATTAGTAATACTAAGGCCCGGTTACATATAGCGAAATTAACTATATAATTGTGTAATGGCTCAGTGGTATTGAGTCGGCCTGGGGATCCTAAGAATCCTGGTTCGATCCCCACAGACGACAAACATTTTCACCAATTTAATAAATATCTCTGTGGCTCCCCCGCCACTAACATCTTTGAGGGCTGTGCATAAATCTATCACTTACCGAAATCTGCTTCGGTAGAGTGCCACACCCAGTAATGGGTAAAATGATATATTTATTTAACTATGTTGAAGCATGTTAAAAATTAACAATGGCCAAGATGGCTGACACCACATTATATATATTTTCTAATTTTTATGTTATCGCTGTTTTGCTGGACAATGTCAATTTGTATATTTCCAGAGCATGTTAGCACAATTATCTTGATAAATAATTAGTAAAAATATCTTATTTAAGGAAATTAATTGTTATCATCCCTTATCTATTTAACTACTATTATTATTTCAAGGAAATGTTCAATCAATGTTTTTATAAAATGGATTACATTGTTACTAATGATTAAATCATTATAATTCACCCACGTTCGCAATTATCTATAATCTTTTGTAATACAGTTTAGAAAGTGTAATTATTTCAATCGTTCGAACAAGGACGTCCAACTAATTTTCAGCGGAAGGGTTAAATTGTAAAATACTTTTCTAAGAGAAAAATGTGAATTTTCGGTTGATCTAGTTCAAATATCGTAAAGTTTTAAAATATGTTTCTATATCAATCAGACTACGAGAAATTGAATGCCGTTGAGCGCATCTTCATATCTCTTTTAATTATGGAGTTACATCGATTTTTGACTGTTTTAAAATCTGAACTTTGAGAGCTTATATCTCGAAAACTAAAAGAGATATTGAAATGCGGTTTGAACCAATGTATTTCTCGTGTTCCAATTAACTTACATGTGAAATTAAAAAAATTAAAACTATAATTTTTTTTCGACTTTTTTCTTTGGCATTATTTCTAAAAGTTGACGAGATAATAAAAATCTGTGAAAACCGGTGGATTCCTCGCTTGAAAATACGTAGGTATGCAAATTTTTAGAATTTTTGCTCTGCGGATAAAATTTTTAGAACAAAAAATCTTAAAATGGCCAAAATCCATAAAAATGTTAAGGTAAATGCCTTAAAAAATTGGCGATTTTAGAAAATCTGTAATAAAATATTTATCCGTTCGATTTTTTTTATGCAAATTTCCATACCTATGCATTTTTATGCGAGGAATCCACTGGTTTTCATAGATTTTAATTATCTCGTCAACTTTCCGAAATTTTGCTTTCCCAAGGAGGAAAAGTAAATCCATTTTAATAGCAACTGGAAAATGACTGTATTATTTGACATTAGTCACAAAAAGTATTATTTTTTTTTAATATTAATCACATTTTTTGAGATAGTGGTTACCTAGTTACTTTTTAATAACTTTTCAAATTCTTTTAATTTTGCCAATCTCAAAATGCGTTGAATACTGTACTGCAATTTTCTTCCAATTACTATTCTTTCATTTTTTAGGTATGAAGTCTACACTACTTTTGTTGGCAGTCCTTTACACTGCCACAACATATGCACAAGTCGCCGAGAAGCTTATCCAAAATCCCTGCATCACCAGGACAACGTGCCATGAATGTATCCAGACGCCAACGTGTGCGTGGTGCTACGATCCTGTAAGTATTAACATAGACAGAAATATACGCGCATTTATTACTTAGTTTCTTGTTATGAATAGGATTTCGGAGACAAAAAGCGATGCTACCAGCCAGCATCAATGTCAACCAACTCTTTCGCGTGCCGCGAAGAGTTCATCTGGAACCCGGATAACGAAATCCGAGTCATCATGAGCAAAGAGCTCTCGAAAGCGCATTATGTCTCTGGTGGCAGTATGAGCGGTGGTTCCAGTTCTTCCAGTTCTAGTAGTTCATCCAGTTCCTCCTCATCGTCTTCTTCCTCTTCGTCTTCATCTTCCTCTTCGTCTTCTTCAAGTGCCTCCGAAATTGTTCAAGTTGCTCCTCAACATATTAACCTCAAATTAAGAATAAGTATGACTGTTTTTTAATAGTTATTTGTGTACTTACTTAGAGCAGAAAGTAGTCTGTCACTCTTATATCGAGATCGATGCAACAATCATGTAAGAGCGGCAAGGACACTTTCTGCTCGTGGTGCACACAATACTTTTTGTACGACCATTTAGAAACCCAAGAAAAATAATTTAAAATCATTTTTGACAGTTTTTCTGTGTTGAAATTCGCTTAATGTTGACAGTTTACTCTTGCTTAATCGCTCGGCGAGTGGCAAACGTCAACTTTCTTACAGTTGAAAATGTCTACTTTCTGCTCGGTCGTAAAAAATAATATTACATTATTTTAATGATTTGTTTGTTAATAGATGAGGCGTATCAGTTCAAGATGTTCTATACTCAAGCAGAAGATTATCCCGTGGACTTATACTACCTTATGGATCTCAGTAAATCTATGGAGGACGATAAGGATAAACTGTCCAGTTTAGGAAACTTATTGGCTGAATCTATGCGAAATATCACATTAAATTTCAGACTTGGTTTCGGTAGCTTCGTCGATAAGGTCGTCATGCCTTACGTCAGTACGACTCCCAAAAAGTGAGTTTATTGTGACAAAAGCTTTTGCATCTTTGCTTTGAGTGATCTTTTGTTTCTATCTCACAAACGTGTAGTTTCCATTGTTTTTCTTCATATCACTAGGTGTCATTGTAGTGTCTTTTACTTCTAGATTCTTTATATTTCTTCAACTAAATGAACATTTAAACTAGATTCATTTCGTATTTCTCGCCTTACAATATCAGTTTATCTTCAAAATGGTGGACATTCCATTACACTTCAACTTATATTTTAATTATCAAACTCATATCATGTTGTTAATTAAAAAATCAAGTAAACAGTCACATTGTTGTATATAGTAGCTCACTATACATAAATGTTTTACTATATTCATTTGGAAACTGCACATAAATTAGGTTATGTTTTGCTGACGTGTGATTTGACAGGTTGGTGGCCCCGTGTGAGAACTGTGAAGCTCCGTACGGGTTTCGAAATCACATGAGTTTAAGCACTAACACGAATGAATTCTCAGTAAGTTCTAACTTTAAATTCACTTATTTAACTTCCTGAAAATCATAGTTCCTTCCTTCCAATTTTCAATTCCTTCATCCTGGCTCTTGAATGAATGACGGGTGCATGGTGAAAAGATATTATTTAATTTGTACGTTTTAGAAACTAGATTCCTGGTGATCATCTGGTATGTCGTTATGTTTGTAAATAACAATTGTAATTTGTATTGTTTATGATTAATATTTTAGTAGTTCTTTTATAAAATAACTATAGTTGAATTGTAGAATGGTTCGAAATCTTTTTTTTAATTATTTTTCTAGCATGACCGCATGTGTTGTATTGTTTTTATATTTATTTTTTCGTATGTTCTCCAAATATTAAACAACAATTATTAATTTAATTAAAGAAAGATTTAAATATGTATAAATGAAACAAGTCAAACAATTTTTAAGATTTTTTTAATTCTAAACTTTTTCCAAGCTTAAAATTTAATTATCAAAATCTAAATATAGTCTTAACTTAGTAATAGCCAATGAAATCTGCAAGTCGCAAAGAGCGTAAGTAATTTTAATGTTGCTTGTTTCATTTAACTTTCGATGAAGTATTTGTAATAAACTACAGTCCATAAGTAGTGGGTAACGTTACGTGTGCGTAACGTGCCATTAACGATCCAGTTAGCAGTGACTACTGATTGTTGCATGTCGGTGTTTGTTGATGGTTATAGTTTGAAGGAGCCATGTCAGAATTGCGCGGCCCCGTACGGTTTCCACAATGTCATGCAGTTGTCTCAAAATACGGAGCAGTTTGCCGTAAGTTACCTGAAACCAAAACGCTCGCTTTTGGAACTGTTAACGATAATCAATAATCAACGCTTCGTTATTAATGTCTGGGCTGTGGTCTGCGGTGTTGTGTTGTTCCTTGTTGTTTATTCCGTTTCCATGACTATCCACACATTGTTGCCTGTTTTTCCACTTGTGTTCTCTGATCTAACCTTACTGGATTGACTCTATCGTCGAAAAAGTTATGCCAATATGATATCAAATCAAGTTCTGTTTTTGCTCATTCCTCTTATACACAATTTAATTTATAATATTAATCTGTCTCCTCTTCAAATTAAAATATATATACGTAAAGTTGTGAGGTGAACAATTGCCTAAAGTCACGTGATATATGTGCTTGGCATCACTTTTCGCCAACGTCTAAGCCTGGTAGAGCCTATCTATTTAGTAATGTTAGATCAATTATTTTATTGCGCACGAATTTACAAAGAACAAACAAAATTTATTACAGTTATAAACTTTGTTCATTGTAATTTCGAGGTTTAGTTTTATTTAATTTACACAAATTTAACATGTTAACGGCGCTTAAATCATGAACAAATATATTTAAATGCTTAATACACACGAGAAATAATAAACATCCTTAAATAGTATAAAAATTGCGTATGAATTAAGCATTATGTAAATAAATTCATTTTTTCATCATATCACACATATTTATATCATTTGAAATATATAACACGTTTTCTTTTGAATTAACATACTTTTCTAACTAGGTTCTGTAAAAATTATAATATTAACAATATTTATTTATGAAGCATATGGTGAAACACGCAGCAGTATCAGGAAATCTGGATGCTCCAGAAGGTGGGTTTGACGCTATTATGCAAGCAATTGTTTGCCGAAAAGAAATCGGATGGAGAGAAAAAGCCAGAAGATTATTAGTCTTCTCAACTGATGCTGGCTTCCATTATGCTGGAGATGGAAAAGTATTACTCTTATTTAATAGTATTTCAACGTCCATCACATACGTTTTACTTTATAGTTGGGTGGAATCATCACGCCAAATGACGGTTTATGCCATTTAGATAAAAGATATGGAAACTACACTCACTCTAGCGTGCAAGATTACCCAAGTATCTCTCAAATTAATCTTAAAGTAAAAGAAAACGCCATTAATGTTATTTTTGCGGTAACAGAAGAACAAATTACAATTTACAAACAATTACAACAGCATATTGAAGGTTCTTTCAGTGGAAAACTGTCCGCAGATTCTTCCAATGTTGTCGATTTAGTAAAAGAGCAATATCAGGTTAGAACTAATATAAATATTGTTTGAATTTTGTTAAAAGTTTTATTTCAGCAAATTTCGTCTTCGGTTGAAATGAAAGACAACGCCATGAGTGGAATTAGAGTGAATTATTATTCCACTTGTTTGAATGCGAACGGTTCACCAAAACAGACAAACAAATGCGAAAATATAAAGGTCATTTCCAATCTTTATTACTTCGATTGTTCTATGTTTAATATTTAATTATTTCAGGTTGGAGATGTAGTACAATTCAACGTAGAAATCGAAGTAACCGCTTGCCCAAAAGATCCCAAAGACTGGAAACAAACCCTACAAATTTACCCCGTTGGTATCAACGAAAGTTTAGTTGTCGATTTAGAAATGTTGTGTTCTTGCCCATGTGAATTCCCCGGACATTACGTAAGTTACTTTTTTCTAACAGTTGAACAATGTTTACCTTATCTCATTTATAGGCTTACATCGAAAACGCCGCAGAGTGCAGAGGACACGGTGTATACAAGTGTGGTATTTGTGAATGTGATCCCGCCTTTTTCGGCAGACATTGCGAGTGTTCAACGACTGGATTGACTGAGATCGATTTAACGCAAAGTTGCAGACCTGATAACGTCACTACGATTGAATGCAGTGGCAAAGGAAACTGTGTTTGTGGAGTGTGCGAGTGTCATAATCGAGAAAACAAAGATGAGGTACGAGCAAAATAAAATATTTCGAGATTTTCATAAATCTTCACTGAACAAAAGAAAACCAGTCTCAAAAAAGTTTTCTTACAAGTTCTGCAAATGATACCGAATTTATCTAATCTTATTTGATGTATTTATTTGTTATTCTGCACAACAGGAACTTAATTTCAATTACAGTACCTGGGACCTACAGCTTATAGTAGAATCCGAACCACTCAGATACAATCGTATTTATTTTATATATACGTTGATGTTAGTGAGATATGAACGCACGACCTCTTGCTAGTTAATTAAATACCGCAAATGTTGCCTCGCTTTTATCCACTGGGCTATGCTGACAAGTTAAGTTAACAACTAATTACTTTCCTCCAGGTGATTTCTGGCCCATTCTGCGAATGCGACAACTTCAGTTGCGACCGGCACAAAGGCGTGTTGTGCTCTGGTATCGACCACGGCACCTGCGTGTGTGGTGAATGCCAATGCTTCAGCCCTTGGAGCGGTTCGGCGTGCAGCTGCCGTGCATCCAACGACACATGCTACCCCCCAAATATGGAGAATGCAGAGATTTGCTCTGGACACGGCGAATGCGTCTGCGGACAATGCGAATGTGAGAAGACAGAAAATGCTAGATATTCGGGCAAATACTGCGAGAAATGTCCAGTGAGTAGAAAATAATTTTGTTGTTGGTGAACGGTAAGATATAGGAACGGTGATTTATTACAGACGTGCCCGGGAAGGTGTTCGGAATTCAAGGAGTGCGTGCAATGCCAGATGTACAAGACTGGAACTCTAACTAAAGAAGAATGTGCAGCAAATTGTACTTTTGTTCCTATTACCGTACAAAAAGTAGAAGGTATAAATATGCTTATTATTTTATGCAAAGTAGCTTTAAATAATTTTTTTAATTTACAGCTGATGAAGAAAAAGATGAAAATCTGTGTGCTTACTACGATGAAGACGATTGTAGATTCGCGTATGTTTATTATTATGACGAAAACAATAAGGTTATCATTAAAGCACAAGAAGAAAGAGAATGTCCGCCAAAAGTAAGTTATTAGTAATAATCATTTAATAAATGACCATTAGATGAGCATCTCTGAATACATTATGTATCTAAAACACTTTTCATGTTTCCGTTCAATATTTTGGTTAATCAATACGTTCATTTCATTTTTCATTATTTAGGTGTTCATTTTGGGCATCGTACTTGGAGTAATCGCTGCCATTGTACTTATGGGGCTCGCTTTTCTGTTATTGTGGAAACTGCTTACTACGATTCATGACAGAAGAGAATTCGCAAAGTTTGAAAAAGAAAGAATGATGGCAAAGTGGGATACTGTACGTATTTTTTTTTGTCATTTAACATAACTTTATATTAATTGTGACTGTTTCTAGGGTGAAAATCCAATTTATAAACAAGCTACATCTACGTTCAAAAATCCAACATACGTAGGAAAATAAAAATGATGAAAGATCTGATTTTAAACTGTAAAGTAATTAAGTAATAGCATCAGTTCATCAATGTGCCTATAATATATGCCTTCTCATTCATAACGATTTATCATTTTTAATATTTCGACTTTTAGAGCAACTAATTTATGTTTTATAAACATTTATTTAATATAGACTAACTTAATTTTATGTGTGTGTTTGTGCCTTATGAATCTCGAAAATAAAAATAGATATCCAGTTGGCAATCGAAATGAAGGGAAATAAGCGTAGTGTCAGCTACGTCACTGTTATTCACAGGGAACTTTTGTTTTGTTTGACCTGATCTCTGGTCCTTTAGTTATTTATACGATTTTATTTTAAATAAATAATTTGTGTTTAAAACCAATCTTTAATAAGTCAAAAATTTGATTTGATATATTTTAATGTTGCTTAAATCTGTTGAATTCTAATCAAGTAGATAATGAGTAATTTTAAAAGAGAAAAACTGAATTATCATTATTCATTAAAAAAAAAATAGTATTGCATACAATCTGCAACTATTTGAGTAGTCTTAAATGAACAACACTTATGTATATAAGTAAAATGAGAAATCTATTTCTGGACCGGTTTTTTCTACGTTGATAATCTACAGTAATTTGTGAGAACAACATAAGACACTACGCTTATTTCTACAGTTTATTATTGCAGCCGACCAGTATTTGAATTCAAGATTATTACGGTTAATATACAAATAATGTAATGGCTGTATTGAAAAATAAATGCAATATAGAATGATTTAATTTTGTAATGGATATCTAAAATACTGTAAAAATATTTGTTATTAAGTTAGTTTTATATTTGTTATTGTGAAGTAATATCTACAATTTTGAATTTTTTAAGCGCCACTAGTGGAATAAATGTTTTTAACCAACGATATTACATTTCTATTATTGAAAAACATTTTAATACGACCTTAATATTTCAGTTCGACTCCACAGATTTTCTATAAGATTTGATAACTACCTCTAGGTGGGTTAACAAGTTTGACCGCCGGAGATGCTATCAAAGAAGTTTGGAAAAACAAAGACAACGAAGAATTATGTTTAACTAATTTTAATAATAACACATTTATTCAACTTACCTTTGTATACACAGAAGGATATTTTCAATTTGAAAATTAACTAATTAGGTATTCGGTGCTAACGATTATAACATTTTAATCTCTCCAAGTAGGTAATTATCTACATCTAATCTTTTTTAATACGGTAGGTAGAAAATACATATTTTAGTTATTTGGCAAGGGCGCCTGAATTACATTTTTTAATTTGGATCAAATTTGCTGTTAAATTCCACCATGTAATAAGCACTGCATTTGTTAGAACCAAATTTTATGTAACTTTATTTTTTTGACCTTTTCCACCTACATTTTTGATAACCTTCCTTTATATCAGCGAAATTCTACTTTTTTATCTTCTTATTGAAGTATATATTCACCATCATTAACTATATAAGTAATTTCTCTTGGAATCAAGTGATTTTAAATTAATTTCTTGATAAGAAAACGAGTTCAGTTATTTTATAATTGTTTTTTAGGTATGAAGTCTATACTACTTTTAGTGATAGTCCTTTGCACTGTCAGAACGTATGCACAAGAGTTCGGCGACAGGCTTCTGGATCCCTGTATCTCCAGGACAACGTGCCATGAATGTATCCAGGCACCAACGTGTGCGTGGTGCTTAAATCCTGTAAGTATCAATATAACATAAAATTCGATCAATTAAAATTTATATATATATATATATATATATATTTTGTAAAAATTAACTTATTGGAACGCATTTTTTGTAAAATTTACGCTCATTTTCAAGAATTAAAGTCTAAACCACGCACGCAACACAAACTCAATTTTTAAATGAAAGTAAAGAGATCCACACCCAGTAATGGGTAAAAGACGTGATTATATATTGATTTATAGTTATTTTTTAAAATTTAATCCATATCTTAAATTTTCTTTTAGTGAGCGTAAAATAAATAATAATAATTTTAATTTGTAATGAATAGAATTTTCAAGACGAGCGATGTTTCCAAAACGAGTCACCGCTCGATTCGTGCGGCTTAGAATTTGTCTATTATCCGTATAACGAATTGCAACAAATTAGAAGAGATGTCTTATCCCAACCGCGCTCTATTTCCGAAGTCGATACCAGCGGTAGACCCAGAGCTTCTGGTTCATGGCGTAGTAGTGCATCCAGATCTTCACCAAGTTCTTCATCTTCTTCAAGGGCCTCAAAAATTATTCAAATCGCTCCACAACATACTAAACTCAAATTAAGAATAAGTATGTCATTCTGTTGTACATAATATTAATTTTTAATCATTTGTTTGATAATAGACGAACCTCTCAAATTCAATATGATCTATGGTGAAGTAGAGGATTTTCCGGTCGACTTATACTACCTTGTCGATCATAGAAAATCTATGATAGATGACAAATACGCAGTGGCCAAATTAGCAGATCTTTTAGTAGATTCTATGGGCAATATCACATCAAATTTAAGACTTGGTTTCGGTAGCTTCGTTAGTAAGGGCCCGTGTGAGAATTGTGAAACTCCGCATGAGTTTCGAAATCACATGAGTTTAAGCAGTAACTTGAAAGAATTCTCAGTAAGTGCTAATTTTAATAATTAATTAACGTCAAAGTCTATCTTATGCTCTTTTACACACTTATTAATATATATTAATTTATTTATTCTTTGTTAAGCGTTTGGTGAAAACTACGACAGTGTCTGAAAATCTGGATGCTCTAGAAGGTGGATCTGATGCTATTATGCAAGCAATTGTTTGCCATAATGAAATTGGATGGAGAAAAAATGCCAAAAAAATATTAGTCTTCGTATCTGATGCTGGCTTGAATTATGCTAAAGATGAAAAAGTATTCAAACTATTATAAATTAATATCTTATCATCTACTACATAAGTTTTCCTTTATAGTTGGATAGTAGTATCACTCCAAATGATGGTTTATGTCATTTAGACAACAAATATTACAATCATTCTGAAGTGCAAAGTTCTCCAAATATTTTTCAAATCAACCAAAAAGTGAATGAAAATGGCGTTAATATTATTTTTGCGGTAACAGAAGATCAAATTTCAAATTACAAGCAATTACAGCAGCATATTGAAGGTGCTTCCATTGGAAAACTGTCTGAAGATTCGTCTAATATTGTTGATTTAATTAAAGAACAATATCAGGTTGGAATTAATATAAATATTGTTTGAATATTGTTAAAAAGTTTGGTTTCAGCAAATTTCATCTACCGTTGAAATGAAAGACAATGCCACAAGTGAAATTACTATAAATTATTATTCCACTTGTTTGAATGCGAACGGTACATTAAAACAGGCAAACAAATGCGAAAACTTAAAGGTCATTTCAAATATCTTTTACTTTGATTGTTTTGTGTAACAATATTTAATTATTTCAGGTTGGAGATGTGGTCGAATTCACCGTAAAAATCAAAGTAACAGCTTGCCCAAAAGATCCCAAAGATTGGAAACAAACTCTACAAATTTACCCCGTTGGTGTCAACGAAAATTTAGTTGTTGATTTAGAAATGTTGTGTTCATGTCCATGTGAACATCCTGAACATTCCGTAAGTTTCATTTTCTATCACTCTGGCTAGTGGTCACCTAATCTGTATTTTAGACTTACAACGAAAAATCCCCACATTGCTTTGGAGGCGGAACGTACAAATGCGGTATTTGCGAATGCGATTCCAAATTTTTCGGCAAAAGATGCGAATGTTCAGCAACTGAAACGTTTGAGATTGATAAAATACAGAATTGCAGAATTGATAATGTGACACAAGTTGATTGCAGCGGTGAAGGTGAATGTGTTTGTGGGCATTGCAAATGTTATGCCAGAGAAAACAACCAGGAGGTAAGAACAAAATACTGTCTTTAACAATAAAAAATAGAAATTTTAGTTTCAATAAAATCGGTTAAATTGCTTGTAACTGAGATATCCTGCCGCAATTAGATTTCAGGCTGATAGAATAAAAAATAAAACTCATATTTTTAGTTGGACATTTATAATAGTACATTCCAAATTTCATTGAACTGTTTTTTGTTTTTCGAATTGTAAATCTTTCATCTAGATCATTCCTATTTTACCCATTAGTGAGTATGATTCACTATCTTAAAACAAAATGGTTGCAAAAATTCAAATAAGCCGAGAAGATAATGATTAAGTGTAAAAAATGGATTACTTGGCTAAAATTTGTTAAATTGGGGACGTTTACCTTCAAATGTTTGGTTTTTAAATTCAAATTTAACTGCAACTTTAACGGTTGTATAATTTTATAAACATAGAATCATGTAACTTAACTTAAATTTACTAAGACTTGAAAATGACTAAATTTAAGCCTAGTAATCCATTTTTACACTTAAAAATGGTTGCAGTTTGTTCAAAATTTATTAAAAATTCTTCTTCCCCAGGTGGTTTCTGGCAAGTATTGCGAATGCGACAACTTCAGCTGTGACCGGCACGACGGAAAGTTGTGCTCGGGTGTCGACCATGGCACCTGCGTATGCGGTGCGTGTCAGTGCGTTAGCCCTTGGACTGGGCCGGCTTGCAACTGCAGTGCATCCAACGACACGTGTTACTCTCCCAATTTGGAAAACGCAGAGATGTGCTCCGGACACGGCAAGTGCGTCTGCGGACAATGCGAATGCGAGGCGACAGGAAATGAACTTTATTCGGGCAAATACTGCGAGAAATTGCCAGAGAGTTCAATAATAATACAAATTTAATTTAGCATATTTGCTGTACAAGAAAAATAAGAAATGTAATAAACATTCTAGGTTTAATATCTGTATATACTACTGAATAAAACTAAATTACAAAATAATACTCTTTATTGTAACTGTAGTAATAATTTTTTTTTTTACTTCTGTCTTAATATCTACATTTATTTGACAAAAATTTATATCATCTGTCTTAAATTATATAACTTTATTTTCTTATTTCTCCGACTATATCAACCTACTTTAGCCCTGCTTCCGTTTCTTCTAAAATTTCCTCTACTGTTATCTTTTCTTCCCGCCCTATAATGTTGTTGATAATGCAATAATGGCAAAAATCATGTTAGAGATAACAATGTTATAATTCTTTTAAAGTTTTTAATGTTTCTTTATTTGCTTAATTTTATTTATAATTCAGATTATATTGTTATATTAAAGTAGAGTGTCAAGGATTTTTGTTTTTTGTTTTAATTGTATAGTTTACTGAAATTTAATGATACTTTGTATTCTAATACTTGATTTTGTTAAATTCGGCAAATTCATTTAGTACATCATTTTGAAAGAACATTGGGCAAAAAATTAATGACAATTTAGTTGTTCAAAATATAGGCTTTAGGGCAATATAATTTGACCCAAGAAATCGATTGAGACCAAAATCAAGTTGATATCACCAACTGTTGACTAAAATTCTAAAAATAATTGGGGAGAAAAGTTATTTCTTTTATCTATTTTTTGGTTCCTTATTTTGCATTTTAAAGTTCCATCGTTTGTTATTTCATGTTTGAAGCTGTCTTCCGAATATTACATCAGCTAAAGTTATATCGATTGTATTTGATAATAAATACAGTAGCATGATTTAATGTTGTTACTAAAAAATGTTTGAATGCGACCCTGACATTTCAGTCCGACTCTGTATAAATAGGTGTATGTTGGCATTTAGAAGTCCTTGCTCCCAAGTTATTCTACTTATATTTATCTCTATTTTTTGTGGGTATTTTGCCGGGTGCGGTATGTAATTACCGAAATAAATTGTCAATAATTACAGGAAGTCTATTGATGACGTCTGCCATGAGTTAACGATTTTTGGGAGTTCATTCAATAGCTAGAGTAATGACCTATTATATTGATTTTTTATATTTTTGGGCATATATGAAAATATTTTTAGTAGTAGCCTACCGACGTAGATAGAATAGTTTATTATTTATAGAAGGTACTGAAATGAAGTAAAGAAAAACATTTTAGTAAAAAGGCAGATGTAAAAAATCTTTGAGCATTCATGAAATAGAGTAACAGCCTAGTAATACTTTTATGTATACTTCTCACAAAAAGTAATTATTTAAAGTTATACATGTACTGTTTATTCGACTGTGTTTGATTAGATTATATTGTAATATATTTACATAATTTAAATAAATTAGTAGGAGATTATTTGTTCTGAGTTATCTATTTATTTATTAGTCAAGGGTTTTGAACGCACATGTGGTGGAAGTCGCGTGATCCGATAATATCCGAAAATTACCGAAATGAATTTAAACATCGCAATATACTCTGAACGTCACATAATACGACACCGACTAAAAACAATATTGCAAAATATATAAATAATTTAATAATTGTAGTGCAGAAAGTAACGAATAACATCAAGTGTATTGTTAGTAATGAGATTTGATTCATATACAACAGTGACAACATTTACTTTGAATTGTTTACGTAAACAAAAGTGGCAGGTGATTTTGCAAACAAAGGCATATGTTGAACTATTTTAAACGTGAGAGAATGGCGATCTATGCTAAAGCAGTGCAGAATTTTTTTACCAATTACTTCAAACGAGAAGAAATTGAAGAGGACAAAGCAAGTAAAATCGAGACGTACATGAGCATTGTCTATAAGCTGTTAATTTGGGAAGATCCATTTTTAAGTGGTATCGCTCTCTTCGTTGCACATGTTTTATTCTGGTAAGTTACAGAGCAATTTTCGACGTAGTACTTTTCCATAATGTATATCTAATGTACTTTTTTATTATAACCAATAATTAAATCATATTTCTCATAACCCCTAAAACCGTAATATATTAGTCAGATATTGAATAATTGAAAACTAATATTGTTTTATTATTTACAGGATTGTTATACATTTTGAATTAAGATTATACGGACTATTTTTCATATCATTAATAACTCTGTTTGTGTTTGATGTTATCTTTGATAATGTCATCACACAAACAGATCGATCCCTTCCTCTCAAGAATATTAGGGAAACAATTAAGTTTTGTACTGCATTCTTGCAGTATTTAACTTCTTTGCGTCGAGAACACCCGGGAATGGTAAGACCTTGCAAGGTGTCAAATGTCAAAGTAACATGACTTTGATTCACACCTTTGATTTCAGTTTTGTGTGTGTATGTGTACTGCATTTTTGGTCTTAAGTATAATTGGACGAACTCTTTCTGGGCTATTTTTATCATATTTTGGTTTACTGTCATTTCTTTTAATTCCTGGAATAATCTACAGACTGCCCCCAGATGTTTTGGACACAATTCGACATACTTTACATGTTATAAGTACAGATGAAGGTAAATAAAATTATACGTTGTAAGTTAATGTCACTAATACATATTATTTTATAGGGGTTGTTGAGGAAACAGAATTGTTTCCTTCAGCACATGAGGATGGACTCTTAGAGGAAAAAGAAGGCGACTGTGACAGTTTGAAAACAGATCATACAGCAGGTGAATTATATTTTTATGTCTCATTATTTTGGCACTAAGGATGTAAACACAGAAAAAAATGTTACGTCAGATAATGTAACTACGTCATACTGATAAAAATTGTTTTATGGGATGTTATATTTTGATAAAAAAAAATATGATACACGTGTCTCTATTTTGTAAACATTAGTCACGCCTCGAGAATGTTGTAAACAAATTGACATCGGGATGCTACATTTGCAATTTTAATTATGGCCAACTATGATTGAAATTGCTTTATTATTAAAATAAAACAAATACGCATCAGGAAGTTCAAGTCCAAATGTTTACAATATTTGTTTTATTGCTAGAAGTAAACAAATACGCATCAGAAAGTTACAGTTAAAACATTTACAATTTTAATTGTGGCCTGCTATAATGAAATTTGTTTTAATATTTAAAATAACTTGTTGAGTATAATTTATGAATTAAGATTAAAAGAGATTTTTGGCAAAGTTAACACTTGTTGTTATCATGCTCCAATTACAGGATTAATTATATTTATTTCTGGATGTTCTAGATTCTTGCACAAATTCATTTATCAGTGGCGTGACTTCTATGCCTTCATATCTTGACGCAGAAGGAAGTTTAGATGGTCTAGAAGAAGATGACTTAGAACTCACAACAAATAAGATTCCAACATCTAACGGCTCAAACTATTCAAGTGATTCAGAAAGCGAACACAAAGACATAAAATTTGAAGCATCGCATTTTAACAAAGATAGTTCTTCAGACGAAGAACAAAATTATGAGCAAGGTCTGACTTTTTCGGAATTGGACACAACTGACAAAGCTACACAAGCAGCAGTTTCTTTCACGCAGCAGCTTAGCTCAGATATTTTGAGCAATTTGGGCAGTATGGGTAGTAGTTTAGTTAGTACTGTTCTTAAAACCGCCGCTGGTTCGGCGCCAACTGCTAAACCGCCCAAACGGAGCGATAGCGATAGTGACTTTGAAATTATTGACGAAGATGACATTCAAAGTGACGAAACATAAAAAGTTAGTTTATGTAAGTACTTGTAATAATTGTAATTATGATCGGTTTATAAATTTATTATAATTAATGCTTTATTTAAAACTTCGCTTAGGTTTATTTGTGATATTTTAGTTTTGTCTATAGACTTATTATTAATGATAGATTGTGTTTATTTATAAAATTTTCTTTAGTACGGACCTGTGGTTTAGGTCTTTTTACAATCTGATCGTAATGAAATTTATTTTATCAAGGTGCTGTTTAATATTGTAATAAAAACTAATTTTATTATAAACAAACCAGTGTGACGTTTTCATTCAAAGAAAGTTACTTTTGGTAGGTAGAAAACCTGATGTTTTTAAAAGTGTGTTTATTTTTTAAATCAATTGTAACAATTTCTTAAATTCGTATAACAAAATATACATATTTTAAACATATTTATCTCTTATTCATCCGTTGTCATTGGAACTATATTAATTCGTTGCGGTAAAACTTTTTCAAACGCTTCTTTGAAACTGAATCCTTCACTAACTCTTAAAAGAATTTCAAACACTAAAACAAAACACGAAAGTTCATTGTCCTTTAGTTTATTAATTGCTTTTTTATATACCTTGATTAATAGTAAAAACTTTTCTAGTTTTTACTGTAAAAAATTCACTAATAGGTAACTGACCATGTTGAATACCTTGTTCAACAGCTTTTTTATAACAAAGTCCCTAAAAAAATTAATTATAATATTTAAATTTTAAACGAGTAATACTGAGTTACCTTATGAGAATTGTGATCAACTAAACCTCCAATAATATATATTTTATCTTGTTCCAATTCTTTAATAACATTATCACTTTCGCTTGACAGATAAACTAATTTTTCTTTAGGGAAAACATCAATGTAATTTTCTTGATGAAAATGACAATCCCAATGTTCATAACCATCGTGTTTTCTCATTTCTTCTTTCGCCTTTCCCTCAAAACTTGTTAAGTGAAGTTGCATTGGAGTCTTTGATCTTCTATTTTCTGTGTAAACTCTTAAAATTTGTTTAATCACTTTACCTAGATCCTAAAAGAATACTACTAAGTTAATGATAGCTTGGGGATAAAAATTAACTTACTTTTGGTATCATAAGATCATCGAAACTTAAATCTATTACAACGCCCGTTTTGCAGGGACTATCACACATTTTACTTTGTTTTAATTGTTTTCTAGTAGGCCCCGTATCAATATTGTTTTTACGAGCTGCAATTTTTCTCTCCTTGGCCTTTTGTCTTTCCTTTTGCCGTTTTTCTTTTTTATTTGCTTCCCAGCTTAACATTTTCTTGTACTTTTTCAACTGACTTTTCGACAAGCTTTTAATGTCTTGACCATTAAATAAAACTGGAGTTTCATTATTAGTCTTGTCAGAATTATCGTCTGTTTCTTTAAAATCTGGAGTATTTTCATCTGTTTCTTTACGATCTGTTGAGCTGTCAGTTGTGCAATTTTTCTTGTTTGTGTATGTGTCATCTTCGTCACTGTCTATCTTACGTTTATCACTCATTTTGTTGTCTGTAATACTAATATCTATTTCTTTTTGGATTTGTGACATTTTTATTACTTCTTTGTTTCAATGTAACCTACAATTTATCACGTTTGCGGAAACTGTCAAGTTTAAAATTAGTTTAGTTAGTGAGACATAGATGTCAGTATACGTCCAACATCTAGTAAAATTTTTGTAAACATTTGTTAAAAACAAATGAAACTTGTTTATTATATATTTAGTAGTGTTTTTCATGTTATGTATTATTAATATTAGTGTAATGTTGTGTAGTGTTTAACAATAAATGTGTCGCCATGAACATGGTAAGTAATTCTACAATTTTATAAATATTTTCTTTAATATGATACGTACAAACTTTTACAACAAATATAAACAAATGATGAAAGAGTATGTTGTTTGAAATATACAAATGATATATCACTTCTCTTTTTTGTCTTTGACGTACAAATATACAAATAACAGTAGTATTAGAATTTCAATCAAAATAACAGTTCCAAAATATAACCAAGCATAAGTCATAAATTCCTTCGATTTTGAGTTTGAAGACTCTTGCTCTGTGTCGTTACTCTTTTCAATGTTTGAAATTGAACAGTCCCATTCATTGTTTTTTGTTTCAATTATGTATTTTGTGCCTATCTCAATTTTTGTAATACTAGTATTCTTACATATTTCATTCATAATTGATATATTCTTGCCAGGCAATTGTATTTGCTCCAGATATTTTAATTTATTATTTGAAATATCCAAAATTGAGAGGCTAGTTAAATCTTGAAAAGTTTCTTCATATAGATTTTGAATAGAACAATTTATTAAATATAATGCTATTAATGTTTCTGATTTTAAAAGTAGTGTATGTTGAGGAATTATAATTTTATTATGATCTAATATTAAAGTTTTTATACATTTTGCCATGTTAATTGGTATATGTTTTATTTTATTATTTGACAAATCTAAACTTATAATTTTATAAGTAGTATCTGTAGCTTCACATATATCATCGTCGATTTGAAATATATTATTATTTTTTAATTCTATTATGATATTTGTTGACTTTGATAATTTTAAAATATTGTTAGCGGTTAGATGTGTTATATGATTATTATTCGCTACATATTGTTTTGTTTTATTTTCTGTTGAACTTGTAAAAATCGTACAATCCTCTGCATTTATAGTCTGTATTTCAGTATCAGAACAGTTACATATTATATTATCTTCAATTTCATATGTACATTTTTCTGAGCAACATAATTGAGACATTTGCATTGAAATTTCTATAATCACTCTGAAAATTATTTATTAGTGAAAATATATAGAAAGTTTAATTATATACTTACATTAAATATAATATTTTATCCTTCATTCTGTGGGCTGTAGAAGTGTTTGCTTCAATAATTTATTAATAAAACTTACTTTATGTGATATAAGTTGATATATTGATCTAATCTTATCTTAAACACACACTCCGATTTTCCTGCAAAGATATTGGGAGAATTGCAAAATATATTTTTTTGTTAAAATTGCACAATTTATTTTACATCAAAACTGTTCAGTAACATAAGCAATAAAATGAAAACTTTCACACTTCTACAAATATATACTTATTATTTATGCTTATGGTAACAAATATAAAATATTTCACTTATGAAAATAAAGTCAGAATAATTATACTTATATTTATATATTCCACTCTATCAGTCTTTCTTTAGCCCGAATTGTCCATCACAGCCACATTTAGGTACAAACTAAAGTAACATTCTGTTTTAGCGAATCGCTAAATTATAATTAGTTGTATTATACCTACTACCGAATTTTCTTCTTACCGTTTGCTGTAATGTTTTCGTTTAATACTGAATATTTTGTAATTTCAAACAAATTAAACAATTTTGTTTGTTAACAGTAATAAACTTTAGCAACATTAATTAAATAACATATGATAAACTTTTAAAATAATAAAAAAATGAAGGCAAGTAATAACAATTAGTAATATTATTCGGTATGAGACTCTTACAATAATGGCACAATATGATTATTTAAATCTAATATTACGTTTTAATATGAGAAATAAATAATCAGTGCCAGCCATTTTGACCTTCCAATTTCTGTTTCTGTTTTACAATATTTACGTTCGCAGTACTGTAATAACTTGACTGAAAATTTACATTTATCGTTACTGGATGTAAAATAATATTATGAACATTTGGTAACATGTCCAAAATATTATGATGCTGTAAATATGGTACCAACGTATGATAATCTATAGTTAAGGGAATATAAAATGATCCTTTTGCATGTAAAGCAAAAATTGGTACACTGAAATTAGCTTTTTCCATTTCATTGTTCTGTGGAACTGTCAAACCATTTTTGAGGTTATAATTATGTTTTGGTGCTGGAGAATATCTATCATATCCATTCGAAGGTTTTTGGATATTATTTTCTGGCTTTAAATGTTGGTATCTATTTGATCGATGATCGATATTTCGAATATCAGAAACCGAACTTCCTGTAGGTGAAATTCTTGCGTTTTCACTTTCGGAGGATAGTCGGTAGAGTTCACTACTTGGCGGGGAACACTGACTACCGTCGATTGGAGAACTATGATTTTCAGAACTATAAGTTTCTGTTGTTACTGAATTTCTTCTACAAGTATCAGTTTTTCTTCTTTTGTTGAACATTTTTGTAGTTTGGTTTGTTTCTGCGTTTAAATCTTGACTGAACCTTTGTTTGATATTGTTTTTAAACTTATATAAAGAAGCTCCATTAGAATAATTTTCATTTTCTGACATATTTCGAGTTCTTTCTCCCATATTTTGTTTGTTATCGTCCAGAGGTTTCATATGATCTTCATTTTGAATATAATGTTCTTGATGGTTATGTTTTTCATTATCTGAAGTTAGTATGTTTATATTAGCAGTTATTTCTTCTCTAATTTCAGGACTTAATGGACGTACAATTTGCGGACTATCGGTTATTCTAATTTCATCTTTGATGATGTTGCCCGTCAACATGTCTCTTAATTGCGATCCGTTTTCGAATTGATGCATTGGGGATTGTGGTCTCACTGTAGTGCTGTTTTGAGTCCCTGTAGGGGAAAGTAAGGTTGGCGGCATTGCTGGTGGTTGGTATTCTTTGTCAAGTTGCATTTTTGTGTTGGCGCCGACTCGTTCGCGGAGTAACAAAGTGTCGCAATGTTTCTGAAGATGGTTGATGAGTCTTACGCAGAGTGCTTCTCTGGCAAAGTAACCTTCGACTTCTACTAGGAATCGCATGGTTTCTGACATGCATTCTTGATAGCCTAATCTGGAATAATACAAAGAATAATGTTAATAATCAGTATTACGATATAAAGAGTGTATTGGGTGCTTTGGGTATCTTTGCTTGAGATGTGGGTATTTGAAACGGGATCGCGAATATGTTGATGCATGATGGGTGTGAGCAAGAAATACAAGTTCTAGTGCTTAAAATTCTGTATCTAAGTAAATAAACTAAATTTATTTTATGCACAACCGCGGCATGTGTTTCAGCCTTAATAAGCGGGCTTAAACACTTCTTTTTGGCCCTAGGGCCAAAAAATAATAATTCCTATGGATACATAAATAAAATAACAATTTTTGTTTATTGTGAATACTTGATTCTGCAAAAAGTCATTTTGACATATCATTGTTCGTGATAAAACCTATGTACATATTTTAATCTTTTGAACATATAATTAAATGTTATTTTGTTGTGCATAAAATATTGTATGTACCACGAGTGAAATTAGCGTTTCTGACCTTGAGAATCTTATTAGCCCTCGGCGCTTTGCGCCTCGTGCTAATAATCATGCCACGGGCCAGAAACACCTGTTTTCATCCTTGATACATAAATACCTATTCTGTATTTTTTAACGGTAAAAATTAAATATAAAAATTTACAAAATTATAATTAAATTAATGTAACGACGGAAATAACATAAAATAAAAAACAAATGCATTAAGTTTTTCTGTCCAACTTTCCACCTGTCATTTAATTACTTGTAATTAATTTTTCTTCATGTGAATAATTTTCCACTTTTAATAAATTTGTAAAAAATTAAAATTTACAGACAGATCAAAAACTTACTTTTAAACAATACAAAATTTCAGTGTGTCAAAGTATTTGACAGAATTAAATCGCGTATTTGATATTTTGTAATTATGCAAATAAACAGAAAATAAATTTAGTTTCTTAATTTAGATACATAATCTCTACAACATTTATTTAAAGCATTTTTGTCTAAAATAATTTTAGCAACAATGCGCACAGAAAAACTGTTTTCCTCATGTTAAACGACTAAAACCCGTGATACACCCGGTATATGCGATCTAATAAATTAATAATAATAATCACCTGAACTGGTCGTGTCCATGGTTGCGATCAGCCTGCTCCCTGCCGGTGGCGCGGTGCGCCTGCTGCAGGTACTTGATGTGCCGGATGGCCATTTCAATGATCTCGGTCTTCTCGATGCGACCGCGACCCTTTTTCAAGTACTCCGCGGGGATGAGCCGCGAAAGATCCGCTAGACAGTTGTTCATGCGGTCACGCCGCCGTTTTTCAATGATGCGATGCGACATCGGGTCTTGCTAGAATAGAAAGTGGATGTTAGTGATAAAATATTTACATTATGTGACTTAATTCACAATGTAGTAAATATTTTTTTGCTGCCGGCAGCAAAAGTGATTACTTATTTGCCACCGGCAGTAAAAGTGAAATAAATAAGTATCTATAGAGACTATGTCAGCGAGCAGCTTTGGGCTGAAGCGAAAGTGGTGTGCCAGGCTTAGGCCTGATTGATTTTTAAATTAATAATAAAATGGTATCGATTTATCAAGATTGATCAGAAAAATTTTAATATCTATTTAGCTAAATTATTCATTTTAATTTAAAAATATGATCAAAATATCGATCTGATCGATTTTTAATATACAAAAGAAATAAAAAATCAATTATATTTCATTATTTTTATGAAAAACATATAAATAAATAAAAATAAATATATATCATCACGCCTTTTACCCATTACTGGGTGTGGCACTCTGCCGAAGCAAATCTCGGTAAGTGATATATTTATGCGCGTGAAGTGCGGTTACCGGCCGTTAAATCACAACCCCCAAAGATTTTAGTGGAGAGGGAGTCACAGGGATAATTTTAAATTGGTGAAAATGTTATGTCGGATGTGGGGATTGAACCAGGGTTCTTAGGATCCACAGGCCGACTTGATATCACTGAGCCTTTATCCCATTTAAAAAATATATAATAAGTGTAATTAATAGAAAATCTATTTTAATTAAGCATATTTAAAATCAAAAGAAGGTTAAAAAAATATCGATAATATTGATTTTATTAATTAATCGATTAAAAAAAATCGATATTACCGATTATTTATCATTCCATTCTTTTGATTAATCGTTTTTAAAAAAGCAATAACGTCGATTCTATCGATCAATCGATTTTTGGAAATTTAAAATCAACGCGATTTTTATACAAGAAGATCGATAAAATCGATCAATCGATTTTTTTGCTCAGCACTAGCCAGGATAGAAAAGTTTGATAAAGATTATTTAGAGGATTAATAAAATTAATACAAAATGATCAATAAGTATTTTATGGATTCGCGTTTTCCCATTTGATAGGGCATACCTTGATAGTAGGTAATAAAATAATAATGATCAATACTTCAAAAAGCTAACAAATTATATTTCAGTTTGTCAGCATACTGTGTTCATTTAATAAGGACTATATCTATTTGTGTCAGCAAAACAATAATGTCAGTCAAGTTTCACATACACATTTAAAAACAAAGTAATTAAAAACATATCGCAACTATTCCAAAAATACTCATTACTCAATATATTTACTACAGAATATTCCACACACGTTTTTCATTTCACAAAACACAATTAAAAATAATTCATTCTAATTATAAACAATGTGTCCTTGTCCCCGCGGGCGTCTACGCCACTGGCACGCATTCTCGCGCGTGAGACGACACGTGTCACGTACACACCACCACCGGTCACGTGAATTGTATCGTGCGATGCCCGCATACAGACACAAATATCCACCATGCGACATACGTTGCTGTTTGCATGTGTGTGCTATGCACGTTTCTGAACAGTTGAACACTATGTGAAAACTTGGAAAGGTCGTGGCTGCCTGTGATTGGTTGCTGCATTGATGATCGGTTGTTTTCAATGCCTACTTTGATATGGAATTTAGTATGTGGGCGATATATTAATTAGTGGTATTGCTATTTGATTAATTTTATTTCAATGCTGTTTTCGGCAATTAAAACTACCCCTGTGGCTCCCCAACCACTAACATCCCTGTTATTTGACTGCTGGTAGCCGCACTTCACGCGTAAAATATATCGCTGCCACCCTCAGAAATGGGTAGGAGGTGTAATAATATATATATTTTTGTGTATAATTGGACATAATGTTTTTATTTTAGAAAACACGCTACAATCAGTATATCAAAAATTAAAGGATAAAAAAAATTAATATATTATCACGCCATATACCCATTACTGAGTGTGGTACTCTGCCGGAGCAGATCTCGGTAAGTTGTATATTTATGCACGTGCAGTGCGGTTACCAGCCGTCAAATCATGGACCATAAAGATGAAAACCACTATTTCAAGAATTAAATTATATAACAAGGAAATAATATATAATCACGCCATATACCCATTACTGAGTGTGGCACTCTGCCGTAGCAGATCTCAGTAAGTGATATATTTATGCGCGTGTAGTGCGGTTACCAGCCGTAAAATCATGGTCCACAAAGATGAAAACCACTATTTCAAGAATTAAATTATATAACAAGGAAATATATAATCACGCCATTTACCCATTACTGTGTGTGGCACTCTGCCGTAGCAGATTTAGATATTAGTGGAGGAGGGAACCATAGGGATAATTTTAATGTGGTGAAAATTGTTAGTCGGCAGTGGAAATCGAACTGAGATGTACAGGCCACCTCGATACCACCTACCCCATAAAAAAATTATAAAATAAATAAATAAATATATCATCACGCCTTTTACACATTACTGGGTGTGTGGCACTCTGCCGAAGCAGATCTCGATAAGTGATATATTTATGCGCGAGAAGTGCGGTTCCCAGTCGTCAAATCACGGCTCTCAAAGATATTAGTGGTGGGGGAGCCACAGGGGTAATTTTAAATTGGTGAAAATGTTTTGTCGGCTTTGGGGATCGAACCAGGGTTCTTTGGACCCACAGCCCGACTTGATACCACTGAGCCATTACACCCATATAAAAATTATAAAATATTTAATGTTATTATTATTATTATTATTATTTGTGATGTTACAGTTTGAACAGTCTTGCCTAAACTAATGCTGGAGTACCCTAATTTTTAGGGGCCACAAATTGCAAAGTAATTCAAACATTTATTAATAGTACATTTTTATCTCGAATATTCGACATTGAAAATTGTTTGCTATCGAAAGTATATAAAAAAAAAACATTTTAGAAAAAAGCTCCATAAATTTAATATGAAATATTTTTCGTTCAAATTATTTAGAAATATTGAACAACTGATTAAGTTATTATTAATAATTTAATAATTTGAAATTACTGATTATTATTTGTAAAAAATATTTCTTTTTTATATTGAAACATAATTATTGCCTAGGGCCCACAATGGTCTTAAGCTTGTTTACATATTAATATTTATAATTGAAAAATAGTAATTGGGCAGAATTATTAAATTTTAATTAAATTTTAAAGCAAGCGAAGCGAGCTGACAAAAATGCATTATTGTATTTCACTAAACTACAGATTTTTGCAAGAACAATTGAAGCATTTCTTTCATGGCATACTACTTTCGCTTCATCCATATTAAAAACCGTTTAAAAGTTCGAAAAGAAAATCAGTAAATTTACTCATTCTCTTCTTCAATGGCGTTACAGCCCAAATCGGGCCTGGGCCTACCGGGCACATCGAGCCGCAGTTTTTTACGCTGCCGTACTGCCGGTTTTCTGAGTCGATGTTACTTACTTTTAAGGCATATGTATAAGTGACTAGCTTATAGCGCCCGAGCATGATTAATACAAGTAACTGTATTTTTTTATTTAACGACAAATCATACTTTGTCGACAGGCGGATTCGAACTGACGAACCTTGGTTCGAGTGACGTCCCAGCATGTTAAGAGATTTGCATTAATACGCTCGACCACCGCGCCATTAGAAAAACATTATTATTGAGAAAACTTTTGTGAAAAATTTAAGACCAACACATTACTACGTGACTACAACAAATCACGAAAACAATTATAATATAAACACCAAACAAATATTTTTTCCAAGAACAACTTTTAGTATAATAAGAAAACTCAATATTGCAATCAATCAAAGTTCCTAATAAATTTATCCATCTGATAAACAAAAAACAGCACATAAAAAATGACAGTTAATGTAATCGTCATAATTTAACTATGATTTCGATGCGATATTTTTTGTTTGTTTGACAGATATATTTATTATTAACTAACGATACGAAAATTAGAAATAAACTAATATAACTTCATGATCAGCACTACACAGGGGTATTGCACATAGCGGAAAAGAAAATATTCAGGCGCAAAGAAAATTACCTCTTTGTGAAATTGTTTCAAAATCTTGACATTGTTTTCCATCTCTAGCGTAAAATTAGTCACCATTTTTAAACACTATCATAAAGTTTGATAAGATATTCACTAAAACACGAACTGAGTTCACTGATGCAATGAAGCTTACAGCAGGTAAATCCGCCTGAACTTGAAATTTAAACGGAAGCGATCTGAAAGCTGATTGGATCTCAGCTCGGAGTGGGGATGCTGCGAAATCTCCACTGAATATGGATTTAATTTTACAGTCCATAAATAGTTGATAAATTCATAAATATAAATAGATTATTGGACTAAACAATGATGATACTTTTGTAATCTGTTTTGCATATTTATAAAATTGTATTCTATTTATATTTACACGTGTTCACATGTTTATACACGTGTTTGTATGGCGCCGGAATATAAAAATATGTATTTGATAAAATATAACATTTGTGTTGTTTATGTTTGACATTAAAACGTGTAGAGATAATCTTATGTTTAACATGAACTAATGCATCATTCTGTGCATTTTCTCTGTTGTTTAATACTATTTATACAATTACTAGGGATGTTGATTTTATGCGGATATTCGAATAATCGGATATTTAAATAAAATAATAAATATGTCATCACGCCTTTTACCCATTACTGGGTGTGGCACTCTGCCGAAGCAGATCTCGGTAAGTGATATATTTATGCGCGTGAAGTGTGGTTACCAGCCGTCAACTCACGGCCCCCAAAGATGTTAGTGGTGGAGGAGCTACAGGGGTAGCTTTTTTGAAATTATGAAAATTGTTTGACGCCTGTGGGAATCGAACCAGGGTTCTCAGGATCCACAGGCCGACTTCATACCACTTAGCTAGCCATCCTATAATAATCGGCTATTTAAATAAAATAATAAATATATCATCACGCCTTTTACCCATTACTGGATGTGGCAAATGTCGGTAAGAGATATATTTATGCGCGTAAAGTGCGGTTACCAGCCGTCAATTTACGGCCCCCAAATATGTTAGTGGCGGGGGAGCCACAGGGATAATTTTAAATTGGTGAAAAAGTTTTGTCGGCTGTAGGGATTTAAACAGGGATCTTAGGATCCACAGGTCGACTTGATACCACTGAGCCATTAATTAATTAATTCGGATATTTACATAGCGAATATTCGGTTTTGGCTATCTGGATCGTTCGGCTATCCGAATAGTTCGACTATCCGGGTAGTTTAAATATCCGAGTAGCTCGGATATCTGAACTGATTGAATATTCGAATAACCGAATAGTCCAAATAGTTCGAATATTCAAATAGGTAATGAACTAATAATTCGGACTGCGCTAAAAGTTGTCTAATAAGTCAATTCGGACACGAGGAATTCAATGCCGTTATGCGTCTTTTCATATCTTCTTTAGTTTTTAAGATACAGCCTCCGGAAAAGTTCAATTTAAAAAAAAAAATACTTCATCATATTTTCGGCTTTCCCGAGGCTATATCTCAAAAACTAAACAAGATATGAAGATGCGCTCAACAGCATTGAATTTCTCATGCTTCAATTGACTTGTAAACAAATTTTCAGCATTTTTATTTTTCAAAAAGTTTTCATCAAAATTTTTCCATCGAGCAGTTTTTTAACAATATCTCAAAAACTAGAAGACATATGCACTTGGGGATTTTACCATTGAATTCAACAGGTCAAAATACATATGTATGTAAATTTTCGTTACAGTATTCGTACGAAGAAGGATTTTAGAGGAAACAGTCTGAAAATGGCCTAAAATCGAAAAAAATCCAAGGGGTACCCCTTAAGAAATTTTCAAAAAATAAATATCGCTAAAAATTTGTTTATAAGTCAATTCGGACACGAGGAATTCAATGCCGTTGAGCACATTTTCATATCTTGTTTAGTTTTTAAGATACAGCCTCCGGAATAGTTCAATTTTCCAAAAAAATACCTCAACATATTTTCGACTTTCCCGAGGCTATATCTCAAAAACTAAACAAGATATGAAGATGCGCTCAACGGCATTGAATTTCTCGTGCTTCAATTGACTTGTAAACAAATTTCCAGCATTTTTTATTTTTCAAAAAGTTTTCACCAAAATTTTACCATCGAGCAGTTTTTGAACAATATCTCAAAAACTAGAAGACATATGCACTTGGGAATTTTACCATTGGATTCAACGGGTCAAAATACATATGTATGTAAATTTTCGTTACAATATTCATACAAGGAAGAATTTTAGAACAAACAGTCTGAAAATAGCTTAAAATCGAAAAAAAATCAAGGGGTACCCCTTAAGAAATTTTCAAAAAATAAAAATCGCTAAAAATTTGTTTATAAGTCAATTCGGAGACGAGTAATTCAATTCCGTTGAGCATATTTTCATATCTTGTTTAGTTTTTAAGATATAACCTCCGGAAAAGTTCAATTTACCAAAAAATAAACGCGTCCTATTAACACAAATAAATAATGTAAAAGTAAGAGTGATAAATTTTGAACCCAAAACATATCACAGATTTATATTAAAATCCCAAATTTATTGGAATATATTTATGTATTCACATGTTCTGCGATGTGTAATTTTCTCGTAAACAAATGATAGTTGCCGTCCACGTTTTTAGTTACAATGCACGTAGTTTTCAATTTGTTTGCGTTAGTGTTATGTTTGTGGTTTGATAGTATGTGTGCACAACGTGACTTCGACTCAACAGATTAATTTTCCGTCCTCTTTTCCCCCTTCAGTGGGCAGTGGGACATGAACGTGTTGTTAAATGATGTGAAAGGATTGTCATAAGATTTTTTGTAACTTTTTACTTATAATAATCTGGTAAAATAAAAATAATCCCTTGATTATAAAAAGTTATTGACTGTAGACTTGAAACATATACGTCATGTTAAATGAGACGACAGTTACGTCATCAATGCAACTATAAATATCTTGTTGAGAAATTAAAATATATTTTCTGTTGTTTAACAATATTTATACAATTAATAGGGATGTTGATTTTATGCGGATATTCGAATATTCAAATATTTAAATAAAATAATAAATATATTATCACGCCTTTTACCCGTTACTGGGTGTGGCACTCTGCCGAAGCAGATCTCGGTAAGTGATATATTTTTGCGCGTGAAGTGCGGTTACCAGCCGTCATATCACGGCCCTCAAAGATGTTAGTGGAGGGGGAGCCACAGGAGTAGTATTAATGTGGTGAAAATGTTTGTCGCCAGTGGGAATCGAACCAGGGTTCTCAGGATCCACAGGCCGACACGATAACCACTGTGCCACCTACTCCACTAATAAACAATATTTAGTTTAAAAAAAATCACGTTTTCGAAAAATTTCACTATTTTTGGAAAATTAAATGTAATTTATTTTTTATCGTACTTACTCTAGATACTTTGCTTTTCTTATATTGACTGTATTCAGAATCATCTTCACTGCAAGCAACAGTAGCGAAGTTCAAATTACTGAAAAAAAAAACATGTTTAATTGCATCTTACTCAAAGAACTGGATGACATAAAAGAACACCCATATTATTTTTAAAAACTTGTAATATTTCAAAATATCTTAGATTATTTTTAAATTTCGCGCGCTAAATTTACTAATGACGTAACTAATCCCTCACCTATCACAACATCGGTACAGCGCTTCTTCCTTCAGTCGGGGATGTTCGCCATCATTCGAGTTGCAACTGTAAACAAGAGACAAACAAAACAATCAATTGTTATTCCAGTTTCAGGCACGTGTTATGGGTTCGTAAATATATGAATATATTATTGCCATTACATCTCACGGCTTCAGTGCGTTTATGTATTATTCTAACGACATGTTTCGGAATTATTACTAATTTAATTGTTTCCTAGTGTCGCTAAGGACACTAACGTTTCTTAAAGATGAATTAGACATTTTTTAAATCTTGTTAAAATGATAATTGCTTATAATTTTCTTTGAAGTAACTTGCAAATAAATTATGTAAATTACTGGAGGTAATACAACAGGAATAAAATTATGCTAATTACAGAGTTTATTGTATAAATAATTATATAGAGTATACTCTTACACATTTATGTAAAACAGGAAACATTTTTCATTTAAATATATTTCAGTTGAACTTTCATATTTAATTTATATGCATTAAGGTAGTACTAGCGTGAAAAAAAAATTTGCAGATCAGAATGAAATTTGGCGCACGTAAACATTGGATAGTCATACGCATCCTGTTAAAATATGAAACACATTCATCGTCTGTTAACAAATATATTCGCTTGTAAAGTTGAGTTCTTATACGCGGGGCTTATTGCGATCATCACTCAGAATCGCACATATTTGGTTGGTGTACCTTTAAAATTTTGCGTTTTTATTTGAAAAACTAGTATGATGTTCTAGAACTATCCATGTATATTGTATCAGTAGGAGAAAGTTTTTTATCATTTAGTAATGGATATATAGCCATGCAAAGCCTTGTTTTTAACGAAAAATTAAGAATCCTAATTTATAATGGCACACCACACGGTGGTATGGTATTTGAAAATTCACTAGACTAACAACCTATCAACAATTCATGATATTCAATTCAAAATAGGTATAAAACACTTATTTTATTCAATTTTTATATTTTTTGGAGCGTCAGTTTCGCCACTCGACAACCGATGCGCCACCGTCACACTAGTACTACCTTAAGACTTAAAAGATCCTAGGCAAACAATAGGATATTCCACAAAAATTGTATTAGTTTATATGCTAATCTAAGTACAAAAATAATTTTTGCCTATTTTTTTATTTGGTTGTAAAATTCTTACTAAGGAAAAAAAAATTAATTAATCGTGACGTAGGTAGCTCTTCTGACAAAGATCGCATTAGTATTAAGACAGAAAGCATAATAATGAGAAAAAAGGCTTTCTTTTTTGAGAAAGATGGGTATAATTTTACAAGAGCGCGAAGCATCTTACGGAACTATGTTCACGCTTATCAACATTTATTTTTGTCAGTTTTTACTTATAGTATACGAAATTTGTGAAGAACTATATTATATATAGGGCTAGGTGGAAGATCAGCCCTTGGCTGAACCTCGCCCTTGATCCAAAGTGGTCAATAAAGCCAAATAAATAAATAAGTAAATAAAATATTACGTTCCATCTGTTAATATTCAGGTAATAATAAAAATAATAAGTTTAAGCGTATAAATTTTCAAATAGATATCTTTATAAATAAAGAAGATAATAGGGATGCCCCGCTTTCTGTAGACACCTGGTATACGAGTAAAGATAAAAATATAATTTGTTTGTCAAAAATTATTAAAATATATCTTTGCGATATCAAGCGTACAATTACATAAAAAAATATAACGTGGAAGTAAAAAAATTGATAGGCGATAGTGTCATTCTCACTGAATGATTTCACGTGATAGTCTTTTGTTTATTCGTGATCGCATGATGACGTCAGTAGCTTTTATGAGAATTAAAACATTAAAAATATATCCTGACCTATAGTGCAATTATAAATCATTTTATTTTCCTGTAAACATCATTTTCAATGACAATCCACTAAAGATAATTATCAATTTCATGAGTAAATAACGAGAAAAAACACTTAACCTTGTTGGGTAGACCAATTGCGTCACAGTTGCGTAACACGAGTTGCCTGCCAACAGGCGAAGAATGCAAAGTGCGTTTGTTTTATCATTGATCTTGAAATCTTGACCTATCCGCATTTGTTTTGCAGACACCCACGTGGATTAGACGCTCAATTGTTTTATTATTTATGCGGAACAAAAGACGGTTATTGTTATTTTTTGTTCGGGAATATCTTACAGGAAATAATAAAGTGAAATTTTTATAAAATTTCTTTGCATTTATTGATTATTAAAATGATTATAACTTATTACTATGCATGAAGAGATAGAGTACTTCCTGAATATTACTTTGATAATATGTATACTTAATATTAATAACTAATATTTGATATTTTAAGTATTACCATTGTTAAAGCTTGTTATTTTTTTGAATATAGTAGCCTCTGGTATGAACAATCGTTTAAGTGTAATTAACTAACAATTGACAAACTGTTTTAAATTGTTTAAGAGATAAATGCTTCAATAAATGATACAACTAAATATTCTACCATTCTTATTTAAAACATTTTTCACCTATAATATACCAAGGCCATTGATAACATAAAATAATTTTATCATACTCCTAAATCACGTTTCGTGATAAACGCTTGACACCGTATACGGAAAGCTGTTACCTAAAAAACTTGTTATTGGAGTGATGGGAACAATTTTGTGTGAAACAACAAATTTGTAGAAAGAGCGAGGTGACACCATGCCGAGTCGATCAACTGCTTTCTCCTTTCAGAACTTCTCGCAGATCCCAACATTTGTTTGCTGTTTAGCGTTTGGATCACGTGATAAACGTCAAACTGTAAAGCTATACCATGATCGCTACATAACAAATTATTAAATTCTATTTTATTCACTAGATGGCAACCTAAAAATTTTAATTGTATAAGTCTCCATTGATAAATTTTCATTTTCAAAAACAAGTATAGGGCGACACTCCCTTCCTTTCTTATCTATTTGATTCTTTGTCAGGTTTTACATAGAGTGTTTAACTGCAATTGTATGGAATTCACTGTCAAAAACAAGCGCTGGGTGACATTCCCTTCCTTTCTTACCATTTGTTTCATTTTAAGTTGTTATGGTACAATAGAGTGACTAACTGCAATTGTGTTTTCTTTCAAATACAAGCGCAAGCTGTCGCTCTCTTCTTTTCTAATCTTTATATATATATATATATATGGCGGTAGCCAGCTCAGTCGTATTATGTCGGCCTGTGGATCCTGAGAACCCTGGTTCGATTCCCACAGGCGACAAACAATTTTCACCATTTTAAAAACTACCCCTGTGGCTCCTCCACCACTAACATCTATGGAGGCCGTGATTTGACGGCTGGTAACCGCAATTCACACGCATAAATATATCACTTACCGAGATCTGCTTCGGCAGAGTGCCACACCCAGTAATGGGTAGAAGGCGTGATGATATATTTATTTATTTGTATATTCGCTGTTAGAGGAGTGAGCGTGAGTAATTTGAGATTTTCTGAGCATATGAAACGTACGTCGCAGAAATTATGAAAAGTGTATAAGAGTGATTGGAAGGATGCGATCAAAGGTTTGTTGTAAATGAGCTTTTTGGCAAAGCGTAGATATCTAACTTACTGGTGTTTTTTTTTTACTACCCTTTTCAAAAATAATTTAGGATTCATTTGGTAGTTTTAATATTAAACAATAGGAGTAATATGTAGTACTTCTGTTTGGTAAGTTAAAGGTCAGTGTTTCATTTGTTTAGCAAATTGTCAAAGTCGCAAAGTTTTGCAACGTAAAAACAAAAACAAGTGCTCGCGATAAACGATAAACCTTCAGGTCGAGTGTAGTGTTGTGTTGGTGTTGAATGTCACGTTGTTTCGTAAACTTCTGAGAAATTCGTGAAAGTTTTGGCGGTGAAATTAAAGCCGTGGCTTGGCGGGCGGGCGTTCTTGCTGATAACACGTGCTTGACACATATTTGTGGCTCGGCACGCACGTACAACTTATCAACGTGACTGATTCTGATAACGGATATTGTTCGTGCATGAATCCGTGAAAAACTACGATTATCACTTTTTACCTACTACGTAGTCATGCATTTTTATATATATTTTTTTTTTCTGTGGCTTTCTTGGCGGGCCAACTACTTAGGTCATATGCCGCCATTACGCCCTGATCTGCGTTTTAGGTATTATGGTCAACAGCAACGCGGGTTTTCTCTGGACGGTCTCCCATCCAAGTACTACCCGCGCGCAACGTTACTTAACTCGTGTTACCGCTTAGATCAGTTCCAACGAGTGCAGCCATGGCCGTTGACAATATTTATTTATTTATTAACATGTTTATTTGCAACTCTGCACGACAGGAATTAATGCCAATTATAGTGGAATCCAAGCTATTCAGTGTAGGTTTGAATTAGAGACCTCTTGTTCAGGGTTGGCATGATTTATAAATAAAATAAATAAATATATCATCATGTCTTTTACTCGTTACTGGGTGTGGCACTCTGCCGAAGCAGGTCTCGGTAAGTGATATATTTATACGCGTGTAGTACGGTTACCAGCCGTCACATCACGGCACCCAAAGATGCTAGTGGTAGGGAAGCCAGGGTTCTCAGGATCCACAGGCCGACTCGATACCACTGAGCCATGTTTTAAACATTATTTTATGTTTCAAACATTTTTGTTTTAAGTACGATTTAAACACTTGTTTAAAACATGTTTATTAAAAAGGAAACTGTGGGGAATCCCCAAACCGTTTTCATTTTTTTTCTTTAAATGCTATTTTTTGGATATTTAATTCGAATTGGCTATTTTATTGGAACTTCGGATCGGATGTTGTATCCGTACTTTAGATTAAATATGTTATGCAAACTTTGAATCGTATCTGAATTTTGAGTCAAATTCGATTCATGTTGGGCTCGGATATTTTTACCGACCTCTACTAACAACTAAATCTAAACTAATCACATGATACACTTCTACAGCAGTCTCGATGCTACAATAAATTCAGGGCTGGCAATAGAGTGGTGATGAGTGGTCATGTCTGCTCGGTGGCGTGACACACATGTCGCTTGGAAACGTGAACGTGCTGCTGTGCGTGTCGCGTGTTATGTCGCGTCGTGTCGCGCAGCGACGACTGACCTTGCCGTGATCTTGTGCGAGTCGAACGCGCTCCAATTTTATCACACCACCTCGCATAGGCGGCGCGCCGCCAGATCAAATGTCGGGGAGGAAACTAGATTTTATAAGAGCAACTAATATAAAATGTTATACGTACTTTTAAAATGAAACGGGTACATACATATTCGGCAGCAATTGTAATTTGTAAGAAAGAAAGGGAAATATTTCTTCTCGAAGGTGACATTTCATTTCCCGAGAACTATAAAGCATCTGAGGAAAGAATGACACCTCTAGGTGGTATTTGGTACGTAAGGGTAAACATAGGAATTTAACATGTAAAATCATAATGCTGTAATTTCCTGCTTCCCTAATTATTTTAAATAAAAAAGCTTCAAATAAAACTTTTAGAGCATAAAATTCTGCATCTAAGTTAATACATAAAATTCATTTTGCATACTGTATACCGACACAAATTAGACATGAAAATTATGAGAATTGCCTCAAAACTATTGATGATAGCCATGGAATTCAAACAAATTTAAACAAATGTTTGACGTTTTATCTGTCAAAACTGTCAAAATAATTTCTTTATGCACAACCGGGTCGAAAAGTATGTGTTTTAGCCCTAAAAAGTGGGCCTAAACATTTCTTTTTGGCTCATGGGCCAAAAAGAAATCATTCCTATGGATACATAAATAAAATAACAATTTTTGTTTATTGTGAATACTTGATTCTGCAAAATGTCATTTTGACTCATAACCTATTTACATATTTTAATCGTTTGAACATATAATTAAATGTTATTTTGTTGTGCATAAAATATTGTATGTACCACAGGTGAAATTATCGTTTTGGTCCCTGAACATGTTATTAGCCATCGGCGCTTTGCGCCTCGTGCTAATAATCATGCCACGGGCCAGAAACGCCTGTTTTCGCCCTTAGTACATAAATGACTATTATATTACCTTTTGACAGATAAAACGTCAAACATTTGTTTAATTTTATTTCAATTCCATGGTTATCGATAGTTTTGAGGCAATTTTTGTCATTTACAAATCTAATTTGTGCCATTACAAAGCATACAAAATTAATTTTGTATATTGATATACCTGCAGAAATTTTCGTTTAAAGCTTTTTGCTTAAAATAATTAGGAAAGAAGGAAATTACAGTTATGATTTTACTTGTTAAATTCCTATGTACACTCTCTTCTTAGCAAGCACCACCCGGTATAATACCTGTAAGATTTCACTACCCAATTAGAAAGGAAAATTTTCAGAAATAAATTTGAAATGTATATACATTCATTCGTCCTATAAATATGGCTGTTCTTTTCTTACTCTTCAAATCTAAAATAAGTACGTACTTTATTGTCATTGATTTAGATGTGAATTTTATTGACATTTAGTCAACACTCGATGATAAGTACTGACGCAATTCGCATTTTCGATAAAATCGTTTTATCAGTTATACAACAGATCTTCAAATACAAAATATTCTGATAAAATGAATAAAATGTAATTGATAAGTCGGGGATTTACTAGAAATCGAATACTAGTATGAAGGCACGTGTTAAAATAATTACACGTGTGGTCGTTTTGAACTTTCATTTTGTTTTCGTTTCAAAATATATTTTAGACTTTTAATAAATTCAACTTAAACGTAAACACGATTGGAAAACAGGTTTCTATATTTAAATGCGGTTCAAAACAAAAATTATAAGACACTAAACCATTATTTTATCAACAACAATTATTAATCAAATATATCATCACGCCTTCTACCCATTACTGGGTGTGGCACTCCTCCAAAGCAGATCTCGGTAAGTGATATATTTTTGCGCGTGAAGTGCGGTTACCAGTCGTCAAATCACGGCCCCCAAAGTTGTTAGTGAAGGGGGAGCCACAGGAGTATTATAAAATAAATAAATATATCATCACGCCTTTTACCCATTGGGTGTGGCACTCTGCCGAAGCAGATCTCGGTAAGTGATATATTTTTGCGCGTGAAGTGCGGTTACAAGTCGTCAAACCACCCCAAAGATGTTAGTGGTGGAGGGCCACAAGGGTAATTTTAAATTGGTGAAAATGTTTGTCGGCTGTAGGGATCGAACCAGAGTTCTTTGGATCAACAGACTGACTTGATACCACTGAGCCATTACCCCATCTACATCCAGGAGTATTATTATGTGGTAAAAAGGTTTTGTCGGCGGTGGGAAACGAACCAGGGTTCTCAGGATGCACAGACCGACACGATACCACACGATTATCTATTATTATTATTACTTTATGAGCGAGATTTTAAATAATCTATTTTTAAATTAGTATTATAAAATAAACAAATGCATTCGTGCAGATAGTTGTTTACCGTACGTGCATGAAGTTCCCACAATCGCAATGAACAAAGTGGGGTTATTTTCGCAGTATGCCATGAAACAGACAAATGAATGCGTAAATAACACACATAACAAGTGAACAACACATGATATTATGGCACACTATTATTTTACTGCGCACAAACGGCCACGAGGATAAACAAGTTCCACCTTGACGTAGGTTATGGATTAGTTAGATTAAAATTATCAACTCTTGCCATGGCTTCGTCCTGCGTTATTCACTTGTTGTGGGTGCAGTCACAGTCAATGAAGACACACACGTGCAATTATGCATAAGTGTTCCTCTCAGACATATGCCTATCTCTTTCTTACGTAATGCGATTATTTACTCTGTTTTCAGTCTCTGTCTTTCTTTATTACGATGTTTACACGCGCAGACATAGGAAGAACTTATTTACTAGTCAGTAGGCCGTGACTGACATGTTTTTGTTTTTCCAATAAATCCATAATATACAGGAAAATATGCGCTGTGAAGGTATTTTTGATATTTTATGTTTGTTTACGGAATTAAAATGCAAACTATCTTTCTGCGCATCTATTTTATAATTCTTTTGCAAAATTTATAAGTTATTTATATATAAAGGGCATAATCACAAGATTATAGCACTAAGAGAATGTTTAAATTTTACGAATGCTATACTCTTGATTATGCCCGTGGTATATACATTTTATTTTATTTTGGATCTAGAAATTAACAGATTCAGTCAGTAGGTTATTCGTTATCGTTTTGCTGGCGTTATTAATTTTTTAAGTTTGAGAATCTGACAAATTTTAATGTTATCCAGTGCCGTCTTTATCATAAGGGCACATGGAGCACGAGCCCAGGGCCTCCGGCTTGGTGGGGGCCTCAAAATGCCGAGGTTGTCGTTTACACGGAAAATAGAAGACCTAAATTTTTAATGCAATTTTGCTAAGAATTGCCGTTCAAATTTTTAAACAATGAACAAAATTTTACTAAATCTAAAAAGAAAAATACATAACTTAAAATTTCTTAATTGATTCCATAAAATGTAAACAAATATTAAAACAACTTTAAAATATTTAAAAGAAAAAAGGGCCCAAATTTTGTGTGCTCAAGGGCCCCTGCATGACGTAAGACGGCCTTGATGTTACCGTTAATAATTATAATTATTACAATAAAGAAAATTTTTCCATTTTTCCTTAATTCATTTTTTAAATATAAGGTCACAGAAAAAGTATATCATGTAACAAATGTGTTTCTCTCGTGTGGTTGCGCTCCTCGCCTACGGCTCGTGTCGTAAACTCCACACTCGTGTAAAAAAGGCAGTTTCACATACTTGTTACACAATATACTATTATAAAGCCAAGCCAAAATAAAATAAAACGATAATAATTTTCCTCTAAAAAATCATTCATTTGTCTACTGCGTTTGTTTCTGCGGGTCACGCAAACAAACACAGGTTACGAATCGATAACATCGGAAATGCGATCTAAGATCCTACACGTGCACAGCCAACATGACTTGTGTAACAGTATTTTAAATTTAGCGATACACTGACACCGAAGTATATTTTATAAACGGTTGCACGTTATTTTTAGGTTTCGTGACGTAGAGATGTGGGTTTCAAGCTTGTCGTGTCTGGTCTCCAGTGGCGTCCGTCTACAAGGGCATTTCAAAAGTATCGATATCCTCGTCGAAGGTAAGTTATTTGAGAATATTTAATCTAGTTAAGTACTTGAATGAAATTTTGGTGAATTTTATTTGTTAGTTTGAGGTTAAATGTCGAGAATAGATTTTATTGTTCTGGCAACGCCCTCTTGAAAAAATTTGGCAGCAGGACAGTAAACTAGAACCGGCAAAAACTTTGACAATAAATTTTTCCACAACATAACATGTTATATTTGTACACTTCAATAGATTAGAGTTAAAAAAATATATTTATAGCATATCTAAAATATACAGATAGGTCTAACGTATAAGGTACATTTTTTTATATTCCCGTTATTAAAATGTCATTTAACGTACTGGTTTCCATGGCGCTAAATAACATCGTAATCACATGTTGACAAATTGTAGTTTCGATTGTTTTAGTAACAAAATAAAGTTAACAAGTGACCTATTAAGCACGGCTTGAAGATAGCTTTTTGCGTCTCATGTAACTTAACCTTACTTTTCAAATAATTAATAAAACTTCTTTTTGCTGTCTTAATTTTACGACACGCTTTTTAGTATTGTAAAATTATATTACGTTATGAACTTAGGTAAAACTTGTTACCGACCTTGTTACATAATATACTATTACTTTACAGTAAAAAGATTTCAAAATCAAACTACAGAGAATTAAATTTTGTAGTGAAATCACTTTACACATTTAGTTTTCTTCATTTCATTACTGCTAAAAATTAATTTAAAAAATAAGTCACATTTTTAAAAATATCTTGTTACTCAGGAAACGAACAAATGCAAACAAATTTAAAACTTTTATCTCTCACATACATGAGGTAGGTAGCACAGTAGTATCAAGTCGGCCTGTGGATCTGAGTAGCCTGGTTCAATTCCCACAGCCGACAAACATTTTCACCACATCAAAAATTACCCCTGTGGCTCCACCACCACTAACAACATTGGAGGCCGTGATTTGACGACTGGTAACTGCACTTCACGCGTATAAATATATCACTTACCGAGATCTGTTTCGGCCGAGTGCCACACCCAGTAATGAGTAAAAGGCGTGATGACATATTTATATTTATACATTTATCTATATTATATTACCTATATATATAAAAATTAATGTTTGTTTGTCTGTTTGTTTGTTTGTCCCTTATGCGTTCCTATATCATTCATCCGATTGCGATGAAACTTTGCTAAGTTGTTGTGTGCACCCCCGAGAAGGTTTCTGACTTAGCACAAGTCCAATCCGCCATCTTGAAACAAAATGGCCGCTAGCTATCTTGAAAAGTACTACACTGATTCGATTCAAATTTGGTATAGACATAGACGGGAATCAACTTTAACATATAGGCATAATAAATATTCAATCCGCCATCTTGAAACAAAATGGCCGCTAGCTATCTTGAAAAGTACTACATTGATTCGATTAAAATTTGGTATAGACATAGACGGGAACCAATCTTAACATGCAGGTATAATAAAGCTTCAGTCCGCCATTTTGAAACAAAATGGCCGCTAGCTATCCTGAAAAGTACTGCACTGATTCGATTCAAATTTGGTATAGACATAGACGGGAACCAATATTAACATATAGGTATAATAAAGCTTCAGTCCGCCATCTTGAAATAAAATGGCCGCTAGCTATCTTAAAAAGTGCTGCACTGATTCGATTCAAATTTGGTACAGATATAGACGGGAACCAATCTTAACATACAGGTATAATAAAGCTTCAGTCCGTCATCTTGAAACAAAATGGCCGCTAGCTATCCTGAAAAGTACTGCACTGATTCGATAAAAATTTGGTATAGGTACAGACGAGAACCAATCTGAAGAAATAGGTATAATAAAGCTTCATTCCGCCATCTTGAAACAAAATTGCCGCTAGCTATCTTGAAAAGTACTGCACTAATTCGATTCAAATTTGGTATAGTCAATTACGGGAACCAATCTTAATATATAGGTATAATAAAGCTTCATTCCGTCACCTTGAAACAAAATGGCCGCTAGCTATCTTGAAAAGTACTGCACTGATTCGATTCAAATTTGGTATAAGCATAGACGGGAGCCATTCTTAACATATAGGTATAATAAAGCTTCAGTCTGCAATCTTGAAACAAAATGGCCGCTAGCTATCTTGAAAAGTACTGCACTGATTCGATTCAAATTTGGTATAGACATAGACGGGAACCAATCTTAACATGCAGGTATAATAAAGCTTCAGTCCGCCATTTTGAAACAAAATGGTCGCTAGCTATCTTGAAAAGTACTGCACTGATTCGATTCAAATTTGGTATAGGTACAGACGAGAACCAATCTTAACATATAGGTATAATAAAGCTTCAGTCCGCCATCTTGAAACAAATTGGCCGCTAGCTATCCTAAAAAGTACTGCATTGATTCGATTCAAATTTTGTATAGACATAGACGGGAACCAATCTTAACATATAGGTATATTAAAGCTTATTCCGCCATCTTGAAACAAAATGGCTGCTAGCTATCCTGAAAAGTACTGCACTGAATAAATTCAAATTTCGTATAGGCATAAACGAGAATAAATCTTAACATACATGTATAATAAAACTTCAGTTTGCCATTTTAAAACAAAATGGCTGCTAGCTATCTTGAAAAGAACTGCACTGATTCAATTGAAATTTGGTATACGCATAGATGGGAACCAATCTTAACATATAGGTATAATAAATCTTGAGTCCGCCGTCTTGAAACAAAATGGCCGATAGCTATCCTGAAAAGTACTGCACTGATTTGATTCAAATTTGTTATAGACATAGACGGGAACCAATCTTAACATATAGGTATAATAAAGCTTCTGTCCTATGCCATTCGAATTCAGACGTTTGCAGTTTCTGGTACGACTCGCATTTGCAATGACCATCAACAAAGCACAGGGAGAATCGCTACAATTGTGTGGACTAAAATTGGAAAATCCATGCTTCTCACATGGACAGCTGTACACAAACACTTTCTTTGAGTTGCAATGCAACACATGTCGGGTACACGTATTAAATTGTAGACCACGCGAACGAAGTCGCGGGTAATAGCTAGTTATTATTATATTATTTATATGAGGTAATGGCTCAGTGGTATCAAGTCGGCCTGTGGATCCTAAGAACCCTGGTTTGATCCCCACAGCCGACAAACATTTTCACCAATTTAAAATTACCCCTGTGGCTTCCTCACCACTAACATCTTTGGGGATCGTGATTTGACAGCTGCTAACCGCACTTCACGCGCATAAATATATCACTTACCGAGATCTGTTTCGGCAGAGTGCCACACCCAGTAATGAGTAAAAGGCGTGATGACATATTTATATTTATACATTTATCTATATTATATTATTATTATTATATTATTTATATGAGGTAATGGCTCAGTGGTATCAAGTCGGCCTGTGGATCCTAAGAACCCTGGTTTGATCCCCACAGCCGACAAACATTTTCACCAATTTAAAATTACTTCTGTGGTTTCCCCACCACTAACAGCTTTGGGGCCCGTGATTTGACGACTGGTAACCGCACTTCACGCGTATAAATATATCACTTACTGAGATCTGTTTCGGCAGAGTGCCACACTCAGTAATAGGTAAAAGGCGTGATGATATATTTATATTTATCTACATTATATTATTATATTATTTATATGAGGTAATGGCTCAGTGGTATTAAGTCGGCCTGTGGATCCTATGAACTCTGATTCGAGCCCCACAGCCGACAAACATTTTCACCAATTTAAAATTACCTCTGTGGCTCCCCCACCACTAACAACATTGGAGGCCGTGATTTGACGACTGCTAACCGCACTTCACGCGCATAATATATTTATATATTTATCTCTCGCATACATATTTCAAACTTGATTTTAACAGTAATTAAATAAATTAAATTAAATTTATAGACTGATTCAAATTCAGTCTTTAATTCTCTATAATTTTTATTTGCTTTTCCTTGAAAAGTAATCAAGAAAAACAAATTTCCTCAATTATTCACCTATGGTATAGTTTTCTTAGGTCAACCTATTTGCAGCGTTTTTTGAATGTACTATAGATAGTTGTTTAGTTGTTTTGCGTTTATGAATCACTTGACTGAAATATGTTGAACTTAAAAAAAATTGTTGCGCAATAGTATTCATACTACACTTTTTCTATTTACGTCAATACTTTTTATACAACGACAAAAAATTCAGAATGTTTTTTCTCAAATATCATTTGACTAATTATTATGATAAGTTCCTGAAACGCTAAACAATAGGCAATAACATCTTTATTAAACATTTTAATTGCAAATTAAAATACCAGACATATTATGACAACTATAAACCTTCAGAAGCAACTACGTCAATTTTGTTTACAATTTTTTCTTTCCTAGAAATGGGAAAATATATGCGAAAAACAATTACTGCTGCATTCAAAATTAGAACATAAATTGTCAACTATAAGTTGTTAAATGAGACTTAAATTATAATTAAGTACTTGTTGCAATATCTTACATAAATTCAAATACAAGCGCAGGGTGTCACTCTCTTCCTTTCTATTATTTGTTAGATTCGTTGTTTTAGGAGTGAGCGTGAGTAATTTGAGATGATTTGAACATGTGAAAAGTACGTCGAAAGAAAGATTAATGTAGGTGTTTAGGAGTGATTGGATGGATGTGATTGAAGGTTTGTTGTGTGATGAATGATTCCGAGTGTGATGAGTATATGAGCTTATATGGAGGGAATTCTGAATGTGGTTGAAGCGAGGATGGTGTGTTAGGATGAGAATGTTTGATGAGAACTGATTATTTGATCAATCTGATGAATGAATGGACTAATTATTTGATTAATCTGATGATCTGATGAGGGTTCGTGCTACCCCGTTTGTTACAAGGGTGAGCTTGAGTAATTTGAGATGTACGTCGAAAGAAACATTAAGGGAGTACTAGCGTGAAATTTTTTTTTGCAGATCTGAATGAAATTTAATGCACGTAAACATTGGATAGTCATCCGCATCCTGTTAAAATATGAAACACATACATCGTCTGTGAACAAATATATTCGCATATAAAGTTGAGTTCTTATATACGGGGCTTATGGCGATCATCACTCAGAATCGCACATATTTGGTTTGTGTACCTCTAAAATTTTGCAGTTTCATTTGAAAAACTAGTATGATGTTCTAGAACTATCCATGTATATTGTATCAGAAGGAGAAAGTTTTTTATCGTTTAGTAATGGATATATAGCCATGCAAAGCCTTGTTTTTAACGAAAAATTAAGAATCTCAATTTATAATGGCAACACCACACGGTGGTATGGTATTTGAAAATTCACTAGACCAACAACCTGTTAACAATTCATGATATTCAAATCATAATAGGTATAAAACACTTATTTTATTAAATTTTTACATTTTTTTGAGCGTCAGTTTCGCCACTCGACAACCGATGGCGCCACCGTCACACTAGTACTACCTTAATATAGGTGTATAGGAGCGAATGGATGGATGTGTTAGGATGTGAATGTTTGACGAGGACTTATTATTTGATAAATCTGATGAGTTAATATTTTATGAATGATTCTAGGGTTCGTGCTACCCCATTTATTTATTTATTTATTTGTTACTCTGCACAACAGGAAGTAAATCCCAATTACAATACAGGGGGCCTACAGCTTATAGTGGAATCCGTACCACTCAGACACAATCGTATTTTTTTGATATAAGTAGAAGTCAGTGAGATTTGAACGCACGACCTCTTGCTTGTTAATTAAGAAACGCAAGTTTTACATCGCTTTTATCCACTGAGCTACGATTGCCTGTTTGCCCATTTGATTGGATCTAGTGTAATGTTATATATGTATATATATATAAATATGTCTTACTTGCAATAAAATTATTGGAACCACTAATTGGTGATTATAAGATTACTATAAATTGACCTTGTTTATTAAATCATTAATTCATGGGCCTTGATTTATTACTAATCTTCTATTAAATGCATTCGCACATTAAAAACAGTTCATCATATATCTTTATCTCTAACGTCTCAATAAAATTTGTCAAATTTGATCAATGATAATGATAAACTTAGGTAGCGTTGTAAAAAAACAAAATGTTGACAGGTTTTGTTTCTATAAACTGTCATTTGTATTTTGAAAACATGTGTTCTATTTGTTTTTAAATCAGATATAAATAGAAAAATAAATACTACTAAATTATATGTTATACTGTTTCTTAGTATTAGATATCTTTTACGAGGTTTTCTTAGATTTGTTATTTTGCAAATAAATTATGTTGATTTATCTATATTTCTTTCCTGTACAATAATAGTTATTTGTATATTAAGGAAAGAAAGTGATATATTTCTTCATTTTAATTTGAATAAATCTATGAAATTTTCTAAATAAGTCGATAAAAAAATAATATGTTTCAACTGGATTAAATAGTAACGTACCATGAAATGTAAGTGATAGTTTTTAGGTTAAGTATGTAATTTGGGAAATCAAGGCTCGAAGGGACGAGATTTCCTAAATATTCACTTACAATTCGAGGTTAGTAAGTTATTTTTTTTACAATACCAGCACAAATAGAAGGAAAATAAAAATAGGTTTCAAAATTGACAGCTGTCAAATTGTTGTCAAAATAAACAGGACTTTGATATCTAATATTTATTTACTGTTCACGGACAGTAAGTAAATATGTGCAATAAAAGTTGCACTTACTGTGTCTAATTTTTGTCATTAATAGGTAACTTACAGTATAAAATAATTATATCATCACGCCTTCTACCCATTACTGGATGTGGCAATCTGTCGAAGCAGATCTCGGTAAGTGATATATTTTGCGCGTGAAGTGCGGTTACCAGTCGTTAAATCACGGCCCCCAAAGATGGTAGTGGTGGAGGAGCCACATGGGTAGTTTTTTAAATTATGAAAATTGTTTGTCGCCTGTGGGAAACGAACCAGGGTTCTCAGGATCCACAGGCCGACTTCATACCACTGAGCTAGCCACCCCGTTGTAAAAAATACTATTTCGAATTTCGTAATATTGCCAGATTTCGAAAAATTTTTTTTTAGTCCTAATTAGACAAATAACTATTTTTATTCTATTTTATACCGGTTGAGAAAGTTGTTCAAATTAGAATATTTAATAAGCAAGTATACTTGAAATGAAAGTAAAATTTGTATCCCTCAATTCAGACAAGAAAGTGCTACTTTTCATCCCTAAGAAAGAAAGAAAATTTATCTTTCCTAGGGATGAAAAATATTACCTTCTTCTCACAATTGAGGCAAGAAAAATATCTGACTCGCGTTACTGTCGTCTCTACATAATTATTCATTTAATCATGTAAATACTGCTGCCCCCTTTCAAAGCAATTACCACGGCGTCACTGGCATCCGTCTCGGAAAATTTCGCATGGAATGCGTAGTTCTATGCGCAGTTCTCCATCTCTCTCACACATATAACGCAGGACTTTGCCACTCCAGGCAAATGGAAACACACTTGGTGGGAACTATACCGCGGGGTGGGGGAAGGGAGAGAGAGTAAAACGTGCATCGCGTCACGTGAACGTCACGAGATTATATTTTAATCAATAAATCTATGTTTATCAAGATCCGGGACTCGAATAGTTCCACACGGAAACCGGAGTTGGCTCCGGGAAATGTATGTCTCACAAAATTGAAGCAAGGGTGGAGGGGTACTTTCATCGTATGTACTGGAGGGGAGTGGTACACCTACGTAACAGAAATAGAAATAGGAAACGGAAAGAGATGCAAGATTGAACTAATGCGCAAATACTATTTTACTTAGTTTTATTAATTAAAAACACAAACAACCAATTAAAGGTAATTAATAAACAGTTGACTAACCACATTTTTCGTCGAAAATTATTTTAGAAATGCCTCAAATAAAAAATACAAAAATTAAATATTATAAAATATATTAATACTTATTATTGGGTGTGGCATTCTGTCGTACCAGATATTATTTTTCGGCGTGTTGTGCAATTACCAGCCGTCAAATCATGGCCCCTCAAAGGTATTAGTGAAGAGGGGGCCATAGTTAATTTAATTTTTGTCGGCTTCTTCACAATTTTATTTGAAACATTTTGCTCAAATTGAGGAAACTAAAAGCGGTCGGTATCTATATTGTTATTTTTAATTGTTACAGTAATTTTTGTGCTATCTCAGTGGTATGAAGTCGGCCTGTGGATCCTGAGAACCCTGGTTCGATTCCCACAGGCGACAAACAATTTTCATAATTTCAAAAGCTACCCATGTGGCTCCTCCACCACTAACATCTTTGGGGGCCGTGATTTGACGACTGGTAACCGCACTTCACGCGCAAAATATATCACTTACCGAGATCTGCTTCGGCATAGTGTCACACCCAGTAATGGGTAGAAGGCGTGATGATATATTTATTTATTTATATTTTAATTTTTGCTATCTCTGTCTGTAAGCAAGACATTAATAAGTCATTAATATGTAAAATAAAACAATTGTTATCTAGCAGACAAATGAAACATAAAAATAAAAACAAATGAGTAACCCTAATTATATATTTTCAAGGTTTCTGTAATAGACACACACGTGCTGTTTTTCTTTTACGTACTTTTATAAATATAGTATAGTATTGGTTACCTACATATCTGAATAACATATTCATATAAATAAAAAACAAAAATTAATGAATTACATCTGTGGCTGTATCATTATTTATTTCTAATAATGGTTACTTGTTTACAATAATAATTTTATAGTATAACAGTAGATAAAAACAATTTTTGGGCGGAATTAAATATAACTAAAATAAATAAATATATCATCACGCCTTTTACCTATTGCTGGATGTGGCATTCTGCCCAAGCAGATCCGGTAAGTGATATATTTATGCGCGTGAAGTGCTGTTACCAGTCGTCAAATCACGGCCCCCAAAGTTGTTAGTGGAAGGGGAGTCACAGGAGTATTATAAAATAAATAAATATATCATCACGCCTTTTACCCATTACTGGGTGTGACACTCTGCCCAAGCAGATCCGGTAAGTGATATATTTTGCGCGTGAAGTGCGGTTACCAGTCGTCAAATCACGGCCCCCAAACATGTCAGTGGTGGAGGAGCCACAGGGATAGCTTTTTCAAATTATGAAAATTTGTCGCCTGTGGGAATCGAACCAGGGACCTCAGGATCCACAGGCCGACTTCATACCATATTATAAAATAAATAAATATATCATCACGCCTTTTACCCATTACTGGGTGTGGCACTCTGCTCAAGCTGATCCGGTAAGTGATATATTTTTGCGCGTGAAGTGCGTTACCAGTCGTCAAATCTCCCCAAAGATGTTAGTGGTGGAGGAGCCATAGGGGTAATTTTAATTTGGTGAAAATGTTTGTCGGCTGTGGGGATCGAACCAGGGTTCTTAGGATCCACAGGCCCACTCGATACCACTGAGCCATTAAATGATTTTTTAAAATAAAAATCATTAATTAACATTTAAATGTAACCGTAAATATTTATAAATAAAAAAACAATAGCCACTTAGTTGCTATGGCACCTGCAATAAACTTTTACACAAATTCCATCTGTCAAAATTCCGGTAATAGTTTTTGTTTGAACAAATGACGGCGCGTTAACTGTTGTTAATTTTTAGCACGATCAAGGCGTGCCATGGAACACTACCTAAAACCAGTGGCGCCGAAATCAAGCACGTGCCACGTGTAGGATTAAATTAATTTTGGGGCACCGGTTTTTAGATGCAGATAAAGTTATACGTGATTGCACATGTCATATTTTGCGCAAATGTTACACATTAAGTGGTCGATAAAAAATAGTTTTTTATTATTATAGATTTTTGGTTAATATATAAAATTCTAATTTGTATGATTCATATTTGTAGGAGTGCTAAAAATATTTTAATTCTCACCTTTCATATTTAAGATGTTGGATATTTGAATTTTCTTCCCAATAAGGGTGATTTATGTCCATTTTTATGTTGTTTTTTTTTCACGATTACACACGTCACTATCTTTAATCATTCACTATAAAAGGTCACATGCTCATACACTAAACAATTGCTTCTTTTAGTTTAAAATCTGAAACACAGAAAATTACTACATTACTTCCTTAATAAAACAGACATAATTGCAACAACAACGCGTTATCAACAAAAAGAATCAACAATTTTTCTAGAACAATCTCATGAAGATAATTTTGTTACATTGTAACTAAGTAACGAACGAAAACAAAATATGGTGATTCCATGTATTGTTGCACGATTGATTACTATCATTATCTGTCAAATTTAACTCAAAAATTGATTGAAAGATACGTGTCAATTAAATAATTATTGCACATTTCTCAAACTGAAATTTCAATGCCACACTTTCAAAACAATTTATGAATATAGGTAATGCTAATGATTCAAAATTTCGCTAAATATTTCGACATTAAAGATTCTTAAATTATGATGTAATATCCTATTTTATGAGAAAATTTGAAAAAGAAAACAATATACAATCGAACCAGGAAAAATGTGTTTATAAAATGCGTACGTGACTAAATCAGAAACAGAAATATCAACATATTTACTACATATTAAAAGAAAAATAAGCAACGTAAATTATTTTGCGCACAGTTATTTATTTCACTGTCAATTGTCAACATTTTTGTAAACAATTGAACTATAAACAAACTCAACAATTTATAATATTAAACAATTAAACAAGTGATTGTTGTTCTTATTGTTGAAAAACTAAAACGCAATAATTGAACTAACCATCAACTGTTTACATCCAATTGTCAGGTATCAAATAAACAAATATTACGTTTGGCACTGTTCGTGAAATGTGACACTAGTACGCATGTTGATTGTCCACTGTTTTTTTAAATGACATCTTGTTATAATAACGTCTTACACAGCAAACAATTTCCGGCATACTGATCCAAGTAGCGTTGGACTCGCACGCTAGCGGACACGTGAGTGCCGCGGATCAATCACAGACAACCGGCTGATGGTGTCTTTGTTCTACACATGGAGTCCGAGTATGTAGTATGGGTTCGCGCGTTCGCGGGATTTTTTAAGGCTCCCCACTTGCGCAGTGACCGATGTGTGTACGTACATGTGTGAGCTGTGCACCCAATAAATGTGTCTTTGATACTCTGGGACCAGTGGCGCAGGATAACATTTTCATTAGGGGGGCTCTTATATTTTGCTAAATATATTGTGTCGGTCTGTGGATCCTGAGAACCCTGGTTCGATTCCCACTGCCGATAAAAATTTTCACCAAATTATTACCCCTGTGGCTCCCTCATCACTTACATCTTTGGGCGCCATGATTTGACAATTGGTAACCGCACTTCACGTGCATAAATGTATCACATACCAAGAGCTGCTTTGACAGCGTGCCACACCCAGTAATGGGTAAAAGGCGTGATGATATATTTATATTTATATATTTATTTATTTGAAATAGTATTTTTAGTCCGATTGAAACATATTATTTTTTATTTACCAACTTATTTAGAAAATTTCGCAGATTTATTTAAATTAAAATGAAACAAATAAATAAAAATGTTTTCTCACCCACTTGAATAATACATTTCAACTTTTTCAATAGTAAAATGACGCTATTTCAAGAATGTTTACGTTACTATAGATACGTCATCGTTTTTTGGTCCTAGGACCAAAAATAGCATTTTTGTAAAACCGTGCTATAATATTAATGTTATAGTAACCCAGGTAATAACAGAAAATAAGCTTATATAGTACTACAGAGTGATCAAAAGGAATTGTTACAGTTGGCAATAAAAAAAACTACTTGAAATTGGTAAGCCTGATACATAAATTCATTTCCTATTGTTGACAGTGATATTTAAAACTTAAATTTGAGTACATTTATTATTAGATTTATTTTCTAAAGTATTTCTATCACTTAAAAATCAAAATTCTATTAGCTGTCAGACTCCGGACATAACCTATTTGTATTTATTAGAAATGTCAAATAGCATTTCCGCCTTTATCTGACGTTGTGCCAAATGTGGAATAAAAAGATCTCTGGAATTGTATTGCCAACTATAACAATTCCTTTTGATCATCCTGTAGTACCATACAGAGTTATTTTACGGTACTAGTACTACAAAAATAATTTTATAGTACGATTTAACAAAAAGAAGGTTCTTTAAAAATAATATTATAATATAATTTAACAAAAAATATTGTACGCTGTTCGTACTGAAAGTGTCTTTATTGGACTCAAAGACTGCCAGGACTCACCTACGGCTCACCCTGGAAATTACCTACTCATCGTATAAAGTTTCACTTTCAGTATTTGTAACGTAAATAACTATTTTACTACAGTTGTCATGGTGATAAATATAATTTTGCCAATTTGTTTAATTTTAACTTGAATAAATCTGCGAAATTTTCTAAATAACTGAGTAAAAAAAATATGTTTCAATCTGGACATTTTAACTAATGTATTTTTGTTTGTGAGTTGCCGTTCTGCAATTGCAGATCCTCATAGATAATTATTTTATAGTAATATGCGTCAAATCACGTCATTCAGAGATGTGTATAAAGGATGAGCCATATTTATATTTTATTATTGTTAATTATGTTTAATTTATTTACAAATTTTACTGACACAATTCTAAGAATTTGAACCCGCGACCCATAATACAAAATTATTATTGATAAAACTCAGCGAAATTCTGAATTCTTGTTACTAACTAGAAATTTCTAGTAAAAATTAAACACTATTGAAATTTTGATAAGAGAAGAATGATCTAGTACAATAATATAATTGATATTGATCTAGAAAAATTAGGATTTTTTAATTGATTCATCTGTCAAATTGTTGCGATGGCAGGAGTGGAAAAAAACCAATCATATTTTTGAATTGTTCAAAACAGCATTTTTTGTTTAAATTTAAATCTATTAAACAATGACACATCAAATAATTATTGAGAGATTATATCCAGCTATCTTAGCAGGTTGCTAAGCAACCATTTAATTCATGTCACATAAACAACAATGACAATCGCCTGATTAATTCGCAACAATCAACAATGAATAACAATTTCTACAAACGTACATAAATTCGGTACACATCGCATTTCAAATTCAAATCATCAAATAGAAATTACTACTGTCAATCGGAACAGAAAATTGTCATACGTTTTGATTTTGTATGTATAAAGCGCTGGTGTTTTCCCATAGAACGTACGTCTGTGATTAGGGTGGATGGTGTGGTGACGTTTCTGCACATGATCAGTGACTGATAAAGTCACGTTCCACGTAACGTGTTCTCCCACGTGATCGCGAAATCGTGCTGTCTCTCTCTTTGTTTTTCTACGTTTACATTCTACTTTCATCGAGAATAAATTGCTTATAATTTTTTCATAAAAGCAGAGGTTATGTTTTATTTTTCAATAATTAAAATTTTGTTTAGACTTAACTTTAGTTTTAAAACAAAAACAAATGAATTTCTAAGGGTACTTGTCAAAAATTATTGATTGTACACAGCAACTACAAATTGAATTATAATTACTCAAATTTGGGTTTACAATGCACAAATTAGCTCTAAAGTTTGTAAAAAAATTAACCTCCAAGCACTCACTGACACTGAGAGTTCTTAATTTTTACCAAACGGTGTTCGGTAAACATTTAGTTTCCAAACTATTTTGAAATATGTAAAATCTCGGATGGAGGCGTGAAATAGTATATTATGTACCATGAACTGTAAGTGAGTTTTTAAGTTAAGAATGTAGTTTGGGAAATCAAGGCCCGAAGGGTCGAGATTTCCTAAACATTCGCGACCTAAAAAATCACTTACAGTTCGAGGTTAGTAAGCTATTTTTTACAATACTTGCACAAATAGAAGGAACAGTTAAATAGGTTTCAAAATTAACAGCTGTCAAATTGTTGTCAAAATAAACTGGACCTTGATATGTAATATTTACTTACTGTTAACGGTGGATACTAAATAAATATTAAAGTTCTAATGCCAATGGCACACTGATCGAGGAACATGAATGAGCGTCGAGGAACTCATCGATGAAACAACAGAATGCACCCTGACTGATAAACGCTAACATGAAATGAGACACAATAATACGTGTGAAATGAGACACAATCGTTTCATCGAGGGAAATAGAGGCGCCTCTATTTTTCATCGATGACGGGTGCGTTCTGTTGTTTCATCGATGAGTTCCTCGACGCTCATTCATGCTCCTCGACCAGTTTGCCATTGGCATTACAGTACAAGTATTGTACAAAAAAATTATTAAAGATAGTGTGAATATGAATGGTAAAGTAAAAACGATGTAATACATGTTGTGTTCTATATAACCTAAAAATAGTCTGTCAAAAGTGGGTGTGTTTCAATAAATTGTATTTAAAACTATTTTAAACTGCGTGAAAGGTAGTATGTAAACGTAGTGCGCACTAAGAAGTGCAACCTCTTCGAGCAAGATGTGTAAAGTTACCACTGATTTTTTTTACACAAAACGATGATTGAAATGATGAAGTGTAGTTTCATCAAGGTTGCGATTTCGAGCCCCGTTGATCACGTTGACGAAATGAGAACGCAGGTGTCATGACGGAATTTAGGAGTGGTTGATTTTTATTTAGTTTTTACTTGCAATTTCCCTTTTTTGTTTTTCTTGCCAGAGGGAAACTGTAGCTAATCGAGCAAATTAATTACGGGTTATTTTATATTTATGTAAAATAATTATATTATTATAGAAATTATGCACGATATTGTGCATTATGGAATAATATTTAGCCTGATTTACAGGCAACCTAAATGTCATAAGTGTTTGTTGTGTTTGTAGATAATTTTTAATTTGGTAAATGCTAATCTGAGTTGTAAATTATTCTTTTGTTATTATAAATTATTGCTTGTCATCCAAACAATTGTTATTAAAATATTAAATGCTTCTTTTTTAAAATGCGCAGAATAAATTAGTCGTCACGTGTCACGAATCGAGCAATTTTTATATATTGCGAATTTGTGTTTCTGCAACTGCGTGTTATATTTTATATTTTTCCATTTCCGAATCAAGTTCCCGATATCTATCGACTGAATAATTTAAAAAATATCGCATCAGAAAATGACATGTATTATAATTATTACCATTTGTGCTATGATTTCGATGCGATATTTTTTTATTTATCCCGCTGATAGTTATTAAGAACCAATCCTAGATATGGCTCAATGGTATCGAATCGACCTATAGATTTGAGAACCTCAGTTCGATTCCGACAGCCGACAAACAATTTTTACCACATTTAAATTACCCCTGTGGCTCTCCCACCACTAACATCTTTCGGGCCCGTGATTTGACGACTGGTAACTGCACTTCATGCGCTTAAATATATCACTTACGGCACAGTGTCACACCCAGTAATGGGTAATAGGCGTGATGATATATTTATTTATGGGGCAGTTGGCTGAGTGGTATTACGTCGGCCGATGGATTTGAGAACCTGTTTGATTCCCACAGCCGACAAACAATTTTCACCACATTTAAATTACACCTATGGCTCCTTATCCGCTACCATCTTTGGGGGCCATGTTTTGACGGCTGGTAATCGCATTTCACGCGCTTAAATGTATCACTTACCGAGATCAGCTGTGGCAGAGTGCCACACCCAGTAATATATTTAAAATTTAAATGTACAAAATAAATTAACAAACATCCGTTTAACTAATTAATTTGCTATTAATAAGAATGAAAAATAGTGTCCGTTTTAACGTACGGCACTGGCTGGGTGTCTGCATGGTTATCCACGGGCGTTTATCTACAGAAAATGTCTGGAATCTACCTTGTGACTAGCCACGTGTTTAACTTATTCCCTTCTCTGTCTAGCATACAGCAAATATTGTAGATATATGGATAGCGGTCTACTGAAAACTTACGTGAAAATACCGTAACAAACATAACATTCACTTGTTGCCTTTGCACTTTTACATTAAACACACATGTTACTTACACATCACTGTAGTCATTAAATTGTTTATTTTTTAGATAGTACTAATTACATTACGATGGTAATTATAGTATTCTATATGTATGTGATAGTAATTAATTATGGGGAATTTATAAAATAAATCTTAAAGAGAAGTGGAATATTTTATTCATGGTCCTGTTAGAAAGTAATATTTTCATTTTTCAAATGAGAATGATAATTTTCATCCCTAGGGAAGAAAGTAACTTTTTCTTCCCTAGGAAAAGAAAGTGTGGCAACTTGAATAGAACGGTATTATTTGACATTAGTGCCATATGTCAAGAGAATAATAGATCTTAATTTCTAATTTGTTTCTGAAAAGATTACTTTCCGATATGGTAGTGAAAAATAATTATACAGTTTGTAAAATAAGTAAGAAATATTGATAATATCTTCTGAAATAATCATTTAATCTAAATAATTAAAAAAAAGTTTCGAGGATTTATGATTGCGAATATCTTAGCAATATGTGATATTTTTGGAAAATGAAACGGCTCCTGCAGAAAGAAATATCTAAATTTTCTTTCTTGATATACAAATGACGATTCTAAAATTTATCGCTACGTATAGATAATACAAATTTATATTAAAGTGTCGCAAACATTTTTAATAATTAAATAAGTTAATTTATGAAATAATTTTAATTATTGTTAATTTTAAAATGGCTGGGACTCAGCAACTCTACTGCGAAAACTAAGATCATTTTGTACATTTTAATCAAAATTTTGTTGGCTAGTTGTATCGTAAAAAGTTCAATTTTAAACATGGTTTAAATAATAAAAACAAAGTGAAATTATTTTGTCATATGAAATATTGCTGTCAATCTTTCGTTTTGCTTCTATTTATAAACCAAGCAAAAAATTTAATTTTTGGCGGTACAACAGACCAATAATAAAGTTATAGTTTAGGAAAAGTATTAAAAGACATTAAATAAATATAACTATATTTAATTCATTACTGTAGCACATGATATACATCTAAATTACTCAATTATCAAGAGGCAACAACAGTAAAAAAGAAATATACACTAGATAATCAGTTGATTCATAATCTAACCTAAAAAAACCCTTCTTATCATTAATCCGGACACGGTTGCGTCGTGTTCTTAAACCCTTTACTTTCTTGTGCCCTTTCCTCAGCCCGGGCCTTCATCCGTGTGATGAACGCAGCGCCCTTGTGTTTCCTGAAATTCTCATAGGGATCATTAAGATTCATGCCTACACCTTTGAACTGATCCTGGCGATCTCGGACGTCGCCTCCGGAAATGGGCGCGTCGATGCCCTGCTCCTTCGCCCCAAGCCCGCTGCCGCCCCATCCCATCTTCCGGAGCATCTGGTGACCCTTGTTGGACTCGTCCAGCTCTTGATTCTCAGGTTTGATAAATGGAGTTCTGCACAGAAAAATTATTAAATTTAGAAACTACTAATTAAATTCAAATAAAAATAGGGCTGCAAACTGAACCGAATCGGCTCTTTTCCTTGAAATAGGAATCCGAACCAAACTGAATAAATCTGTTTTGAGTGTGACGTAATAGTTATTTACTAGCCATCTCGCTAGGCTAAATTTTTGGTTGAACCAGTTTAAAATAGAAAATTTTGAAAATATGGTTCTATATAATTCAGACTACGAGAAATCGAATGCCGTTGAGCGCATCTTCATATCTTTTTTAGTTTTTGACCGTGTATAAAATTGTTTAAGTTTTCCATTTATTTATTTTGCTTTACTAGAGGGTGATCAAAAGGAATTGTTGGCCGTATTTGTTTGGGAAATTTTGATCCAACCCTGAACTGACCTAGAACTAACTCGTGTTACTTCCAAATAAATGATGCATCTAGTGTCAGTTGTAAACACTAGCGGTAAATTTAAAATCTGAATGCATGTTCGAAGCGACATCTGCTTAGTTTTGTTTGTGTGTTAAATTGCGCTTTTAATTGGATGTTTTGAGTCATCTTTATATTTTTTATATGTAGTCAAAAAGCAAATAACGTCAGGGTCTGTTTTTTTTTATAATTTTGTCACCAGCACTATCAAAATAATGAATTTCGGAGTCGCAATTATGTGTCGTAATATTATCCTCTGTGACTTATATTGCAAGAAACACATAATGCATATTACTCTTCCATCATCTGCATAAATAATAGTTTAGTATATTTTTTCAAAATATTATTATAAAATTACTTAAGTTTTTCATAAAAATAACTCCTAACCTCTCTATACTATTACAAATCGCGATGCCGCCACGAATAACAAGGAACACCAGTTGATTAGAAAGATAGTAAACGGGTTGAATCTACCAACCCGCTAAAATAGCTGGGGCAGTAGGGTCAGTTTAAGGTTAGTTCCAGGTTACTTAAAGTGTGCCAAGTAACCTACCAGGTTACTTTAAAAATCCCAAATAAATACGGCCGTTATAGTTGGCAATACAATTTCAGAGATCTTTTTATTTCACAGTTGGCACAACGTCAGATAAAGGCGGAAATGCTATTTGACATTTCTAATAAATACAAATAGGTTATGTCAGGAGTCTGAGAGCTAATAGAATTTTGACTTTTTAAGTAATAGAAATACTTTAGAAATAAATGTAATAATAAATGTACTCAAATTTAAATTTTAAATGTCACTGTCAACAACAGGAAATGAATTTATGTATCAGGCTTACCAATTTCAAGTAGTTTTTTTTATTGCCAACTGTAACAATTCCTTTTGATCACCCTGTAGAATAGTACCAGTAAGTTGTTCAGTCAAAATAGTTAATTTTATTTATATATTTGATCGAAAATAATAGTTTAATTAATTTTTTTTACTAATACAAAATTAAGCTGAATTTTATATTTTTTTAATATCTATTTTCACAACGTAAGTACGTGCAAATATTTACTTTTACATTAAAACTAGAAAATTTAGAAAATCTCGTCGGTATGCATAAAAAATTCGGTAAAAATAATTGAACCGAACCGATTTTGAGAACTGGTTCATGAACTATTCCAAAATTTAATTCGGATAAAAATCGAAGATTTGCAGCCTTAGAAAAAAAAATAACTTACACAAAACTAGGTGGTGTAGGCGATCGATTAAGATGCATCTCTCTGGGTGGAGGTGATCTGCTCTGTGACCTTGAATCTGATCTCCGTCTCTTGCTCTTCGACCTTCGCCGTCTAGGTGGCGACCTTGACCGTGACCTCTTGGGGCCACCTGCACCGTAGGGCTGCGGACTGGGGCTCTTGCTCTGGTAGCGGCGCTTGGGTGGTGAGGGAGACTTGGTGAGCGGTAGCTGCACCGGGCTGGGGCTGCGAGACTTCGGTCTCAACCCCATGCGCATATGTTCTTCTTTCTGTCTTTTTGCATTGTTTTTTGCTTTGTAGTACTCATATAACCCTAATTTTTCCCAACCCTCACTGTAATGATTATAGATATTAAACATAATTTTCCTGAGATAGTTTCGTGGAAGATTTACAAGTTTATTTTATAATTAGAAAGATTCAGATTTACGCACATTTTTTATGTATCAATGAGGTTTAATACTCGCATAAAACTAGTTTATGATTTATTTTAATACGTCATATAATTATCTATGATCCTAATTACGTTGTATACTTCCGTAGGTTTCTTACAGATGATGAACAGAATTATGACAATTCTTTGGGGTGTAAATATTATATTTTTAATTTGGATTCGGTACATGTTTTGTACTATAGTTTGCTTTATTTGTACTATATGGTTCGGTAGTATTTGTATTATACACAGCATTTGTTACCTATCTCGCGGTCTGTCGTGGCTTGGAATCGCGTAGAAGGCTTCGACGGCGGCCAACAATCGTTCACTAGGCGGCGCTGGTGGCGGCAGACGGATTGCCTTCGGATCCAGTGCTCGATATGATGTGTCTTCTAACTATTTACATAAATAACATCTCCACAAATTAGCTAATTGTACATTTTATTTCAGGGCTGCAAATCGAACCGGAATCTAATTATCTAATACAAAATTGAATTAAATTTTATACTTTTTAATTATATTTAAAAATGTAAACTTATTCATGAACTGTTCCAAAACTAAATTACTTTCAACCGGAAGTAATAAAGATCGAACCGATAAGTGAGATAAGATTTTTTCAGCAGTTTGTAGCTCTGTTTTATTGCGAAACAAATGAGTGTCTATAAATGAATAAAAATTCTTACCTTAATTAATGGAATCATAAGCCCCGCCGGCAGATCATAATATGGCACAGAGGGCATCAGCTCTTCAACCACCACCTCCGGTTTGAGGGGTAGTGGGAAGCCAGGTGGTGGTTTGGAGAAGTCCGGGAATCCTCCGGGTAGAAAGACCGGCGGCGGCGGCTGTGTGAAAGGAATCGCGTGTTCCAGACCATTGGGGGGAGGCTGGCCGAGCGCGGGTGGCGGCACGCTGGGGTTGATGGGCGGTAGGAAGGGTGGCTCCTGCAGCACCGGCGGCGGCGGCAAATGCAGCTGTGGTGGTGGCGGCGCCTCGATGTTGTTGGTGGGTGGAGGTTGTTGTGGTTGTGTCTGAATGATTGGTGGTTGTGGAATGTTCTGTGGTATAGACGGCGGGATGATGGACTGTGGGGTGGAGTTTTGTTGCTCGAGGGTTTGTTTCTGTTGCTGTAAGGTGAGGATTTGTGACATTGCGTGTGAAACGAATGCTTGGTGTTGTGCTTGATAACTGGAACAAGTGAAACTTAGCTAGAGATGGATGTAAAGAGGATTGGTGTTGTGTCTTACCCATCGAAGGTGGCCTTGGTCTGTTGGGCGAGAGGCGCGACCTCGCTGGCGTACTTGGCCACTTGCTGCGCCTGATACTGGGTGTAGCTGGCCGCCGGCTGCCGCAACTTATCGACAGTGCTCGGCGCCAAGTAGTTCGCTTTGCTCTCCCACAATTTTAACAATTTCTCTAACTTATTTCTCTGATCGTCTGTAGCACCTACACTTGCATTACAAAACATTGGGACAACGACATTTTCAAGAGATTTTTTAAGTTCGTCAGCATGTTTCCTTGCACTTAAACGAGATGAATTATTGTAGATTTCTTAGTTTCTTTGCTGCATTGCAACTTACCAGTGGTGTAACACATCATTTACTAGGTAAATAATATGTAGTTTTTGTGAAAATGGCACTGAGCCATGGGTCACCCTGCAATCAAAGTAGTGTCGTGATTTTGAAGAGACGCTACTTGATGGAGCACCACCAGAACTAATTCTTTGATTTCTGGTGGTACTCGAAACTGCAATCGTACTTACTTGAGTAGTAAACAGTGAGCAATGGAATCATTTTGTGTTTCACTAGTCGCATGACTGAGTATCCAGCTTTTACCATTGCTGATACTGTCTTTTGTACAACTATCAATAATAGGTTGCAAAATATTATTCAGTTCATTTAAATCTATCCCGCTGTCTTCAGCTCCTCTCTCCAGTTCGTCCAATTCATATTTAACAACTGCAGCTTCAACTTGAACTTGTTGTTGCTGCAGTAAAACCTGAAAAGGAATTGTTAATACTTTCTGACAAGATGGCAAAGTGAACAGTACCGTATGCTGAGCTGTTAAATTCTGTTCACTTTGACGAATTTGCTCTCGTAATGTTTCTTGTTGTTGAACTAATTGTTCTATCGATGCACTGTTGTTTACTACTGGTGTTGCTTGTTGAGGTTGTTGGTTCCATGGTTGACTCTGGGTATTCATTGTTGGGGGAGTTGGGATGACTCCTTGTTGTCTCAAAACTAAATAATTATTTCAATTTTAGATCTGTAGCGCGTTTAAGATAATAATAATCACTTACTTGTTTGCTCTGCAGATACTTTATATTGATAATAATTAAAGAATTCGCCTCCATACAAGAACTGAAATTTCGGGTTGCCCTTTTGCTTGCTTTTAGTCATTTGCTCAAACTCGGGTCCATTGCGCGCAACGAACTGAGCTAGTTTATCAATTATATTACGAAGCTCAGTATCTGAAAATGAATACATATAATAATTTGGATTTATATGTTGGGATAATAAATAAAATACCTTAATTTATGAAAACTAACCTATCAGACAACCGGTCGAGTTATTTATAAAATATGTAAATTAGATGTATGAAATAAATAATTTGGAATGTATACTTACCCTGTGGAGGTGGAGGTATGTCCATTTTATTCGATTACATATACTTTACTCAGTATACCGAATTAATTATGTGTTTAAGCGCCTAATTACAATCTACATAAAACACACGCCATATTTTGTACCATCGAAGTTTTCTGCCGTCAAGTGTTGTTACTATATTCATTCGTCTGGCAGGTTCAACTAGCTACGATACATTTAAAATAAGGATATTTAAATTTTATATGAACATAAAAACGTATTTCATTTATATATGTAAGTTTATTTATTTGAATTACATTTAATCTAAGAGTATTGAAGCCAAACGTTACATTTTTCAAGATTTCAAAACACTAGAGTGTATTATGAACGTGCCTTTTTTATTAGGTAGCGCGCTACATTCACATCAGAAAGAAAGTATTTTCCAAAAAAATTTTGGTTATGGTGTTCTAGTTTTGTATCTCAAAACTTCAAACACGTGTGTGTACATTGATGGAATGTAAAATTAGATTAGTAATATTTTTATAAGAATCTAACTAAAACATAAAGAATTGTAAATAATATTTAGCAGTACTATATAATGTAAGTATTGCGTCTTGGATTTTAGAATTTATACATCATATCTTGCAATATTAATTAACATTACTTAAATTTTCTTTAGATTTTATTTCGTCAAAAATTATAATGGCTGTTACAAGTAGTGTTGATTCGGATTCAGATGGAATTTCCGAAGAATTTAACTTGCAACAAAAATTATTAGAACAATCAAAAAATTTGGTTCAGAAAAAGAAACAAGTCAATAAATCGCCAAAATCTAACGCAAATATACTAAGTAAGGACTCTGATTCTGATAGTTCGGACGATTCATCAATTAAAAATGAAATTAATGAGACTTTAAACCAGGCCAACAAGAAACGTAATTTAAAAGAAGCTATGTTGAAAGCAAAGGAACAGTATCAAGCACAGTTAAAAAAGATGTTTGATTTTAAATCAAGTAATAATAAAGGTAGCGATGATTCTGATCTGAGTTCGGATGAGGACGAAACACCGCCAGTAACAAAAGCACCAATAAAAACTGAAGTGATAACAAAAACAATCCTAGAAACAAATGAAACAAAAAACAAAGAAACCAAATCAGTTCCAAAACCAACTGCGAAACCTATTGCTCCTAGTTTTCTTCAGGCCGCAACTTTAAGCGCCAAAAAAGGACTTTTACAAAAAATTATAACCGATTCAAATGATGTGGTTAAAAGTATTATGACTGAAAAAGAAAAGTCCGGAACACCTAAAAGTATTTTAAAGTCAAATATAAAAAATGAAAGAAACAGTTCTGATGAGTCCGATGTAGATAAATTTTTGCCACCAAATCAAGGAAAGTTAAAAAAATTAAGTGAAGATATGTCAGTAATGGATGCAAGCTTTTCAAACGCTTTATCATCAACCCAAATTCCAAAAACTCAGTCATCAGACAGCGATAGCGATTCGCCAAGAAAGACAACCAAAATAAATAAAAATTTGAAAAAAGTATCTCCAATTAAAGCAGATACACCTAAAGTTTCAAAAAATCGACTTAGTACAATTAAAAAACCGATTTCGGATAGTGAATCATACAGTTATAATAAGACGTTACAAAATAGCGTGATTGCAAAAGGAAAATCGAATATTATTAACAAAACTGAAACACCAAGAATGACAGCTGCGAAAGAAAATAAATCAAAAATCACTCCAAAGGTAATAAAGAATCAAATTAGGAAACCAAGTTCAGATTCCGAAAGCGATTTTGAAACAGAAAATGATGTTATAAAAAATTTAAATATTGTGCAAACTAAAACTAAAAATTCGGAGGATGATGATAGCGAATCAGAAAATGAAAAACAACAACCGATACAGGTTGTTAAACTATCATCGCCGAGAAAAGTAACATTCAGTAAAAAATCATCTGATACATCAGACGATTCTGAACAAGAAATAAAAACGCAATCTGTTTCACGAAAAATACTAACTTCTAGTCAACCAGTTAAAAAATCTGATTCAACAGACGATGAATCAGATTCTGAAGAAGAGAAGAAAGTGCAATCAACTTTAACACAAAAAAATATACCAAAATTGTCATCGGATAAATCATCAGAAGACGACGATGAATCCGATAGTAAAAAAGTAAAAACGCGGACGCCAGTTGCTGCCAAACATATTAAGAAGCCAGTTAATAACAAACAAGACTCGTCTGAAGATTCAGATTCATCTGAATCTGAAGAAGAAATTAGAAAAACACAGAAACCAGTTGTAATCAAACAAGGAATTAAGAGGCCAATTAATAACAAAAAAGAATCGTCTGAAGTTTCAGATTCGTCTGAAGTTTCAGATTCCTCTGAATCTGAAGATGATAAATTTGGAGAAACACAAACACCAGCTGTTGTTAAACAAGAAATTAAGAAGTCGGTTAACAACAAAAAAGTATCGTCTGAAGAATCAGATTCTTTTGAATCTGAAGAAGATGAGTTTGGAAACCCACGGAAGCTATTTGCTGTTGAACAAGAAATTAAGAAGCCAGTTAATAACAAGAAAGAAACGTCTGAAGATTCAGATTCTTCTGAATCTGAAGAAGAAATTGAGAAAACACAGAAGCCACCTGCTGCTAAACTAGAAACTAAGAAGCCAGTTAACAACAAAAAAGCATCATCTGAAGAATCAGATTCCTCTGACTCTGATGAAGAAAAAATCCCAAAACAAGTCCAACAAAAATCAGAGTCAGAAGAAGAGTCAAGCGAAGAGGATAATACTAAACAAATAACTCAAGTAAGAAGAGAAGAAATGTCCGAATCAGAAGATTCAGAAGATAACAAAAAAGCACTAACTCAAAAACCTTCTCCAAAGCAGTTAGGAAATATAGCGAAGAAACCTCCTTCGGAAGATTCTTCGGATGAATTCCAAGACACCAAGAAAAAATCACCAGCAGCAAAAACAAAACCTACAATAAATGGACAAATAAATAAACGTAGCAAAGACGAATTATCTTCTTCAGATTCTAGTGAAGAAGAAGCAGAAACTAAAAAATCTGTAATAAAGAAACTTCACAATTCATATGACGAATCATACGACGTTAGCAGTGCACTCAAAGGTTTCGAAAATGCAAATCCAAATTTAAAAGAAGTTTGCAAACAAACAAGTATAGTTTTAAAAAATGTAGATAAAAACGAAGAAGTTTGGTTGATGCAATGTCCAAAAACTCTACTTCCTAAAAATCTTCTCGGCCAAGAATTAGATTTCAACAATGCAAAAGCTAAAATGAAAATTGATGGCGTAAAATACGAATACACAACACAAAGAAATGAAGGAGATCAAAAACTTTGTTTACTAGCTTCAGAGTCTAAAAAGAATATTAATTTATCGGCAAGAGTAATTAAACCCGTTGGTAATATTATAGTTCATCAAGTGTTAAAATCAAACACAGCAGAAATGAAAATTCCTGAAAGAACTAAAGTAAAACAACCAGCAAATTTAAAAGTGCGACATCCGATTTTCGGAAAAGATTATGAAAAGAAAATTGAACTAGGAGAATCGATAACATTTAAATTATTAGAAGCAGAAATTGCACGAAGAAATGCTGATAAAAAAGCAGAGAAGAAAAAGAAACGAAAATCTTTAGAACTTAAAAGATTAAAAGCAGAGAAACAGAAAGAAGAAATAACTGATAAAACTGAAATGATTTTCCAGTTGTTAAGTGAAACTAAGAATGAAGTTAATATTAATGATTCAATAACTAGTAAAAAGGGTAAAAAACGAAAATTGTCAGAAGTTGATAATGAAGCTACAACTAACAAAAAATTCAAATCTGAAAAAATATTCGATATGGTAGATTCTAAATTAGCAAATGAAACCATGGAAAAAGTAAATCAATCTACAGAAAACGTAAACAAATCACCAAAAAAGAAGAAAAAGCTAAAAGAACAAAATTCCAGTTTAAATCAATCGGAAGAAATACTAAATAATTTATCAAAATCATTAGATAAATTAAATAAATCTAGTGAAAAGAAGAAACACAAGAAAGAAGAAAGTTCTTCAGTAACATCTGAAAAAATAAATAAATCCATTGATAAATTAAACAAATCTTCAGAAAAAAATCAAATCAAAATGGAAACAGCAACAGTACTAAATAAATCTGAAGGCAAAATAAATAAATCTTTAGAAAAGAAGAAAGTTGAGACAGAAGTTAAATTAAATAAATCTAAAGAAAAATTAAATAAATCTTCAGAGAAAAAACAAGTCAAACTAAATAAATCAAAAGACAAATTAAATAAATCTTTAGAGAAAACAGAATTCTTAATTGATTCTATTGCACGTAATATACAAAATGTAGGAACTGAAGAATTAATAGAACTAAAGAAAAAGAAGAAGAATAAAGAGGTATCACAGAATTTAAATAGTTCTTCACCTAAAAAAGAACTAAAAGATAAAATAATAGAAACAGATACAGCTCCGAAGAAAATATCGATGAAAGATAAAACGAAAGAAAAAATAATTATTGACGAAGAAAAAACTAAAACAGATCTTCCAAAACAAAAGAAAAAATTAAAAAAAGAAAAATCTGCTAGTGCAGAAGATACACCAAATACAACAACCGAAACGAATCAAGTTGTTCATAAGAAGAAAAACAAAATATCTGTTGGAGAAGGAGAAATTAAAACAGATCTTTTAAAAGAAAAGAAAAAATTAAAAAAAGAAAAATCTGTTACCGCAAAAGAACCTTTATGTAAAACAGCAGAAACGAATGAAATTGTTCATAAAAAGAAAGAAAAGGTATTTATTGGAGGAGAAATTAAAACGGATCTTCTAAAAGAAAAGAAAAAATCAAAGAAAGAAAAATCTGTTACCGAAAAAGATTCATTACATAAAACAGCAGAAACGAATGAAATTGTACCTAAAAAGAAAAGTAAAAAAAATATTGGTGAAGGAGAAATTAAAACAGATCTTCCAAAAGAAAAGAAGAAATCAAAAAAAGAAAAATCTGTCATCGAAAAAGATTCTTTAAGTAAATCGACAGAAACGAATGAAATTGTACCTAAAAAGAAAAGTAAAAAAAATATTGGTGAAGGAGAAATTAAAACAGATCTTCCAAAAGAAAAGAAGAAATCAAAGAAAGAAAAATCTTTTGCTGAAAAAGATTCTTTAAGTAAAACAGCAGAAATGAATGAAATTGTAAAATCAGCAGAAACGAATGAAATTGTATCTAAAAAGAAACAAAAAAAAATCATTGAAGAAGATAAAATTAAAACAGATATTCCAAAAGACAAGAAAGAATCAAAAAAAGAGAAATCTGTTATCGAAGATTCTTTAAATAAAACAGCAGAAACGAATGAATTTGCACCCTTAAAGACAGATAACATATTCATTGACGAAGATCAAATTAAAACAGATCTTAGAAAAGAAAAGAAAAAATCAAAAAAAGATAAATCTGTTACCGAAGATTCTTTAAGTAAATCAGCAGAAACTACTGAAATTTCACCTAAAAAGAAAGAAAAGAAACACAAGAATGATAAACGAAACAGTATATCTGATGTTTTTGACAAAGAAACTCTTATTAATAGTTTCTTGCATGCCGCGATGGAACAAAACACAAGCAAAGAAGGAAAGAAAAGGAAACGAGAAGAAAATCAAGAAGGAAGTCCGAAAAAGAAACACAAAAAGATTTCTGTTCCCTAAAGTTAAATGCATTCGGAAAAGTATGTTTTCTGATTCTTGTTATTCGTAGTTATAAAACTTTTATCATTTAGACATAAGATACATTTGATATCATTTATCACGTATAAAATTAAGTTTTGTGAATAGTAATAATACTTCTTCTATGCACCTCATACTTTTAGGATTAAAAGTATTTTATTTTTTTATTTGTTAATGACGGCTTTGTTTTAATAAAAACCAATTAATTTAAATATTGTTTCTATTATAAATTGTACATAATACATATAATAAATATATATTTTAAATGTACATTATTTGAATTCATTTGTTTTTGCGGGCAGGTTCCACCTTCCACCCCTCTTGTTTTGATTTGACAGTGGATATGGGAAAGATGGCGTGGCTGAATGAAAGCTGTGAATCGGTAAGTTTAATTCACAGTTTTTGCATGATTTTACCCCTTGATTTGAAGTGAACTATATGCATATATACATTGTAACATCTAATAAATATATGCAAACATTAAACTGTAGCGCAAAACACGTATTTGTCGCATAATGTATACATGAATGACCCATATAATGAAAGCAAAAGTACTGGTACAGTTTACCAAACAGGTTATGTTTATGTTTGTTATAAATACAGAAATGTGTGGGATGTTTAAAACTTATCAGACTTTTTAGATCTTGTACTGAAAGTAATCAACTTAAAATTAGGATCAGTTCATTTCAGAAATATTATTACAATTACCGTCATTTATTATGTCACGTATTTTTAGAAAAAACTTGTTCTAAATTCCACTTGGATGTCAACCAAATCTTTTTTCGTGACTATTTCAAAAATTATCTCATAATTTAACTGTTAGATAACAAAATTGTAATAATACCACTCCAATAATGAAATGAACTATATTACTTGATAAAAATGTGAGTCACTGCAATTTTAATCAAATATCGAAGGCCAAACTTTGCCGGTAATTTTGCACCTTTCTTCTATCGAATATTTTTTATCGTATGATTCATTTCTTTTGGAGTGGGCACGGAAACAATGCCCATGGATCAATTTCAGTGACTCACTGCTGATATAAACAAGAAAGATAACATTCAATAGATTTTTGCTTGTTAACATTATTTAATTACTTCTTTTTATAATTTCGTTTTATAGTCCTGTATGTTATGCGTGACTGCAACACAATCTGAAATAAAAGGTTGCATAATTTCCTGGGTTAGATCTTCGTGACAAAATATAATAATTCATTTGTGCTTTATGATATGCATTACTTCAAATTACGATCCTTAATTTAGGAATGCATTTTTAAAGTACAAGTGATAAGTAATAGTTAAAAATAACCTGGAATATTTTGAAGAAGTTTAAAACTTTTATAACATACATTTTTTTGGCAGTATGAAAATACTTTATTAAATAATCGTGTTTGCGGGATGTCCCACGAAAACTGTGACACAGCCGATTAGAGATTAAAAAATGAATGCTTATGAAACATTTGAATGTAGCGCTTATGGGACAACCTGTATATGTTTGCCACAATGAAATAAAAACGTATGTAATCATTATGTCTAATTTTAAAACAAAATGCTCACAACGTGACTTTGTTCGAATATTTTTAATGAATGTTTATGAAAATTTTCCATTCTATATTTATTCTCTGTGATAAAATGTGTTTGTAAATATACTTAATACTTAACACAATCTTTTTGATCTTGACGGCCGGTATTGATAATACAGATGATAATGTTAATTAATAATTAGCTAAATATTGAACAATATTAACATACTTAGCTTATCTATCCTGTAGGACAATCACACAGCACCAATATCCTTTTTGAATTTTTTCCAGTGCGGTAAGAATACTATATTTTGAAAATATTAATATTAAATTAAAGAACAAGTTTTATTACACATAAAAAGTATTATAAATTATTTATACTTTCTTTTTATTTTGCGTCTTTTCTAAATTATTATTTTTTTTAAAGTAAATTTGCGATATTTTAAACCAAATTAATTTAGGGAAATTTGTTTGTGAAATATTACGGTTGGTAAGTGTTTTGACATTTATGCAAAAGAATGTGGGCACTCACGTGACACTGTGACGTAAAAACAGCTGTTCGGGCAAAGATCACTGCCACCTACAAATTGAACTACTTTTTTTGGGACGAAATTTGAAAAGAACCGTTCTTTTCAAATCTCGCAACAAAAAAAATAGTTCATTTTGTAGGTGGCGCAGTGATCGCAGCTCAACAAGATTTGAAATGAACCGTTCTTTTCAAATCTCGTCCCAAAAAAATAGTTCGTTTTGTAGGTGGCGCAGTGATTTTTGCCCGAACAGCTGTTTTTACGTCACAAAACTTCACAGTGTCACGTGAGTGCCCGCATCCTATTGTTCAAAAGTTCGCGATCATTTTCAACTTTTGAAATTATTTGTATTATTATTGTTAGATTTTGTGTATACAGGGTGTTCAATTTAAATGTGCCACCATTGCTAGCTATCTCGAGAATAATAAGAGTTATAAGGTTGGGTAAATTAGCAAAGAAATACCATTTTCTAAGTCTATTATATAACTATTAAATTTTTATTTCGACCAGTAGTTCTCAAAATACGGTGTGCAACTTTCTTATTTTAAATGGGAACCTATTTTTTTTTTATTTGCTTATTCGATTCAGTATTTTTTCTGAATTCAATGACTATAAAGTTCAAACCCTCACATTACAAATTTGTTGACTTCCTTATTAACGTAAAATAGAAAAATAATCATTTATGCAACTAGTGTTAAAAGTGTCACTTTATTGCATGATTACAGAACGAGTCGTAGGCGAGTGTTTCAAACCCCTGAGTGTAATAAATACACATTGTAGACAATTTTTTTCTACGATTGAGTTTTAACTAATTATGCTAAACTAACTAATGACAGTGAATATCAAACGTAAAAAAATATTTATTTTGTAGTTACGTAGTTAAGTTTACTTCGTAACAACTATTTAATTACGTTTTTATGCACGTAACTAATGGCAAGGGACAAACATAACGTCCTTTTGACACTAAAAAAAGTTTAAAAATAAAATGTTTTTGACATTAGTAGTAGAAAAAAATATTTATTATCCTTTTCAAATTTAATTTAATTTATAGAAAACAATGTTTAGTTAAGCTTTTTATTTTATTTCTGTCGCAAAAGTTCTGGGTCGCGCTGCCTACTTAAAAATTTGAGGTTATAAACAATTGCGAAACAGTTGAAATCGCCTGTCGCTTGTCAGTCATAGGTGTCTAGATTGTCAGAAAAGAAATCTCAAGTGTAAACTGAATATTTTAGAACCGTTTGAATGCAGTATAGCTGTAGTGTAATATGTAATTGTTTATAATTCTTGTAAATAAATGTAGCCTTGATATGGCAGTTTTAAAAAAGTTTTATATATAATTTAAGCCCATAATATCTTGCTACAAGATAGCAGTCACATGTTTAACTTTAGTGTTTTGTTTGAAACGATTAACTTTTATTTGTAAACAACTGAATGTGTAATAAAATAAAACAGCAATCGTATTTTTGTTTGTTTTTTATCACGAATTGTTTATATTACTAGAACATATTACATAAATAATCAGTTTACATTTTTTGCGATTTCTGAACCGTAACAGGTTCTCTTACGTAGAAAATTAAATTTAATTGTTTTGTATCTGATTTTATTATTTATTTATTTGTTTACAATTGTTGCAAAATTTATGTTATATGCCAAAGGTTTCTAGGACTTGACGACTTCGGATCATAATAATGATTGTTTTTTTACGTCATTATTTATTTAGTTGTTTGTTCAAGATTTGCGATTTCCTACTGTTTTGCTAATTTTGCGGTTTTAAGATTAGTGCAATAATTTGCATAGTTGCAAGTAGTAAATATCTTGCGGATTTTGCGGATTTGCTGATTGAACTTTTTATTATCATTGTCGGTGTTTTTGGTGAATTTTGTGCTGATTATCTCAGGCGCCGGAATATTGCTGCGCAAAAACCGCTGACTTTGATTCGACGTAGGTCGACCGGTCGACAGTCTGCTGTTTGTAGATTCTTCTCTGTTTCAACGTTTTCAACTGTTTCTAGAATAATCTTCAGTTGTTTGTTTACAGCAGATTTTGTTACTTTTGGCAACTGGAATGTTGCTTTTAGAACTTTAATTTGCGGTTCAAATTCGAAAAAAGTTAAGTGCAAGTTAATATCTTGCTTGCTTTTAGAGTTACAGCAATTATTAAAGATTTTTAATTCGTACCTTTGAAGGCTTTATCTCCATCCCCGCTTTAATTAACTTAGAGTATAAATTATTATTTTTTAATTTTATGACTTAAATGTTTTCCGTAATTTGACGACTGGTAATCGCACTTCACACGTAAAATATATCACTTACCGAGATCTGCTTGGGCAGAGTGCCACACCCAGTAATGGGTTGAAGGCGTGATGATATATTTATTTATTTATTTATTTTATTTAAATGTTTTCTTTTCAATATTTCCAAAAGTTGAGAAAATAAAATCAATACCGGAGAAATGGAATTTATGAACAAGCTGTACCAGTTAAACTGATTAAAATTTTAGATTATATACCATTTATTTAATTACTTAAGCTCTGTCTGGCAGTACGGTGATGTGGGTAACGTTACGGCATTCGAATCCAGAGATCCTAAGTTCGAATCCCATTCAAGCTAAAAATATATGAACTAGCAGGTGTTAAAATTGTCAAATTATTAAAATTTTCAAAATTTAGATATAAATTAATTGGAGCACGAAAAATACGCTGGTTAAAACCGCATTTCAAAATCTCTTTTAGTTGTTGAGATATTGGCATTTAAAGTTGCGATATAAAACCAGCCTAAAATCGTCGTAACTCAAAGACTAAAAGAGATATGAAGATGCGCTCATTCGTTTTCTCGTCATTTGAATGGTCTAGAACCATGGTTCCATTTTTTAAAATTATTATTACCTAATAAAAACTTTGAAAATACTGAAAATATAAGAAATACTACAGCCTCCAATGTTACACTTACGGAAATAAAACAAAATTGGACCTTTGCTCAACTTTTGCCATACGGGTTTCAGCGCCATCTCTTATTATTAAAGAATAAAAAAAATAAATAAATATATCATCACGCATTCTACCCATTACTGGGTGTGGCACTCTGCCGAAGCAGATCTTGGTAAGTGATATATTATGCGCGTGAAGTACGGTTACCAGTCGTCAAATCACGGCCCCCAAATATGTTAGTGGTGGAGGAGCCACAGGGGTAGCTTTTGAAATTATGAAAATTGTTTGTCGCCTGTGGGAATCGAACCAGGGTTCTCAGGATCCACAGGCCGACTTCATACCACTGAGCTAGCCACCCCATATTATTAAAGTATCTCAATATTTCAAGCTAATAATTCCTAATTCGTATTGGGGTAGGTGGCTCAGTGGTATCGAATCGGCCTGTGGATTTGAGAATCTGGGTTCGATCCCACAGGCGACAAACAATTTTCACCACATTAAAACTATCCCTGTGGCTCTCTCTCCACCAACATCTTTGGGAGTGTGATTTTACAGCTGGTAACCGCACTTCACGCGCAAAATATATCACTTACCAAGATCTACGTCGGCAGAGAGCCACACTCAGTAATGGGTAGAAGGCATGATTATATATTTATTTATTTATTACTTACAATAATTCTTCTTCCAAGATCTGCAATTACAGCTAAAACTAAAGTAATTAAATAAATGGTATACAATGTGAAATTTGAATCAGAATAACTGGTACAGCTTCTTCATAAATTCGATTCCCCTCGCATTGATTTTTGGTGGTCGGGTCGTCCCCTCGTGCTCGATTATCCTCTCTAAGAATAAGGCAATGTTAGTTTGGCGTCGTTTGTGCGCTCTAGAATCCAAATCAGCATACTAACACTCTTACAGAAAACAGTTCACAAGTACGTGTCGAGGAACTATCGATCTAGTAGCCCTAGCACTGCCGATGTCGATTCTAGAATTCAGAATTCATGTAACGGACTGGATTTGCAGTTACACAGGTTATAGAGATGTCACACCTCGTAAGAGATGAAATCATGATATGCTTGATCCTTTATTGAAACTTTAAAGTTGTTTGAATTTTAATGTGGCATATCAGGCAGCAGTTAGGAAATATTATAGCGGATTAAAATACTCGGTCTGTGGCTTTGTATTTCAAACAATCGCTTCGTCAAATAAAAACACTTTCTTAACGTATTATGATATATTTTGTCTGAAACCGTAAAATTTAATAAATAATTAAAAATTAAATAAATATAAATATATCATCACGTCTTCTAGCCGTTACTGGTTGTGGCACTCTTCCGAAGCAGATATCGGTAAGTGATATATTTTGCACGTGAAGTGCGGTTACCAGTCGTCAAATCAAGGCCCCCAAAGATGTTAGTGGTGGAGGAGCCACAGGGGTGGTTTTTGAAATTATGAAAATTGTTTGTCGCATGTGGGAATCGAACAGGGTTCTTAGGATCCACAGGCCGACTTCATACCACTGAGCTAATCACCCCATAATAATAATAATTAATTATAATTAATTCAAAATGTTTAATTTTTGTGATATTAATTGTATTGACAGCAGACTACGTATCCACGGTTACCAAAAAAAAAAGTCAGGTAAAATACAAAACAGACTCTTTTCTAATTTACCAGATTGTTATTTTTGTTGTAACCTGGGATGCATACTTTACTTGACTGTTTTGGTAAAATCTACTTTCCACACTAAAATTGGTCAGAAAAGTAGGTACTTTCCTGCCGGTTTCTAGAAATATTACATAATAAGTCAGAAAAATGATATTTTACTTGACGAAGCGGTTGTCTGAAATACGAGGCCGTAAGCCGAGTATTTTAATCCGCTAAGTCAAGTAAAAACACTTTCCTGACGTATTACGTATACTGTTTTTTCTGGAACCGTTTAATTTAATCAATAATTAATCATATGGGGTGATTAGCTCAGTGGTATGAAGTCGGCCTGTGGATCCTGAGAACCCTGGTTCGATTCCCACAAGCGACAAACAATTTTCATAATTTCAAAAGCTACCTCTGTGGCTCCTCCACCACTAACATCTTTGGGGGCCGTGATTTGACGACTGGTAACCGCACTTCACGCGCAAAATATATCACTTACCGAGATCTGCTTCGGCAGAGTGCCACACCCAGTAATGAGTAGAAGGCGTGATGATTTTATATTTATTTATTTCATAATTAATCATAAATAATTCAAAATGTTTAATTTTTTTTATATGAATTGTACTGACAGCAGATTACGTATTAAAGGTTACAACAAAAATAACAGTGAGGTAAAATCTTTACCAGACTGTTTTGTACTTTACCAGATTGTTATTTTTGTTGTAGCCTTGGATAATTACTTTACTTGACTGTTTTAGTAAAAACCTACTTTCCATACTAAAATTAGTTAGGATATTAGGCACTTTCTTGCCGGTTTCAGAAAAAAAATGTTTTTCATATCTTGTTTCACTCTAAAAATGGGTAAAAGGTACAATAATAATGGCAGAACTGCCAAACTGAAAAAAAGATTTGAACGATTTTATGCATAAATTAAAATAAAAAAATATTTGAAAAACCTCCTTTGTTTAAATCTTTTATTTAATGTATTTTGGGAATTGTCAGCGCGACCTGACACAATTTTTTAGATATTGTACCTATTATTTGTAAAACTGTAACTGTAACTGAATAATAAATATTAATTAATCAGACAAACATTACAACAAAAGCCTACTGCGACCTTGCGTAACAACAAAACACATTTATTCACCACACATCTCCATTAATTTATACAACAACTAAAATAGCACAACTGTACGCACTCACACATTCACATACACACACATGCATTCAGCAGTGTGCGATCAAGTAAGCAATGACCAACAACGAAACAAACGAATAACGCATGAATGCGCAGGCGTATGTGCTGATGCATAGCTTGCTTTGATCAAACTGGGACACAAAGATAAAAATTACAGAAGCAGAAGGCTTATCTTATGATATGGATGAATTTTTTGCAATAAGGATTTTTTAATTGTGGTATCGCAGTTGGCCCTCAATATTTGTTTTGTTTTTTTTTTTTATTTTACTATATTATCGCTTTTACTATGCCAATCAGAAACATGTTTTGCAAGGTTCAAGAGAATTTTTAATATTTTATTTGTGGTAGAAAATTCAGGTTTTTGGTATCATTAATCAATTTTTTTCTCAATAAAAATTCGAAATTTGAATTTCAATAATCATTTAATTTTTTTTTTAAATTAGAAGCACTAATATAAAACACCTGAGAGAAGAATTACACTTTCTTCACGAGGTATACATAATATTTTTTTACACTACCCTATTAGAAAGTAAAATTTTCAGAAATAGATTAAAAATGTAGTTAATATTTATTATTCTTTTGATAGATGTCACTTGGATGTCACTAATGTAATATCATACCGTTGTTTTACAGTTGCCATGGATATGGATTCACTTTCCATTCTAGAAAAAACACCTAGAAAAAGTTTTTTTTTCCTATTTATTGCACAAATAGCTATTTCAGTCGTGTTTTGGTTGTATTGGCTTTTATAATATAATAACTAATAAAAAAATTAAAACAATAATAAAATTTTATTTTTATGGGGTAGGTGGCTCAATGGTATCTAGTCGGCTTGTAGATTTCAGAACCCGGGTTTGATTCCCACAGCCGGCACACAATTTTCACAACATTTAAATTACCTCTGTGGCTTAATATTTTCAGTAAATTTAAATATGTTTTTTAGATCGCAAATGTTTAGAAAATCTCGACCCTTCGGGCCTTGATTTCTCTAACTACATGCTTAACCTAAAAACTGTCACTTACAGTTCATGGTACGTAATATACTATTTCTTTACCGCTTTCTTAGTAACGGTCAATATTGGATTATTATTGACCTAGGTTAATTATGAGAACTGTCACTTTTTAAAGTAAGTCAAGCTTTTGAATTTATTTAACTTAGTGGGATAATGACTCGGTGGTATCAAGTCGGTCTGTGGATCCAAAGAACCTTGGTTCGATCCCTCCAGCCGACAAAACATTTTCACCAATTTAAAATTACCCCTGTGGCTCCTCCACGACTAACATCTTTGGGGGTCGTGATTTGACGACTGGTAACCGCATTTCACGCGCAAAAATATATCACTTACCGAGATCTGCTTCGGCAGAGTGCCACACCCAGTAATGGGTAGAAGGCGTGATGATATATTTATTTATTTATTTATTTTTACTTTATTTTAAATTTACACCTATATTACCAATGTTTAGTGAACGAGTCGCCACTGTCGTTAACACATGAGTACATAATATACTTACATACATATTTTTACACAACATATAAATATAATTCAAGGAATATATGTGTCCGCTATTTTGATCAGTAACAAAGCGGATAAGTAATCACTTCACCCGGTGTTCGCGAGTTATTCACGTGACCGCGTCTAATTTTAGCTGATAATTCTATGCGTGCTCGGCTGCAGCAGCTCGGGTATACACGCGGAATTTGTCCATGAAACCGACGTCCACGTATCCGGAAAACACCGCGTACTTAACATTGGAGAGGCGCCACACGGTTTACGCATAGTCAGGCACGTACTAGGAAAATAATTCGCTCTAATACTTGTTAGAAAATGACAAATTTTCAGTTAGAGTGATCAAAAGGAATTGTTACAGTTGGCAATAAAAAAAACTACTTGAAATTGATAAGCCTGATACATAAATTCATTTCCTGTTGTTGACAGTGACATTTAAAATTTAAATTTGAGTACATTTATTATCACATTTATTTCTAAAGTATTTCTATTACTTAAAAAGTCAAAATTCTATTAGCTGTCAGACTCTTGACATAACCTATTTGTATTTATTAGAAATGTCAAATAGCATTTCCGCCTTTATCTAACGTTGTGCCAATTGTGGAATAAAAAGATCTCTGGAATTGCATTGCCAACTATAACAATTCCTTTTGATCACCCTGTATGTATATATATAGCATATTCATCATGAAAATAGTCGTTTTTTTCCACGAAAAATCGTGTTGAAATTGACAAATTTGGAGGCCGTGATTTGATGGCTGGTAACCGCACTTTCCGCCCATAAATATATCACTTCCGAGATCTGCTACGGCTGAGTGCTACACCCTGTAATGGGTAAAAGGCGTGGTAATATATTTATTTAATATAAAACTAAGTATTTCGTAACACATTTTGCGAAGCTGTCATTATATTACTATTTTTTTTAATAGCAGCTACATTAATATATAAGTAAACAAAATGCATGAAAATAACATAAAAACGCCAGAATACTGAATACTGAAATTGTGATAATCTGTAAATAATCATAAAATAGTAAAATTAGTCATTAACATATCGATCGATTATAAATAGAAGAACTTATCCATTTAGAAAATATATAAAATTGATGAACAAACTATTCCAAAAAATGTGAATATATTTTATATTTTGGGTAAATGGGCCAGTAAGGCCCTGTGTACATGTTTACGACCACGCATCAAATTGTAGATCCAAGAGATGTGACTGTATTTGTATATTCGAAACATCTAAAAATGTTGAATGACAATTGGCAATCAATCATAAATAAATATTGTCACGTCTATATTTATTGTATTTTCCCAATTCTGGAGGTTGACATATTTTGTTTGTTCTTTTGTTTTGATATGACATCACTCACTATTGATATTTATTTACTTGTTAAACAATTGACTATAGAAAAAAATTGTTAAAGAATGTAATAAAAATGAAAGGATTTATTATTATGAATGAAGAAAAAATAGTAAAAGCTTTAGACAATTTTCACGTAATAATAATAATGATTCATGAATATATCTTTTTTATATCCTGAACATATTGTACAGCAACCTATTAATTCACTAAGTACATACATATTTATATATTTAATTACAAGATTATTATATTTAATTAATTTAAAATAACTATATTCTGTTGTGTTAATTATAATTAACAAGATATACTCGTTTGATGATATAATAACAGGTATAATATTTAAATAAATATATTATCACTCCATTTTACACAGGCTGTTCCATAAAAACTACGGGACATAATGTTTGCTAAGAATTTATTCATCTATGGTGTAGTTTTATGGGACATTCTGTATATAGGGTGTTTTTATACCTATGCACGAAATTTAAATGAGTTATATAATTTGATATACTGTTTATAGAACAAAATAGTTATTTATGTACAGGCGTTTCTGGCCCATAGCTTGATTATTAGTACGAGGCGCAAAGCGCCGAAGGCTAGTAACTTGCTCAGGGTCACCCGTGATACATACAATATTTTATGCACAACAAAATAACATTTAATTATATGGTCAAAAGATTAAGGTAGTACTAGCGTGAAAAAAATTTTTGCAAATCTAAATTAAATTTGGCACACGTAAACATTGGATAGTCATATGCATCCTGTTAAAATATGAAACACATTCATCGTCTGTGAACAAATATATTCACTTGTAAAGTTGAGTTCTTATACACGGGGCTTATGGCGATCATCACTCAGAATCGTACATATTTGGTTTGTGTACCTCTAAAATTTTGCAGTTTCATTTGAAAAACTAGTATGATGTTCTAGAACTATCCATGTATATTGTATCAGAAGGAGAAAGTTTAAGAAAATTAAGAATTCCAATTTATAATGGCAACACCACACGGTGATATGGTATTTGAAAATACACTAGACCAACAACCTGTTAACAATTCATGATATTCAAATCATAATAGGTATAAAACACTTATTTTATTCAATTTTTATATTTTTTTGAGCGTCAGTTTCGCCACTCGTCAACCGATGGCGCCACCGTCACACTAGTACTACCTTAAAATATGTACATAGGTTATATGTCAAAATGACATTTTGCAGAATCAAGTATTCACAATAAACAAAAATTGTCATTTTATTTATATATCCACAGAAATTATTTCTTTTTTGTTCTAGGGCCAAAAAGAAGTGTTTAAGCCCGCTTTTTTGGACTAAAACACATGAATTTCGGCCGAGTTATGCATAAACATTTTTTTTTTAATTCACAAGAGAAGTTCTCTTTATTAAAATAAAAAATAACATAAATATATCATCACGCCTTCTACCCATTACTGGATGTGGCACTCTGCTGTAACACATCTTGGTAAGTGATATATTTTGTGCGTGAAGTGCTCTTACCAGCCGTCAAATTACGGATCCCAAGAATATTAGTGAAGGGGGAGCAACAAGGGTAGTTTTTTTTTATGTGAAAATTGTTTGTCGGCTTTGGGAATCGAACCCAGGTTCGCGAATCCACAGGCCAACTCGATACTACTGAGCCACCAACTCCATATTTCTTTTTATCTATAAAAATATATCAGATTAAAAACCCATTAAAGACACTATAATCCTGAATGAGCTACTTAAAAAAAATCATCGCAGTGGCTCAGATTCTACAATAAGCTGTTGGTTCCCTGTAATTATAATTAATTTCCTATAATTAATTCCTTCGGATAAAATTTATTTTCCTCGGAAAAGTTGGCAAAACTAGTTAATTGCAGGAATATTGTCGTAATCCAGGTCACTGAAACATAGCTCAAAAGTTGGTGTATGATGAAAATTCTCTCCACTATTATTCTCAAGCAAATTAAGAACAAGAGTCGTGACATTTTATTTTTAGAACTCTTGGTACAATTTAAAATAAAGTTTCGTCAAAATTGAAACATGTTTCTAGAATAATAAGGTGTCTTTTTAAAATAAATTTGAGTAACCAATTTGGCAACTTATGTTAAGGTGTACTTAATTATTTTTATGAATTTGCAGAATGTTTTTTTTGTTGTCAAGGTTGGCGGCTTGCTAATTATAATTAAACAAATGACGATCAGCATTGACAATAAATCCAGAGATTTTCAGTTTGCAATTAATTAACTGTTTGAAACATAAAATTATGCTTAAAACATGGCTCAGTGGTATCAAGTCGGCCTGTGGATCCAAAGAACCCTGGTTGGATCACCACAGCCGACAAAACATTTTCACCAATTTAAAATTACCCCTGTGGCTCCCCCACCACTAATATCTTTGGGGGCCGTGAGTTGACGGCTGGTAACCGCACTGCACGCTCATAAATATATCACTTACCGAGATCTGCTTCGGCAGAGTGCCACACCCACCAATGGGTAAAAGGCGTGATGATATATTTATTTATTTTATTTTATTAATTAAATGTTTGAAACATAAAATAATGCTTAAAACATGGCTCAGTGATATCAAGTTGGCCTGTGGATCCAAAGAACCCTGGTTCGATCCCCACAGCCGACAAAACATTTTCACCAATTTAAAATTACCCCTGTGGCTCCACCACCACTAACATCTTTGGGGACCGGAATTTGACTGCTGGTAACCGCACTTTACGCGCATAAATATATCACTTACCGAGATCTGCTTTGGCAGAGTGCCACACCCAGTAATGAGTAAAAGGCGTGATGATATATTTATTTATTAATTTTATTTTTAAATAATATTAATGTAGTCATTTGTTTAGACATTTATAGAGAAAATATTGCATAGTATAATTATTGTTCCGGATTGTTTTTCAAAGTAAATTATTTTTAAATCCTTGAGTAATTATACTGTAAGTATATAGTACTTCCTTTGATATTGTATTGCTTAGATTGGCCGCGCAGTAATTTTTTTCCAATATAGTGTCTGTTTAGTATAGTGTCATTGGCCTAAATACTTAACTAAGTAAGTAAATAGTTTAATTTATCGTGAACAATAATTTACTGTTTGAAATGTTACTACTAAAAATTTTCTTCTGTTCTTAAAAGTAATTAATTTGAAAATAATTAAATATTAAAGGTCTTATTTATGTTTGTTTTTATATACAAATAATTCTAATTAGTTATATTAGTGATTAGTGTAGCTGTCTAATAATGTCATGATAGATAAAATATTGCTGTCAACATATTAAACGTCATGTGATTAATTAACATTAATTTGATGTTCAATTAAATCTACATTTTAGTATAAAGATACACAGCTCGATTCTCAAAAAAAGTTTTGCTAAACCTGAATTTTGGATTAGGTAATCTTATTTTAGTCCGATTTTAAAAAGTGAATCCAAATCACTTTTCGAAAATAAAGTGGTAACAAGATTATATTAGAGTTTATTTAATTTTTTTTGAGAATTTGGTTTAGGTTAATTTGATTAATCCAAAATTCAGAATTAACTAAAACTCTGTAGAGAATTGAGCTGTAAAAGATTTAATTTTGTTAGTGCAGAGTGAGCCACAATTTCGAACATTGAAAAATTAAAATAGTAATTTCGGGAATAAAGGCTAACTGGAATAGATCTCGGGACCTGTAGGGCTACAAACCATCGTATAAATGCTCTCGACTATCTGCTATCAACCACAATCATTATTTATATTAATGTTGGTTTTATATAGTAAACTAAAATATTAAATCTAAATTAGTAAACTAAATGAAAAATATAGAAATAATTTTTTTTTCGCGACTCTATCTGAAATATAATTTTTACAATTAATGACAAAATTTAAATACTGTAAATGCAACTTTTATTGCACAGTGGTTTCCATGGTTATATCAGGATTTTAATATTTATTTAAAGTCCACAGTGAACTGTAAGTAAATATTATATTTCAAGGTCCTGTTTATCTTGACAACAATTTAAAAGCTGTCAATTTTGAAACCTATTTTTCTTTTCCTTCTATTTGTGCAAGTATTGTAAAAAATAGCTTACTAACCTCGAACTGTAAGTGGTTTTTTTAGGTCGCGAATGTTCAGGAAATTAAAATCTGTCACTTACAGCTCATGGTACGTTTTTGAATATTTCTTCCCCCAATTAAGATAATAAAGTGATACTTTTCATCCCTAAGGATTAAAGTAAATTTTTCTCAAGTAAAGCCATATCGATGGCAGCTGGAAAACAACGACATGCATTTTTTTAGGATTAAATTAAAGATGAAATTTGAAAGAATAATATTTTTCTAAAATAGGTAATATGTATTGTAAAATATCGCTATCAAGCCAGTCATGAATGAAACTGAACACTTTCATTTTCATTTTCATTTTCATTTCCCAATGAACAATTTTCCAAAATAACCCTAACAATCATTCAAAATCCCAATAATTCCTCATTCTAAAAATATCGCGTGCACAGATCCGATACGTCCTCACAGTCACAGATCAACAAGCCATATTTCGTTAGGCAAATCTACGCGAGAACCTTCCTAGATCGTTGACACCGCCGCCATGTTGGATGCAGGAAGGACGATGCTCGGTTGTTTGCGAGGTCGCAAGGCCTACGTGACGCAGGGCACATGCAAGCGACTCCACGCATGCGCACTCACAGAAACAAATGAGGGTTGTAAGGAGGCTGTGAATGGAATAGTTGAAAGTGGCGTGATTTTGGGTCGATGGAGGGTTGGGGCTACAGGTGGCAGGGGTGGAAGTTGACCTTGAAAGTTCGGTGTGTCCTTTCGGACCGATTTAGTGAAAACGTTCTCAATGTTAGGAGTTTGTTTGTTAGCAGGTAGTAGGAAACACATTTTTGTGTCAAGTTTTTTGTATTTATAATCGGTCTATATTTTGTTTTGTTTGAATAACAAATATAATGCGTTTCTGCTGTTTATATCTACGTATTTATTATATAATTTAAATAATTTTCTTTAACAAAACATGAGTCATTCCATAAATGCAAAAATAATATAGTCAGTTGTTATATAAACAATTATATTTACATTTTAAGGATTACTGACGTCTTACGTAGTAATGCAGTAATTTGAAATGTTTTTTTTCACGACTCGGTTAGAAAGTAAATCTTTTTCTCTCAATTGAGAGATAAAAGGGATACTTTTCTTCCCTAGGGAAGCGCATCTTCATATTTCGTTTAGTACAAAATCTGATTTGATAAAATTAAATTTTTCCTAAGTCTATATTTTAAAAACTAAACAAAATATGAAGATGCGCTCAACGTCATTGAATTCTACGTGCGCGAAGTGACTTTTAAGCAAATTTTAAGCGATTAAAGTTTTTGAATATTTCTTAAGAGGTGTACCCCTTAAGTTTTTTCAATGTTAGGCCAATTTCATATTTTTTGCTCTAAAATTCTTTCTCGTACGAATATTTTAACGAAAATTTACATACATATGTATTTTGACCCGCTGAATCCAATAGTATAGTCTCCATGTGTATATGTCTGCTAGTTTTTGAGATATTGTACAAAAACTGCTGTATGAAAAAATTTTAAAATATTAAAATTACTGAAAATGTCTATACAAGTTAATTGAAGCACGAGAAATTAAATGCCGCTGAGCGTATCTTCATGTCTCGTTTAGTTTTTCAGATATAGCCTCGAAAATGTACAAAATCTAATTGTGAAAAATTAACTTTTTTCAAAGTCAAGATATAGACTAAACTAAAACTATACAAAATATGAAGATAGGCATTGAATTACTTATGTCTTATTGACTTACAAGCCGTTTTTATTCCATTTTATCGAGATAATTAACTTCTCATATTTAGTCCTCTATTTGATTATAAATTTTGAATCTTTTTTTTATGTTACTTTTGTATTTTCCTGCCCTCTAACTGGGTTTACCTGTCGGGCAGTGTATGATTAAATAAATAAATAAATGAAAGGTTTTGTAAATTTTAAGCGATTTAATTTTTTGAAATTTTCTTAAGCATGAGAAATTCAATATCATTAAGGTAAAAGTTGGAAAAAAATAACTTTTTCGGAGTACTTGATACAAAAATATATTTAATTTTAAATTAAATTAATATAATATTTTGCATAGATATATAAAAATACGAGACTTGCTCTCGCAGTCTTTATATCGATTTCGTCTAGAATTTTCTATTCTAATATCGTTCTCGCTCCCGTCTCTCATTTTTGTTGCATGGCAACTAGGGGTTATCATTAATTTATCGATCGTTAACAGTTAACGATCGAGATAGTTTCATAATATTATTAACAGATCAGGATAAAATCTAAACGATGTATCGTATTCATATTTATGAATTCTCGTAAGGATAATTTATTAGAATTGCGCGTTCTTCGAATCAAAATTGAGATTCTTTTTCAACAAAAGCGACAAAGATCGTCTATCTTCAGACTGAAAATTTACAATTTAAAAACGTCTTTTGATTCGCTAATTCCTTACAACCTTGGTGTTCTGTTTGTGAGACATTTATTATAGTTACAAATGATTGAATATCTTATAGTTTTTTTACTGTTCATACTAGCGAAATTCTTTGAAAATGGTTTTATTTTTTAAACTTGGGTTCGGAAACCTTTGTGACAAACGTCAATGTTCGTCATGTTGAGGAGAATATATAAATATATTTTCATTTTGGAATCTTAGGAGGCGCTACAGCAAGGAGTTAGAAATGTATCTTTAGAAATATTGGCTATAAGCAGAAAAAGAACATTGAACTTGCAATATTTTAAATATAGTATAACAATAAGGCCGTTAAACTTTAAAGATTGCAACATACTACCATATGAAACTGATTCCAAGTATTCGTTTTATATACAGCACGAAACTTATGCCATAGGCGAATAACATAGGAAATATCTTTTTTGTTTCTATTGCGTTCCAGATTACTACTTTACAGGGAAAAAATCACTTATAATATAAGTAGTGCATTGAATATTACAGCGATTATTTTTTGACGTTTCCCAAAACCCATAAAATGCTTCATTGTATGTCACGTGTCTGTGTCGTAACTAATCCTGTTATTATTATACTGACAATAAAGCTCTTGTGATTATTTCCGGGAATAATCTCTGTACCTTTTGTTATGATATATTTATTTATTTTTATATTATTTATACATACATACATACATATCTTCACGTTATATCCCAACAAATGCGGTAGCACGAACCCTAAAATCACTCATAAAACATTCACTCATCACACTCATCAAACAATCAGCCCTCGTCAAACATTTTCATCCAAACAAACCACCCTCACTTCAACCACATTCATAGATCACTCCATATAAACTCATTCATTTATTACACTCGAAATCATTATCATACAACAAACCTTCAATCAAATCATTCCTATTCACTTATCATTCTTTTTCTTTCTTCAACGTACATAACATATGCAAAAACATCTCAAATTACTCACGTTTACTCCTAACAACGAATCTAATAACGAAATGAACAACGAATCTACAAGATTAGAAAAGATGAAAGCGTTAGCCTGCACTTGTATATAAAAGAAAAGTCCACACAATGCAGTAACTGTAAATGAAACAAAAAGATAAGAAAGGGAGGGAGCGTCACCCTGCGTTTGTTTTTGAAAGTGAATTTCACACAATTGCAGTTTTTTTATCAAAATGACAATTGTAGTAAAAATGCTATTTTTGGTCCTCAGACCAAAATACGATGACGTAAGCATTCCTGACATAGCGTTCTTTTACTACTGAAAACGTTGAAATAATAGTGTCACATTCAAGTGGATGAAAAAAAAATGCATTTAAATTTTATGCATAAGTTTCGAAACACCCTGTTTATTTGAGAATATTTTACATAAAATAAATGGGCAATTATTTGAAGTATGGTATTTTGAATAAAAAAGTAGTAGGCGATGCAATATATGTAATAATTGCTAAAACTGTTATTGACGATTAATAAGGAAAATTAATTCTCCGTTAGCATTATTTCCTTGATTTATAGGAAAAGATTTTAAATAAAAATTGTGGAATGAAGAGTACACACTTCAATTTAATTATTTCATTGGCGTTAAAATAATGTTTAAATCAAGAATTCATTCAACTTTCGGTTCTAAAATTATGACGAAAATTATTTTTGTATGTATATATTTACAAGTTACATCGTGCAAGGATAAAAGTGTATGCTGTCAGTAAACAAATCTATCTTATTTCAATATGATTTATTGTGCCTCTCAATATTTTGTTTTCTGTTATCGAAGTATCAATGTCGTATGATTTTTTTGTTTACAATTTATTTTATGTAAATAAACCAAGCAAGCTGTTATTTTAAATTATTATCGCAATGCATCTTGACGTGCTGAGAAACAAAAATGCCAACTAAAAAATATGAAAAGTAGGCTGTGTTTGATCGTCTTATGTTTCTCTTAGCGATCGTCAACTTTCTCCCTAAATCCGGCGACTGTACCTACACTCTCAGCCCACTAGAAAATAGAGATCATTTTATTCAAACAAATGACTTACAGAAACAAAACTGTTGATAATTTCGTAAAAATCCCTAAACAAAAGACTGTATCACTTGAACTTTACTATCTCGATGAAAGATGACCGATGCCCCGATGATGTTTTGTTTTTGTGCAAAAAACAAAAAATCAACGCCGACCTAGTTTATAAATCTGTGATGATAATTGGCGCCACCAGAGCTACCAACGTGAAGGCGTCAGGTTCATTATCGAATTATGAAACATTTGGTATCTGAGTGACCTTTTCGTTTACTCTAAGATCTGATGAAATCTTGCTGAATACGCAGTAAGTCGATCAATTTATTTTTGGAACAAACTTATCAAACAATTGAATACTTTGATCATTCTATACAAATTGTTTCCGTGCGGGTACTAGTGTTTCACAAATACAAGACAAGACTTGAGCTTGATAAAGATTAAGACAAGCACTTTTATATTTCTTTATAAGAATTCTTGGTTTTTAAATCTACATTTTTAAATATTCAGGAAATTATTATTAATTATAAAAATTAAAACATTTGAACATAGTTTAAAATAAGCATTGTTTTAGAGTATATTATTTCTTACGCCAAAGAAGAGGGATATAAAAAGCACCTGAGGTAATAATAACACTTTCTTCACGAGGTCATACAATAGTATATTACATAATAAGTCAAAAAAGTGATGATTTGTCAAGTAAAAACGCTTTTCTTATGTATACTATTTACTGAAACCGTTTAATTTAAGGGAGTACTAGCGTGAACATTTTTTTTGCAGATCCGAATGAAATTTGGTGCACGTAAACATTGGATAGTCATACGCATCCTGTTAAAATATGAAACACATTCATCGTCTGTGAACAAATATATTCGCTTGTAAAGTTGAGTTCTTATACACGGGGCTTATGGTGATCATCACTCAGAATCGCATATATTTGGTTTGTGTACCTCTAAAATTTTGCAGTTTCATTTGAAAAACTAGTATGATGTTCTAGAACTATCCATGTATATTGTATCAGAAGGAGAAAGTTTTTTATCGTTTAGTAATGGATATATAGCCATGCAAAGCCTTGTTTTTAACGAAAAATTAAGAATCCCAATTTATAATGGCAACACCACACGGTGGTATGGTATTTGAAAATACACTAGACCAACGACCTGTTAACAATTCATGATATTCAAATCATAATAGGTATAAAACACTTATGTCCGATTTCACCAACAAAACTTAAATTTTAATCATTGTTTAAATAAATAAAAGCAAATCAAAATTACATGTCAAATGGAATAATTGACATTGCTGTCATATATTCGATTTACTTTTATTTATTTAAACAAAAATTAAAATTTAACTTTTGTTGATGAAACCGAGCATTATTTTATTAAATTTTTATATTTTTTTGAGCGTCAGTTTTGCCATTCGACAATCGATGGCGCCACCGTTACACTAGTACTACCTTAATCAATAATTAATCTTAAATAATTTACAATGTTTACATTTTTTGATAAGAATTATATTGACAGCAGACTAAGTATCCAAGATTAAAAAGGAAAAGCAATCAAGTAAAGTACAAAACAATCATGGAAAGTCCTTACCAGACTGTTTTGTACTATACGAGTACTTGACATTTTTATGAAACCTTAGATACGTACTTTACCTAACTGTTTTGGTAAAAATCTACTTTCCATACTAAAATTAGTCAAGAAAGAAGATAATTTTTTGTCGGTTTCAGGAAAAAAAAATGATTACTCTATCAGCAACTCAAATAAAAAAATATATGCCTAAGTGGTTCGGAATCCATTATAAGCCATTGTAATTGATATTAAGTCAGAGTATCAAATAAATAAATATAAAAACTGATTATTTTTTCCATTTTCACCAACACCAGTATCGTCAGAATTTCTGGAAATCGCTTGAACATCGCGTCGTTCACGCTTCTATTTTCGTTTGCGAAAGTGCGTTACTCGCAAGACGGGAGTCGTTCAAGTCACGTTTTAGTTCTACACACCGCGTGTGGTAACTGGTGACTTTACGTCGCTCCGCAGTGGCTGCACTGCCAACTGCCAACTGCTGGCGAAATCTTCGCTAGACGGACAAGTGTTAAATATACCTAGGATCGAGGTCATTGTATTTCCCGACGTACGGAGGTGTTAAATAAAGAGTATTACACAGGAAAACTCAGCAGCAGGAACTAAAAATGATATATGGATTGTTCTGGAAATAAGGAGAAGCGGAAAAATAGTGGCAATTGTTTTGGCAAGAGAATTATTATACACGCGTGCTACATCTTCATTTATTTCAGATCTCGCTAGATGATATACTGAGTGTTTCCTGTATTTCGGTTAATTAGACAAAATTGTCACATAAGTAGGCGAATTTAACGATGTTATTGTTTTTCTAAGGAAATTGTATAGGTCACTAGATATGAGAAAATATATATAAAAATTGTAGCTACTAAAGCCCTATTTACAACCGAGAATTAAAATATTTTCTGCCTACTTTTCTGACTAATTTGAGCATGGAAGGTAGTACTAAAACAGTTAAGTGAGATACATATCTAAGGTTACAACAAAAATAATAGTCCGGTAAAGTACAAAACAGTCTAGTAAAGTGCAAAACAGTCCGATAAAGACTACCTGACTGTTTTTTTTGTTGAAACCTTGGATACGTAATCTGCTGTCAATACAATTCGTATCAAGCATTTTGAATTATTTGTTTTTAATTATTGATTAAATTAAAGGGTTTCAGAAAAAATAGTAGGTATACGTCAGGAATTATTACATAATAAGTCAGGAAAGTGATATTTTACTAGACAAAGCGGTTGTTTGAAATACGAAGCCGCAGGCTGAGTATTTTAGTCTGCTGAGTCAAGTAAAAACACTTTGACTTATTATGTATACTATTTTTTTTTAAACCGTTTAATTTAATCAATAATTAATCATAAATAAATCAAAATGTTTAAATTTCTTGATACGAATTGTTTTCACAGCAGACAATGCATCCAAGGCTACGACAAAAAAAAACCGTCAGGTAAAATACAAAAAACAAAACAGTCGGGTAATATCTTTACCAGACTGTTATTTTTGTTGTAGTCTTGGATACGTATTTTACTTGAATGTTTTTGTAAAAATCTACTTTCCATAATAAAATTAGTCAAGAAAGTAGGTAGTTTCTTGACTCAGCGGATTAAAATACTCAGCTTGCGGCCTCCTATTTCAACCGACCGCTTCATCTAATAAAACATCACATTCCTGACTTATTATGTAATATACTATTGTATATATATATTTTTGTTTATTTGGTTTTTCATAATTGCCTATTAGCCTATACTTTTTTATTTGTATAGAAAAATTGATTCAGGCATGATTGGTGCAGAAAAGGGAATAATTCCTATTATTCCCTGCGGGATTTATACACGGAATTATGTAGCAAAAATCACACATTTTCTATACATATAATACATTAGTTGTAGATAAAAAAATGTAAATTTTATCCAAACGAATAATACTCGTACTCACAAATTATGTCCTTTCCACAATTTATCAAATTTGCAACAATTCGTAACTAGCTCAGAACTCCGTCTAATAATACCACCGGATACATCACATCTGCGCATAACCGGAAACAGCTCTAACCACAACCACAACCACTAACCAGCGGTTAAACCACACACTCGCAGAACTAGGCTACCTTATGCTAATTCTACACCTCGTCGTAGTGTGCGTGTGTGTAGAGAAAATAGCCCAGGACGATTGAGAGTAGCTTTATTCAGAACAATGCCGTCTTGATTTAGATGCAGCCTATACTGTGATAGAGACCACGTGTGCACGTGCAGCGAGAAGTGTAGGCTGGCCTGGAATGTATCACGTGTGATTTATGGTGCTGGATATGAAAGAGGTGTCCACGCGAAGACAGAGGTTCATGGACATGGACATATGCTTGTTTTTTGGTTGTTACAGTTACAAAGAGATATTAATATGTCCAGTTCCGTATTTCCCAAAGGCACAAGGGGCACGAACTCAGGGCTCCCGGCTTGATTAAATAAATAAAAATAAATATATCATCACGCCTTCTACCCATTACTGGGTGTGGCACTCTGCTAAAGCAGATCTCGGTAAGTGATATATTTTGCGCGTGAAGTGCGGTTACCAGTCGTCAAATCACGGCCCCCAAACATGTTAGTGGTGGAGGAGCCACAGGGATAGATGGGGGCCTCAAAATGTCGAGGTCGTTGTTTACACGGAAAATAGAGGAGCTCAATTTTTAGTGCAATTTTGCTAAAAAATAGCCGTTAGTTTTTTAAATTTAAATGTAAATCGGAAATCAGATGAGATTTCTAAATATTTTTTAAACAGTGAACAAAATTTTACTATATATAAAAAAAAAAATTCAAGAAAGAATACATAACGTAAAATTTCTTAATTAATTCTATAAAAAATGTATACGAATATTTAAAAATAACTTTAAAATATTTAAAAGAACTTTGAGGACATAATATCGTAGATTTTGTATAACAGAAATCCCGGAAGAAGCTATCATCATTAACGTAAGTTAAATTCTGAAAATACGAGTAGTAATCACTACACTTATATTTGATTTGTATAAAGCTAACCATAATAACCAATAAAATCACTAAATAAAACTACATACAGGTGTTTTCATTCGCATTTTTGATCTGCTACGGTAAGAGTGCTGAACCTAGTAATGGGTAGAAGGCGTGATGATATATTTATATTTTTATATTTATTGTTAGATTTTGTATATATCCTTGGGAACATTGATTTGACGGCTGGTAACGGCACTTCACTCGCAAAATATATCACTTACCGAGAGCTTCTATCCATCCAGTAATTCGGTAAAAAGCGTGACGATATATTTATTTAGGGGGTAGCTAGTTCAGTGGTCTCAACTTGGTCTGTGGATTCTGCGAACCCTGGTTCGATTACCATAGGCGACAAAAATTTTCACCATTTTTAAAAACTACCCATGTGGCTCACTTACCGAGATCTGCTTCGGCAGAATACCACACCCAGTAATGGGTAGAAGGCGTGATGATATATTTATTTTTATTTTTATATGTTTATTTATTTTATTTTATATCACTTCCACTTTTCAAGTAACTAATATCAACTTTGAAAATTTAAAGAAAATATATTATATTTTTGCTAAGTTCTCGAAGTTTCTGTTTTATAATTATAGTTTCATTGTATAATTATATTCGTTTAAAATGAATTCTTTATAATACTGGTTCACTTGATTCTAATAGCAATATTATGTCCCTATTACGTTACTCCAATTTAAAATAATGATCTGTTAAAGTAGATTTAACTGATCGACCGAAACCAAAATAGATTTAAATGAAGATAAAAATAACATATCTGGTATTTTTAAATTCGTCAAATTTGAAATTCGCCACGTGGAAATTATGTAACAAGGACAAATTTACTTTCAGGAAATATATTTCTGTTGATTCTGTTAAAATCGGGATTACAACCCAGCGTGCATGATTTAGTTACGTCAACAAAAAAAACCTCGTCCAATTTTAGTTTAGACTTCAACCCAAATAACTTTATAAAAGACAGGTATTTATACATAACCTATTTCTGAGTTTTTTTACTTCTCATCAGGATCGTAATCAGAAGATTTTTAATCTAATCTAAATTAGAGTCGACTTGTCTATCATGATTAATCTTATTTTATTATCACGTGTAGAGAAATATTAAGCTATAGTTATTATATTTTTTAAATAATTATGTAACTAGAGGATGGATTTACAGTGGCATACTACCAATTTTGTTACAAAATTTTATTATTCTGCCAAACAAAATGTCTCCCGCATCTTACCTCGCCACGTAACTAAAATGAGAAATGAGAACGAGAACGATATTAGAATAGAAATTTCGAGACGAGATCTATATAAAAATTGCGAGAATCTAAATAAATAAATAAATATATCATGACGCCATTTTATAATAAATGAGTTTATATGGAGGGATCTATGAATGTGGTTGAAGTGAGGATGGTGTGTTTGGATGATAATGTTTGACTGGGGCTGATTATTTGATTAATGTTATGAGTGAATGTTTTATGAGTGATTTTAGGGTTCGTGCTACCCCATTTGATGGGATATAGCGTGAAGATATGTATGTATGTATGTATTTTATCTATTACGGGTGTGGCACTCTTCCGAAGCAGATCTCGGTAAGTGATATATTTATGCTTGTGAAGTACGGTTACCAGCCATCAAATCACGGCCCCCAAAGATGTTAGTGGTGGAGCAGCCACAGGGGTAATTTTAAATTGGTGAAAATGTTTGTCGGTTGTGGGGATCGAACCAGGGTTCTCAAAATCCACAGGCCGACTCAATACCACTGAGTCATTACCCCATATTATATATAAAAAATACATATATCATCACGCCTTTTACCCATTACTGGGTGTGGCACTCTGCCGAAGCAGTTCTCGGTAAGTGATATATTTATGCGCGTGAAGTGGGATTACTAGCTGTCAAATCACGGCCCCCAAAGATGTTAGTGGTGGGGCAGCTACAGGGGTAATTTTAAATTGGTGAAAATGTTTGTCGGCTGTGGGGGTCGAACCAGGATTCTCAGAATCCACAGGCCAACTCGATTTCACTGAACCATTACCTCATATTATATACCTATACAAAATATTATATTAATTTAATGTTGTTTGTGTCAACTATTTGTAATTAAATATAAATATATTTTTTATATTAAAATCATATTAGCCGAAATTATTTCCAAATTTTACCTCATTAGATTTTATACTATTAGACTATATCTAAAATGTTAAATGAGTTATAAAGATGCGGTCAACGGCATTAAATTTATCGTGCTTCAATTTTCAGCATTTTTTTTTAAATTTCAATAAAATTCACCAACATTTTCTCATAGAACAAATTTTGAACAATATCTTAAAAATTAGACGACATGTGCGCTTGAGGATTTTAACATTAGATTCAGCGGATTTAAAATATACATGTATGTTAATTTTCGCTACAATATTCGAAGGAGAAAGAATTTTAGAGCAAACAGGTTGAAATTGGTCTAAAATAGAAAAAAACTCAAATGATTTTAAAATTTGCTTATAAGTCAAATCAGACATGGAGAATTCAATGCCGGTGAGCGCATCTTCATATCTTGTTTAGTTTTTAAAATATAACTTCCGGAAAAGTTCAATTATCCAAAAAAAAATTACCTCATCATATTTCCGACTTTTCCGAGGTAATATCTCAAAAACTAAACAAGATATGAAGATGCGCTTAACGGCATTGATTTCCTCGTGATTCAATTGACTTGTTAACTAATTTTCAGCATTTTTTATTTTTCAAAAAGTTTTCTCCAAAATTTTCTCATCGAGCAGTTTTTGAACAATATCTCAAAATCTAAAAGACATATGCACTTGGGGATTTTACCATTGGATTCAGTGGATCAAATTACATATGTATGTAAATTTTTGTTTTAATATTCGTATGAGGACGACTTTTAGAACAAACAGTCTGAAAATAGCCTAAAATCGAAAAAAATCGAAGGGGTACCCCTTAAGAAATTTTCAAAAAATTAAAATCGCTAAAAAATTGCTTATAAGTCAATTCGGATACGAGGAATTCAATGCCGTTGAGCGCATTTTCATATCTTGTTTAGTTTTTAAGATATAGCCTTCGGAAAAGTTCAATTTTCTAAAAAAAATACCTCATCATATTTTCGACTTTTCCGAGGCAATATTTCAAAAACTAAACAAGATATGAAGATGCGCTTAATGTCATTGATTTTCTCGTGTTTCAATTGACTTGTAAACAAATTTTCAGCATTTTTTATTTTTCAAAAAGTTTTCACCAAACTTTTCTCATCGAGCAGTTTTTGAACAATATCTCAAAAACTAGAAGACATATGCACTTGGGGATTTTACTATTGGATTCAGCGGATGGAAATACATATGCATGTAAATTTTCGTTACAATATTCGTACGAGGACGACTTTTAGAGCAAATAGTCTGAAAATAGCCTAAAATCGAAAAAAATTCAAGGAGTGTCCCTTAAGAAATTTTCAAAAAATAAAAATGGCTACAAATTTGCTTATAAGTCAATTCGGACACGAGGAATTCAATGCCGTTGAGCGCATTTTCATATCTTGTTTAGTTTTTAAGATATAGCCTCCGGAAAAGTTCAATTTTCCAAAAAAAAATACCTCATCATATTTTTCGACATTCCCGAGGCTAATTCACATAATAATGCCCATTCCCTGATACAAAAACTATTTCCTTTTTTCCGTAAATAAATGATCAAATTATCAACCGAGAGAGAAAAAAGTGGACATATGTGTAAATTCTTCCATAATTTTTACCAATCAGAGAACAAAGTCAATCGTGTCCTATCTTCTTCATATAGATATCTAGAAAGAATGAATTATATAGTAACATTAATTATGATGAAATGCGACAGATGGCCTTGGTGTGAGTTGTGAACCAACTTCACGCCAGTCACTGAGTGCAGTGAGGTTAGCTGCAGATGTACTTCCTAGTTGAACATTACGTCAAGCGCTATTTATTGTTATTAATACATCATGTTGTACCGTTAGTATTAAATAAAGAACCAGTTATGCTCTTGAACAATCGTTCTTTCTTATTTACTATTAGTTTGATACAACTTAAATTTAAGTTGATGATTAAAAGTGGTCTGTGTGACAAGTAAAAGTGGATGAATTAGCTGATAAAAAATAAATTGGATAAGTGTTTCAAGTAAAAAATTAGTAAAAACTTTCTTATTGTGCTTTCTTATTAATTAGGACTAATTAATACAACACTATGAATGCAGTTTGTATAATGAATATCCAAATAGAAATTATGTTCTTCCAATTCTTTTAGTGTTTTAACTGAAGTAATTTTGACAGAGCAGTAACTATAGCGGGATAAACGAGGCATAAAAATAATAGTTTAAAAAAATAGTTATTTGTAAATCACGGAAAGGAAGTAAAACATTTCTTCCCGAGGGTGTCGTTTCTTATCCCGAATCAAACGCGAAAAATGATTATCATTTCAGAACATTTTCAGAAATAAAACAGAAATTTAGATAAAATTTATTATTATCTTGACCGATGTCACCTAGATGTCACTAATGTCAGATACCATGGCCAACTTCATTGAATTGCGCTGCGCTTATTATGGCCGTTTCATATGTCATTAAAATTCCTATTTTCAAATTTACAGAGCGGGTACGTCAACTAGCGCCTCTGATGAGATACATCGTAACTAAATTTGAAAATACTGTCTCTTGCACTGATTGAAAAAATCCTAAAAACAAGCCTAGTCATTGTATATTTATTATCATACGATCTTTACAGTAAAATACTAACCGTTGGCACCAATAATTCAATAATACTTCCTTCTTTTGACCTATAAACACTTCAAAGATTTGAAATAGGTAGACAATATGGCGGCATTATTTACCTGAAGTGACAGATAATGCTACGTTGCCAAATGAAATTCACTGTCTAGACTAGCTAGTCACTTTAGTCGAAAGCTCAGAATACTAGTCATAATATTTAATAATATTGAATGTATAAATAAAATACCCAGTTCCATTAAATGTATTTTGTTTGATCACATAAACTTCAGTTTTCAAATATTTTAAGGTTGTTTTTGTAACTTAACAGCGTTATCACTTTCCTTTAATAGAAATAAAAAGCGCTAGATGGCATTACTTGACGTACCAAAACTGCAAAAAACTCACGACAAATTTTTATATGGCAAAACGACGGAATGAAACGGCCATAATAAGCGTAGCGAAATTCAAGTTGGCCATGATCATACCATTGTTTTCCTGTTGATATATAGATGAGTTTACTTTCCTTCACTAGGGATGAAAAATGTACTTTTCTCCCTAGAGACGAGATACCAGATATTTGAGATGACACTTTCTTCACGAGATATACATATCTTTTTTCTCTACCCTATCAAAAAGTAATGTTGTCATAAATAAACTAGATTAATTAAAAATTCTACCAATTACTGGGTGTGGCACTCTGCCGTAGAGGATCTCAGTTAGTGATATATTTTGCGCGTGAAGTGTGGTTACCAGGTGTCAAATCACGGCTCTCAAAGATGTGGAAGGGGCGCCACAGAGGTAGTTTTAATGTGGTGAAAATTGTTTGTCGGCTGTGGGAATCGAACCTGGGTTCTCAAATCTACAAGCCGACTAGATACCAAGAAAATAAAATTTATTATTTTCTTGACAGATGTCACCTGGATATCATCAATATCAAATCATCAGTTACCTTGGATATAGCAAAAATTTCTTTCCCTAGGGAAGAAAAATTTACTTTCTAAGGGTCATAAAATATAATTTCAATTTTGGATTATTTTTATTTTTGTTGTTTTGTCATCGTGGAATTATAATAATAATAATAATTTCTTTTAGGTATTTTTATTATTTATTTATTTTAAAATATATAAATAAATATATCATCACGCCTTCTACCTATTACTGGGTGTGGCATTCTGCCGAAGCAGATCTCGGTAAGTGATATATTTTGCGCGTGAAGTGCGGTTACCGGTCGTCAAATCACGGCCTCCAAAGATGTTAGTGGTGGGAGAGCCACGGAGGTAGTTTTAAAATGGTGAAAATTGTTTGTTGCCTGTGGGAATCGAACCAGGGTTTTCAGGATTCACAGGCCGAATTGATACCACTGAGCTACCTATCCCATATTATATATTTTGTCTAAATAAAATAATGACTTGCAATAAACATGAAAAATAAATAAAATTTGTACTTTTGAGAGAAAAAACGAGATTACAACTCTGAATTTTGATAGCACAAACAAAATATGATAATTGTTTGGTTTACTCGTATCATTATCACTGTCTTTAATGTGCATATCTTGGAACGCGGCTTCAAAGATGCTATTTCCATTGAGACCTTGCAAATTTTTACGTAACTTCTTATTTTTGAGTTTCCGAAACAATTCTAATTTTAGATATTTCAAACATAAAGTTCTTCCATCAGTTACGACAATCATTCATAATTTTTATCACTTATTTTTCACTGTTTATTGACGTCTGACGGTCAGATGTTTCAAGAGTTCACGACTTTGAATCGAAAGACGTCTTAGACAAGATATACAGGGTGTTCCACGAAAACTGTGACATAAGAAAATCTTTATTAACTATTATTTTACAAGAAAAGAAAATATGAATGTTGTTGAGTATCAAATTTTATATATAAATAAAAAATAAATATGTCAAACATGCCTTTTCCTAATCAAGTGCGGTCACCAGCCGACTAATCACGGCCCTCAAAAATATTAGAGGAGGGGGAAGCTACAGGGATAATTTCAATGTGGTAAAATTGTTTGTCGGCTGTGGGAATCGAACCCATGTTTTTAAATCTACCATCCAACTAGATACCACTGATATAATGATATATTTTGCGCGTGAAATGCGATTACCAGCTGTCAAATCACGACCTCTATGGATGTTAGTGGAGAGAGAGTCACAGAAGTAATTTTAATGTGGTGTGAATTGTTTGTGGACGGTGGGAATAGAATCAGTGTTCTCAAATCTACAGTTCAATTCGATACCACTAATATAGGGATATATTTTGCGCATGAAGTCCGGTTACCAGCCGTCAAATCACGACTCCGAAGGATGTTAATGGAGAGGATGCCACAAAGGTAATTTTAATGTGGTGAAAATTATTTGTCGTCGGTGGGAATTGAACCTGGATTTTCAATTTCACAGGTTGACTCTATACCACTGAACCAGCTACTCCATTATTTTTTTGTAATATATAAACTTGAGGCATAATGGTATCGTGTTGACCTGTGGATTCTGGGTACCCTTGTTCGATTACCACTGCCGACAAACATTTTCACCACATTAATACTACTCCTGTGGAGCTCTCCATTAACATCTTTGGGGGCCGTGATTTGACGGCACTTCACGTGCAAAAATATATCACGTATCGAGAGCTGCTTCGGCAGAGTGCCACACCCAGTAATGGGTAGAACGCGTGATGATATATTTATATATTTATTTATTTATTTAAACTTGAAATCCTGAAATCTCCTGGAATTTTGATATTTTTTCACTGATAGATACCGTTTTAATATATTCTTTTTAATATTGCTTAACAAATAAAAGTATGTTATTTATAAGATAGAGATTGTTTATTGACGAGTTACAAATGCAAGTAGAACGCATTATAATTTGTAGATTTGATCTCTGCTAAATCACAGCATGGGCGTAGAGACAAATAATGATCGTCGCGCTGATTTATCTGTCGTACGTGCGTGTGTATGCACGAACAGTGCAATTATATTCATATTTTATGCGTGAGCGATCATAATGTAATGCGATACTTTCTACTGTAAAACTGAACTATGCGTTAGTTAGTCTATTAATACAGTCTGGTTATCTTAAGGCCACACCAGTGACGTACGCGACATTTTTAACAGGGGGCAAAAGGATGAGATAAACATGCGATTTAATACTACAATAAAACAACTGTATGTTGTGTAGATTATATAAAATTAAAATTAGTTTTTAATTCAATCATATATTCTAATACAGGCAATTCTTGTTTGTGTGTGTGTGTGTATGTGTCAGTAATCGGCTCTAACGATTTTGATAAAACTTGGAATTGTAAAGTTTTAAGTATCAGAAAACGATCTAGCTTGCTTTTACCCTCCGGAAAATTCATTTACTACGTACATTTTTGGGAGCGCGATTTAACGGCTGGTAATCGCATTTCGTGGGCATAAATATATCACTTATCGAGATATACGGCAGAGTGCCACACCCAATAATAGGTAAAAGGCGTGATGGTATATTTATTTATTTTATTTTTATTTTGAAAGAAAATTGAAGAGAAAATCCATTAACATTTAGTCATTCAAAATATAGGCATATGAGTACTGTAGAACAATGTTATTTGACTCAAGAAATCAACTCGATCCAACCAATTGTTTTAAAATATGAGCAAAAATTCAAAAGAAAATTGTGAATCGTTATTTCTGTTGTTAGTGTTCCAGATATTAGCGAATAATGTATAAAATTTTATCTAGATAACGAAAATGAATATTAATTAATTAAAATGATAGGTCTCTCACACCTGAAAGATAAGATAATAGATCTGTTATTTTCACGACCCTGCCAGAAAGTAAACTTTGTTTTCCTCAGCTGAGGGATTAAAGTGATACTTTTCTTTCCTAGGGAAGGAAAATAAATCAAGAGAATAATAAATTTTTAATTTATTTTTTAAAGTTGTACTTTTTGATAGGGTAAAAAAAATTATGTATACCTCGTGAAGAAAATGTCATTCTTCCCTCAGGTGGTTTACATCCCTCGGCTCCTATTCTTGAACTCATGCGAATAAATTCGCGTGCAAATTATGATTGAAACCATAGCAATTATGTTAAATTTTGACATAAATGCAAAGATTTTAACATTGTTGCTCTAGTTTCAATCATAATTCGTATACGAATTTGTTCGCATAAGTTTAAGAATAGGACCTCTTATCTTTGACTCGAGAAATGAAACGACACCTTCGGGGAGAACTGTTTTACTTATTTCCCTTGATGTACAAATAACTATAAAACATGGTATACTCCATTCCCTGTATGAAAACGATGACGTCACATTCGGTATCCATGTGATTCAAGATTTTGTACTTAAAACGTTTACATTGGTATTGGATTGACATTTTTAAAACATAACCTAAAATTTAAATGTCAAATTAAAATATTTATTACTTTATAAAATTTAATTAGTTTATAATGAAACCAAATTCTGCATATATTAAATAAAATCAAATATTAATTTATCTTAACGCACGAAAAATATTACCTACCTTATTGAAATATGTAGTTTTGTAAAATAAAACTCAAAGGAATATACATTTTTATATGTATTATTATTATATATAAATAAATAATATATGAAAATACAAAATACAATGCACATTACCTCTTGTACTACAGTTAAATTAATTAAAGATCCTCGATTCTCTAACTCCAGTGCAAAATAATCATGCAGATGACAAACGCATTTCTGCATTTGATTACCCAAAATTTTTCTAGGCATTTCTTATTTCTCAGTCTGTATTTATGTATCAAAAATGTCACAAACTTAGAAATGACAAAATCTTGACCAATAGATCTCTATTTTTATTTTATAAATAAATGTGAACAAAGTAAATATAAATTTTCGTATTAGTAAGAACTGTCATACGTTTTCATTAAAATAATAACTGTGATAGAACGTGAAAAAACGTGAAACGTGTGTTTTAACTTATTAAGACATACGTTATGTAATTCGCATAGGTATGAATAATATTATTAAAAAAAGATAGCTATATTTCATCATATCTATTATAACCTTGTCCACATATGACGTCATCGTTTTCATACAGGGAATGGAGTATATAACTGTATAAAAAAAAGTTAATTTTTGGGGTGGGCTTGTTGCCTTTTGAGCGGCACTGGTTGGTAAAATGATGGATGCCAAATGACATCTTGTTCCTGACCACAGTCCAGCACAAAACAGTTGCTACTGTGAACCGGCCATGAGCGAATTACGTGTTTTTATATTTGTTCTTGTCGAATGGAGAAGTTTAGAAAATGTTTACATTGTTTTTGCCCTTCGAAAACTTACAAATTTACAAAACAACACTCATAAAACACTAGTTTTATACTGGTAATTAGATTTTTAATTATTATTACACGGTTACAAATTACATTAAATTTAATGTTTTTTTTGTTATTATTATAAATAAAATTAATATGCATGCAAATAAATTAAATTTGTAGACATAATAAAAATGACACCCCCTCTGCTTTATTTATAAAACAGGAATTAACCTTGCTGTGTACTATCAAAAAAGTTAAAAATAAATATTATAAACTAAAGTTCGTTCGGTGAGAGATTATGGTGTGGTTGCATAGGACGTATTTACGTCATTTTGATTTGCTGACTGAAACGTCAAAATGAAGACATGTATATTTATTGATTTGTTACTCTGCACAACAGGAAGGAAATCCCAATTACAGTACAGGGGGCCTACAGCTTATAGTGGAATCCGAACCACTCAGACACAATCGTATTTTTTGGATATAAGTAGAAGTCAGTAAGATTTGTATGCACGATCTCTTGCTTGCTAATTAAGAAACGCAAGTTTAACCTCGCTTTTATCCACTGAGCTACGATATATAGAATAAAGATTTGTGACAGTGACATCGCTGTACAAGTTTATTGTTTCACATTTTTATAAATAAAAAAAAATATATATATAAAAAATAAATAAATATATCATCACGTCTTTTACCAATTACTGAGTGTGGCACTCTGCTGCAGCAGATCTCGGTAAGTGATATATATATGCGCGTGAAGTGCGGTTACCAGCCGTTAAATCACGGTCCCCAAAGATATTAGTGGTGGAGGAACCACAGGGGTAATTTTCATTTCAAAATGTTTTGTCAGCTGTTTGGATCGAACAAGAGTTCTTAGGATCCACAGATCGACTTGATACCACTGAGCCATTACCCCATATAAATATATCACAGGAGTAATTTTAATATCGTGGTATCGAGTCGATCTGTGGATCCTAAGAACCCTGGTTCCATCCCCACAGCCGACAAACATTTTCACCAAATTAAAATTACCCTTGTGGCTCCCCCACCACTAACATCTTTGGGGGCCGTGATTTGACGGCTGGTAACCGCACTTACCGTAATCTGCTTCGGCAGATTGCCACACTCGGTAATAGGTAAAAGGCGTGATGATATATTTATTTATAGTTTTTTAAACATATCTTTTCGCCTTTAGCTATTATTGAGTGTGGCATTTTACCGTAGCAAATCTCGGTAAGTGGTATATTTTGCGCGTGAAGTGTAGCTACCAGCCGTTAAATTATGACCCCCAAAGATGTTAGTTGAGAGGAACCACAGGGGTAATTTTAATATAGGAAAATTTGTTTATGGACTGTGGAAATCAAACCTGAGTTCTCAAATCCACAGGCCGACTTGATACCACTGAGCCATTATCCCATATTTATAAACATTGATAATTAAATAAATAAAATAAATATATCATCACGCCTTTTACCAATTCTTGGGTGTGGCACTCTGCCGTAGCAGATCTGGATGTGATATATTTATGCGCATGAAGTTTGCGGTTACCAGCCATCAAATCATGAACCCCAATGTTGTTTATTTAGATATAGTAGAAATTCTGATTCAACCTTTTCGTGTAGTTAATAACGTGATTAGCTGAAAATATTTTATGCAGCCGGGCCTTTTTATAAATAATTTTAAAACAATTTATTAAAATACGTTTTTGTTAAAATTGCAGATTTTTTCTTCGCAGTTATAATTAGCATTGTTGAGTATCTGAATTTCATGAAATATTTATTATCATTTAAATTTTAAATCCATGAGTAAGATACAAAAACCTTGATTAAAGAATTGGCAACTATTAAAAAAAGTTTAATATTTCATGAATAATTAAACTGTAACTGTAGATTTAATAAATAATTAATATCTAATGGCATAATTATTAATAAGATGCAAAATGTTTCATTTGCACTTATCGAAGATTGCCTTGAAACAAAAAATTCACAAGCAAAACAATATGCAAAATTGTTGTACACATATCATAGATTGCCATGAAACAAAAGAAAGAATTGCAATAAAAGACAGTAGGAGGACATTATTATTGTAATTATTTTCTGAGAAATATTATTTAAAATGTCATCACAAATATTATAATAATAAATCTTTGTTATCTGTCATTTTTGCTATTTTCATGCAATATTTCAAAATAAAATTCGTAATGTTTTTTTTGTTATTTCGTCACAAGCATGTGACTACGTCAAATTTTAATATCTTAAGTTACTTATCATTGCTGTTCTTTTTATTTGTTTATTACTTTTAATTACTTAAAAAGTCAAACTAAGAATATATTAAATGGTTTATTGTTTTAAAAATAGTTTTTTTTAACACAAGAGAGGAAAATTAAAATTTTCGCCGTTTTCGGACGAATGCATAAAATTGTATCGTTTTGTTCGTATGTCGTTCACTATTTTTTAAAATTTATTTACAAGAAATTAAAGAAATTAAAACAATTATCTATTTGCTCTGAGCTACGTAAAGTAGTTATTTATATACCAAGGGCAGAAAGAGAGACTTTCTTTCTCGAAGGTATCATTTCATTTCCCGAGCCGAAGTCGAGGGATATAAGGCACCTGAGGGAAGAACGATACTTTCTTCACGAGGTATACATATAATTTCTCCTTCTGTAGGAAAAAAACATTTTCTTTTTTCCCTAGGGATAAAATATATCACTTACTTGTCTCAATTGTTGGAAGAAATTTTTTCTTTCTGATAGGTTCGAGAAAATAGTTATTTTTGTATTAAGTGTGGGAAATGAGTGTTTTTTTTTGGTTGTGTGTGAGAATGTCACTATTGGTCGAGACCGTCAGGTCGAGACAAAAAAGTAATTCGAACGCACCAAAAAAACACGAATTTCGCCCACGAAATATGAACAAGCTTTTATCTACAACTGCCAAAAAATAATAATACAATAATTATTGATTTATTTAAATAAATTAAATAAATAAATATATCATCACGCCTTCTACCCATTACTGGGTGTGACACTCTGCCGAAGCAGATCTCGGTAAGTGATATATTTTGTCGTCAAATAACGGCCCCCAAAGATGTTAGTGGTGGAGGAGCCACGGAGGTAGCTTTGAAATTATAAAAATTGTTTGTCACCTGTGGGAATCGAACCAGGGTTCTCAGGATCCACAGGCCGATACCATTGAGCTAGCCACCCCATTTTATGTAAATTGAAAGAGCAAAATCAAAAATAATATAATTTTGATGTGTTTTAACCAAGGAAACGTGAAAATGTTTGACAATTTTTTTAAAGTGTCGAAGATGTTGAAATTTGATATTTCAATAAAAAAAGTCATTTTTTACGGGTGAAAAGAAAATAATAATTTTTTTGACCTGTGGAAAAAAAATACAAATTTCGCGAATCCATAGCGATGTAAAAAGTCATGTTTTTTTGGCAGTTGTAGAAAAAATATATTTTCTAGACTATTTTATGTTGTCTGAGAAAGTTATTCAAATTAGAATATTTAATAAGCAAGTATACTTGAATTATAATGTATTTCAGTTGCGAATTACAGACGGTAATATTTTTTGCCGACTGTACTTATTAGTATGTCTACAGGAAACTTATTAGCCGCTTATTAATTCGTATCTGTTTTGTTATTTTAATTGCACGTTTATATGCGTGCTTGAAAAATTTATAAATTTACATAATGTATCCGACAGTAACATGGGAGAAAATAACACTAACTTTTAATTTTTAAACAATTATTATAATAATCGAAAGTTTATTTTTATGATAAGAGTACCTATAATTGTAGAGTATTATTTGGTTTGAATGTTTATTACCTACGATTATTTTTATCGATTATTATGCCCGATTAACTTTAATAGTACCAAAGTTATATTTATTAGCGCAAAATAAATAATTAATGCCAGTGAAGTCGTTTCAAAATGTTATTCTCTACTTAAGCGGTTCTAATTTACAAACTAATAAAGATAATGAAATTCCGTGTGTAAATTTGATATCGTAAACTGTTACAATTATAATTTAATTAGTAAATACTTATCAACACTTTTATTGATTTGATTGTATCTCAATTTTTCTTTACTGGGATTTAAAAAAAAGAATACTTACGTATATCCTTAAATTTGTACATAAAAGTTAAAAGATAAATGAAACTAATACCAAAACTGCGACTAACTACAACGTAAAACTGTATTGTATATAAAGTTAAAAAAAATACTACTAACAAACATAAAATAAAAGAAATACAAGTAACAGCAATGGTAAGGTTATATGGAGATCAACTGGATGTGTAGCTTTGTCTCAAGTTTCATATATCGTGATCAACGCCATCTCCTACACTGTAAAAAAATATTGTGTAAATTTACTCAGACTATAGCTGGCAGCAAAAGACCACTAATTACAGGTGTAATTTTACAATTCAATGTATAAATACTTTTTAAAATATAATATTTCTAAATTTAAAGAATGCAATGTAATAATACTATAATCAATGTGAATATATAAATTAATGAATATAAAATTTCTTTTGGAAATGTAATCATAACAAATTCTAATGTAAAATGTGTGTATTTTTACATAAAAAACATCTATTATTACTTTCAGGTATGTAATTATACTTACTGTTTTGGTAGAAATACATTTTAAATTGTAATTTTGACAGTAATTAATGAAAATTTATTTATTCACGTGTAAAATATATGTATTTTTATAAAATATAAATAAATAAATATATCATCACGCCTTCTACCCATTACTGAGTGTGGCACTCTGCTGAAGCAGATCTCGGTAAGTGATATATTTTGCGCGTGAAGTGCGGTTACCAGTCGTCAAATCACGGCCCCCAAACATGTTAGTGGTGGAGGAGCCACAGGGATAGCTTTTTCAAATTATGAAAATTTGTCGCCTGTGGGAATCGAACCAGGGACCTCAGGATCCACAGGCCAACTTCATACCACTGAGCTAGCCATCCCATTTTTACATTAAAAAAATGAAATATTACGTGCAGATACATGGAATTTGTGAAATATTTACACACAACATATCGAAATTTCAAAATCATACGAAATGCTACATTGTTACCATATAATTTTACAAATCAAAATTATAATTTTTGTATATAATATAGGTAACATTACAGTCATAAGTAGTTTTTCATAACTACATAAAGTATATTTACATTATTGATGTAATTTTATTATCAAAATGTAAAAAAGTCATTTATAAATGTAATTTTACTGTTATTTTCAATGTACTATTCCACAATTTTTGTATATTTTCATATAAATGCATAATTACATAAATAATATATGTGACCTTTACCTATTAAACTTACGTATTTTTACATACTTTTTTACAGTATAGTTATTGAATATCCCAGTAATAAAATAAGGTGGGGTGGCTAGCTCAGTGGTAAGAAGTCGGCCTGTGGATCCTGGGAACCCTGGTTCGATTCCCACAGGCGACAAACAATTTTCATAATTTCAAAAACTACCCCTGTGGCTCCTCTACCACTAACATCTTTGGGGGCCGTGATTTGACGACTGGTAACCGCACTTCACGCGCATAAATATATCACTTACTGAGATCTGCTTCGGCAGAGTACCACACCCAGTAATGGGTAGAAGGCGTGATGATATATTTATTTATTTAAAATAAGATGTTATAAAAAATAAGAGTAGATATTTTATAAACTAAAATTTGTTTTCATTATATAATTGACCTAGAACCAAAATTTTACTGATATACTTTTAAGTCCGCTGCAGGCGTTAGACGCAATTAATAATAATAATAATGTCAGAATTCAAAACTAGTATTTACAAATTTGTAAAATTATTTAAATTAGTAACAGTAATGAAACTAGTTTTTACATAAATGTCATTAAAGTTATCAGAAAACTGATGCAACTTTGTTAATTATTTACAAAATACAGTATATGGGGCAATTATTATTTAATTCTCAAACTTATAGAAGGTATTTTTAAAAGATCTTAACATTAGGCGTATTCCATTTGCCATTTGGAAAAATAATATTTTTTAATTTCATTAAAATCTGTCGTAAATGATAGTACCACCTTAAGAATTAATTTAAAATAATCGAACACTAGTTATGAAATTGAGGATTTCATCATTCGATTCTACATATATTTCTGCGTAGATAAACATATTTCGATAGTCAAAAAAAAATTTTACCATCGTCGGAGTCATGATCTCAAAAAATTCGTTTAATGAAAATGATTTTTTTTTGTTAAGCCAGTTGAAAATCGAAAAATTTTAAAATATGGTTCTATATCATTCAGACGACGAGAAATCGAATGCCGTTGAGCGCATCTTCATATCTTGTTTAGTTTTTGAGTTACAGCGATTTTTGCCTTTTTTAAAAGCTCAAATTCGAAGGCCCATATCTCGATAACTAAAAGAGATATTGAAATGCGGTTTGAACGAGTGTATTTCTCGTTCTATAATTAACTAATACTGAAATTATGAAAATTTTGAAAATTTTGAAAATTTTGACTTTTTTTTTGAAAATTTTTTTTTACCCATATTTCAAATTTTTTACGAGATATTGAAAATTTATAAACACCAGTAGATTCCTCGCAAAAAAATACATATGTATGTAAAATTTCAAAATATTTGCTCCACGGATACAATTTTTAGAACAAAAAAACTAAAAATGGCCAAAATTCGTAAAAATCTTAAGGGGTACCCCTTCAAAAATAATTAAAAAACAGTGATTTTTCGTTTTTTTGTAAGAAAAACTTTATCTGTGCGAATTTTTGCCTGAAATTTTGCATACCTATGTACTTTTACGAGAGGAATTCATTGGTGTTCATAGATTTTCATTATCTTTTAAATTTTTTGAAATATTGAGAAATGAAAATTTTGAAAAAATTGTAAAATTTTCAAAATTTTCAAACTTTCAGTATAAGTTAATTAGTACACTCGTTCAAACCGCATTTCAATATCTCTTTTAATTTTCGACATATAGGCCTTCAAACTTGAGCTTTTCAAAAAGTCAAAAATCGCTGTAACTTAAAAACCAAAAAAGATATGAAGATGCCCTCAACGGGAATCAATTTCTCGTAGTTTGAATTATACAGAACCGTATTTTAAAATTTTTCTGTTTTTAAACAGGTTCAACCAAAAAATTGGCATTTTCTTTAACAGACATTTTTGCTATCTCCATTCTCGCAATTAAAAATATATATATATATATATATATATATATATATATATATATATATATATATATATATATATATATATATATATATATATATATATTGAGGATCAAAATATGGATTATTATGTAAAAATATATGAGAAATTAAATAGTCAAATTCCCAATTTCATATCTAGTATTATATTTTTTTAAATTAATCGTTAACAGAAACATATGTGAATATAAACATCTAAATAAATAGTGTAAATTTTATATTTTTCATTTTATTCATCCTTAAAATTTAAATAAAACCTTGAACTGGCCTATTAAATCTATGATGTTTCTTCCACTAACATTTTTGGGAGCCGTGATTTGACGGCCACGCCCATAAATATATCACTTACCGAAATTTGCTACGGCAGTCCCACACCCAGTAATGAGTAAAAGACGTGGTGATATATTTATTTATACATACATACATACGTATCTTCACGCTATATCCCATCAAATGGGGTAGCACGAACCCTAAAACACTCATAAAACATTTACTCATAACATTCATCAAACAATCAACCCCCGTCAAATATTATCATACAAACACACCACCTTCACTTCAACCACATTCATAGATCATTATATTTATTTATAAAAGTAGAAAAAACAGAAATTATTATTTTTTTCTTAATGATGAAAAGTATCATTTTCTTCTCTCAGTTGAGGGATGAAACTTTCTCTTTCTTACAAGGTCGTGAAAAAAGTATTTGTTATGTCCCTTCCTAATTTGCTAAGTTTCTCTAGCATCGGAACAACGCATTTAAGCTTGGCACGGAGTCCTGATCTCGTGCACAGAATTATTATTGCTCACAAAACGCAAAACTACCAAAAGTCAATCCACTCTTACCTTCAGCTAAATTTAGCATAATGCACTAACGTAGCAAGCATAGCCATCGTAAATATAACGCCCTGTTGCCTAAACAAAAACAATCGCGAATCGCAATAGTGCATTCATAAAAAGATTTGGCCACATGTGCAAAGAATTGACGCGCAAATTATTATCAAATTATGAGATGAGGAATTTATTCTCCGACAAACACTGAAAATATGCTATCTTAATTAGTTTATATACACAATGTTTTTGAGAAAATTTGACATTGAGAAATGATAAGTTAACTTATTATCATGATTGTTCTTTCAATTTGCAAATATCGGATAAAACTAGAAACATATTTTTTTGTACTAGCGTCATTCAAAATAAGATTTTTCTACAACTGTGCGATTTCTTTGTTATTACGTAACTATACTTGCCTTGGTTCCGTATGGAAAGTAGACAGATGCAGACCAGGTGCGTTTCTGAAAGCAAAGAAACACTAGTGCGGAAAGTGCTTCATTACGCAACTGTAAAAACAGTTTTTTTGAGAGCGATTTAAATTTCGCGCCAAGCGCGTAATTCATATTTTGGCCACAGACGCTTATGGAAGAAGAAGATGCAGTGAGCCAGCGCTAGTAAATATGCAGTAGTATATTTTTTCGGCACTTGTTATAAAAATAACTATTACATTACTTTGGAAACCGATGGAACGTTTGATTTTGTGCACTAGTGCGCAAAGTAATTGAATAAATACCTATTTTTTATAGTTCTAAATTTTGACTATTAAAACGCTAATTCTGTTTATATACACACATTTTAAGGAATTTATAAAAGAAATAGAGAGCTTATAACGCCATCAATCAGAGATATTTTAACAAACTTTTCGAGAAAAAATAAATAATTTGTTTTCATATAACAAATGTCAATTCATGGCTTACTAAACTGTCAAGATAAATTCACGCTTCAAATTTAATCACTTGTCTCACTATTGGTTGTATAATTTTTGCTCGTTACAAAAAGCATTGTACAAAACTCGTGCACGAAGACGTCATTTTTTTTTTCCTGGCTTCTTTGGCGGACCAACTACTCAGGTCATATGCCGCCATTACGCCCTGATCTGCGTTTTAGGTGTCAACAGCAACGCGAGTTTTCTCTGGACGGTCACCCATCCAAGTACTACCCGCGCGCAACGTTGCTTAACTCGCGTTATCGCTTAGATCAGTACCAACGAGCGCAGCCATGGCCGTTGACAGACGTCATTTGCACCATTCGCGCAAATTAAAGCACTTTCTTCGCTCGTGCTTTAAAAATTGCACTCATGTGCAAAGTATGTCTTCGCGCACTAGTTATGTAAATAGCTATTACTTGCCATAATCATATTTTACATATTCTGCATCGTAATAATAGTGGTATACTAAGTATTTGCAAAATACTTAGTATACCACTGTTTGCAATGTGTCAATAGGAATGTTAGTAATGCGCAAATGAAATTGTACCAAAAAATGATTCTGTGATTAGATAACTATTCTATCTTGAAAACAAGTTCTATTTATGATTGTTATTTAATGAACATGACCAGTTATTTCGTTGTTTATCTTTCTTTGCAGTGAAAATATTTGGATACATTTGATAATGTTTGTATAATACGTAGAATTTGTTGTGTTTAATTTTAGATTTAACTGTTGGTCAATTAAGTAATTTTTCTTTCATTATAATTATAAATGTATTTAATTCGAATGGGTATTACATAGTTTATGTATTCTACTAATCAGTGCTTCCAAAACTGTTCCACATTAAATTTTATAATTGTATAGACTTCCATAGATGTTAGTGGTGGGGCAAATTCAATATTATATATAGTCAGTGGTATAAAGTCGGCCTGTGGATCCTGAAAACCCTGGTTCGATTCCCACAGGCGACAAACAATTTTCATACTTTCAAAAGCTACCCCTGTGGCTCCTCCACCACTAACATCTTTGGAGGCCGTGATTTGACAACTGGTAACCGCACTTCATGCGCAAAATATATCACTTTCCGCGTTCTGCTTCGGCAGAGTGCCACATCCAGTAATGGGTAGAAGGCGTGATGATATATTATTTTATTTTATAATTTAATAATGATATCGTTAGTACTATTCAATTATGCTGTTTTTTAAAGTATTTTAGGGATAAATATTGGAATAAATTTCCTTTAAAATAATTAAGAAATTTTTGACAGAGGGAAAAATAAAAGATTTTGTCAACGGCCATGGCTGCGCTCGTTGGTACTGATCTAAGCGATAACGCGAGTTAAGTAATGTTGCGCGCGGGTAGTACTTGGATGGGTGACCGTCCAGAGAAAACCCGCGTTGCTGTTGACAATAACAACTAAAACGCAGATCAGGGCGTAATGGCGGCATATGACCTGAGTAGTTGGTCCGCCAAAGAAGCCAGAAAAAAAAAAGATTTTATATAAACATTCAATAACTTGTGTAGCATGCATTGACATCTGAGAGGCAAGCTACTGTAATTGAGATTAAGTTCAAGTTGTGCTAAATAACAAATAAAAAAAAAATCATAAATAAAAATAAATATATCATCACGCCTTGTTACTGGGTGTGTGATATATTTAGCATGTGAAGTGCGATTACCAGCCGACAAATAACGGCCCCAAGGATGTTAGTAGAGTCACAGAAGTAGTCTTTTTTTAATGTGGTGAAAATTATTTGCCGGTTGTGGGAATCGAACCCGGGTTTTCAAATTCACAGTCCGACTCGATAACACTCAGCCACCTACTCCATATAAAATCCATCAACTTGGTGGAAAGAAAACATTTGCATTGTGACGCGAACATATTGAGAGCCACTGACATGTAGCCACGCCTGAATAAATAAACAACATTAATTAAATCACTTGCATTGATAATGAACTAGCCGGCGCCAAATTTTTTACTCTCTGCAATCATACGAGTATATTTGTTACAATAAGTATTTTGAAGTGCAAGATGCATTTTGTTGTGAGCGGAGACCGACCGGGGCGATAACACAATGCCGGCAACTGACGGTTCGACGGCGGACATCGGTGTACAACCACGTACTACCGGGTTCAATGAACAATATCACATGCAACTAGTAACGTTGTTTGAGTTGTAATGCTGCTTTGACTAAGTCTAGACTATAGCTTGAATGTTTAAGTTGTTGGTTGTGTAATAGAATTTCTAGATTCTGTATCTGGAAACTTGAATTGAATTCATTTCATATTGGAAGAAACGGTAGATTGAACAGGAAAATATTTTTCTTCTAAAGAAAGAGTTTTTCTGGTGAGCGGAAGCGAACATGGAAATTTTGTAAATTTTCTTAGATTTGCCTCTTTTTATAAAGACATAATGTTAAATATTTACCTTTTTGGGGTACGTAGCTCAGTGGTATCGAGTCAGCCTGTGGATCCTGAGAACCCTGCTTCGATTCCCACAGCCGATAAACATTTTCACCACATTAAAATTATCCCTGTGGTTTCCTCACCACTAACATCTTTTGGGGTCGTGGGATGACGGCTTGTAACCGCACTTCACGCTCATAAATATATCACTTAACGAGATCTGCTTCGGTAGAGTGCTACATCCAGTAATGGGTAAAAGACGTGATGATATATTTATTACTATTTTAAAATTACCCCTATGGCTTCCCCTCCACTAACATCTTTTGGGGCCTTGATTTGACGACTGGTAATCGCACTTCACGCGCATAAATATATCACTTACCTAAATCTGTTTAATCTGTTACGGCAGAGTGCCACATCCAATAATGGGTAAAAGGCGTGATGATATATTTATTTATTTTAAGTTTTATCATGGTTTTTATCCACTGGGCTACGATTGCCGTGATAGATAAATAGTTGCAGATCTTAGTAGATGAAATAATCAACTGTCTACAATTTTCAATTTCAATGAAAAAGATATTTTTTTTTTCATTTTAACTATAGTGAGCTTAAAGAAGCATTTAATGTGCAAGCCATCGCTTAAAAGCGTCAAACTATAAAAATTATTTTAGTTTATTGCATGTATTTAAAGTAGAAACTTGTTGGGAAGCACTGGATTGCACACAATAATGGGTAAACGGCGCGATGATATATTTATATTTATTTTATTTATGGGGTGGCTAGCTCAGTGGTATGAAGTCGGCCTGTGGATCCTGAGAACCCTGGTTCGATTCCCACAGGCGACAAACAATTTTCATAATTTCAAAAACTACCCCTGTGGCTCCTCCACCACTAACATCTTTGGAGGCCGTGATTTGACGACTGGTAACCGCACTTCACGCGCAAAATATATCACTTATCGAGATCTGCTTCAGCAGAGTGCCACACTCAATAATGGGTAGAAGGCGTGATGATGAATTTTTTCTACGGTCGTGTTGAAAAGTCAACATATCAACATTCAAAATGAGTGTAGAAAGTATCTTTTAGCAAGCGGAGTGGCTCCATAGCTCTCATGTCATGTTACCGTTGTAGATAGGTTAACATCAGTCAGTTCAGCTAAGTCGGTATCACAATCCACTATTTCCTAGTTGATCTAGTTGGATAAATGATCGCACCATACTGATGAGTCCGGAAGGACGAAACGCGTCTATGGTTAAAGCTGAACTGACCAGCCGTTTGTTGATGATCTGAGAAGTTGATGCAAACGTACTGTAAAACCTCTGTGGAATTACGAGACAAGTGATGGAAAATTTTTTCCTATTTTTTCTTATTTATAAGTAAATGATAGATATTAATATCGATTTTAAGAAATAAAAGTTTACGACCGTATCAAAAATAGTATGTAACATCCGTGTGGCAACAGCCATTGCAAAACTTGTGTGGTTATAAGTGATTGAAAAAAAAATAATTTGATTGTCCCGAAGATTGAAAAGATTGTTGTTAGAAGACTGGATGTATATCAGTTGTATGATAATGAAATTGACAGTAAGAGATTGCGTGGATGACCTAGGAATAAAAGAATGTATATGATTGAATGTTTGTTGCGTGAACGAAAGATGTGATGAGCTTATATGAAAGGAATTATGAATAAAGTGCGGCAGGATAGAAATATTTCGTGAAGATTAATTCCACCGAATAAATTTTTAGTGACTGTTTTAAGTTTCACTCGAGAAATGGATAAAATGGCGTGATAATTAATTAATTTTTACAGTTATATCAGTATTTGTTTATTTTCCACTTGAGAGAAATTTTATTATCGCGGTCATTTCTATTGTTTTGATATCATGAAAGAACGTCTAGTATGCACCGGAAACTGTAATCAAGTATAGAATTCTGTTATTGGTTATTTTATCTCTGAACAAGGTATAAGTGTTTTTACATGAAATGGAATCCATTTAATCAGAAATGGTATGACAAATAATCAAAGAAATCCTTGAACACATTCCATATTACATTATAAACAACAGAAACGCAAAAATACATAAATCATTATTACGACTTTTATTCATCGGTACAGAAAAGTCTACTTTCCACCCTGGTCGAAAAATAGTTATTTGTATATCAAGGGAATAAAGTGAGACATTTCTTTTCGAAGATGACGTTTCATTTTCCGTGGGGTATGAAGCACCAAGCGAAGAATGACACTTTCTTCACGAGGTATACATAAAGTAAAATTTTCAGAAATAAATGAGAAATTTAGATATATATATATATATATATATATATATATATATATATATATATATATATATATATATATATATATATATATATATATATATATATATATATATATATCATCATCACGCCTTCTACCCATTACTGGGTGTGGCACTCTGCCGAAGCAGATCTCGGTAAGTGATATATTTTGCGCGTGAAGTGCGGTTACCAGTCGTCAAATCACGGCCCCCAAAGATGTTAATGGAGGGAAAGCCACAGAGAGTAATTGTAATGTAGTGAAAATTGTTCGTTGGCCGTGGGAATCGAACCCGGGTTCTCAAATTTACAGTCCCACTCGATACCATTTAGCCACCTACCTAATATTTCAAATATGGTAAGAAAATGTTACTTTCTGACAAGGCCGTGAGAAAAAACTTATTTTGACAAATATTTGACAATTTTAAACTGCGTCCATAATAAGAAGAAAATATTGGCGACAAGATGGCGGCTCTGGGAATACTCTTTCAATAAAGTCTCTTAGGTGTAGAAATTAATGTTTCGTTAGTAAGAAGAAAGGAAGTACGCCATTTTGAGATAAATGAAATAAGTCGCCGATATCAAGTACCTACCTAGCCTAGGTACTGCAACAATCTTTTAATCTTTAATAATAAATTTAACTGTGATAAGTGAACAATACGTCGTTAACAGAGTGAATAGAGCTATGAAAAAACAAGTGATAAACAATAAATAACGTCGATAAAAACCAACAAAAGAGAATGCTAAGCATTTGTTGTACTTTATACTTCTGTTATACAATACGAAATAAACATTATTTATTTTACATCGTAAACCTAAATTGGTATTGCTATAACAACAAGCATACCGTTTATATTATTTATTTCATTTTCGTACTTTAATGTTTCATCTAGATTTAGTTATACAATTAAAATTTAAAAAATAATACTTAACAAAAATAGAACGAGTACAAAAAATATTCAAATTACATTTTCATGTAGCAAATTAAGGCCACGACAAGATGATATCATAATGAATTTAATTTTGACAAACAATCGCCATCTATGACATTCATCTGTCATTTGATAGTTTGCAGTACATTCACAGCAACCTTGGCTATTTGAAAAAATCCACGTATTTTAAATTGTAAACAACAAGAATGTATTATAAGAGAAACTGCGTACTTTTTTCCTATATAATTTTAACTTTAAAAGTTTGTTTATTTTGTACTTGTTATCTAAACATTCAAACACACACACACAAACAACTGAGAATATTATTATATAATTATTACTGTTATTAGATAAAATAACCTCTTTAATGGGAAAAACAATGTATGCACGTGTTTAAATGCACGTATTTTTGAATTAATAACGAATTGAAATGAAGAAAGAATTTTTAGAATATTTGGGTCACGACATTTAATGCACAACTGATAAAATTCCAGTAATATGCGGTTTTCGGTTATCAAATTTTTTTAAATAGTAAATTAATTTGCTGTCTAATAAGTATTTTCAAAACAACTTCAGTACTTTACAACCTACATTTTTGACTGTTAAAGATTTCTAAATAATTTTAAGAAAAGTAATTCAAATTAATTCATTAATGCCAACAAAATAACCAGACAATAATTTAAGTCCAATTGACTGTATTTACAATCATTATAATATATAAATATATCATCACGCCTTCTACCCATTACTGGGTGTGGCACTCTGCCGAAGCAGATCTCGGTAAGTGATATATTTTGCGCGTGAAGTGCGGTTACCAGTCGTCAAATCACGGCCCCAAAGATGTTAGTGGTGGAGGAGCCACAGGGGTAGTTTTTGAAATTATGAAAATTGTTTGTCCTCTGTGGAAATCGAACCAGGGTTCAACAGGATCCACAGGCCGACTTCATACCACTGAGCTAGCCACCCCATAAATATAATATAATAATTTAACAATATCTATTGAGATGTTTATATAATATAAATATAAATAAATATATCATCACGCCTTTTACTCATTACTGGGTGTGGCACTATGCCGAAGCAGATCTCGGTAAGTGATATATTTATGCGCGTGAAGTGAGGTTACCAGCCGTCAAATTACAGCCTCCAAAGATGTTAGTTGTAGAGGTGCCACAGGGGTAATTTTAAATTGATGAAAATGTTTGTGTACTGTGCGAATCGAACCAGGGTTCTTAGGATCTATAAGCTGACTCGATACCACTGGGCCACGCCGTCTAACCATTTTTGAATTAATTTTGAAATAAAATTATATGAATGCGATATAGGAACAACCTGTGTTACAATAACCAAATATGAGATTCGTACTTTAACAAACTGTACTCATATTAAAATAAGGGTCTTTGTAATAGTTGATTTTCAATATACTATTTAATATTATAATATAAATATCAAAAACTATTTGTTATCTAGCAACCTCACGGTAACAGTACTGTAATATTCCGTTACGGTATCTAATACTGTAAAGTCTCACTTTACGTACTGAAATCATTACTGTAAACATGAAAATGATACAGTATGAAAGAAATAAAGAAATAATCTCCTGGAAGTTTGGCGGTATGTTTTTCATGTAACCAGAGTTACTTGCCGTCAGTTAAAGACACCTACAGATATTAGTGTCATAGATAATTTTATAAAGATGAAATATGTCTAGAAATAAAAAGTCAAAAATTGGCGCCAATATGATAAAATAAAATTTATATGTATGTGAATTTTAATTTATTTATTATTTATACTAGTTGTGCTATTCGAGAACATGTTTAGATAAAATACGAAAGGTAATATTTAATTTTTCATGTCACTACGTTTACTTACAAATAAATTTTGATAAGATATATCTGAAGTGTACATGCACTATAAATTGACGTAAAGAATAAATTTAGTTCTGAATTAATTTATTATGTTACTATTTATAAACATGCAAACTATGATTATTTAAGTTTTAATACTTTAAAAGTATAATCTATAAATGCCAGTCGTATGAGTAACACATGTATATTTATTAATTCTCACGCTATTGTTCAAAACAGCCTTGTAAGACTAGAAATGTTAAATTCCAAAAATTAAGGAAATTTTTATTCCAAAAATGAAGGAAATTTTTCATATTAATTCATAATTTATGTATAACCTGTCTTACAAAAACAGTGGAAAAGTTTTCAGTTAAATTTTCATGATATCGTTGCTTTTCTGGTTTCTTTAGAGCAGGGGTGGACAAACCACGACCCTTGGAAGATTTTCATACAACCCTCTTTCATAAATTGTAAACCCATCATAATATAAATAAATAAAATAAATAAATATATCATCACGCATTTTAGCCATTATGTGTGAGTGTGGCTTATTGGGTGTGGCACTCAGCCGAAACAGATCTCGGTAAGTGATATATTTTGCGCGTGAAGTGCGGTTACCAGTCGTCAAATCACGGCCACCAAAGATGTTAGTGCTGGAGGAGACACATGGGTAGCTTTTGAAATTACGAAAATTGTTTGTCACCAGTGGGAATCGAACCAGGGTTCTCAGGATCCACAGGCCGACTTCATACCACTGAGCTAGACACCCCATAATATTAATATGTCTAAATTTATTTTATGTACAACCGGGTCGATATTCATGTGTTTTAGCCATGAAAAGTGGACTTAAACATTTGTTTTTGGCCTAGGGCTATAATAAAATAATTTCCAATGAATATATAAACAAAATAACAATTTTTGTTTGTTGTGAATACTTGATTTTGCAAAATGTCACTTTGATTATAAATGTACCTACTTGAATCTTCTAAATATAAAATTAAATGTTCTTTTGTTGTGCACAAAATATTGTATGTACTACGGGTGAAATTAGCGTTTCTGACCCTGAGCATGTTATTAACCCTCGGCGCTTTGCGCCTCGTGCTAATATTCATGCCGCGGGTCAGAAACGCCTGTTTGGGTACAAAAATAACTATTATGTACAACCGGACCGAAAAGCATGTGTTTTAGCCCTAAAAAGCGGGCTTAAACAATCCTGTTTAGCCTTAGAGCCATAAAAAAATTGTAGTTTATTTGAAAAAAAATATTTTTTGAAAAAGCTATGAGCGTTCGCCGGGATTTGAACCCAAAACCTTTCACTCGCATGGTGACTGCTCTAATTGAGCTACAAACACTCGGCGAATACTGATGCTTTTTCGTGCAATTTACAAGAAAAAGCATTTGTTCAAATCCCAGCGAACGCTCATAGCTTTTTCAAAAATTATTTATTTTTTAACAATTACCAACTGGCCATGTGTCACTAAATGATTTCTTATATAGTAATTTACTTCCATTACTAGTGAGGGAAATGGTTACTATCATAACTAAATTAAGTGAAGGAAGTGTCATTTTCACAAGTAATGTTGAAAAAAAATGTTTACGTTATCACTTTTAAGAATATCTTTTTTCAAGTAATAATTTTTGTTATCACAAATAAAGAAAAATTCACTACGCCTTAAAAACTAAAACGCAACAAATTTTCTACTTATGTCGGTCCACAAATATACATAATTATCACAATTTAGATTAAGATAAAAAGTAAGTATCCTATTGAAGATATCACTAGTACTTGACAATATATGTATGTGGCATGTTTTGGCGACTGAAATTCATTTTAAAGCGGTGTGCAGATATTGTTGTCTGCGTGTGTGGACACGTGCAGATGCAGCAGGGAAGCACGCAGAAGCACGCGTCCACTCATCGCATAACATGTGAGGGAAATGTGCTTGTGAAGGAATCAAAGAAAGAGGTGAATCTCAGAAAGAGGAAGCCATATTGTAGTTGTCATTTCGGCTCTGGGTTCATCTAAAAATTTAATTATTTGTTAATCTGCAACTGGTCATTAATCAAATAAAAATTAATAGTAAATAACTTAATTAATCTTAAAGTTTGCATATTAGATGTGTTGCAATCCTATAATAATAATAATATAACCCACTTCTGATGATTCTCGTATACGATGTAAACTTTTTCGTGATTAATGCTGCTCTTTCTGCACTTCTCTGTTTATGTATTTGTCAGGGTAATAATAGATGAAGTACAGTAAAAATGTACATCAGCTTTATTTAATAAACATTTACAATAATTACTTTATGGGATAATGGGTCAGTGGTATCGAGTCGGCCTGTAGATCCTAAAAACCCTGGTTCGGTTTTTCGACATTTTCACCAATTTCAAATTACCCCTGTGGCTCTCCCACCACTAACATCTTCGGGGGCTGTGACTTGACGGCTGGTAACCGCACTTCATACGCATAAATATATCACTTACCGAGATCTGCTTCCGCAGAGTGCTACACCCAGTAATGGGTAAAAGGCGTGATGATATATTTATACAGGGTGGTCCATTTAAAGTGTTATCAGGAAATATCTCGGAAACTATAAATTTTACGCAAAAATGACCTAGACGAAAAACAATCGTACAAATGGGGGCCATAATAACGAAATATTGGTTTTGTCCTAGATGGCGCTGTTGTCGCTAAATCATGGTCAACTCAAACGTCCGAAAGCAACATCATTTTTCGCGATTACAGCGTCATCTATCATGCTGACGAAAAAGTGAATTAAATAAATTCTTCTTTTTTTTTAACGAGGAATCTGATTCTTTAATAAAAAATAGGGGTTTTCATTTTAAAAAATTGAGTTGACCATGATTTAGCGACAACAGCGCCATCTAGGACAAAACCAATATTTCGTTATTATGGCCCCCTTTTGTACGATTGTTTTTCGTCTAGGTCATTTTTGCGTAAAATTTATAGTTTCCGAGATATTTCTTGATAACACTTTAAATGGACCAGCCTGTATATTTAATAATTATCTACTTTCGACCTTTCTCCCCTATCGCTGGATACACCCTATCTTAAAAACTACAAAATCTCATGCGCCCTTAACCATTCATACACGTCCCTTCATTCCTCATCCAGTCCAACATGTTCTCACATTTGGCGTTACACAGACGGACCCAGGCACACTTGACCATAATTTATTGGTTTAAAAACAAACACATCCCCGCCCAAACATTCCATTCCTACAATACTTTTCTAAAACCAATAGCTATAAATTAAATGACATTAAAGTAAACACATGTTTAAACAAAAACAGCCTAAATTTTAAATACTGTCACAGTTGCAGATTTATCTATGAACATTTTTTATATTTACAATTTTGCCCTAAAATTAAATAAATAAATAAATAAATATATCATCACGCCTTCTACCCATTGCTGGGTGTGGCACTCTGCTAAAGCAGATCACGGCCCTCAAACATGTTAGTGGTGGAGGAGCCACAGGAATAGCTTTTTCAAATTATGAAAATTTGTCGCCTGTGGGAATCGAACCAGGGACCTCAGGATCCACAGGCCGACTTCATACCACTGTGCTAAAATTAATTGAGCGGAAAATGTTGACATACAAATTTGAAGATTGTATTTCCTACGTAAAATAAAAAATAAGTAATCATCCGCAGTGGCGTACGTAGAACTTTTTCCACCCAGGGCGGTCTCCAATTTGCCGCCCTTTCTAAGCCAATCAAATGGTGGTTTTTATAAATTAAAAAAATAAATATAAAATAAATATATAATCACGACTTTTACCCATTACTGAGTGTGGCACTCTGCCGAAACAGATCTCGGTAAGTGATATATTTATGTACGTAAAGTGCAATTACCAGCCGTCAAATCACGGCCCTCAAAGATGTTAGTGGTGGGGAAGCCACAGGGATAATTTTAATTTTGTGAAAATTGTTTGTTGGCTGTGGGAATCGAACCGTGGTCTTCAGGATCCACAGACCGACTCGAATTAATTAACATAAATAAATAATTGTAATTGAGACAAACTATAGGTGGGGAACTTTTTTACCATTGGATGGCATATTTAAATTAGGCAGTAATAAATGAATTTTTCGAGATATTGTCAACCCTACATTGACTTAGCGATGAAGAAAAATATTCGAAATCATATAGTAATTCATAATTCGTAGAAATCGAATAGTAAACTTATGAAATGAACCAGTTGTTTTTTACAACTAAAACTAAATATAAAAAATGCAGCCCCAAAATAGGTGCCGCCGGGTGCAAACCGCACCCACAGCCCGCCCCGTCCCCTAGGTACGCCACTTGTCATCCGGTATATCTAATATAATAATTAAGGAAAAGTACTCCATAGTGTGCCACAATTTATTCAAGCGATTCCATGACGTGGAAAGAAACCAAGCAATTAATAAACAGTTTCAAAACATTTTTCATAAATTCTTTCAATTTTTCGTGGAATAAACATGCACAAGAAAGCCAAACAAAAATAAGAGTGATCTGCGTATAAAAAATCGGCACGTGTAAAAAATGTATATATGTATTCCAGTCTTCCAATTAATTCCTCAACACTCCTCACTCTTCATCTCTTTTGACACCTCATCTGGCCGGCCAGTTTTAAATACGCATCTTCTCTGTCAAGGTCAGGAGTCAATATATTGTTTCGTAAGAGGCCAAGGCCATCTCTGATTTTGTGTGTTTCCGTTCCTCGTTCTGTTTTTGATAAAATTTGCAGTTGTGCGCAGATGACAGTTCTGATTGGTGCGCAGTGGGCCGTGCTCAACGTAATGACGCACGCGAGTTTGTTTTGTTTTTTAGGTTTATGCTAAGGTGACTATGATCCACGTGGAGCAGGTTTTGGTTATCGGAGGTGATAAACTTATGATTAACAAGGCGCTACTGCGAACTTGAAATCACTGATATGTTACACTAAATTCATGGTTAGGTATATTATAATATAGCCGACCAAAAACGAAATGTTTTCCATCAAAACAAGATTTTATGTTTTTTCTTGTCTCGAAATCGAGAAATAGTGATTTTTCATTAACTAGTATATACTATTATGGCCAGGTTGCATAAGACGTCTGCTAATGAAGTTGTTAACTACGCGAAAAAGTTGAATTAGAATAAAAAACCCTTCTAAGAAAGTTCAATATTTTAAAATATTCTTTTCGTAAAGCTGTTTTGACTTCTGTGGTACTAATGTTCCCTGTACAGAATCAAATTCATCCAATATTTCTTTAGAATAGTTACTGATATCTTACATTATTATTTGATAATATATATATTTTATCCACAACTCATATATAATAAAGATATTATTACACTGATTTCAGTTGAATTATATGGCTCATAAAACATTAGTGTTTTATATTCCATAAAACACTGTAAACAACTTGTTACTTAGCAACCACTTCATGATCTACCGTATTTTGAGAGACAATAGACGTATTCCATTTGTCATTTGGATCAGATCTAACTTACATTTACTGAACCAGATCACTTATTTATTTCGCTGGATTACATCGTTGACTTTATTTCCAGCACTAGAATTACTGATTCTAATTTACTTTGAAGTAATTCACTCCAATAATTACATCAGTTTGCTTAATTCAGCTCATTTAGTCATCTTGTCGAATTTATCTGAACTGATTTAAGTGAACCAAGTGGCAAATGGAATACAGCTTATATAACTGAATCAACGTTGAACGTTACGACTAATCTTCTTCGATACCTATAATTATGAGTTGTGGATAAAATTTTGTATTACACTTGTGTTTTATTGGTATATGAAACACTTAGGAATATTAAACACGAGACCTTTTGCGTGTTTTATATACCTAATAAAACACTTAATTGGGTGGCTAGCTTAGTGGTATGAAGTCGGCCTGTGGATTCTGAGAACCCTGGTTCGATTCTCACAGGCAACAAACAATTTTCATAATTTCAAAACCTACCCCTGTGGCTCCTCCACCACTAACATCTTTGGGGGCCGTGATTTGACGACTGGTAACCGCACTTCACGCGCAAAATATATCACTTACCGCTGCTTCGGCAGAGTGAAACACCCAGTAATGGGTAGAAGGGGCGTGATGATATATTTATTTTATTTATATAAAACACTTGTATAATAACTGTTTTTGTAAACAAACAATATAACAATATACCTCTAGATCCATTTACAAACTCTCAGGTCAGAGGTCCTCGGAGGGCATACACATCTTCATAATCCTCTGGGTACATAAATAACTACTATAGCTTGAGTGGGATTCGAACTAGAATTCAAATGCCGTAATACTAACAACACCACAATACTGTCATCATGATCTAGAAATAATAAATTTTTCACTTAAACTTAAAAATATGATATCAATTTATATAATAATACAAAGTTGCTAGTTTTGTAATAAAATTCAGAAAATAAATGTAACATTTTTATTTATTGTTTTGTGACGAATTTAGTTTAAAATTTACGAGAACCTAAGCCATATTGCCACGTGTTTTGATAAGTGCAAGCACCACGCGGTGGACTTTTGAGAATAAGCCAGCTTACACACACAAACAAACATTGTTTCTTATGACGAAAGAACCTGAATCGTGTTTGACTATTCACATGAACGTCTTGTCCACAATCAGGAAATACAAAACAAGTGACAACGGCAACGGCCTCGCCAGAATCGCCACCTACGATCCAATCTAAATCTCCGCTCACAAACAAAACACAAACACAGATATATGTATTCAACTCAACACACGCTACTATGATTCGGAGGAAATGATAAATTTTCAGTTAAAAATAACGCTGATTTTCATCAGGAAATCAAATTTGAATGACTTCTGGCACGATGGCAGAGAACTACGTAAATAAATGAAATCAAAAGTATATTTACTCAACCTTATAAATGATAGAAATTGACTATGACGTCAGTTGAATTGTGCATTACCCGCGTCAAATGTTCCTCTAAAAGAAATAAATATGTCATCACGCTTTTTACCCATTACTGGATGTGACACTCTGCTAAAGAGATCTTTTTTTTTCCTTTTTCATGAAAGCAGTTTCTGTTTGTCTAATTACGGCCATCAAAGAAATATACCCATTACTGGGTGTGGCACTATGCCGTAGCTGATCTCGGTAAATAATACATGTATTTATGCACTTAAGTGCAGTTACCAACCGTCAAATCACTACCCCAAAAAATGTTACTAGAGGGGAAGCTAAAGAGGTAATTTTAATATGGTGAAAATAACTTTGTTGGTTGTGGGAATCGAACCCGTGTTTTTAAATCCATAATCCTAACTGCTTGGTGAATCTAGACCCTGTACTGTAATTGGAATTAAGTTCCTTTTGTACAGAGTAGCATAAATAAATAATTATAAAACAATTGAGGGTGAAAATTACAATTAAAAAAAAAAAAAAAATATGTCATCACGCCTTCTACCCATTACTGGGTGTAGCACTCTGCTAAAACAGATCTCGGTAAGTGATATATTTTGCGCGTGAAGTGCGGTTACCAGTCGTCAAATCACGGCCCCCAAACATGTTAGTGGTGGAGGAGCCACGGGGATAGCTTTTTCAAATTATGAAAATTTGTCGCTTGTGGGAATCGAACCAAGGACCTCAGGATCCACAGGCTGACTTAAACCACTGTGCTAGCCATCCCATACAAAAAAAAAATTACACTTTCTTCACTATATATAATTTTTTCAGTTAAATTTTCAGAAACAGATTATAAATTTAAATAAGATTTATTATTCTCTTGATAGATGTCACATGAATCTCACTAATGCCAAATCAAACCGTTGTTTTTCAGTTGTCAAAGATATGGCTCTACTTTCTCTTTTATAGATTAGGGACTCTAGGGATGAAAAGTGTAATTTCCTTCTCTCATTTGATCGAAGACAGTCTCATTTTCTGATAGGATTGTGAAAGAATTAATTTTGTTATCTTTTCTTAACAATTCGTAAAATTGCAAAATTTTGTCAATTTATTTCCGTCAATTGTTATAAAAATGTAGGAAGAGTTTAAGAATGTTGTTTATAGTTTTCCTCAAAAACTATTTGTAAAATTTAATGTGTTAACGAAAATATCCTAACATTGCAATAACATTTTGCAAACATCTAAAAGAAAAAAACTGCGCATAAAAATATAAAATAAATAAAATTTAATACTTTTTTGGATCACAACAATGCCAAAAACTTTAAATGTGTTTACAGCTTGTAAATATTCATTACTTATTTCTTATTATAATGTTTGAACATCTGTTGACATTATTTTCCATTTCAATAAGGTTCAATTTCGTGTGTAAGTAGTGTCGAGACCAATATGTAAATATTAATTTGTTGCGCCACTCAAATTGACGTAAGCAACAGTTTTGAATTAGCTCGAAATTTCCGAAATATAACTGTGGAAACTTTGACAGCACCTTTTCGCCAAAAAATGTTGACTGATTTTCTTTGAAATATACATTTATTTCTAGCCAAAAAGATCACTGACATTATCTAGAAAAAAAGTTACTCGTAATGATGATTTTTATTTATTTTAAATTTAAAATAAATAAATATATCATCACGCCTTTTACCCAATGCTGGGTGTGGCACTCTGCCGTAGCATATCTCGGTAAGTGATATATTTAGTGCGTGAAGTACGATCACCAGTCGTCGAATTACAGCCCCCACAAATGTTAATGACGGGGGAGCCACAGGGGTACTTTAGTTTTTAAGATCATTGACATTTTGTAGAAAAATCTAATGGTGATTTTCATTTATTTTAAAATTAAAATAAATAAATATATCATCACGCTTTTTATCCATTGCTGGGTGTGGCACTCTGCCGTAGCAGATCTCGGTAAGTGATACATTTATCACTTGAAGTGCAGTTACCAGCCGTCAAATCACGGCTCCTAAAGATGTAAGTAATGGGGGAGCCACAGGGGTATTTATGGTTTTTAAGATCACTGACATTGTCTAAAAAAGATCTAATGGTGATTTTTCATTTATTTCAAAATTAAAATAAATAAATATATTATCACGCCTTTTACTCATTGCTGGGTGTAGTACTCTGTCGTAAGCAGATCTGGGTAAGTGATATATTTAGTGCGTGAAGTGCGGTTACCAGCCGTTGAATTACGGCCCCCACTGATGTTAGTGGCGGGGGAGCCACAGATGTACTTTTAGTTTTTAAGATCACTGACATTTTCTAGAAAAAATCTAATGACGATTTTCATTTATTTTAATAACAGTTTTGTTATCAAAAAAATGAAGTGTAACAATCCATAAGGTTCACAAATATTTTTTATTATTATTATTCGATTGTTTATTGCTTTAGTAACTTTACATAATAGCAATGTCATGTCTCGCTTATTCATTTGAGTTTAATGATATGTTAAATTATGCAGAATTTTTCAAAACAATATTTCGCTGCATTACATGTTAAATACGCTCTTTTTTCCAGGAATAAATGAATTTTTTTCTGCTATTTTAAAAGACAATAACATTCTTCAAGCATTTGTTAACGCAATACGTAGTTATATAAATATATAACTCTTGAAATAGAATTGTATTTTATACAAATTTTTAACTCAATACATTTTAGGTATTTGAATATCTTCCTGTATCACAAAATGAGGATGATAGCCGAGATAGACGACATTTTGAAAACGTGCAACATGTTTTACGGACAAGGTTTATAATAGTTATTTATATAACAAGGCAAGAAAATGAGATTTGTTTTCTTGAAGGTGCCATTCTATATCCCAAGGGATATAAAGCACTTGAGGAAATAATGACATTTTCTTCACAAAAATAAAATAAATAAATATATCATCACGCTTTCTACTCATTACTGGGTGTGGCATTCTGCCGAAGCAGATCTCGATAAGTGATATATTTTGCGCGTGAAGTGCGGTTACCAGTCGTCAAATCACGGCATCCAAAGATGTTAGTGGTGGAGGAGCCACAGGGGTAGTTTTTGAAATTATGAAAATTGTTTGTCGCCTTTGGAAATCGAACCAGGGTTCTCAGGATCCACAGGCCGACTTCATACCACTGAGCTAGCCACGAAGTGTACTATAATTTTGTATGCACAACCGGGCCGAAATTCATGTGTTTTAGCCCTAAAAAGTGGGTTCAAACACTTCTTTTTGGCCCTAGGGCCATAAAAATTAGGACCTATGGATACATAAATAAAATGACAATTCTTGTTTATTGTGAATACTTGATTCTGCAAAATGTCATTTTGATATATAACCTATGTACATATTTTAATCTTTTGAACATATAGGGCCAAATTCAGAGTCGTCACTCACACTCATCTCATCCTCACCTCACACTCAAAATCGAAGTAACTAAGGCAACTAACTCAAGAATTTGCACAATTTGAGTTAGTTGTCTTAGTTACTTCGATTTTAAGTGTGAGATGAGAATGAGGTGAGGGTGAGTCACGACTATGAATTTGACCCTTAATAAATGTTATTTTGGTGTGCATAAAATATTGTATGTACCACGGATGAAATTAGCGTTTCTGACCCTGAGCGTGTTATTAGTCCTCGGCGCTTTGCGCCTTGTGCTTATAATCATGCCGCGGGCCAGAAACGCCTGTTTTCACCCTTGGTACATAAATAACTATTTCACTCCCCAATTAGAAATAAATTGTGGCACTCTGCCGTAGCAGATCTCGGTAAGTGATGTATTTAAGTGCATGAAGTGCGGGCACCAGCCGTCAAATCTCGGCCCCAAAGATGTTAGCGCAGGGGGAGCCAAAGGGGTAATTTTAATGTAATGAAAATTGTTTGTGGGCTGTGGGAATCGAACCAAGGTTCTTAAATCCTCAGCCCGACTCGATACCAATGAGCCACCTACCCCATACATTACAGTTGGTTAAAAAATTAATGCCATCATCAAATTCTGTAACTAAAATTAACAATAAAATAACAAAATTTGTAAAATGAAAATAGATTTATTTTTATCGATCATTGTTCTTGATTTGTATTGCTTAACAATGTCTACTAATATTAACTACTACAATAACATAAATCATTCAACATAAAAAATGACAGTCAGCATTTTCATTATCAGCATTCTTAATCTTCTAATCACTGTAACACATACAAGGTATTTACACATAGTTTTAGCGCCTACATGAATTCATAAAAAAATTATACTACATGCTTATTAACGCAACAAAGAATTTTAACACCAATAGCACAAAAATTTAACCGTGTGTTTAACCCACACAAACGTGCTTACAAATCTATTCTGTATTTTTAATGTTGGTACTCAACAAAGAGTACTATTATACAAAGAGTTCTTTCAACGATATAAGGTCACGACATTCAGTACTACAGATATAGCGCCACAATAGGCAAGTGAAACTCGGAAAATATGTGAACTAAAAATGTAGAATTATAATAATAATAATTCTCAGTGGTATCGAGTCGGCCTGTGAATTTGAGAACCTGAGTTCGATTCCAACAGCCAACAAGCTTCCCCTCCACTAATATTTTTGGGGGCCGTGATTTGACGGCACTTTACGTTCGAAGTATAACATTTACCGAGATCTGCTACGGCAGAGTGCCACACCCAGAAATGAGTAGAAGGCATGATGATATATTTATTTATTTTTTATTTACAATAATAATAATAATAATATATTTTGTCAACGGCCATGGCTGCACTCTAAGCGATAACGCGAGTTAAGTAACATTGCGCGCGGGTAGTACTTGGATGGGTGAGCGTCCAGAGAAACTCGCGTTGCTGTTGACCAATAACACCTAAAACGCAGATCAGGGCGTAATGGCGGCATATGATCTAAGTAGTTGGTCCGCCAAAGATGCCAAAAAAAGAAAACTTATGCGAGAAAAAAACAAACAAAACTGTTTTCGTATTCTTCCTGTACAAAAATATAAAACAAAAGATAGTTATAGATAACAAATTTAAAAATATATTTGCTAATTAGATTAGAATACAATATTTTGATCTTGGTTTTCTAATAAATATAACCCGACATTGTTTCTATATACATTTAAAGTATTCACGAGTTGCATACAAAGTTTCAGATCGACTGACTTCGAGGCGATTTATTTTCTTAAAATATGTAAATGTGAAAAGTGTGCTTTGTTGTTGCTTTTGTTTAACAATGTTATCAAGTATTTACTTAAAAAATACTAATTAAACTTATGAATGTACAGTGAATGTTTTTAGAGTTCATGTTATTTCTCATTTAATGAAATATAATGTGATGCTATGTATACAGGGTCTTTATTTTTATATTATAAAATCAGGAGAAACAATGTAAAATTTTTACATGTTAATTTGCCATAAGAAGATTTATGATCGAAGTGGCGAAGGAAAAAAGTTAATCAAATACAGGGTGATCAAAGGGAATTGTTATAGTTGGCAATACAATTCCAGAGATCTTTTTATTCCACAGTTGGCACATCGTCAGATAAAGTCGGAAATGCTATTTGACATTTCTAATAAATACAAATAGGCTAATAGAATTTTGATTTTTCAAGTAATAGAAATACTTTAGAAATAAATGTAATAATAAATATACTCAAATTTAAATTTTAAATGTCACTGTCAACAACAGGAAATGAATTTATGTATCAGGCTTACCAATTTCAAGTAGTTTTTTTTTATTGCCAACTGTAACAATTCCTTTTGATCACCCTGTAGAATAGTACAAAACAAGCATCGAATGTGTAAGATAACGTGCGAGTGTACAAATTGAAAAACGAGGCGCGTAGCGCCGAGTGATTTAAGTACACGAGCACACTTGCGAGCTAGTAATGTACAGTATTTTTCAGACGACCAAAAAGTATTTCTAAAAAAGTTTACAAGAGCAATGTTATTAAGCTCTGACAGTTGATGCGTTTTTGTAGGTAAGCGTTGACGTTTGAGGTTAGGTATTGTGATACCAACTGTACTAACCGTGAACTCAAAATATTAATGCTAAATAAGTAATTATTAATTTAAACAAATAAGATTTATCTGTGCAAATGTGTGGAAAAATCTACCAAAACTTCGATTAAATAATAATACAAATTCATTTATTTTATTATGTTCTTTCATCGTAACGCCATCTGTTGTCAATCAGTGGAACTTCACCTGATATATTAGAAGTGTGCGTTATACTAACATATCAGTGTATGCTATCTTCAAGTTTCCGTAGTAGTTTATGATGTTATTATAGTTACTTTTATATGTGGTCGTCTGAAAATAATTTAATTTTACGTCAATACGTCATTTTGACATAAAAATTTATTGATTTTTTTCCATCGCCACTTCGATCATAAGTCTTCTTATGGCAAATTAACATGTAAAAAATTAACATTGTTTCTCCTATGTGTAATATATAAAAGAACCTGTATATGATAATAAGATATTCCATTACTCAGAACTAATATTGAACCTTGTTCAGACCCTAATGAGCTTTATAATGAAACATCATTTATTTGTTTAATTATCAGTAAATTATTGTTGACTTCATTTGTTGTCTTTCGTTAATTATATGTTAGTTCAGTGTTATCTAAAGCTTTGTTTCTACAATCAGTAATAACAATATATCTATGAAAGTAACGTAAATAGTATTTCAGGTGAACCCTGAGGGCAATTACCTCATTAGGCTAATTAGAGTGTTGGAGGGTGTTGGTTCCAGGTTCCAGGCCTGCCAACCGTCAGGCTGCACCCTAACACGCTCCACTAAACACTGCGCTCATAATTTATCACTAAATGATTGAGTGCAGCAGTTTGAGCCCTATGTGCGCACGAAGCCTTAAATGAAAATGAATTGTTTTTTTACCCTGTTATATAAATTACAATTTTAATAAATTCTAATATAGTCTTATTATCATTTGGTTCACAGAAAGTTATTGGTATTAACTTTTTAAAATTGGGCTAATCCAAAATTCAGGATTAATTCACAAATTTAGTTTTGGGATGGAAATAACGACTTTGCTATAACTGCCTGGGGTGGGATTCTGTAATTTTTATAACTATAGGCGTATTCCATTACTACCTTAAACAAATTGATGCACTTATTGGGATGAATTACTTTAAAGTAAATTAGAATAAGCAATTCTAGTACTGAAAATAAAGTCACCGAAGCAATCTAGCGAAATAAATAAGTGGTCTAGTTCAGTAAATGTAAGCTAGATCTGATCCAAATGACAAACGGAATACGCCTCATTTGTCACTTGGTTCACTTAAGGTAGTACTAGTGTGACAGTGGCGCCATCGGTTGTCGAGTGGCGAAACTGACGCTCAAAAAAATATAAAAATTGAATAAAATAAGTGTTTTATACCTATTACGATTTGAATATCATGAATTGTTAACAGTTTGTTGGTCTAGTGAATTTTCAAATACCATACAACCGTGTGGTGTTGCCATTATAAATTGGGATTCTTAATTTTTCGTTAAAAACAAGGCTTTGCATGGCTATATATCCATTACTAAACGATAAAAAACTTTCTCCTTCTGATACAATATACATGGATAGTTCTAGAACATCATACTAGTTTTTCAAATGAAACAGCAAAATTTTAGAGGTACACAAACCAAATATGTGCGATTCTGAGTGATGATCGCCATAAGCCCCGTGTATAATAATTCAACTTTACAAGCGAATATATTTGTTCACAGACGATGAATGTGTTTCATATTTTAACAGGATACGTGTGACTATCCAATGTTTACGTGCGCCAAATTTCATTTAGATCTGCAAAAAATTTTTTCACGCTAGTACTACCTTAAGTCAGTTCCGATAAATTTGTCAGTTGTGCAGAATATGTTATGCATAAACCGTTTCTAGAACGTTTTGTTTGTCATTTGAATTTGATTTGATTTCTGTTGCAAATTTTGAACTATGGACTTATCATACTATAGAATTTAAATATGTTGATTACCAATGTTAATGAGCGCATTTTTAAGTAAATGTCCACTGCCCAGTGTCCTTCACTTCCGAAGGCGTGGATGTAATATTCACATTTCATTGGTTGTTTCCTTCAGACCTCTTGGTATTTCTTCAAACGTAAATCGCACTCTTTCGTATAGTATTTGTGTCGTATAACCTTTAATATTACGTCAGTCTATAAAAAGTTTTATTGATTTATTTACTTGATTTAATTTGTTGTAATTGTGTTTTTGCCACAGGGAATTTTCATAATTAAATATTTTATTGCTTCAAGTTTTTTAAAGGTGTTTGTTTCCGCATTTTAGACGGGAATTTTTGTAGTTTGAATTTGAAACAGGACCGGTCTGTCATCTCCAAATAAAATGGCAGATAATAGATAACTCATCTGTTAGATACATGGAAATATCAGTAAATGACTTTTTATAGAATTTTTGGTTTTGTATCGTAGAATATATTTTTCACAATTTTTGCAGATAGTTATACCTTCTTTCAACCATTTTGAGAAATTAATTCAAAATTTTGAATGGTTTTTCATTATTATTTGCACATTTTATTGATCTCAAATTTATCTTAAAAAAAAATGAAAAAACATATCATCACGCCTATTCCGAATTACTGGCACTCTACCGTATTAAATCTCGGGTAGTGCGGTTACCAGCTGTCAAATTACAGTTCCCAAAGATGCTAGTGGAGGACAAGCCAAAGAGATAATTTTAATGCGGTGAAAATTGTTTTTCGGCTGTGGGAATTGAACTCAAGTTCTCAAATCCACAGGTCGACTCGATACAACTGAGCCACTTACCCTATAAATAAATAAATAAATAACCAGTATTTAGTGAAATATGGGGTAATGGTTCAGTGGTATCGAGTTGGCCTGTAGATCCTGAGAACCCTGGTTCGATCCCCACAGCCGACAAACATTTTCACCAAATTAAAATTATTCCTGTGGCTCCTCCACTACTAACATCTGTGTGGGCCGTGATTTGACGGCTGTTAACCCCACTTTATGCGCATAAATATAAAAATAAAAAATAATAGGGTAGCCAGCCCAGTGGTATCAAGTCGGCCTGTGCATTCTGAGAACCCTGATTGGATCCCCAGAGCCGACAAACAATTTTCACCATTTAAAAAAATTCCCTTGTGGCTCTCCCACCACTAGCATCTTTGAAGGCCGTGATTTGACGGCTGGTAACCGCGTTTCACGAGCAAAATATATCACATACCGATATCTGCTACGGCAGAGTGCCATACCCAGTAATGGGTAAAAGGCGTTATGATATATTTATATATTTAGTGAAATTACCACATTTACAGATATTAGTTGAGTACGAATAAAAAGGATTTGATCCTAATATGTCAGAGATGACAAGCCAACACTTATAATCATTTTTTTTTTTTTTTTTTTACATTTTATGTAATTAAATTCATTTGAATAATTACATGGCTGTGGTTGTAACGGTAGCAAAATAAAAATGAATATTTCGCAATTTTACTAACCGTAACGAGCAGTTCCTTTTGATTATTATTTTAATAATACAATCATAAATAGATAATGATGATTCATTCAACAAAATAATAAAAAAAATATCGGTCAGTGCACAAAACAGCGAACACTCAATAATTTTGTACGAATTTACAAACATGTTATCCATGATGTTGCAAAACAAATTTATTGATATCCTGCTCATCAAATAACAAATGTATAGAAATGTATCATTTCCTTTCAATGCCTTTGATAATTTAACTCTCTTTTTTAATCAGTTATAAATGTAACTGATTTATAACTCTAAAAAACATACCACAATACCAGAGTTCAAGAGTTCAAACACATTTACGTCCTTGTGGCTTGGATTCTGCTGTTAGCTGTAGATCCCCTGTACTGTAATTAGGATTAATTTCCTGTTGTGCAGCCGGATTTATCATTTTGCCTCTTATAGACTGTTAACAATGATGAATTAAATTTTAAAAATATCAGTATCAAATTTTATATATCCATCATTTTCCTGCAAATTTAAGTATATCTATTTATGCAAATTTTTCTAATACAGCGTTGTATTTCTTCTCTAGTTCCTGTGCATAGTTTGCTCGTCAAGTGGTTGAATATGATAAAATATTTTCAGTAATAATATAACATGAGAGTGAGAATAAATTGAAAATAATCTGACAGATCTTTCGAAAACTTGTTGCCAGGCAATAGTCACGAAAGCCCGTAGGGCTTGAGTGACTATTGCCAAATGGCAACAAGTTTGAGAAAGATACTGGAGAATTATTTTCTAATTTATCGAACTCTCGAGTTATATTTAATTAGATTATTTTTTGACTTAGCTGCTGAGGTCGATTCATACAACTTAAAAGATTTTGACCTGGGTTCATATCGATTGATTACTTATTAATGTATTCTTGAAAGCTGTTTCCAAAATTTGTTGGTGTATTTCTGGAACTAAATCGATTTTTTTCACACATTTACTTGACGCATTGACAGTTTTAAATAATTATTTGACAGCTACCTATCATTTGTCACAAACAAAAAAGCATCTACAGTGATAATTCCCGGGAATAATCACAAGAGCCTAATTCTCAGTATAATAATGACAGGATTGGTTAAAACGCAGACATGTGACATAAAATGAAGCATTTCATTGGTTTTGAGAAACGTCAAAAAATAATCAGTAATAATATGACAAGAGAGTGGAATAAATTGAAAATAATTTGACAGATCTTTCGAAAACTTGTTGTTAGGCAATAGTCACGAAAGCCTGTAGGGCTTGATTGACTATTGCGAAATGGCAACAAGTTTGAGAAAGATACTGGAGAATTATTTTCTAATTTATCCAACTCTCGACTTATATTTAATTAGATTCTTTTTTGAGTTAGCTGTTGAGGTCGATTCACCTACAGAGAGTATTCTCGGGGATAATCACTAGAGCTTTATTCTCAGTATAATAATGACAAGATTGGCTAAACGCAGACATGTGACATAAGATGAAGCATTTCATTAGTTTTGAGAAACGTCAAAAATAATCATAGTAACAGTTGCAATGAATGAACTGTTTATTCAACCTATCCGATCACTCCCATGATGCGAGTATACATACTCATTTACGAAATACACATACATATGTAATACAATGTTTATTTTCCTCAGATAGTTTTGTAAACAATGTTCAAATATAAGCTACCAGTTTAATAAACATAAAGTGCTCTAATGAGTTCTCTAACGACACATAATTGTCTAGTTACGTTGCGTCAGCTGAGAGAGATACTTTACGTTACGGTTTACGTTGTGTGTGCGTCACATACGGGCAAAAAGGTTTCTGACACACTGCAGTCGCAGGTTTTCCGAACATTTCATCATACTTTTCTAGTTCTCTGACGATGTGCGATTACAGAATTGCAACATTTTAAATCAGTGTTACTATTTAGTTCAGAAATAATTTATAAATTGTGAATCACTTATTCCAGATCTTTTTTTCTTTTACTTGTCATCAAAATAAAACGGAGGAAAGTTCAAGTTTTAATTTTAATTATTAAAGATAAAACTATAAACGAAAACTAAAAGTAATGTAATAAAATAAAAGATAAGACATTGATTTTTATACCTATTCATGTTTTTAATCATGTATAAGATGCAATTGAAATTATTGTTCCAGAAATTAGAGTAAAAGTGATTATTTTCTGACGTTTCTCAAAACCAATGAAATGCTTCATTGTATGGCACGTGTCTGCGTTTTAACCAATCCTGTCATTATTATACTGAGAATAAAGCTCTTGTGATTATTCCCGGGAATTATCTCTGTAGATGCTTTTTTGTTGGTGACAAATGATAGGTAGTTGTCAAATAATTATTTAAAACTGTCAACGCGTCAAGTAAAATGTATGAAAAAATCGATATATTTTAGATACAGAAATACACCAACAAATTTTGGAAACAACTTCCAAGAATACATTAATAAATAATCAATCGATGTGAACCCAGTTCAAAATCTCTTAAGTTGGATGAATCGACCTCAACAGCTTGGTCAAAAAATAATCTTATGGAATATAAGTCGAGAGTTGGATAAATTAGAAAATAATTCTCCAGTATCTTTCTCAAACTTGTTGCCATTTGGCAATAGCCACTCAAGCCCTACGGGCTTTCGCGACCATTGCCCTGGCAACAAGTTTTCGAAAGATCTGTCAAATAATTTCAATTTATTCTCACTCCCTTGTTGTATTATTACTGACAATTAATTTATAAATATGAATGATTAAAATGAAAAGTATTATATCTTTATATTTAGGGTATGAACTAGCCTAAGACGTAAGACCTTAAATTTGTTAGGGTGTAGAAGCGTAAATATTTATTTCCTAGCAGATCTTGTTAATTGATATATTTATGCGCGTGAAGTGCGGTTACCAGCCGTCAAATCACGGCTCTCAAATGATGTTAGTGAAAGTGGAGCTACAGGGGTAATTTTAAATTGGTGAAAATGTTTTGTCGGCTGTGGGGATCGAACCAGGGTTCTTAGAATCCGACTTGATACCACTGAGCCATTACCCCATTATTAATTTTAATTATAAATATACCTCAACTTATAACTAAATATACTAAAGTGTTTGAATAGTTTGGGCGGTTGTTGTTCTGTGGTTGCACTCTCATTTTACAAGCGAGAGTGTGGGGCTTTAAATATTGCTAACTAAAAGTATTTCTGCGTTTATGTGATTTGAAATTATTTTTATAAATAATCAAATTATTAATTAATCATTTATTGTAGTTCTATGATGGGTTACCAGCTAGAATTCACAGGTTCAAACCTTGTTGATTTCAACTAATAACATAAAATATAATTGAATAGATTACATTTCACTACAAGTTGTAATTGAAATTAATTTCCTGTTGTGCAGCGCATCAAATAAATAAATAAATAAAACCTGTTAGATTTGGAACATGTTGAAAAGACGCGATAGATGATAGAATATTTATTTATAGGTTATTCCCGCATTAGATAATAAATCAAGTGTAGAAACAAAAATCAATTTTCAATTCTAGAACAATTATTTTCAGTCACGTAACATTGTTTACAAGTTATAAATATGTTCGTGATCCGAATGTATATTATTGAAAAGTCAACAAGTTACTGTATTTAGTTTTTAGTCGTCATTTTTAATCGAAAGTGACATATGAATTTGGGTCAAATTATAGTTTGTTAAAGGTTATCTACCTGAATGCTATGTGTTTACTTGATTGGAACTAAAACATGAAACATTGATAATGTCTTGGTTTCAGGACGCGGAGCTGAAAAAGGAAAGCGATGAAGAGGAAGCCTTTGGGATTTTAGAATCAGGTTAGTTTTACTTTACTAAAACCTTTAGTAAGGTGCGTCCACAGCTATTATTTGTCTTATGTCACACCGACAAAATTAAGACATTAATTTTAAGTACCTTCTAATGAGCGGTTTTATAAACGACAAATTATTTTATTTTCAAAAGAAATATAAATAAATTAATAAATATATCACGCCTTCGTCCCTTATTGGGTGTGGCACTCTGCCGAAGCTGATCTCGGTAAGTGATATATTTTGCGCGTGAAGTGCGGTTACCAGTCGTCATGACCCCCAAAGATGTTAGTGGTGGAGGAGCCACAGGGGTAGCTTTTGAAATTATAAAAATTGTTTGTCGCTTGTGGGAATCGAATCAGGGTTCTCAGGATCCACAGGCCGACTTCATACTACTGAGCTAGCCATCCCATTCTGGGTGTAGCACTCTGCCGTGACAGATTTCGGTTAATTATATATTAATACGCGTGAAATGCGGTTTCCAGCCGTCAAATTACGGCCCCTAAAGATGTTATTGGAGTAGGAGCCACAGGGGTAATTTTAATGTGGTGAAAATTGTTTGTCGGCTGTGGGAATCGAACACAGGATCTCAAATCCACAGGCCAACTTGGTATCATTGAGCTACCTATCCCTATACCGTGTTGTAGCTGCAAATATATTACTTACCGAGTGTCACAATCAGTAGTGAATAAAAGGTGGGGAGATATATTTATATATATATATATATATATATATATATATATATATATATATATATATATATATATATATATATATACCGAGTGTATCACGAAATACAGACCATAGGCGTTTAACATGGAAAAAGAATTTTTCTGTGCGCGCATTGCTTCACAAATTCATTTAGACAAAAATGTTTGAAATAGAAGTTGTAGAGTTTAAAATTCTGCATCAATAAACTAAATTTATTTTGTGTCTTTTGTAACGGCAGAAATTAAATACGAAAATTACAAAATTATAATTTAATAGTGTTAAAACAAAATAACAAACAAATGCGAGACTTAATTATATCAAATATTTTGATACAAAGTTTTGCATTGTTTAAAAGTAAGTTTCATTTTTTATGTTTATTTTTTAATAAATTTATTAAAAATGAAAAATTAGTCACATGAAGAAAAATTACAAATAATTAAATGATATTATTCAGGGGAAAGTTTGACAGAAAAACTTAATGCATTTGTTTGTTATTTTGTCTTAGTTCCTTGGTTAACACTAATTAAATTGTAATTTAGTAAATTTCCATATTTAATTTCCGCCGTTACAGAACATAGAAAATCAATTTAGTTAATTGATTTTGATGCAGAATTTTATTTTATGTAAAGCATTTTTGTCGAAAATAATTTGGGAAGCAAGAAAAACTGTTTTCCCGTGTTAAACACCTATGGCCTGCTTTTCGTGATAACACCTGGTATATGTCATAAAATATATAAAATTGATTTGAATTAGTTAATTTAAATATATTTACTGTAGAAGTAAATTTATTCTCTCCTGTATAAAAATGAGCATTAAGTGCAACATTTCACTCCAAATTTTTCATTTACAATTAATGCGATAAATATATTTTATTTTATCTAGAATTTTTTTAAAATAAATAAATAAATAAATATATCATCACGCCTTCTACCCATTACTGGATGTGGCACTCTGCCGAAGCAGATCTCGGTAAGTGATATATTTTGCGCGTGAAGTGCGGTTACCAGTCGTCATATCACGCCCTCCAAATATGTTAGTGGTGGAGGAGCTACAGGGGTAGCTTTTGAAATTATGACAATTGTTTGTTGCCTGTGGGAATCGAACCAGGGTTCTCAGGATCCACAGGCCGACTTCATACCACTGAGCTAGCCACCCTATAGAATTTTTTTGACAGTGATAATTTAACTGTGAACTAGAATTTTATCAAAATACAGTTTTCAGCAAATGCAGAAATAATGATAATTAATTTAGTCCAAAAAAAAGACGCAGATCTGCGTTACATAATTTTTAAATGATTTTTTTTGTGTATTTATCTTTTTTTCAATATTCTCTACAAATGTAATTTCTCAGTAATTTACTTTTGGTGCTATTAATTGTAATTTGGTTGGTATATTTTAAAACGCTTGCATTAATGTATAATTCTAATTGCTAATTGTAATTGTTAATTGAATAGCTGTAAACGCAGCTTTACTTTAAAACCGGATAATTAGCTTAAAGAGTCAATAGACTGCACTGGCATTTTTCCTTACAAGAAATTACGTTTTTTATACAATGATAAAACAACGAAAGAATTGATTATTTTTTCGTAAACAACTTTTTACAGGAAATTAATAATACATCAATCAAAAAGACATCATAAAAAAAAGAAAATATTAATAGTGGTTAAGTAATACAAGGATGTTTGGATTACAAATAAGGGTAGCTCAAATTTCGAAATCCACCACTGAACTAAAAACAAAGATTGCGTCATACAAAATATGGTGAATTAGGGAAAGGCATATTACGTATTATTTTCATTTTCTGCTTGCCTGCCACGGATGTTTTGGAAGTGTGACCGAACGTGTTCGACCTTGAAAATTAGATCACGATCACGCGAAAGCATCTTAGAAAGAATAACATCTAATTAAATATTAATATAGCGCAAAATTAGTGTTTAAAATCAGGGACCCATGAATTGCTTCTTGTTGCTTACATAATAATTTTGTTAATTAACTGAGTAATTACCACGTCATCATCAGAGGTGGCTGCGCTTGACTCCTTGACGCATGCGTCCGATGCGTCGTTGTTTTCGCGCGTCGATGAGCGTTGAGGTTAGCTTTATCAAGATGGCGGACTCTTTCGCAATTGTTAAATATTCAAATGATAAGATTACGATGTATTTTTGTTAATACAATTTTGTAGAAAAATGGTATAATATTGAAACAGTTTATTAATTATTTTAAAATAATAATAAATATGTAATTTCCAAAAAAGGGTAGTAATAGTTATTTAAGATACGAATATTGTACGTTTTATCTACAGAGTGATCAAAAGGAATTGTTCCAGTTGGCAATAAAAAAAACTACTTGAAATTGGTAAGCCTGATACATAAATTCATTTCCTGTTGTTGACAGTGACATTTAAAATTTTAATTTGAGTACATTTATTATTAAATTTATTTCTAAAGTATTTCTATTACTTAAAAAGTCAAAATTCTATTAGCTGTCAGACTCCTGACATAACCTATTTGTATTTATAAGAACATATACAAAATTACAAAAAATGCAAAATTTGCCATGAATTTTGATTTCTTATGTTTGTATTGTATATCTATGGGGTGGCTAGCTCAGTGGTATGAAGTCGGCCTGTGGATCCTGAGAACCCTGGTTCGATTCCCACAGACGACAAACTATTTTCATAATTTCAAAAACTACCCCTGTGGCTCCTCCACTACTAACATCTTTGGAGGCCGTGATTTGACGACTGGTAACCGCATTTCACGCGCAAAATATATCACTTACCGAGATATACTTCAGCACAGTGCCACACCCAGTAATGGGTAGAAGGCGTGATGATATATTTGTTTATTTTTATTTTGTATTGTATATCCACTTTACCGCACTAGTGCGGCAAAATTACGACACTCAAAATAATAAGATACATAATTTTGATATGTAAATATAAATATTAATTTATTTATAAATATAACATTTTTAATGAGATAAGTTTTGTTTTAATAATTCATTGGAAAAGTCAATCACATAGTTATGTTCTGATTTTTAATTTGGATTTACCTAATTTTTTTGGAATGTTTCAATACAATAATCAATAAAATTAGGAATGTTGATTAATTGTTTATCAACATTTATAATTGCTCAAATACCTTAACGCCAAACAGTAATGATAAAAAATATTTCTCACATAAAAAAATCAAAACAAGGCAAAATTTAATTTAAATATTTAAAATATAAATTAATAACATTTTCTAATTTGAGATAACAACTGCCAAACATCAAACAGAGAAGTTATAAAAAGCGATAAATAAAATTCCCGAATTTCCCGGTGAGATGAGAACACCAGCGATCATCTATTGTATATCTTCCGCGCGGTTGTTTTGTTTCTTTTTTCTATCATCGTTATTGTTTTGTTTGTTGACACAGGTACATAGAATGTCATATGTTTATCAACGTATTACGTAATTCCCATGTGTTTTGTTTTGTATATGTGAATGCACTTCAAAAAGCAATTGTAATGTTTTTATGAGTCGTTATAAACATTCAATTATAATGAAGGATAAGTTTAATTTTTACTGAATAGTAATGTGAAGCATTTATTAAGTAGCATGTTGTTTAGAGTTAGTGCCGGCTTAGTATGCCATTAAGGTGCGGTTTATTTCATAATTAATTTTTGATATTTACTGATTTTCTTGAAGAGAAATTTTAGTTTCACTAATTCACCTCTTATTCCGTACACGTCTTTTTACATGTTTTTATAGTTATAATAAAACATCTCTAAAAAAATATTTGTAGATCCACCATACCGGGCGTATCACAGAAAGCGGGCCATATGCTTTTAACATGGAAAAACAGTTTTCCTTGAGCATTGTTTTCTAAATTATTTTACACAAAAATGTTTCAAATAAAATTTAAATACAGAATTTTAAGCTCAAATAACTTTTATTTGAAGCATTTTTGGCCAAAATAATTTGTGAAGCAACGCGTCCGGAAAAAACTGTTTTCTCATGTTAAACTCTATGGCTCACTTTTCGCGACACACCCGGTATATTTCAAATTGTTCAAGTTTTTAAATTAAATGACAGAAAAATACTTAAATATATAAATGGGGTAATGGGTCAGTGGTATCGAGTCGGCCTGTGGATCCTGAGAACCCTGGTTCGATCCCCACAGTCGATAAACATTTTCACCAAATTAAAAATTACCCCTGTGGCTCCTCCACCACTAATATCTTTGGGGGCCGTGATTTGACGACTGGTAACCGAACTTTACGCGCATAAATATATCACTTACAGAGATCTGCTTCGGCAGAGTGCCACACTCAGTAATGGGTAGAAGGCGTGTTGATATATTTATTTTTTAAATACTTGAAATTAAAATGGTGGAAAATTAACTTTGCTCTATGTTATTTTAATTTAGTCTATAAAATAATTGAAAGACGGAAACAAAAAAAGGAAAACATAAAATAATCGTTTGGTCTGCGATACCTTCAAATATTTTATGATGCAATTCATGTAATATTTATGCTCATTTCCTTTGACACATATCTTAATCTTCATTACCCGAAATTATAAAATTAAGATAAGAAAAGTATGAAGATAAATCAATAAATATAATTTTAAAAGTACTTTTATTACATCAGCAAATAATACATTAAACAGAAAACAGCAAAAATCGATTACAAACATTTTCCTGGACTGTCGTCATACTAAAATAAAATCCACGCACAGAAAATTGTATATTTCATCAGATACAAAAATATTACAGACAGATTCACAAAACGTATTAGCGCTAACACCGTTCTTAATATTATCTATAACTCTGTTTCAAATTAAAACAGATTATAGAAATAAACTAAATTTGATGCTAATTAACTCTTTTTTTAACTCAAGTTAAAATAAACTTGTTTCATACATTGAAAAGTGAGTTAAGAACGAAATAAAAATGGTGTAAATGCTAATCCGCTTTTTGAATCTGCCTGTCAATGTTTAGGTAGGTCAGCAGTCTACAAACTTTTTTGATCACTCAAAAATAAATTGCACGCTTCCTCGTGACATTTAAACAACAAAATGTCCAACTTTTTATTATTACTGTTACAAAAAATGCCTAAAAATGTCATTAAACCTTTAAAAGTTTTTCAAAATGGCGATTTTTAAAATGCTAACATGATGAAGGATAAAATGTGATTTTATTGATTAATTCAAAACAATAATTTTAATGTGAAATTATAATTTTAGAGAGAAAAAAATTTGGTCGATGACGGGTTTTGAACTTTGAAACCTGGACTCTTAAAATTGAGAGTAGAATTCAAATGACGTCAATATGATGATTTATCTAAATGAAAAAACGCTCTCTCGGAAAAGGAAATTCAAGTTTGCCAATTTTTTCTTTCAAAAATAATAATAGATTTATGGCCGGTTTTATAAAGGACAAATTAATTTACGTTCAAAGTAAATAAAAGTTGAACTTTTGAAGTAATGTTAAACATGCCATAAAATAAATACAATTGATTCAATTTTTTTAATATAATAGGGATAGGTGGCTCAGTGGTATCGGGTTGTCGTGTGGATTTGAGAATCTCGGTTCGATTCCCACAGACGACAAACAATTTTCATCACATTAAAATTACTTCTGTGGTTCCTCCTCCATTAACATCTTTAGAGGGTGTAATTTGACAGCTAGTAACCGCATTTATGCGCAAAAATATATCACTTACCGAGATTTGGATAATTGGTAAACGACGTCTTGATTTATTTATTTATTTTATAGTTATTTATGCAACTAGTGTTAAAAGTATCATTTTATTGCACGAATGGGAAGCTTGCAATACACTTTTAACACGAGCTGAATACAATTTTTTTTCTACGATCGAGTTAAACTAATTATGCTAATGTAACTAATGATATTTCAAACGTCAAAAATATTTATTTTGTATGTTACGTAGGTAAAAATATTTCGCAGAGCGTACGAAAATAACGTCTTTAAAAACGACATGTTAGTGATATTGTTAGTAAAAAAATACATTTTTCTGAAACCGGCAAGAAAGTGCCTACTTTCCGGACCAATTTTAGTACGGAAAATAGATTTTTACAAAAACAGTCAAGTAAAGTACGTATCCAAGGCTACAACAAAAATAACAGTCTGGTAAAGTATACACAATAGTCTGGTAAAGATTTTACCTGACTGTTTTGTATTTTACCTGATTTTTTGTTGTTGTAACCTTGGATACATAGTCTGCTGTGAATACAATTCATATCAAGAAATTTAAACATTTTGATTTATTTATGATTCATTATTGATTAAATTAAACAGTTTCAGAAAAAATGGTATACGACAGGAAAGTGTTTTTATTTTACTCAGAGGATTAAAACAACCTCTTCGTCAAGTAAAATATCACTTTTCTGACTTGTTATGTAATATACTATTACCATGCAAGTAAATTTATTATTTTATTTATTTTGCGTAGATATAAAGTATTTAAAATATTGCTCAGAAAAAAAAGAAAAAAAAACATTTTCTTTGCGTACCTACCTTTGGTGACCACTGGTTTAGTTAATAAAAAATAGAGTGGATGCAGTAACATGAAAAATTTGAGAACATCTTTCTTTTTAATTAAGAATGACAAATATATCTAGTATGTTAAATATTGTCGAACATTGTTGGCTGTACAGTCATCACATAGAAATAAAGTATACATGCAGAAAATTTATTTATTTCATCAGACACAGAAATATGAATGTTATTGTGGACAACCAGGAAATAATTTAATAAAATTATGCCTTAGTTAACCACCCTCAATTAGCTGATGGACGTTACTAACGTACGTGAATGTTGGGTGCACAATGATTGTTTATTATGGCCCAGTTTCGTTGCACCGAATAATCAGGCATTAGCATTTCGTGAGCCCACACCACATCAAACACAACACTAGCTCAGCGGTTCTCAAAATGTGGTTCACGGATCTCTAAAAGTCTTCTACGATCTTTCAAGGGATCATTTTAGTCATTTTTAACAAACAGGTTCGCCGCTAATTCCATTTTGCAGATAATTTTTCTTTATCTTAGAATAAAATAAATAAATAAATATATCATCACACCTTTTATCCATTATTGGGTGTGGCACTTTGCCGTAGCAGATCTCGGTAAGTGATATATTTATGCGCGTGAAGTGCGGTTATCAATCGTTAAATCACGGCCCCTAAAGATGTTAGTGGTGGGGGAGCCACAGGGGTAATTTTAATGTGGTGAAAATGTTTGTCAGTTGTGGGTATCGAACCAGGGTTCTCAGGATTAACAGGCCGACTTGATACCACTGACATTTATATTTGACACATGACGTTGCCATGAAAAAGTATGATTTGACATAATTTACAATCTATACAATTTTTTTTGGTATTTTAAGGTTTATTATATACTTGTTGCTACGGTAACGCTTATTTACCTATTTAATCTCTCCAGGATTAAAAGTGATATTTTAGTCCTCGAAAAGGAAGAATAAAGTAAGTCATTATCTCCCGAAAGTGTGAAAAGTTATGCATGTAACACGGACATAACTTGCTTTTATGGCTAAGGCCTCAGGCTCAAAATCACATCTCACCAGTGGCGTACATAAGGGGGACTATGGGTGCGGTCCGCACTGGGCGGCACATATTTTGGGGCGGCATTTTTAATATTTAGTTTTAGTTGTAAAAAACAACTTGTTCATGTCATAAGTTTACTATTCGATTTCTACGAATTATGAATTACTATATAATTTCGAATATTTTTCTTCATCGTCAAGTCAATGTAGGGTTGAAAATATTATCTCGAAAAATGCCTTTATTACTGTCTAATTTAAATATGCCATCCAATGGTAAAAATGTTCCCCATCTATAGTTTGTCTCAATTACATTTATTTATTTATCTTTATTAATTTAATGGGGTAATGGCTCAGTGGTTTCGTGTTGACCTGTGGATCCTGAGGACCCTGAGGATCCCGGTTCGATTCCCACAGCCGACAAACAATTTTCACCAAATTAAAATTACCTCTGTGGCTCCCCCACTACTAACATCTTTGGGGGCTGTGATTTGACGCCTGGTAACCGTACTTCACGTACATAAATATATCACTTACCGAGATCTGCTTCGGCAGAGTGCCACACCCTGTAATGGGTAAAAGTCGTGATGATATATTTATTTTATATTTATTTTTTTAATTTATAAAAACCACCATTTGATTGTCTTAGAAAGGACGGCAAGTTGAAGCCCGCCCTGGACGGCAAAAGTTCTAGGTACGCCACTGAATTTCACGCCATAAAAGCTTAATTACGCCTTTAATAAATAAATAATAAATAACTATAATGTTATTTTACATGCATAGTTGTCATATTGTTTACTCAAAGTTAATCTATAATTTATTTTTTTACTGAAATAACAATTTTTATTCATTCTAGTGCAAACTGTTGAGTATTTTGCAATTAACGAAGCCCAAGCCTAATTTATTATTCTTCGTAAAATTGGATCTAATGTGAAAAGATGGCTAAAATAGTCAGTAATGTAACATTTGAAGAACTAGCATCAACTCTAATTTTATTCTGTTTTTTAAATAGCTATAATACCAATAATTTTAGTCCGGAATAAAAATAGAGTTAGTAAACTCCAAATTTAAACCTCTATCAGGCAGATTCATAAAACGGATTAGCGCTAACACCGTTTTTAATATTATCTATAATTATGTTTCAAATTAAGACAGATTCAAGAAATGAATTAAATTTGATGCTAATTAACACTCTTTTTAACTCAAGTTAAAATAAACTTGTTTCATGCATTGAAAAGAGAGTTAAAAACGAAATAAAAAATGGTGTTAGCGCTAATCCGCTTTATGAATCTGCCTGTACGAATTTTTCTGTAAGTATAAATGAGTCCTCGGATAAAAAAGTTTGAGAAAGGCTGCATTAGCTCATACATAGATGTATGTGTTCACGCATACAAGCACGCATGAATGAAGTAGATTACCACCAGAACACGCCACCAAATTTCCACGTATCATTTGTGAGAGCGCATGCGCGTCGAGTCGCCTACGTGACTCGTCACGGCGCAGTCGAGTTCCACGGCCGGCGACCATCTAGCCAGTCGGAATTCTAACAGCGAGAGGAGTGGACACAAAATGGGACGATAGCGAAAAGAAAGTTGAGCTTTGTTTTCTTTCGAATTTTAAGTGCTAACATCTTTTTTGGAGACGGCCGACTATTCCTAGTGCCTGCTATTTAATAAAATTGATTAATTTCAAATTGTGTGAAATAGTCGTTTTTATTAATTTAAAACGTCGCTTCAACGTTTGGTTTTAACCTGATAAATTGTCTTCTGATTATTTGATTTCAACGTGCAATCGACAAAATGGTTGAACGGATTTTAGAAGAAGCTGAAAATTGTGAATTAGGTACGTGAGCAGTGTTTTTTATTTTATTTTTTTTTGGTGTGAATGTGGGTGAGTGTATGTCCTACTCCCTTTGTTTTCTAACCCGGTTTCTGTTCAACCGCTGATCACTTCATCAACCGGCTTTGTTTACACTCATACATTGTTGCTAATGCGTCCAATAATATGTAACATTGTTGGCATCAATTTTGAATGGATTGACGACAAAATTGAACGGATTTCTGCCAAAGACAAACTTGTATATATGACTAGATTTTTTTATGAACCGGCAGTACATTACATCATACATCAGTGTGTTTGTTTGTTGAGTGTTACGTCCTTCTAGAATCTACCAAGTTGTGTGTGTGAGTGTGTGTGTGCGGCATATATGCGCAGTTCCCGATAAACCGGTTTTTAAACCCGTGTTTATTCCCATATCGGGTAAGTTTTCACGATTTTCCGGCGAGATTCGAATGTGTATTACATGGTCTGTGGTGTGTTGGGTGCGTGCAGTTTTTAGCGTTGCATCTTTCTGTGTCAACGAACACTAGTCAGCCGACTCGAGTCGACATCGACTGTTGCTAGCTTTGTTTAACGTGGAAGCCGGTTTTACACTAACGCATTTCTGTGCCATGTTTTCGTTTCACATCTTTTTACCCATTCCGCGTTGCCTGCACCTGTAGTTTTTTTAATTTTATTTAAAAACCAGTTATGAGTACAATACGTCCGTATTTCTTTACACACTAACTAAATTGATGCCTACCAAACCACTTTTAAACCCTTTCAAAATTTAAAAGCCTTTGTAGGTTTATAACACAGCTGAGTATTTTTAAGGAATGAACAAAGTATAAATGAATCACAAAATTGTATATAGATAAACATCAGATAAAGATGCTTTTAGAATTGTGTAAAACCGCGGAAACAAGTGATAAATAGTTAATTTAGTGAGGAGTGAGTCATAAGCATGTATTTCATTATTAAAACTAATACATTCACTAATCGTGAATATTCTTGTTTCCGTTGAATACTTCCGTTTCAGTAAGGACAACACACGTTTCCATGGTTGCTTGTAGGACATTCATTTATTATTGTTTACTGCCTTATCAACCGTTTGACGTTTTTATACTTTGAATTATTTTTCGACTGATAACTCAATTGTGCTGCGTAGTAAAAAAAAGCATGCCAGATTGAATTTATCGTGGTTAAATAAAAAAACCACATTCGTCTGTTTTGTAGAATTTGCGCAGTTAAATTACGTCTTTCGCGAGTGTCTAGCGAATTTCGACTTGGCACCAATAGTCAAAATATTTCGCTAGTTTTATGTATACAATATTTTCATGTCTTTGTAGTTAAATTCGTTTACGGAAGTATTTGATTTCAAACTGATTTTATTTGAAGGCAAACAAAAAAGCTATAAGTATTAACTAGATTCGTGTACATCATTTCTAGGTTACATTGCCGTGTAGATTCTAGATAATTAATTCGCTTGTCATTCATTAATTACTGATATGATATTCTTTTGTTTATCATCACGAAAAAAGAACAGCGATGACTAAACATCAAGTCTAAAAAGAACAAAAACGAATCAATACTCGGAAACAAGAAACGTCCAAGATAAAAAATGAACACGTTGGCAGTGTTTAGTTTTACACCAACACTTATAATATTAGTTAGTTTCAAATTACGTTGACGATGCATCTGCAAACACGACTGACTTGATCTGTGTCCTTGAGCCTCAAGCGGAGTGTTCGTCACATGTTTTATCATCTGTTGTGTTTTGTTTTCAACGCTGCCTGCGATGGGCATTGCTTTTTTATTTTTCCTTGTATCATGGATGACTACAACGACATCTAGTGACGTTGGTTTTATGTTGAGGACTTGAATTTGCTGCCCGCAGGTTTTTTATTATGTTGGCAGCTCCAGTTACGTGATTTTGTTACTCGTGGTAGATTTTTTTATGTTGTTGTGGTAGAATACACGTGATACACAAACGTTTTATGTTGATGTTTATTTGTTTACTACATGGGGAATTACGGAAATAGCAAAAGTTGTTTTACGAAAACTTCTAGAAGATGAAAAATGTTCCGTATTTGTTAATATTTTATTTCAAACACAAAGCTATTGAATTATTAATTTAAAAGCAGTTTAAACACGTTTACAGTCTGCAATCGCAAATAGCATTGAGTTAAAAATAGTTCAAATTTGATAATAAAATTTGATGTTATCATATCTAAATAAGTTATTTTTTTATTGTGTGCAAAGTTGAAGGATATATTCAAGATCCTAAACTGAAAAGTCAATAGTTTTTATCTAATAATATTTGACTTGTAATAAAACTGATTATAGGTAACATGTTAATAAAAATGATTTCAAAATATTAAATTTCTAAATAAAGATTTCGCTTTTGCACCATAGAAGTATTAGCAATATTTAAATTTGCATTTATATTACAATTACATACTACATTAAAAACAGAGCAAGAAAAATTAAAATTGCTGAAAATTAATTTTTTTTTTTATATATTTCGTAAATATAAGATAATCGTAAAGTTATTTGTTCTAAAAACAAGTGATGAACAATTCTTCATCATACATTCGGAAACAATTGAATAATATCCAAGGTTTTTACTTTCATCTGTTTATTAACCTGTGTTTTAAATGCAAGGCCTGCTACAACTATCTTACGCTCTCTTATTCATTTGTTTACTTGCACAGGTACCTTGGATTTTTAGAAATACAATCTTATGAAAATAGTCTTTGGTGACATTTATTTATTTTACTGGACACGTGAATTTCACTAAGGCAGAAATTAAACCTTGAATTTAGTGCTTGTTTTTGACTAAATTTGGCTACTTACTGGATTTTGAGAGTAGTTTTGATTTGCTTATTTGTCACCACGTGGAAGAAAACTAGTTATGATCAAAAGATTGCATTTATTTATGATTAATAAACGAGATAAAAATCTATAATTATGAACTTGTTTTTGTTATTTGTTCCAAATTTTTATCTGTTCATCTTCGCATTGTTCACAATTTTAATTTAATTATCATTATATCTTTTGTATTTATAAAAGTCATAAATTTAATTAAGAACATTTTTTACGAAACAGTGTTCCGCGGAAAACATTTTGTAAAACTATGATTATTAGTATTACGTATCGATTTAGGTTTAAAAAATGTATATTAAAAAAAATATTTTAGGATTAAATGTAATATTATATAAAAGCTGTACAGCGCAGCATGAGAGATATAATTCTGTCGTCCGCGTATTTTTAAATAGTGCTAGAGTAGCATTTGTGTGCATGTCACAATTTTGGCACGAAGCCATAACTATAATTCTAAATCCCATTGTCTATTTTTTCTTACCAATTGCATTTTTTTCTCGGTAAACTGACTAAATATTTCTATATTTCCTGATCATTAAGAATCGGAAACAATAACAAAATGTGTGAAGTATTCTTTGACAGTTACAGTTCATAACGTTCATTTTATGAATTGTTAATAAGAAGTGTTGATTAAAATTTTAATTGTTGTAATTACAACATGTAATTGTTAGAAAATTGAATGTACACTTTCTCCTTTCCGGTAATATTAAAAATATGTCTATCTACATACGTATTATAAAACGTATTATCATTTTAATTTGAATTAAAAAAAATGTAAATAAAATTAATTAATAATTATATTTTATTTGTATGTTGGCACTAAAAGTTTGTTGATAGTTGCGCGACTTTTGTTTTAAAAAAGTTTATTTACTATGGAGGTATAATAAGTAGCGAATTTAAAAATAAATTATACCAATAAGAATCACCAATTTTTCCATTTTACATTGGGAGTGACTTCACAGTTAGTTTGAAACGTTTGAAAGTCATAGAGAGAGAGCGAGAGATTGAGTGTTTGCCACGAATATGTGTAAGAGTGAGATGGTTTCCATGGCAGCTGCAGTAATAAGTTGGTGATTGTGTGTTGTAGAGTGCGGCGTAGCGGGCAACGTGGACAGCAGTGGCAGCGTGCTGGGGCAGGACGTAGGGGGTGCGGGTGCCGGCAGCGGCTCCGACAGCGGCGAACCCATGGATGCGGATACGCGCGCCCGTGAGCTCGCTCGACGCAAGGAAGAGGCGCGACGCAAGCGCAGGAAGAAGAAGCGTACTGGATCATCGCTCGTTTCGTCTTGCTTCCAAGGTAACTACATAAACTACCTACTTTTCAAGCAGTTCCCACTATTAAACAACACAAAAAAAGTATTGATTTGTTGCAAAACAACTAATTTTATAATAGCTGAAATTTGAAACACAAAAGTCCAACCGTAAATAATTCATAAACATTGTACTTTAGTTCTCAAACTATTTTCCATAAATCATTTTTTTGCGCCTCCGTCCGAAATTGACAGTTTTACATATCTCAAAATCATTTGTATGGGGTGGCTAGCTCAGTGGTATGAAGTCGGCCTGTGGATCCTGAGAACCCTGGTTCAATTTCCTCAGACGACAAACAATTTTCATAATTTCAAAAACGACCCCTGTGGCTCCTCCACCACTAACATCTTTGGGGGCCGTGATTTGACGACTGGTAACGCGCAAAATATATCACTTATCGAGATCTGCTTCGGCAGAGTGTCACACCCAGTAATGGGTAGAAGGCGTGATGGTGATATATTCGGAAAACCATGAGCTTACTGAGGTTCGGTAAAAACTAGGGACTTTTGTAATGTTAGCATTGCTCCGTCTGTCGATATATGCTCGCACTTGCAAAAGTCCATTTTCTGGCATAGTGATACAAACAACTATTGTTTTGTCTAAACTGTGATTACTTATGGTTGTACTATTATTGAGCTAGGTTAAGTTCAAATCGAAGTCCGTTAGAAAACGTTGGATAAAATCTGCAGAATTTTCAAATTCATATCCGTAATCTTTGAACTTTACTCTTTGCATTGCTCGAGGAATGATTCGAGCTGATGATTTGCATTCTTGATTACAACAATCATTGTGTTCTTGTTACAGAATTGTATAAATTGACTGGAGAGATACTAGGAGAAGGAGCTTATGCGAGTGTGCAGACCTGTGTTAACATCTACACCGACCAAGAATATGCTGTTAAGATAATTGATAAGATCCCTGGCCACGCCAGAGCTAGGGTAAGTTCACTTTGTATTATAAGGCACCAGATGGCCATCAACGCTGTTGTATTTACTTTCAATTACTAAATTGATATCATTTATCTTAATTATAGAGCGTTGGATGTTTTTGTTTGTTTTTAAAGAATGCGGCTGATTTTTCTAAAAAGATTAAATATCAGGTGATGTTTTAAAATAAAACTATAATCCTTGATAAGTAAATCTTTGTAATCTTTGTTTTCTCACTACGCTTGTTTACATATATTGATGCGTAGATTGTTGTATAATAATCAAACGGGCTAGTTTTATTTTAGTCTTTGTAAATATTGACAAATATTTTTTATTTTTCCAGGTTTTTAGAGAAGTTGAGACTTTCCATCATTGCCAGGGACATCCGAACATCATTCAACTCATCGAATACTTCGAAGACGAGGAGAAATTTTATATGGTCTTCGAAAAGGTAAACAATCTTTTTATTATCTGTAGTTACATAACTAATTGTTTATTTCATAAAGTGTTGATGGTTGATTAAGTAATGCATATGTATTTATGTAAGTGTCATGTTTGTACAGATTAATGGTGGACAGTTGCTGCGGCGCATCCAGGAGCACATGTACTTCTCGGAGGCGCAAGCAGCGCAGATTGTCCGCGAGGTGGCGAGCGCGCTGAGCTTCCTGCACGCCAAGGGCATCGCTCACCGCGATCTGAAGCCCGAGAACATCCTGTGCGTGCACCGCGACCGCTTGTGCCCCGTGAAGATCTGCGATTTTGATCTGGGCTCGGGCATCCGCTTCCAGCCGAATGTCTCGAGTCCACTGGCTACGCCGCAACTACTGACGCCTGTGGGCAGCGCAGAGTTTATGGCGCCTGAAGTGGTGGACGCCTTCGTCGGCGAGGCCACATCGTATGATAAGCGCTGCGATTTGTGGTCGCTCGGCGTCATTACATACATCCTGTTGTGCGGATACCCACCCTTCGTGGGCACTTGCGGTCAGGACTGTGGATGGGAGCGCGGCGAGAACTGCACGGACTGCCAGGATCTGCTGTTTAGTAGCATCCAGGAGGGCCGTTTCGAGTTCCCCGAGCGCGACTGGGCCTACATCTCGCAGGAGGCGAAGGACTTGATTAGTTCCCTGCTGGTAAAGTGCGCGTCGCTACGTTTGTCGGCGGATGAGGTGCTACAGCACCCGTGGTTACGCTGTGCTGCCGAGGAAGCGCCGCTTACCACACCCGCCGTCATCAAGCGCAACAACTCTGCACGCGAGCTGTCGCAGTACGCCGAATCTGCCATGGCTGTGAACCGGGTAGTCCTGCAACACTTCAGCATGAACCTGGACTACATGGTTCAGGAACGGCCCAACATCTACGGTTCGAACGTGGCTGACGTGAGCGGCAAACTGGACAAGTTACATGTGGGTGGTGGTGACGACTCGCCGACGGACAAGCAGCCGTACAGTGGCAAGGTGTTCGGGCTCAGTCCGCCCAGCGAGAGTAAGCTGGTGCAGCGACGACTGAAAGCGCGCTCCAGCTGTCAGTACGATGCCAACATCGTCACGGCTAATCAGGGCATCGCCGTGGCAAGTCCTAGTGGCTGAGTAACGGCCATTCGTTCGTACTTTGCGGCCGCGTTCGTTCTCTTTGCCTGTAATTTTATTCTGTGTTGTCTTTATGTTTTTAATGGTCGAACACCATTTGTTTGCGAGAAACAACGAAATTTGTATTTTTGTTTTTTACGAATTTGTATTGAATTTTGATTGACCAATTCATTTCGATAAGTTCTATCGTACACAAAATAAAATTACTGGAATGCGAGATCACACACATACACACACACACACAAACACACACAGAGCGGGTGATCTCGTTTGGCGACTCACAGACGGGAACGAAGTGTAACCGAGCCTGATATTGATTTGTGAGTTTCGTCTGTGATGTTGTAAGATTTTTTGCAGATTGTTTGTGGGGGGTTCGCGTGCAGTCATCTCCGCCGAGACAATTCCCACCGCGTGGACGTCACGAGTTATTTTACCGCTCTTGTGTAATAGTGCGAGGGCATCCGACTGGGTAACTCGTGACTCCACCCGCGATCCTTTGATTTTTTTTATATTTTTCTACTTGCAGTTTGTTGCTAATTCGGTCGAGATGTGCCAAATTGCTTTGAATTCGTCGAGACGGGACGCAAATCTCCGCAAACAATCTATTTTGTGATAACTTATATACCTAGCGATACAAAATATACTAATCCAGTGCTAAAGTTTATCCTTAAGGAGAGATTTTGTAGGAATGTATGTAATGTAAAGAGGCAAAACGTAACATGCATTGCATTATAGATTGTGTAGGAATACAGTACCTGCATTATTAAGTTTATTATATCGAGATAGATGGCAGTGAGGAGAGAGAGAGCTATTATATGTTGATTTTCAAATGTTTTCCATCCATCAATTCATGAATTTATTATATAATGAGAGATCATCTTTATTAGTACTATCAAGCAACGTTACCTTGATTTTTTCTAGTCATTCGTTCTCTTCATCATGTTTTTGTATTCAGAGTCATATTCGTATTATCGTACTACGCGTTAACCTAGCATAACCTCACTTGTCAGTTTCTAAATTTCAACGAAACGGAAGTCAAGGTAACACTGTTTGACCAAGAACTGATCAGTCAACTGATGTTTGTGTCCTTTTTGTAAACTGAACACGACGTTTCTGTAATGTTCGTGTAATAAACGTTTCAATATTTTTTTAACTGGACTACTGTAATTGTATAAACATAACACTCACGCTCAAACAGTTTCTTCAGCGCGGGGAACTTTGCCTGCACGAAACTTGGAAACATTTCCAACCGTTTCATGAATGCGGAGAATTTTTGTAAATAGTTTTGCATTTGCTGCTTCATTGCCAACAAACTATCAAATTATTTCATTCATTCAAATTTCTACTTTATTTCAATTATAAAGTGTTTAATTTTGGATAATCATGATTCTCTCGGCAGCAAATTCAAAACGAATCCATTTTATAAACTCAGGGCTGTAAATGGAGTCCTAAAAAGCTTCGTGGTTCTTTTTACACAGTTTTAAGTTTTATTAATTTACATTTTGCCCATATGTAAGATGTCTGTAATCGTTTCAGCTATTTTCATTTTTGAAAACAGCCGATTAGGACTCATTGTGTGAATGGTCAATGATATGAAAGTGTGAACATGTACTCATCAACTCCATTTAGACTTTAAGAACAATCATGTAGTTTACAAAATATATCTTCAATAACTTGACAACCTCACCTCAAAAATCATTTTTATAAATATAAAAATATCAATAAATATGTGGAAAATATGAAATTTTTAGACTGATAGTGCATGCACTATAGTTTAATAATAAAACGTAGGTATGACACATAAACAAACTTTTTCAATTTGGAGTAGAAAGTTTCATATTTTTCATGCTGAATCTTTACAAGGATTTATTTCAAGTGCTGATTATTTCAATTCTGTAGTAGTTTATCTTTAAACTGTCTATAGTTGTTCAAGTTGACTATGGCATTTAATAACTTAATTTTTCTACTCTGTATGTTACTTTAAGCATATACTAAAAGCACAAATATAAATCCATATTTTTTCAGTCTGAAGCGGAAGATGTAAATACCCAAATTATTCATAAGATTTTAAAACTGGAAATGTAAAATATAGAGCACGATGCTACTGTGGGTGCCATTAAAGAAAAGTGAACTTAACTGACTTAGGAGGGTTAGCAACTCATTTTATATTGCCAAGATTCAATTTGTCGACAAAATTTGTGTTAGAATGTTATAAAATATTTTATATTTGAAACTTTTCCGTACTCCAAAAATTATTTGAAAATATGTATTCTTGACTGGGATATTTGTTATTTTTATAATTATTTAAGACAATATTGTGTTGACTTAGTGTGTACCAAGTGTGCTTTATTTCATGATAATAAATACTGATTTTTTTATTACCTACTGTATTTACTTCCAAAAATGAACATCAAGACTTTAAAATTAAAGCTGGCATTGTAAATTTTCAAAAATTTTGATTATTGTACCAGCAGACATTTTGAAGTTTTGTGGTGCCATCTGTTTAAAGCTTTAGAAATAAAGAACACTTGTGAAATTATATAGAGTTTACTTATTTTAGTTTCCGAACGCAACCTCTATATTTGCAATTTTGGCAGACCTGTTTATTGTGACAGTTGATTATGATTATTTATTAAGAAGAAAAGATGCAATAACATCACAAAGTAATATTGCATCAACTCTATTTTTTATGTTATTAAAAGTATTATCATTAACTAATCTTTTAATTTTCTGTTTTAGGAATAGAGAAATGTCATCTGATGATAAAATTAAATCATTTTTATCAGACTTAGGACGAGCAACTCTTCGGGGAGTAAGACGCTGCCCAAAATGTGGCACTTACAATGGAACTAGAGGATTAAGCTGCAAGAAATGTAACTGTCTCTTTAAAGAAAAACGTAAATTCAACACAGAAGCGTGTAAACTACTCACAGGAAACTCGACACAAATTTATTCCGTACGAGTGCACGATAAAGGGCCAGATTATAGAGGATTTGTTCAGTTACCTCTTATTCAAGGCAAAATTTTGTCTCAAGATACCGAGAGCTTCGTACTCTCCGAAACAGCTCTTTGTTTTGTGGATTCATGTCAACGATTATTTGACACTTCCATCTTAAAATGTCACGAAACTGATCAATGCCTTGTTACTCCAATGTGCCAACACATCGAAGCTGCTGTCAAGTGCTCAAACGAAGCAACTCCATTAGAGTTAAAATCAACTTTGTTAAGCTTACTAAACGTTAGCGATGAAATTAAGCAAGAATTCTATCAGTTATCTTCTCAATCATCTGCACCTTTAGTTCAAAGAGTTTCCAAAAATGTTATGGCTGTGAAGTGCCAAGTTAGTCCTAAACATCCTCTAGGTTACTTACATTTTTCTTTCTTCACTCCTAAAGTAAAGGAAAAGTCCGAGAATAAGTTTTACTGTAGCTGTGGAGCTGACGTTAAAGGTTAGTTATAAAATTGTATTTTTAAAGATTAATTAACAGGAAGTCAATTCTTGGGCGGTTTAGTAAGAAATAGTATACTAAGACTTACTTTTCTGTCTATAATTGATTTAAAAGCAATAAAAGAAATGTTTTCACATTTGAATTGACAGTTCACAGAAATAAAATCCGTCAACATTCTGTTTTCAACGCCAGCTAAATTAGTTTATACATACATACATATCTTTACGCTATATCTCATCAAATGGGGTAGCACGAACCCTAAAATCACTCATGAAACATTCACTCATAACATTCATCAAATAATCAGCCCTCGTCAAACATTATCATCCAAACACACCACCCTCACTTCAACCACATTCATAGATCCCTCCATATAAACTCATTTATTTATCACACTCGAAATCATTCTTACATAACAAACCCTCAATTAGTTTATATAAATATAAAATAAATATATCATCACGCCCCTTCTACCCATTACTGGGTGTGGCACTCTGCCGAAGGAGATCTCGGTAAATGATATATTTTGCGCGTGAAGTGCGGTTACCAGTCATCAAATCACGGCTCCCAAAGATGTTAGTGGTGGAGCCACAGGAGTAGCTTTTGAAATTATGAATATTTTTGTCGCCTGTGGGAATCGAACCAGGGTTCTCATGATCCACAGGCCGACTTCATATCACTGAGCTAGCAACCCCATAAATTAGTTTATATTGGTCAAAATTTATATTTTGTACAGCCCAATCTTTAAACGAGTTTTAGCTAGCATCTAGCTAATCCGGAATTTTCAATTTGTCAAATTAAGCTAAACCATATTCTCAAAAAACTTTAAATAAACTTTAATATAATTTTACCATTTAGTTTTCGAAAAGTTCATTGAATTAACTTTTTAAAATCGAACTGGCATAAAATTAGATAATCCAAAATTCAGGATTATCTAAAAAATATTGGAGAATCTGGCTGGTAGAGATTAGGATAAAATTTCACTTTACTTAACTGTTAAGATATTTTTCGTAGTTTTCTGTTGGCTGCGCTTTAGTTATTTGACTAAATGGAACGAATTTTGCAGGTCAAAATAAAAGTAATCATGATACAATAAATAACAAAAAGTGCGTGCATTACTATCTTTGTATTTGTGCATTTGTAAGTGATTCAAAATTATCAGAAGAATTTTCTGCATATGTAAACAGTGAACAGACATTTAAAGTGCCATTACTTGTAAATACGAAATCCAAATTGGAACCATCGTTAGACAGGTTCATAACCGGATTATCTGTGCCAGATGGACAACTAACTATTTCAGATAATCAACTAGTGTCCATTTTGGACAACGACTTGGTTGATCCAAGCGATGTTTGTGATATTGAAGTGGAAGTTTTAAATGAGAACGCTTTACTTGATGTACCAAATATATCCATTTCTGAAGTTATTGACTCAAATGTTCAAGTACAAAATTTAGAAATTAATGAAAATGGCGAGGTAAAAAAAATGTTGGCTAAATAAAATCTAATATTAATGATGAATTATATGTAGGTGACTATAATTCGAGGAATCAACAATGACACTCTACAGTTTTCTGATTTAGCGGATAATCTACATTGTTTAACTGATCCTATGGGACTAAGTTCTCAATTAGAAATAATTCCTCTTAAAAAAGCTAAAATAGAATACTTGCCAAAACCTCCAAGGCTTCCAAAAATTAGCAGGAAGCACCAAAATGTATCGACATTAAATAACGAATTTAAGAAACCTAAGAAAACTCCTTTAAAAAATCAAGATACTACAACATTAGAAGAGAAAAAAACACAATTGTCTTTTATTCAATGGTTGGCTTCAGTTACAGAGAGAATTAATCAAACTATGCATTATCAGTTCAATGGGAAACCTGATGCACTCATTTTTCATGTTCCTCAAGTATGAATTTCAATAAATATAGTTAATTACCTTTGTTGATTATTGTCGTTGTTGGTACGTAGGTATTTTTTGATTGTCTACGGGAAAGAATATCTTTCGGAGGCACCAAGAAAAGGCTGCCAAATTACACAAGTGCGTTTATAAGAAGAGATGCAGTTCCTGTCGGAACTTTCACAAAATATACGTGGCATATAACAAATATTTTACACGTTAAACAAATTTTTGAAACTCCCTTGGTAATATAAAAAAACATATTTTGTGTTATCTTTACAGTTTTTAATAATTGCAGATCCCGTTGGAAGTGACAAAAAGTTTCGTTCAAAATCGTGATGGTACTTTTGATCTTTACATGCCAAAAGGAGATGAAAATGACGATTTAAAAAGAGACGGTTTAATTCCAATTAAACCTTTAGAACTTAAAACTTATTTAAAAGTAGGGAATACATCTAGAAATCAAATTGAACCAACTCCTTTTATAATTGAGTGGATTCCCGATATTCTGCCACTTTCAAAAATTGGTGAATTGAGAATACGATTCGAATACGGCCACCAGAAAGGTAACGGTACAAAGTTAGTCAGAATTCCGAAGAAGTCGGAGTCTACGTGTATTACTTAATAATAGTAAGATCTACTCATTTTATGAAGCTCAGTAATATACAATTTTATTTTATATGACACCAACTATGTGTTGATAATTCTGATAAGATAATTTTTATCTTGATTTTATATAAAAATAATAATTTTTAATATAAACACGGAAACAGAGTATTAAATAACACATTTTTGATGTACCGTGTTTCTAAATTAGTTTTATGTATTTGTTGATTGTAGTAGTTGTTAATGTTTAAAAAACAAATAAATGTTTTCATAAAACCAGTCTTTCAGCTTTTTATCAAATGTAATGATGGTGCAAGGTCACATTTTATCTGGTTGATTCAGTAATTTTAACATTTGACACCAGTTTAAAAAACATTCTTTTAATTGTAAGAGAAAATGTCTGGAGATAAATACAGTTTTACTCTAAACAATGAAGTGCAAATTTACGCGGAAGAAATTCTTGGTGAAACTAGTGAAGTACGAGACAAATGTTTAAGTGATATAAAGCAATATTTAACAGAAAATCCAAACATTAATGCAAGAAAGGATGATCTGTCACTTTTGGCATTTCTTCGTGGATGTAAGTTCGACGTCGAAAAAACTAAAACAAAGTTGCGAAATTATTACGAGATGAGATCAAGGACACCAGAATGGTTCAAAAATCGAGATCCTACGTTACCTGAATTGGAAGAGCTAATTAATTTGGGTTGTTTTATCCCAATTCCTCAATCTGAACCAGGACCACTAGTTGTCATCATTCGAACTGCTGTGCATGACCCACATAGTCACAAACAAAGCAACGTTTTTAAGGCGGGAAAAATGATTCTGGACCTGGCCGTGAAGGAATACGAAAGTGCTACTATTTATGGAGTATACGCGATATTTGACATGAAGGATGTTACATTTGCACATGCGAAACAATTGCCACCAACTGTGATCCGGAAGGCTGTGTTTGCTTGGCAAAATTATCATTGTAGACCACAATATTTAGAATTTATTAATGCTCCAGTTTATGTAAATGTTGTTTTGAATGTTTTTAAATCATTTATGACGAGGAAATTAAAGAAAAGAGTTCATATTCATTTTTCGGGTATAGAAAATTTACATAAAATTATACCTAAAGAAATTTTACCAGAAGAATATGGAGGCACAAATGGAAAATTACAGACTTTCATTGAACATTGGAAACAAAAACTAAATGAAAATATTGAATGGTTTAAAGAAGATGAAAAATTTCAATCTGTGATAAATTAATTTAAGAATGTTTGTATATATATTTTTTAACAAATGAATAAAGAAATAATTGTTTGTCATTATATTTTCGTTATATAGATAAATAAAATCTTTGGACTATAGTCAGCGAGTTCAGAGAGCTCAGAGAAACTATTACAATTTTTTTCTTGCCTAATTTTTTAATTTCACTGACCCATAATCCAAAGATTTTATTTTAAATTTTACGATTTAACAAGAAATGATATAACAATATGTTATAATATTGTTCGACACAACAGGATCCTAAAATAATGTCTAAACAATTTAGCGCCTATTAATTTTTGAGATTAATTTGCTAATTAAGATATTCTAGTAGCACACATATGCATACACGTACATTTAAATCAATGTTTAGCATAGTAGTAGTCTAATGCTGGGTTGCAAGAAAAAAATAAAGAGCTCTTTAGTTAAAGAATTGTTTATCTAGCAACAGTATCAATAGCGATTTTCTGAAATTTATTGAACCATTAGTTGCTAATGAACCGATAAAACTTTCATGCAACCCAGCATCAATAACGCCGCCAATGCATGCGGAAAAAAAACTTAAATTAAATTAAAATTAAGGAGTTGTTTATTTGATTTTCTACATCTTTTGATTAAAACTTTTATCTCTACAACCCTTAATTTTGTCGATACGAATAACCACCCTAAAACTGCCATATCTTTTGTAATAATACAAATTTGGGGAAATCTTTCAAATGAGAGTTACTTATTACATTATTCTTTACTTCTTTTGTTTGAAACTTTTTTCTTTACAACCTTTTACTTTGGATTTGACAAACTACCTTTAAAATGAAATATCTTTCCTACTAATGAAAATTTAGGGATCGCCCGCAGACTCCGCATCGTGTATTAGGCCCTAGAAACTGCATGCAAAATTTCAGCTAGGTCTGATATATCCTAATTAATTTTGCTTTCAAAAAAGTATCGAAATTTTGCATGCAGCTTTTAGACCCTCATACAACATGCGGCGTTCACGGACGACCCCAAAATTTACATTAGTAGGGTAGATATTTCACTTTAAGGGTGGCTTTTTGTATCTCCGAAGTTAAGGGTTATAGAGAAAAAAGTTTCAACCAGAAGTTATAGAGAATAAAAAAATAAACTACTTTTATTTGAAACATTTCTCCAAATAACGTCTAGTTATCGCGGAAATCGCTAATTAAAATATCATGATTAATTAGCCTACTAATTAAAATTTTAGTTCCCTTTTTAGCCGTTCCAGCTCCGTTCGAAAAGGTGGCGCCACTGAGATTACTATTGTGCGATTCCTTGATGTGTGTGTGTGTGTGTGTAAAATCCAAGATGGTGGCGATGGCGGCGGCGTTGTGGCGGAGGATAGTGGCGGCGGCGGCGGATGTGTGTGTGTGTGTGCTAAGGTAGATCGCGCACTAAACTATTCAAACAAATAGTCCCTATCTATGTGAATTTGTCAATGGATTAGTGAGTCAATTTGAGTGTCTGTATGAGATGCCATCTTGGATTTATTTTTACCGCTTAAACTATCTATCATTTTATTCATAAAATATTGATGTGTAGAGAAGGATATTATAAATGAAAGAATGTAAGTTATTTTAAATTCATTTATTATCATTTTAAAAGTATATACAATAGACACTTACATTTATATTACATTTTTTATTACAATATAGTAATAATATTCTATATATAAAAGACACTAATATTTACATTACAAGTACAATTTAATACAATACAATACAATGGGTGATAAAATAGATTGGGGATATTATTTTATTTTTGGGAGTCTTCTGATTTACTGGAGAGATTAATGTCGACTCCGAGAATTTTGTAGAAGGTGGGGACTACTCCAGTGGCACTGTTGAAGATGCTAGCGGTTCCAAGACGAGTCCCGTGCACCAGGTGAGTTACAGAGATGATTCCATGTACGTGGAGGCTTTATAAACATAAAAACAAAGTATTAGATTAAAATTTGCAATCATTACTAACAAAATAAAGTTATAAATAATATAAAATTACTTTACTCACATTGGGTGAACTTTACAGTTGGAATCGGCTTCAGGAAATCTGCTGAAAGTGACCAGGACTTAGGCGATGTTGTTGGATGGTGATAAATGCCTCGGTTACTTGGTTGACGGTTTCAAGACAAATCCGGAGCACCAGGTCGACAAATGGCGATTGCTAACTGTATATTTCCTAAATAATTTATTTTACAACACATTTTCTTGTAAATACCTATGTGTTTGTTACTATATTATAATAAAAGACAAGTATATTTTGTAATATTTAGTTTATTAGTACCACATCTTATTTATTCGTGACACAATTTTTATTTTAAATATGAAGCCTGGTCCCAGCCTCCTGGTTGTGACTTTGAGAGGCAAGAAGCTGAACCATTTTCCAGGAATTCTCCTACGTGTACGTCGAGCATACGCGTGCTAAGCGGATAACCTCTCCAAAGACGCTTAGCGGAAAATTGGCTTTCCTCGCTGCTGCAACTGCAACTGTAAACAAACAACAACAAAATAAATTATAAACAGTTACAAATAATATTAATAAAATAGTAAATTACAATGAATTATTTGGTGGCTGGTTTTATATGCTCTTTATATTTAAATTCTATTTTAAATACAAATATGTAATTATTTAAATGATTAAATAATTATTCTATCGTTCTTGCAATTTTAAAATAAAATCAATTTAAATATTGCAAAAAAAAAACTTTTAGAACTTATATTTTTAAATTGGAAATAATTATTGTGAGTAAAATATTTCACTATCTTAATTTACAAAATAAAATAACAGATAAGGGTGATTATCTTTATTTTCTTGCTTTGAATCGGTCATAAATTAAAGTAGAGAAAAATATTTTAATTAAGAGTAATACAAATTTATTTATATACATCTTTTATTTTAAATATTTTACTCTGAAATAATTCCAGAACGTTTTGAGAATTAAAAATATAGTTAATCACCCCAATCGGTTAATTATTAGTTCATAAAATAAATATGTTGTAAATATAGTTATTGTAAATTATAAATTTAAAACAAAACATATTTATTATTGTTTTTAACTGACTTTTATCCAAATAATTTAATAATAATAATAATTTTCTTACAAAGATGTTGCGAGCATTGTTGTTGTTGCTGCACTCCGATGACACTGGTTACATCTCCAGCTGCCCCAGGATGCTGATACAAGCTTGGACGCTGGTTACATCTCCAGCTAATCCAAGATGATATAAGTACCGGTGATGTTGTCCACGATGATACAAACTTGGATGCTGGTTACATCTCCAGCTAATCCAAGATGATATAAGTACCGGTGATTTTGTCCACGATGATACATCTTGGACGCTGGTTACATCTCCAGCTAATCCAAGATGATGATGCTGGTTACATCTCCAGCTGTTCCAGGATAATGATACAAGCTTGGACGCTGGTTACATCTCCAGCTAATCCAAGATGATATAAGCATCGGTGATGTCCACGATGGCGGCAGCTCCGGTGGCGCTGGTTTGAACACCAGCTGCTTCAAGATGATAATATAAGCATCGGTGATGTCCACGATGGCGGCAGCTCCGGTGGCGCTGGTTTGAACACCAGCTGCTGCACGATTATGCTGAGGCCGCAGGAGATGCTTGCAGGTTCCGTCATGTCCCTATAAACATAAAAACAATGTATTAGTAACATAGAATAACTGTAAACATTAGAAAATAACATACATAAAGACATTTTGATGAATGTTGAACCTGAAACAGAAACTCAGAACAAAATGCAATAAAATAGAACAATGTACAAGTTATGGTAAATCAATATAGAGCATGCAGCATACACCATTCATACCACACATTCCATTTATCCCATAACATCCCATTTATACATTTCTTGATCTTCACGTTGACTTCAATGTTGATTTCTTTGTTCTTTCTTCGCTTCAGTTCTTGCCTTATCCCTACCTAAGTTTCTGTGTACAAATAGCTAATTTTAAGTGGCGCAATGAATCTACGACAAGCAGCCGATTTGTGCTTGTACTTAATACAAAGACGTGGACTATATTCCGTAGCCCCGACCTTTCGGTTTACGCCTACAAAACCTACCCGAGTCGTAGGGAGAGTACCCCACAGTGCTCGTGGGAAGAGAAGCCTCTATGTACTTGCCCGGAAATCCAAAGGCCACCTCTAACGAGGGGATTTGGCGACTCCGACCACGCAGTCATCGGCAGAGATACTCTCTAGCTGGGCGACCCGCCTACACACCAAACTACGACCTTGGACTCGCCCCACCCGGTTCGCGATACGCTAATTAAAACTTGCCTAATGTATGTAGAAAGTATGTAGAAAGTATGTTGAGCCTCCACGTGAAGGCACTAGCGTGTTCGGAGGACAATTGTTTAGATATTATGGCCTTCTAAAAGGCAGAAATGCAAAAAAATGTACGGAGCGCGAATCTACGTCTGTACACTTCAACGAATTCTAGGCAATTGAACGAGCTTGCGCAACCATTTCACTGATTACAATGTGCTAGAGAGAGACAGACTTATGGCTAGAATGTACAGTGAGCAGTAGCAAAGTTACGGGTTTGCAGGTTTCGTCCGGATTCATTAGTGAAAGGCACGCTCTAACTAAAATTTATAAATGTTACCTTGAACGATAAAGAATAAAAATATACACTGCAAATACAATATTTATCATTTTACTTTTGATATTATTATAAATAATAATTTTATTATTGCTATTGTTTGTTACAAACATATTTGTAAAATAATTGCAATATACGTATTGTTTGTTTTTAAACAAATTTCTAATAAAACGTTTAAATTTTAACGTCTCAATAATTAGCATTTACTTTAAAAACGTGAAATAAATATTTATCATATCAAAAATACTCAACATAAAAGAATATTTCGTAGGTAGGGCAAGTCCGCGTCATTAAAATAAAAGTATTTATTTTAAACCAACAGCAAATACTCGTATTGAATTCATAAAAAAATATTCATAATTTTTTTTCTTATAATTGAAATACCTGTACTACTTGTTTTTAACAAATTCCTTATAAAAAATTGATTCATGAACTCCGGTCATAGGTTCCAGGTTCAAATCCTTGTGATATCCAAATTTTTCTCTATATAATTTAATTTGATCAAAGTACTTAGAAAATAATAATAAAATTGTTTATGGTTTAAGAAATTTAAGGCCGTCATATACGGAAAAAATTGGACCCCTTAGCCGGATAGTGAAATGTTTTAAATAATAATAAATATAATGTAAAATAATGATGTTGAAATTTAAACAGTTTCTATTTAACTGATAATTTATATCTTACTTATTATCACTGGTCAAGTTTGATATTGTAGAAATTAGGATTAAATTACCGTTCCCGCTCATTTTTCCGAGTACAATTTTCCGAATGATTTTTTCCTGAATTATAATTTTCTAGTATGATTAATTCCTGAATGCTCTTTTCTCGTATGATTATTTCTTGTATTTCCCGATTAACAATTTTCCAGAATAAGAATTTTACATCCAAATAATTTTCCGAATAATTATTTTCACAAACGTAGATTTCCCGAATGCATTAACGTAATTTTTCTTATTCAAATTTTTTTCGAATTACAATTTCACAGTATACCAGTTTTCCGATTATAATTTCTCCATACACATATTCGATGAATACATTTTTTCTTATGCTCTATTTCCAGAATAACAATTTTTCCGAATTGGCATTTTTTTAAAACGATTTCTAGTACAATGAATTTTAAAATGATTTTTTTTTTAAAAGTCAGTAACTAGATTACATTTTTTTTACATACAGTGAGCATTATAAAAAATAATTTACAGAAAATTGCATGTGGGAAAAATAATCATTTAGGAAATTTGTATTTCAATTTTCTGGGAAAGAGATTATTTTTGAAATTTGCATTCGGGAAATTATATTTTGGCAATTAACATGTGGGAAAATAGTTATTCCGGAAATTTGTTATTCGTAAAAATGCATTCATGTAATCTAAAATAAAATATGAATATATCATTACCACTGCTCCCCCATTATTGGATGTAGCACTCTGCCGTAGCAGATCTCGGTAAGTGATATATTTATGCGCGTGAAGTGCGGTTACCAGCCGCCAAATCACGATCCTCAAAGATGGTAATGGAGGGAGAGCCACAGGGGTAATTTTAATGTGGGAAATTGTTTATCTTTAAAATTGTCATTCTTAAAATTGTCATTCAGGAAATTGTATTCAGGAAAATGGATGGTAACCAAAATTTACGCATTAGTTGACATATTTTCCATAACATAAAAAAAAGGTGTACTTCATTTGAAGGGTATATAATTTTGCGAATTAAAAATTTCCTTTTGATCTGAGATCAGGAAATCATGAAGTATCTGCCATTTAATTTTTTCCTGAAGTATTGAAACATTCTATATATGATATGATTGAAGGTTTGTTGCGTGAACAAAAAATGAGATGAGTTCGTATGAAAGAAATTATGAATGTGGATGAAGCGAAAGTGCTCAAGACAGGAATTAATTGTAGAATAAAAATATAAATATATCATCACGCCTTTAACTCATTGGGTGTGGCACTCTGCCATAGCAGATCTCGGTAAGTGCAGAGCTGGGCAGTAGCTAGCTACTTTTGTAGCTTAGCTACTAGCTTAGCTACATTTACCTTAGCTGTAGCTGTAGCTTAGCTAACTGTGAAAAAATATAGCTGTAGCTTGTAGCTAGCTACTTTTTTTCTATTAGCTTAAAAATAACAACTGAAGCTACTATTAAAGCTACTTTTTGTATCTTCAAGCTATTTTTTGTAGCTTCAAGCTACTTTTTAAGCAGAAGGTCAACAAAGTACGCATGCGTACAAGCTAAACACACATAAAATAATTATTTGTTGCCGGTTCTAACTGGCTCTAATACGCAAAAATACACAGTAGGTGCCAGATGGTATTTGCTATTTTTGATATTTATGTACGTAATAGTAAATTAACAGTCATAACAAAAGACTGATCATATGACAATGGCAAATTTAATTGTTTCACAATAATTTAAAAAAGTAGCTTTAAAATTTAACAGCTACTTTAACGAAAGCTTTTAGCTGTAGCTTAGCTATATTTTACGAAATACAGCTTATAGCTGTAGCTTAGCTACTTTTTTAAAGAATAGCTGTAGCTTAGCTACTTTTTTTAAGTAGCTCGCCCAACTCTGGGTAAGTGATATATTTATGCGCGTGAAGTGCGGTTACCCGTCGTCAAATCGCACCACCCCCAATGATATTAGTGGAGGAAGAGCCACAGGGGTAATTTTAATGTGGTGAACCAAGGCCGACTCGATACCACTGAGAATTTGAAATAGTTATACATGAAATGTAAGATTGATGATAGTTTAATGTTTGAATATAGTTGTGGACGAAGGTTAGTTGAAGGAAAACATTCGCGTTCAAAGTGTCGTTGGGCGTTTGTGGTGGTCCTAAGTCCGTTTAATTCGTGAAGTTTCGCAGACAGTCCCACAATATATTAACTAATAATGCACGTATATAAATTAGGTTAAAGCGTCGTAATGGGATCAGGGCTCGACTTGGCTTGCATAAATCTTCCCGGTGGGTGTCGCGTGTGACTTTCTGTCTCTCGGTCATCCACAATGGATTCCGGATCGGGGTCGCCCGGGGACGGGACCTAATCACCGGCAAACTAACTACGTGTGTGCCAACCAACGACACAACACGACCGATTCCCCCAGGCACTCACATCGAAATCACCAATTATACACACACATATTTACATTCACTAACTGTGCACGATATGTTCTACCTTCAGCTTTATTTACTCCCTGCAATGGGCTCCTATACCATTATCAAAATAACAAGAATAAAGAAAAAAACAAAAAAATATATATTGAATAATGGCTATTAGTGAAAAATTAATTAAAAATAATGTTTTACTTCAGAGATATAAGCGATTAAAACAGTGGCGTACCTAGGGGTGGGCGGTAGGTGCGATCCGCAACGGGCGGCATTTTTTATATTTAGTTTTAGTTTTAAAAAAACAACTTGGTCACTTCATAAAATAAATAAATAAATATATCATCACGCCTTCTACCCATTACTGGGTGTGGCACTCTGCTGAAGCAGATCTCGGTAAGTGATATATTTTGCGCGTGAAGTGCGGTTACCAGTCGTCAAATCACGTCTCCCAAATATGTTAGTGGTGGAGGAGCCACAGGGGTAGCTTTTGAAATTATGAAAATTGTTTGTCGCCCGTGGGAATCGAACCAGGGTTCTCCCACTAACATCTTTGGGGGCCGTGATTTGACGGCTGGTAACCGTAATGAGTAAAAGTCGTGATGATATATTTATTTTATATTTATTTTTTTTAATTTATAAAAACCATCATTTGATTGACTTAGAAAGGGCGGCAAATTGGAGACCGCCGTGGGTGGCAAAAGTTCTAGGCACGCCACTGGATTAAAAATATAGTGACGTCCCATGTTCGGAAGCGCTCATTGGCCACAAGTATTTTCGCGCGGTAAATAAGAGACATATGCGGAGTAGAACGTAACTAACTATGACAACTCAGCACTGGTTTTCCAAACTGTTCGTCGTTTCCTGGTATGTACATGTTCAACACGTATATTTATTACTAAAATTTTATTTTTTTTTTCTTACATTATTTTTCAAGAATTCAATCGTATACTATTTGCAGTCTTTGAACGAAACAAGTTAAGTACCACTGAACCGAACTTGAGACATCCAACACAAAACTTTAAAAAAATTTGTTAATATTTCTGTAATACATTTAGAAAATGGTATTTCTTTGCTAATTTAACCAATCTTGTAGCCTTATAGTTCTCGAGATAACAATGGTGGCAGAGCTAAAATGAACACCCCGTACAATACTGTACAACTAAAACGAGATAACCGCCTGACACCACTATTTTTGGAACAACGGAACAGTGGGACGCGGGACAACCAAGTCCACAGCGCGAATTACAATCTTCTTAGTGAAATCCAACTATATTTTCAATCACAGTATTTGTGTCCGTAATTGCGAGCAATATCATCTGTGAGAATTGTATCCCATGGGACGATGTACAGGGTATCCCTAGTCGAGTGACCCTCGGTATCAGTTCGATGTGTACACAGTGACCGCGTGGGTAATTTATCAAATTAGCCGGCGACGAACGTTGAACGTGGTCCACGTAAAATGATTTTTGCGACCCGTGTCCCGGGACGTTACACGTTCACATGCCCGACTTATTTGATTTACCTACCCTTCATTTATGTTTGTTTAATTGCTCCTCTATTTTAATTAGTGACCATTCATTTCTAACTTGAATTAGGACTTGGGCTACATAGGTACTGACATCATTTGCACAGAACTTAACAGATGTTGCTAACAAGAACTCTTGATACATACTCTGAACATTTATGCATTAAATTTATTCTGAAATTAATCTTCATCTTCAATCACATTTATAATTCCTTTCATACAAGATCGTTTATTTTTTTCACTTATGGTACACGAGTTCATTCGTTTATATCATATACAGAATGTTTCAATACTTCAGGAAAAAATTAAATGGCAGATAGTACCTGATTTCTTGATCTTGGATCAAGAGGTTTTTTTTAATATTCGCAAAATTATATGCACTTCAAAAATATAAAAAATAAATATATAAATATATCACGCCATTTACCCATTACTGGATGTGTCACTTTGCCGTAGCAAATCTCGGTAAGTGGTAAATTTATGCGTGTGAAGTGCGATTACCAGCCGCCAAATCAGAGCGCTCAAAGATGGGTAATATTAATGTGGTGAAAATTGTTTTTCGACTGTGGGAATCGATCTGGATTAAAATGTCTCAATTATTAATCCCTCTCATTAATATATTAGTTCGTTAAAAAACTATGTAACACATGTAAATAATCATTGCTGATTTTAGTCATTGAAAACGATAGCATAAAGTACATAAAAAACCGGTCTTGTAAGATAAATAGTATATTACGTAAGTGTAAATGCCAGTTTTTAGGTCAAAAATGTAGTTTGGGAAATCAAGGCCTGAAGGGTCGAGATTTCCTAAACATTCACGATCTAAAAAAAATCACTTGCAGTTCGAGTTTAGTAAGCTATTTTTTACAATACTTGCACAAATAGAAGGTAAAGAAAAATAGGTTTCAAAATTGACAGCTGTCAAATTGTCAAAATAAACAGAACCTTGATATGTAATATTTACTTACTGTTCACGGTGGACAGTAAGTAAATATTAAAGTTCTGATATAACTATGGAAACCACTGTGCAATAAAAATTCCTTTTACTGTGTTTAAATTTTGTCATTAGTAGGTAACTTACAGCACAAGTATTGTAAAAATATAATATAGAATATCTGTTACCGAAACTTAATACAACTCCTGTGGCTCTCCCCCCCCCCCACTAACATCTTTGGGGGCAGTAATTAGATGACTGGAAACCGCACTTCACGCGCAAAAATATATCACTTACCGAGATCTGCTTCGGCAGAGCGCCACACCCATTAATGGATAGAAGGTGTGATGATATATTTATTTATTTATTTATGTTACCGAAACACTGACAACTTTGTGTTCTCTGATCTCTGATCTCAGCATTTGTCTGTTAATTTCAGGCCAGTGTGTATTTGTAATGCTTTATTCACGTGTAATGTACATGTTCACTCGAAGGTAATTAAATTACAAATATCCACATGCTGCTACATTAAGTAGAACATTTTATGTAAATTATATGGAAATGCTCAAAGTGAACATGTTGCCTGCAGATTTCCAGAACAATGGGTAACAAAAAGACAAACATGAATTCCACTACTTTGCAATTTTAACATTATATTTTTTCGAACTTGGATTTTTTATCAAAGATAATCAGGCATATTTATTACTCTGCAATAATTTGCATTTTAACTAATGCTAGATGTATGCTGTCAACTAAATTAAATGTAGAAATATAGAAACAATTGTTTTTAAATGTTTGCGTTTAGGTTATAGAAGAAGTACGAATTCGACTATTTTTAATTTTTATGCACAACCAGGTCGAAAAGTATGTATTTTAGCCTTAAAAAGCAGGCTTACAAACTTCTTTTGGCCCATGGGCCAAAAAGAAATAATTGCTATGGATACATAAATAAAATGACAATTTTTGTTCATTGTGAATAAAAAATATCATTTTGACATATAACCTATTTACATATTATAATCTTTTGAACATATAATTAAATATTATTTTGTTGTGCATAAAATATTGTATGTACCACGGGCGAAATTAGCTTTTCTGACTCTGAGCATGTTATTAGCCCTCGGCGCTTTGCGCCTCGTGCTAATAATCATGCCGCGGGCCAGAAACGCCTGTTTTCACCCTTGGTACATAAATAACTATTTGGAGCAGTATTTCAATCTTCTAATAAAGTTCCTAATAAATTTATCAGTCAAAAAAAATTAAACAGAACATATGTATAATTCTCATATTGATAATAAAAGTGATATAGTCCTCCACAACGTGAAAAAAAAAAGAAAAATATTGGTTCATTTTACATCTTTTTCACTATTTTCATTTTAATTAATCAAATCAATAGAATATCAATATTCGACAAATAACATGTACAACACGTAACGAAAGCATTTTTTATTTTTACTCATTTGATTGAAACTTCAAAATTCAAGAAAAAAAACGGCCTTCATTCTCGTTGTACAAATAACTATTGTTTGTTTGACAGACATTAATTTATAAGTAACTTTATTAGGAGGTTAAAATATCGGTCCTTAGTTTAAAATCAAACCTGAATCATTCTATAAATCTTTTAAAAATATTAAGATCTGCAATTTCAGAGCTGGGTAAAAGATATGTAGGTATATAATTTTCTTTCTAACAAATAATTTTTATTTTTTCCAAATAAATTCTGTAAAAATCTCATGTATGCATTGTTTAGAAATTTTAGTGTTTCCGGGTTGTTTCCGGATCCCCGGAAACAAGCGTCACATGTCGGGTATTTCCGCTGAAAGCACGAATATGAAACAAGGATCTTGATTCGCGTATCATACACCTACTCTATCAATGTTGTCGCGTTTTGTTTTTGAAACACAGGTTAATTGAATTTATCGATTGATTTTCAAACACAGTGAGTTATTTTCAAAGAGTTCAGTCATAAAATGAGTGCAATCTACTGCATACATTGTCATGGCAAACTATGAAACCACATTACAGTGTTGTTTGCTGTATCATTAATCTGCAATTTTCCACTGCCACCATATTTCGTCGATACGTTATGACATTTATTTTATTAGCTCAGTGGTATGAAGTTGGCCTGTGGATCCTGGTTCGATTCTCACAGGCGACAAACAATTTTCATAATTTCAAAAACTACCTCTGTGGCTCCTCCACCACTAACATCTTTGGGGGCCGTGATTTGACGACTGGTAACCGCACTTCACCCGCAAAATATATCACTTACCGAGATCTGCTTCGGCAGAGTGCCACACCCAGTTATGGGTAGAAGACGTGATGATATACTTAATTATTTTATATTTATTTTATTATTATTTTCAAATATGCAAATAGTATATTAACTGTAAGTGACAGTTTTTAGATCAAGAATGTCGTTTGAGCAATCGAAGCTCGAAGGGTCGAGATTTCCTAAACATTCGCGACCAAACAAAATCACTTACAGGTCGAGGTTAGTAAATTATTTTTTACAATACTTGCACAAATAGAAGGAAAAGAAAAATAGGTTTCAAAATTGACAGCTGTCAAATTATAGTCAAGATAAACAGGACCTTGATATGTGGTATTTACTTACTGGTCATCGTGAATAGTAAGTAAATATTAAAGTCCTGATATAACCATGGAAACCACTATGCAATAAAGTTGCACTTACTGTGTTTCAATTTTGTCATTAATAGGTAATTTACAGTACAAGCACATATTGTAAAAAAAAATGTTTCTAAGCAGTGTAAGATGATCTTAGGAAAATTAGCATGTTGGAAAATGACCATTCGTGTAATCTGCGTTCGTGAAATGTCATTTGGGAAATTGTTATTCTTTATGGGATGGCTAGCTCAGTGGTATAAAGTCGGCCGGTGGATCGTGAGAACCCTGGTTGGATTCCCACAGGCGCTAAACAATTTTCATAATTTTAAAAGCTACCCCTGTGGCTCCTTCACCACTAACATCTTTGGGGGTCGTGATTTGACGACTGGTAACCGCACTTCACACGCAAAATATATCACTTACCGAGATCTGCTTTGGCAGAGTGCCACACCCAGTAATGGGTAGAAGGCGTAATGATATATTTATTTATGTTTTATAAAATTGTCACTTGTTGAAATTGTCATTCTGGTAATTATATTCGTGAAAATGGACGGTGACCTTTATTTGTATATCTTCCATAACTAATTCTTTTGTTTGCGATGTTGGCAGCAGTGGCGGCCTGATGTCAAATGAGGCATCTTTTGTACCCGATTACGGAATGTAATTCTCGGGCCGTGGGTTGCTGTTCACACCGTAAGCCGTGTGAAAGTGTGCTGCGGATACTCGGTACTTTCACCGTTGCTGGGATCCTGACAGATTATCAGGATTAAATTCCGTAGAGCTGATGATGGAAGTTTAAAACGAAACGTGTCCGCTATTCGTCAGACCAATCATCGGGCGAGAATTTGATAAATTCGGAGAATTTACTAGACTATTTTTCAAACTGATTTCACTCAATCATTCTCACTGTTTAACATTTGAAAAATTATATTTTCATCTAATTGTGAGATTGAAAAGAATTGGTTTTGGGGTAAATTATAAAATATTTTGTTTTTGAACAATCGTTTAAATTTGTTTGTCAACCAGTTTCTTTTTAATTAAAACGTTGGTTCAAAAACAATATTATTTATCATTTACTTCAAATCCTGAAAACCAATTTTAAGAATTTTTACAAAATGAAAAGAATTGTGTTTTTAACACAATTCTTTTGAATGATTGGTGAAAAACACATGTGTATGAATGGATATGAATTAAGTTTTGCTCGGTGAAAGAAAGATGACATGAACTTGAGGGATGAAATGAAATAAGAATGTAGATGAAGAGAAAGTGGAGTATCAGGATTCATTGTAGGATGAATCTAATGAATAAATGTCCAGTGCCTGTGTCAAGGGTTCGTGCTACCTCATTTGATGGGATCGGTAAAACAGGTGCAGGAATAAATGAATCGATATGATTGAAGGTTGGTTGCGTAAATGAAAAATGAAATGAGGTTATACGAAAAGAATTATGAATGTGGATGATGTGTTAGATAAGGACTATTTTCGCTATGTTAGCAGTTAAATGGGGTAATGGCACAGTGGTAGCAAGTCGGCTTGTGGATCCAAAGAATCCTGGTTCGATCTCCACAGCCGACAAAACATTTTCACCAATTTAAAATTACTCCACCACTGACGCCTGGTAACCGCACTACACGCGCATAAATACATCACTTACCGAGATTTGCTTCGGAGAGTGCCACACCCAGTAATGGGTAAAAGGCGTGACGATATATTTATATTTATTTATTTTAAATATTTATGGGGTAATGGCACAGTGGTAGCAAGTCGGCCTGTGGGTCCAAAGAACCCTGGTTCGATCCCCACAGCCTATAAAACATTTTCATCAATTTAAAATTACCCCTGTGGCTCTCCCCCCAATAATATCTTTGAGGGCCGTGATTTGACGGCTGGTAACCGCATTTCACGCGCATAAATATATCACGAGATATGCTTCGGCAGAGCGCCACACCCAGTAATGGGTAAAAGGCGTGATGATATATTTATTTATTCATTTAAATGGGAGACCGTCTAATGACTCAAGTAGGCAAACAACATTGTGGCTCGGTGCGCCTGATCAGCATTCGATAGGATAAAATATATGTAAATGTAAATGAATAAATAAATATATCATCACGCCTTTTACCCATTACTGGGTGTGGCGCTCTGCCGAAGCAGATCTCGGTAAGTGATATATTTATGCGCGTGAAATGCGGTTACCAGCCGTAAAATCACGACCTCAAAAGAGGTTAGTGGTGGAGGAGCCACAAAGGTAATTTTAAATTAGTGAAAATGTTTTGTCGGCTGTTGAGATCGAACCAGGGTTCTTAGGATCCACAGGCCGACTCGGATACCACTGAGCCATTACCCCATGTAAATATAATTAAATATTCCATATATAAGAAATGTTTTACAAATTTCAATTAAAATGATAATAAATAAATAAAAATAAATATATCATCACGCCTTTTACCCATTACTGGGTGTGGCACTGTGCCGAAGCAGATCTCGGTAAGTGATATATTTATGCGCGTGAAATGCGGTTACCAGCCGTAAAATCACGACCTCAAAAGAGGTTAGTGGTGGAGGAGCCACAAAGGTAATTTTAAATTAGTGAAAATGTTTTGTCGGCTGTTGAGATCGAACCAGGGTTCTTAGGATCCACAGGCCGACTCGGATACCACTGAGCCATTACCCCATGTAAATATAATTAAATATTCCATATATAAGAAATGTTTTACAAATTTCAATTAAAATGATAATAAATAAATAAAAATAAATATATCATCACGCCTTTTACCCATTACTGAGTGTGGCACTGTGCCGAAGCAGATCTCGGTAAGTGATATATGTATGCGCGTGAAATGCGGTTACCAGCCGTAAAATCACGACCTCAAAAGAGGTTAGTGGTGGAGGAGCCACAAAGGTAATTTTAAATTAGTGAAAATGTTTTGTTGGCTGTGGGGATCGAACCAGGGTTCTTAGGATCCACAGGCCGACTCGGATACCACTGAGCCATTACCCCATGTAAATATAATTAAATATTCCATATATAAGAAATGTTTTACAAATTTCAATTAAAATGATAATAAATTCTCAATATTTATATTATTACTATTTCAATATTTTCAATCAAAAATTGTAAAGCAAATATAAATTGTCTATTTACTTTTGTGCGCTTTCATTTTAAAATATGATTAAAATTTCATATTATACAAAAGTTTTATCCTGCCACTTTAATACCATAACTTTAATACCATAACTTTAATAAACAATTTATGACACATAATTTTCAATATTTTATCTCTACGAGAACACATTTCTGCTGTAGAAGATAACATGCATAATTTGACGACAAACTGTTGCAAAATTAACAAATGAACAGAAGACTTAAGCTAATAAAAATCATGTAGAGTTAGCGTTTAAATTTTAAACGATTCTTAAGGACAAGTTCAAGATTCGTCGGTCCGGATTTACATATCTGTTAAAATCTTAAAATAGGCTTAATGCTTGTCGTCACTTACGAATTACAGCATAAAGCAGGCTTTGATTAGCAAGCGAGCATTTATTATTTATGTCGGAATGACATCAAAGGATTAAGGATGTCGACGCTAGCGACGCTCCGAATTAATAACCCTTAGGAAGATTTGTTTCATCCAACACATATCATAATTAATGACTAATTTGTACACGGCCCACTTTCACGTTTTGTCCCTTTAAGCAAAAATAATATAGTAAATAAAATAAATAAATAAATATATCATCACGCCTTCTACTCATTACTGAGTGTGGCACTCTGCCGAAGCAGATCTCGGTAACTGATATATTTTGCGCGTGAAGTGCGATTATCAGTCATTAAATCACAACCCCTAAATATGTTAGTGGTGAAAAAAATCAGAATTTTAAAGTGGTGAAAATGTTTGTCGGCTGTGGGAATCGAACCAGGGTTCTCAGGATCCTCAGGCCGAGTCGGTACCATTAAGCCACCTACTCCATTAAATATAGTAAATAAAATAAATATATTATCACACCTTCTACCCATTAGTGGGTGTGGCACTCTATACTCTGCCGTAGAAGATCGGGGTAAGTGATATATTTTGCGCGAAAAGTGCGGTTACCAAGTCAAGGCCCTCAAAGATGTTAGTTGTGGAACAGCTACAGGGGTAGTGTTTAATATGTAGACTAATATAGATTCAGAATTTAATAATCTACAATTATTGTATGGAGTGGCCTATTGATCCTGAGAACCCTGGTTCGATTTCTACAAGGAGACAAACAATTTTCATAATTTCAAAAACTATCCCTGTGGTTCCTCCACCACTAACATCTTTGGAGGCCGTGATTTGACGACTGGTAATCGCACTTCACGCGCAAAATATATCACTTACCGAGATCTGCTTCGGCAGAGTGCCATACCCAGTAATGGATAGAAAGCGTGATGATATATATTATTATTAATTATTGTATGGGGTAGCTAGCTCAGTGATAATGAGTCGGTCTGTGGATCCTGAGAACCTCGGTTCGATTCCCACAACCGACAAACAATTTTCACCACATTAAAATTACCCCTGTGGCTCCCCCATCACTAACATCTTTGGGGGCCGTGATTTAACGGCTGATAACCGCACATCACACTATAAATATATCACTTGCCGAGATCTGCCCTGGTAGAGTGCCACACCCAGAATGGGTAAAAGGCGTGATGATATATTTATTTTTATTTACGTGAATTGTATTTTGGGGTGGCTAGCTCAGTGGTATGAAGTCGGCCTGTAGATCCTGAGAACTCTGGTTCGATTCCCACAGGCGACAAACAATTTTCATAATTTCAAGAACTATCTCTGTGACTCCTCCACCACTAACATCTATGGGGGTCGTGATTTAACGACTGGTAACCGCACTTCACGCGCATAAATATATCACTTACCGAGATCTGCCCCGGCAGAATCGCACACCCAGAATGGGAAAAACGCGTGATGATATATTTATTTTTTTTACATTAATTCTATCCTTTCCGATGAGATTGTATAATAATTAAAAATTTCGATGTTGGAATGGAACAATCACAGTGACCTTACATAGTTGGTTAAGGTACTAAATGCAAGGATCAAGATTAGGGAAATTCCGGCAAATTCAGTGAATGTGTCTTACGGATGAAATATGGCGCAAGTTGTGGGCGGAAACGGAAGTGCAGTAGCGGCAGCGGTGGCGGCGACAATTTGCAGCCGCCCCCGTATCTACCGTCCCCAAGTGGATTAGACGCACGCCGTGCCTTGCATTCCACATACAGGACAAATACACCCTGGGGTTTTTATTTTTGCAATGTTGCCGCCACTAAGTAACCACGAAAGATGCATTTGTATTCTTGTAAACATTGCAACATCCGCAAATAAATATTTATTGCATGAAATCATGACTTAGTTAACATATGTAAGTGTAAGAAAAAGAATGGGTGTGTATCAGTTGAGATGGTTTGTGTATGTGGATTGTACGTTGAATGAAAGATTGGTGAAATAGATGTATGCAGTGCCGTCTTTACCATAGGACAGGAGGCACGAACCCAGGGCCTCCGACTTGATAGGGGCCTTGAAATGCCGAGGTCGTCGTTTACACGGAAAATAGAGAAGCTCAATTTTTAATGCCATTTTGCTAAGAATTGCCGTTAAAATTTTAAAATTTAAATGTAAATAGAAAACCAGATGAGGTTTCTAAATAATTTTTAAACAATGAACAAAATTTTACTAAATCTAAAAAAAATACATAACTTAAAATTTCTCAATTAATCCTACAAAATTTATACAAATATTAAAATAATTTTAGTAGTTATTTATTATACAAGTGTTTTATTAGGTATATAAAACACGCAAGAAAAGTTTAAACACGAGACCGAAGGTATAATATTTTTAAGTGTTTTATAAAATAAAAATAAATATATCATCACGCCTTTTACCCATTACTGGGTGTGGCACTCTGCCGCAGCAGATCTCGGTAAGTGATATATTTATGCGCGTGAAGTGCGTTTACCAGCCGTAAAATTACGGCCTTCAAAGATGTTAGTGGTGGAGGAACCACAGGGATAATTTTAAATTGGTGAAAATGTTTTGTCGTCTGTGGGGATCGAACCAGGGTTCTTAGGATCCACAGGACGACTCGAAACCACTGAGTCATTACCCCATTAAATTAATAAACGTAAATAAATAATTGTAATTGAGACATACTATAGGTGGGGAACTTGTTTACCATTGGATGGCATATTTAAATTAGGCAGTAATAAAGGAGTAATTTTAAATTGGTGAAAATGTTTTGTCGTCTGTGGGGATCGAACCAGGGTTCTTAGGATCCACAGGCCGACTCGGATACCACTGAGCCATTACCCCATAAGTGTTTTATATACCAATAAAATACAAGTATAATACAAAATTTTATCCACAACTCGAAGACGATTGGTCGTAACGTTTAACGTTGATGCAGTTATATATAGTTTCTCAAAATAGGGTAGATCATGAAGTGGTTGCTAAGTAACAAGTTGTTTACAGTATTTTATGGAATATAGAACACTAGTGTTTTATGAGCCATATAATTCAACTGAAATCAGTGTAATAATGTCTTTATTATATATTTGAGTTGTGGATAAAATATTTAAAAGAACTTTGAGGACATAATAGAAGATTTTGCACAACAGAAATCTCAGAATAAAACTATCATTAACGTAAGTCAGTGTTTCCCAAAGTGTGGTACGCGTACCCCCTGGGGTACGCGAAGAGTTTGAAGGGGTACATGTGGCTCCGGGCTTTTGCTGCGCCTGGTGCAACAAGCAACTTATTATTATTATAATTTTTTCGATTACAAACATTCAAAAATAATAAAACTTCGGTAATTGTTAGTAATGTGTATGTGTTGTTTTGTATGCATGCGTAGTCAAGGCGTCGCCTTCCGTTTCTGGCGCCATTGATTATAATGAATGTTATTTATAATATATATTTTATTTATATTCTACTATGAATTAATTTTATTTTTTGTTTATTATTATTTTGTTTATGTACTAAATTATGAGAAAAATAAATATATTTTGATTGTTATTAAAGTAGATGCATTTTTGTTTTTTGACGAGGAGTACACATTGTTACGAAAATTATAGAAAGGGTACACATATGTCGAAAGTTTGGGAAACACTGACGTAAGTCCAATTCTCAAAATACGAGTAGTAATCACTTCACTTATATTTGATTTGTATAAAGCTAACCATAATAATCAATAACTCACTAAATAAATCTACATACTGATGTTTTCATTCACATTTTTTTACTTTTTTAAAAGGGCCCCAATTTTTGTGTGCCCAAGGGCCTCTGCATGACCTAAGACAGCCCTGGATGTATGTTAGAGAAACTGATGGTGACAGATAGCGAGGATGATCTAAGAATAAATGAATTAAAAAGTTATGTAGGAGGGAATGGCCGGATGTGAATGAAGGTTCATTGCATGATTGGCTAAATGACTAGGCCCTAAAATTATAATTTCTGTCGAGCGGAACTGTATCGGATTACCTTGTTAATTTAAAAATAATTAAAATATAATTTATTAACAAGAGTAAAAGCTCGGAGTAATACAGGGTGTTACAATAACACCAGGCGTCACAAGTCGCCATTCAGCTTTCAGCGGTCGGCGTCCCGACGTCCGTCCATTCGACACACTGTAAACATCACGGCGAGCTTAACCAGCGGAAGTGGCTTTTGTATCCGGTATTAATAATTGAAACGGTACGTAATTACCGGTTCGTGCACAGCTTCCTGTACCTGTCTATCGAAGTATTTAACCTTTCAACGTCAATGCCGATGTGTGCTGACATTTCAACCGATGCCAATTCAACCAGGAAGGTTATTTCATTTTGAAACGAAATATTTGTTTATTTCATACTGTATCGTGTTCGGTAAATGAAACTAGTAATAATCAATAATTACTTGGAAAAAATTTTCATAATTTCAAAAGCTACCCCTGTGGCTCCTACACCACTAACATCTTTGGAGGCCGTGATTTGACGACTGGTAACCGCACTTCACGCAACAAATATATCACTTACCGAGATCTGCTTCGGCAGAGTGCCACACCCAGTAATGGGTAGAAGGCGTGATGATATATTTATTTATTTTATTTATTTATTTTTTACTTGCAACTGCTATCAAATATAGCATAAACGAATCTACAAAGATTAGAAATGATGAAAGCTTCAGCCTGCACCTGTATATGAAAGAAAAGTCCACACAATGCAGTAACTGAAAATGAAATAAAAAGATACGAAAGGGCAACATTAGTTTAAATATTATTTTATGCACAACAGGGCGGAAAAGCATGTGTTTTAGCCCTAAAAAGCGTGCTTAAACACTCCTTTTTAGCCTTAGAGCCATAAAAAAATAATTCTTATGGATACATAAATAAAATGACAATTTTTGTTTATTGTGAATACTTGATTCTGCAAAATGTCATTTTGACATATAACCTATGTACATATTTGAATCTTTTGAACATATAATTAAATGTTATTTTGTTGTGCATAAAATATTGTATGTACCACGGGTGAAATAAGAGTTTCTGGCCCTGAACATGTTATTAGCCCTCGGTGCTTTGTGCCTCGTGCTAATAATCATGTCACAGGCCAAAAACGCCTGTTTTCACCCTTGGTACATAAATAACTATTAAAACTATAATGAAAATATAACAAAGCTTTAATAATACAAAACATTCTTAAAAAATGGTGCGTAAATAAATAAATAAATAAATATATCATCACGCCTTCTACCCATTACTGGGTGTGGCACTCTGCCGAAGCAGCTCTCGGTAAGTGATATATTTTGCGCGCGAAATCACGGCCCCCAAAGATGTTAGTGGTGGAGGAGCCACAGGGATAGTTTTTGAAATTATGAAAATTGTTTGTGTTTGGGAATCGAACCAGGGTTCTCAGGATCCACAGGCCGACTTCATATCACTGACCTAGCCACCCCATAAATAACTATTATAAAATAACTTCGTCAGTGTAAAATTGCCTAACCTTTTGATAAAGCATATACGATATTTTGATAGTCGAACTGGAAGAGGCCGAATAGTGAATCATGTGCCGCTCAATAGTGATTTGCATGGAACTAGTTAGCGTAATTTATTTTCGGAATGACTGACCATGGTAATCCACAATACATCCATTTTAACTTTTAGTTTTAGTTTTTTGTTTGTTAACAAGCAAATATTGAATGCGCGGCCATATTTTCAGATTTCATTGTTTATAATTTTAACTTTTGTTGCATAAATGCAAATGTTTGTGTATCATATGTCATGTTGTAATCTGATATAATTTTACCCACAATTCATCAGGCTTGAGTTTGAAATTTCAATTATTTTTTGTTTTTTCTTGGTTTTAGTTTAAAAAAATTACAAAAAATATCATCATTTTTGTTTAAAAAAATATTTGTCAGTATAATTTAGAGCTGTATGTATAATTCGGGTTTTGCTTTTCATATTTGCTTTTTAAAAATATGAAACGAAGGCATCACAAAGCATTGCTAATAATGCTGTGGATTATACAAAATTATTCTATATGCCGTATCAAATGGTTTGACAGTTACGTCAATTAATTTATTTGTAGTGGCATATATTACTCATTTTAAAAATAATTTTACTTAATTTTATTTCATTGTACTAAATATTTTTAAGGAATATGTTGGAAGGAATTACTGTGGAAAATTTTTTCAGAACTCATATTTAATAATTAAACCAAAAATTGTTTTAATAATTGAATAACTATCTTTAATCTAAAATGTAACACGCAAAAGTTTTTTTTTTTCACTCTCTTCAATATGACATTATTATTTCAACTTTTCAATAGTAAAAAAAATAAATATAAATATATCATCACGCCTTCTACCCATTACTGGGTGTGGTGGTACTCTGCCGCAGCAGATCTCGGTAAGTGATACATTTATGTGCGGTCACCAGCCGTTAAATCACGTCCCCTAAGATGTTAGTGGAGAACAGGGATAAATTTAATATGTTGAAAATTATTAGTTAATATGATTCAGTAAATTAGGTTGTAATTAGGTGGCTAGCTCAGTGGTATGAAGTCGGCATGTGGATCCTGAGAACCTTGGTTCGATTCCCACAGGCGACAAACAATTTTCATAATTTCAAAAACTACTCCTGTGGTTCTTCCACCATTAACATGTTTGGGGGCTGTGATTTGACGACTGGTAATCGCACTTCACGCGCAAAATATATCACTTACTGAAATCTGCTTCGGCAGAGTGCCACACCCAATAATGGGTAGAAGGCGTGATGATATATTTATTTATTTTATTTTTTTGTAATGAGGTCAAGTATTTTCTATAAATATGAGTTCTGAAAGATTTTCTCAATGTTATTAATAATATTGTTGCATACTTTGAGCAGGAATCAGATAATTGACTCGTCCCACGTTGTCGACTATCAATCAAATCAGAAGGCCTTGGAAACATTTGAGGTTCATCCAGTCTATTCCATATCACTACCACTCATATATTAGTGTTTCTTTTATACATCACAGTCTAATACGCACAATGACGCACAATTTATTCTAATTTACGCATTAAAAAATCAGTAAATATTTACTAAAACATTCACAAAACGCAGAAAACACTTCGATAACTACAGAAGCCCGCACTCGACTGCCTCAACTAGAACGAACGGACAGCGTTGACATTGGTATGCTCTAACTTGTTCGGTAGCGTTAAAATATTTTTATTTATAATTAAAAATCAACATTCGTATCTACTACCTGCAGGTCCTAAATCTTTCGGATATTGACGAAAATGAACGAATAAACTCGATTGAGATTTATAAAAATCTTGACGCGCCAATATATATTTTTCACTGTTAAATAAGTGTGTAAAGAAAATTATCATACGTTTTTGGAGCTAATAGTTGGGCTAGTTACTTACTACTAACTTTTTAAATTAATTCAATTTCGTCAGGCTCAAAATATCTTGGTGGGTTATACTTTATATTTTACTAAAATAAGGAATCTTAATTTTAAAATATTCCCAATCTAATTTAAGAAAAATTTTTTTTTTGCAGATCTGAATGAAATTTGGCGCACGTAAACATTAGATAGTCATACGCATCCTGTTAAAATATGAAACACATTCATCGTCTGTGAACAAATATATTCGCTTGTAAAGTTGAGTTCTTATACACGGGGCTTATGGCGATCATCACTCAGAATCGCACATATTTGGTTTGTGTACCTCTAAAATTTTGCAGTTTCATTTGAAAAACTAGTATGATGTTCTAGAACTATCCATGTATATTGTATCAGAAGGAGAAAGTTTTTTATCGTTTAGTAATGGATATATAGCCATGCAACGCCTTGTTTTTAACGGAAAATTAAGAATCCCAATTTATAATGGCAACACCACACGGTGGTATGGTATTTAAAAATTCACTAGACCAACAACCTATCAACAATTCATGATATTCAAATCATAATAGGTAGAAAACACTTATTTTATTCAATTTTTATATTTTTTTGAGCGTCAGTTTCGCCACTCGACAACCGATGGCGCCACCGTCACACTAGTACTACCTTAAGAAATTCTTAGTATTTTAGTGTTTGAGGTGTAAATAGCCATTAAATATTAATAATATGGGTTAGTGGCTCAGTGGTACCTATCGAGTTAGCCTGTGGACCCTAAGAACCCTGGTTTAATTCCCACAACCGACAAACATTTTCACGAATTTAAAATTACCCCTGTGGCTCCTCCACCACTAACGGCTGGTAACCGCACTACCCGTGCATAAATACATCACTTACCAAGATTTGCTTCGGCAGAGTGCCACACCCAGTAATGGATAAAAGGCGTGATGATATATTTATATTTATTTATTTTAAATATTAATAAATATTACCCATTACTAAGTGTGACACTCTGCCGTAGTATATTTATTTATTTATTTATACTAATCTGTACAATAGGACCTTAATCCCAATTTACAGTACAGGGCCCGGGCTCACCGAGCCGTAGTGTAGTAGTTCATATAATTTTAGTTTGAGTGGGATACGAACTCGGGATCTCCGAATTTGAATGCCGTAACGCTGCTCACGCCACCGTAAAGTCCGACATAAAGTGTGGTTACCAGGCGTCAAATAACGTCCTCCACAGATGTTAGTGAAGGGGGAGTCACAGAGGGTGAAAATTGTTTGCCAACTGTGAGATTCGATACCACTGAGCCACCATAATAATAATTATAACTGAACAAAACACTGCATCAGCATGATACCGATGATTTCTGGTTTCTAGCATAGGGAAATAAATTTGCGAAAGCTGCTGTTGGCAGACCTGACTCTAAATCCTCACAAAGACAATGATGTTCTTATTGCTCTTGAGGTTATAAATAAGGGCTGTTCGAACTGCCCTTGAATTCACGAAATGGAGCAAAAACACGGTATCGTGGTGTCGAAGTTGATGCACAATCTTTCTAAGGCGGCCGCGGTCAGTTAAAGATCGGCAAAAACAAGCCACCATCTGCTGGATTGAATTCCAGAGGTCGTGTTGTTCTCCCCGAAAAAAGGGATGAATTAATTGTCCCTCTAGCGGACGTAGAATGAATTGTAATTTAGCGCTTGCATGAATATTTCTCGCTAGTAAATATTTTGTAATTATTTATTTTAATATTCATTCCATCACAAAGAAGAGAATTATTAATTGTTCTATAAATATCAGATTTATTACGCTGCGTGACATTATTTTAAAATTTAATTTCGGGCACGATTTATTGATGTTTAATATTATGTAGTATAATTATGACATGATCAACAATAATCGATGTAATTTTCATTATATTTTTACTGCATGTTAATGGTTATTTTAATAGCTTTCATAATTTGCAACAGGGACAAAATCGTGCTAATATTTTTCCATTGCTCAACAATGTTTTAACATATAGTACTTATTAATAACCGCATATTATTTATAAATAGATATATTGGGGTGGCTAGCTCAGTGATATGAAGTCGGCCTGTGGATCCTGAGAACCCTGGTTCGATTCCCACAGGCGACAAACTGTCACTTACAGGTCATGATACGTCATATACTATTACACACCATTTACCATGGTTGCCATGGTAAAATCAATAAAATAATAAATTGTTCAATGTTTAAGTTTACTGATGTTTCCGGTCGTACATAAAATATTGTCACTCGCAGGTTGTAAAATACTAGCTTTACTCGCGTTTTAAATTTTACCCGCTCGTGACTAAAGACTATCTTTACGTACTAGTATCAAAAATAACTATTTAATAACAGGAGTAGACATAAATTTCTAGATCGTCAGCAAAATCTTTCACTCTCAATATCACCAACATATATTTCATCAATCTTTCATTCGACACACATTTCACATTCCCAACATCTCAAATGACACAATAAATTAGGTTCTTGTAGAAGTGTCACTTCAAGACCTGTATAAAATATATAATAATACGATTGCGTTCAGATAGATGTCACTTTGCCACTGATAGCATCGCTGTTCAAACAGAAGTTCAAGGGTGCGTAGTTCGTAACTCACCCGAAGGAAAGCATCTGTATAGAGGTGTTTGGGGTGTAATGAACCCTTACAACTGTAGCTATACCCGTAGCGATAACGAGTGCATAGGGTTTTGCATGGGCAACAAATGTTCATCAGTTTGAACCTTGTTATCCGGCGGCTGCGGCTTCCGGTAATTGTATTAATGTCCATTAGAGGTGAGGGGGTAGGGGGTGGCTCGTGGAGATGCCACCCCCGCGGGACTCGGCGGCAGGTTCAAGTGTGATGAATCCGCCGGGACGCCGCGTGTAGCAGCGCGACGCCGACCGACTACAAAGCAGTTTCGATTACCGAACGAACGAAATTATCTCGCCTTTGGTCTGTACACTTGGACAGAGTAGAATACGAATAGAAACTTATACCGGAATTTGTAACATACCATCATTTTAAATAAAAATAAATATATTATCACGCCTTCTACCCATTACTAGGTGTGGCACTCTGCCGAAGCAGATCTCGGTAAGTGATATATTTTGCGCGTGAAGTGCGGTTACCAGTCGTCACATCACGGCCCCCAAAGATGTTAGAGGTGGAGGAGCCATCATTTTGTTATATTTGTTATCGGCAGAGCATAAGATCTTCTAGACAATCAAAAAATGGTATTATTTATCAGTATTTTTTTTTAATATTAAAACTTATTCTGGGAGAAGCTCGCTTGTTTATTGTACATCGTAACAAACTTAACCAAATAATCTAAGACGAAAATTAATATTTTTGACGTTTGAAATACAGTGAGAAAAATTAATATAATTGGATAAAGTTTGATCATTGAAAAAATAGTGTATATAACTCGTGTTGTAAGCTTTCTATTCGTACAATAAAGTGGCATTTTTAACACTAGTTGCCTAATACCAGTGTCTTTAAACCATGTGTGACGAGCTTAAGAGTACGACGCGAAGCGGAGTGCTTTTAATGGCACCAGTGCTTTAGATAAAGACAACTACTCTTTTTAAATCTAAAGAATATTTCAGTTTTCATTCAAATTAAAAATTATAATTTACACAACTGTACAAAATAGTTATTTATGTAACAAGGGTCAGAAACGCTAATTTCACCCGTGATACATACATGCACAACAAAAAAAACATTTAATTTTATATTTAAAAGATAAAAACAGATACACTTATATGTCAAATTGACATTTTGCAAATTAAGTATTCACAATATAATATGGGGTGGCTAGCTCCGTGGTATGAAGTCGGGTCCTCAGGATCCACAGGCCAACTCGAAACCACTGAGCCATTACACTATTAAATTAATAAACATAAATAAATAATTGTAATTAAGACAAACTATAGGTGGGGAACTATTTTACCATTGGATGGCATATTTAAATTAGGCAGTAATAAAGGAATTTTTCGAGATAATATTTTCAACCCTACATTGGGGTGGCTAGCTCAGTGGTATGAAGTCGACATGTGGATCCTGAGAACCCTGGTTCGATTCCCACAGGTGACAAACAATTTTCATAATTTCAAAAACTACCCCTGTGGCTCCTGCATCAGTAAAATCTTTGGGGGGCCGTGATTTGACGACTGATAACCGCGCTTCACGCGCAAAATATATCACTTACCGAGATCTGCTTCGGTAGAGTACCACACCCAGTAATGGGTAGAAGGCGTGATGGTATATTAAGTATTCACAATAAACAAAAATTGTCATTTTGCTTATGTAACCATCGGAAATAATTTTTTATGGCCCTAGGGTCAAAAAGACTTGTTTAGCCCGCTTTTCACGGCTAAGTATTCACAATAAACAAAAATTGTCATTTTGCTTTTGTAACCTCAGGAAATAATTTTTTATGGCCCTAGGGTCAAAAAGACTTGTTTAAGCCCGCTTTTCACGGCTAAGTATTCACAATAAACAAAAATTGTCATTTTGCTTTTGTAACCTTAGGAAATAATTTTTTATGGCCCTAGGGTCAAAAAGACTTGTTTAAGCCCGCTTTTCACGGCTAAGTATTCACAATAAACAAAAATTGTCATTTTGCTTATGTAACCATAGGAAATAATTTTTTATGGCCCTAGGGTCAAAAAGACTTGTTTAGCCCGCTTTTCACGGCTAAGTATTCACAATAAACAAAAATTGTCATTTTGCTTATGTAACCTTAGGAAATAATTTTTTATGACCCTAGGGTCAAAAAGACTTGTTTAAGCCCGCTTTTCACGGCTAAGTATTCACAATAAACAAAAATTGTCATTTTGCTTTTGTAACCTTAGGAAATAATTTTTTATGGCCCTAGGGTCAAAAAGACTTGTTTAAGCCCGCTTTTCACGGCTAAGTATTCACAATAAACAAAAATTGTCATTTTGCTTTTGTAACCTTAGGAAATAATTTTTTATGACCCTAGGGTCAAAAAGACTTGTTTAAGCCCGCTTTTCACGGCTAAGTATTCACAATAAACAAAAATTGTCATTTTGCTTTTGTAACCTTAGGAAATAATTTTTTATGGCCCTAGGGTCAAAAAGACTTGTTTAAGCCCGCTTTTCACGGCTAAGTATTCACAATAAACAAAAATTGTCATTTTGCTTATGTAACCTTAGGAAATAATTTTTTATGACCCTAGGGTCAAAAAGACTTGTTTAAGCCCGCTTTTCACGGCTAAGTATTCACAATAAACAAAAATTGTTATTTTGCTTTTGTAACCTTAGGAAATAATTTTTTATGACCCTAGGGTCAAAAAGACTTGTTTAAGCCCGCTTTTCACGGCTAAAACACATGAATTTCGGCCCAGTTATGCATAAAAAGATTCTCTTTGACACGTTTCTATATCAATGAAAACAAGTATGAAAGAACACATTCTGTGTTTTCTTTGGCGTGGTGTACCCGATGTCGGACGGAAGGTAGCATATATTGTAGATGCGTGCGGGAGTGTTCGGGTTTTAATGGTCCCCGTGAGTGGTTCTCGACACTCTTTGGATTAAGTAAGATAGAAGTAAATCTCTGGCGCCGGGTTCAACTCCACCGCAGTGTTACACGTTTGTTTCGGGTTCCACCAATCGCATCACATCGCCGCTGATAGGTTTTCAACTAATGAAACACTTATGGGTTTGTTCGACACACATGCTAGGTGATTGAATCTCGAAAGGTATTTTCACGAAAAGAGCAAACTATCATTAGTTTTATTTCGTTCGAATGCCACAATTTACTGAGGCATACGTAACTATATTTTTACAATACTTATATTGTAAGTTACCTATTTATTAATGACAAAATTTAAATACAGTGGAACTTTTATTGCACAGCGGTTTCCATGGTTATATCAGGACTTTAATATATACTTACTGTCCTCCGTGAACAGTAAGTAAATATTACATATCCTGTTTATTTTAACAACAATTTGACAGCTGTCAATTTTGAAACCTATTTTTCCTTTCCTTCTATTTGTGCAAATATTGTAAAAAATAACTTACTAAACTCGAACTGTAAGTGATTTTTTTTAGGTTGCAAATGTTTATGAAATCTCGATCCTTCGGGCCTCGATTTCTCAAACTAAATTCTTGACCTAAAAACTGTCACTTACAGTTCATGGTACGTAATATACTATTTTCTACGACCGAGCAGTATATGTATGTATAATACAGAGTGATTAAAAGGAATTGTTTCAGTTGGCAATAAAAAAACACTACTTGAAATTGGTAAGCCTGATATATAAATTTATTTCCTGTTATTGACAGTGACATTTGAAAATTTAAATAATAATAATAATCTAAAGTATTTCTATTATTCAAAAAGTCAAAATCCTATTAGCTATCAGATTATTCCGGACATAACCTATTTGTATTTATTAGACATGTCAAATAGTATTTCCGCCTTTACCAGGCATAGTACCAACTGTGGAATAAAAAGATTTCCAGAACTGTATTGCCTACTGAAACAATTCATTTTTATCTGTATGTATGTACGTTTCATTTCTAAGAACAATCATCTTTTGTTTTAAAAAGATTATTATTCAAATATCAATTTCAAACATTTTATACTAATTTTAATTTGGAAAATAATAAAAATGAACTAGACTTTAGCAACAGGTGACATTTCTTTAAAACCCTCAGGTTTATATTTTGCATAAAAGTAAAATCTAAGAAAATATAAATGTTAGAATGAATAGAAAGTTCTGAAAGCTGAAACTAGTGTCGGGTAAATGTTTAAAACGCTGAAACCTCAGACGGGTTTTAAATTGCGAAATTATTTATCACTCTTAGAACTAGTTTTATTATTCGTGTTCTGCGTGTAGGATGTCCGCCAACGAGGATGATTTATCGCACGTTCCTTCACCATGCCGCACCACCCACAGTCCGAGCACAGCCAACTGATTTATAGCTAGTTATGAACATTAAATTAAAATAGAGCAATAGTCAACCTGCATTTTACAATCGCGAACATCTCAGAGAAAAATTTCCAAAGATATTTTAACTGAAATTTTGGTCACTGTTCTGTTTAACACATTAGCGCCTACTCTACACGTTTGAATACAGTGAAATCGAAAGGGCACTCCTCATAAATTTAAGTATAAGGACTTATACATTGTTTATACACTTTTGATAGATGTTTCTATAGTATTCTGTAGCAAAATGTTTTTTTACTTCGCATACATGGAGCAAAATGAACCAAATTATATTTATATATTTTTGTCTATTTCACTATTCTTATTATAAACGCATTGAAACCCCGTCGTTAGGAAGATCTATAAGTGCACTGTTTTTCCTCTTCAATAGCGCTACAGCCCGAATCGGGCCTGGGCCTACCGGGCACATCGAGCCGCAGTTTTTACGCTGCCGTACTTCCGATTTCCGTAGTCGATGTTACTTTTTAAGGCATATGTATAAGTGACTATCTTATAGCGCCCGAGTATGATTAATACAAGTAACTGTATTTTTTATTTAACGACAAATCATACGGATTCGAACTGATCAACCTAGGTTCGGGTGACGTCACAGTATGTTAAGAGATATGCATTAACACGCTCACCCACTGCGCCCGTAAACAAAAGCAAAAATGAACCAAATTATATTTATATGGGGTAATGGCTCAGTGGTATCCGAGTCGGCCTGTGGATCCTAAGAACCCTAGTTCAATTCCCACAGCCGACAAAAACATTTTCACCAATTTAAAATTACCCCTGTGGCTCCTCCACCACTAACATCTTTGGGGACCGTGATTTGACGGCTGGTAACCGCACTTCACGCGCATAAGTATCACTTATCGAGATCTGCTTCGGCAGAGTGCCACACTCAGTAATGGGTAAAAGGCGTGATGATATATTTATTTATTTTTGTCTATATCACTATTCTTATAAGACTATAAATGCATTGAAAAAACGTCGTTAAGGAGATCTATAAGAGCACTATTTTTAGCGCTTTTTATTTACTGGAAGTAGTATAAATGCTTTTAAATATAACGAATGAATGACATATAACCTCAAAATTTTAAAATGTTGGTGTCGAAATATTAATTTTAATTATGGATGTGTTGTCCTTTTTTTAGGTGACGGGATTAAGAAGAAATTGCTATAATCAGATAAAATTCACAATATGCACAATACAGAAAAAAATATTGATTAATTTTCGAAAAATATGAAATTACAATTGTTTGTTTTTTGAGAAAAGCTATCAATACAACTGATAAAAAACACCAAGTTATATTTTTGACAAGTATTTATTTATTTATTTGTTACTCTGCACAACAGGAAATAAATCCCAATTACAGTACAGGGGACCTACAGCTTATAGTGGACTCCGAACCACTCAGACACAGTAGTATTTTTTGGATATATGTAGAAGTCAGTGAGATTTGAACGCACGACCTCTTGCTTGCTAATTAAGAAACACAAGTGTTACCTCGCTTTTATCCACTGAGCTACGATCGCCTGTAATGAAGACATTTTTATAAAAATGAAACTTATAAATCTATATAATAACTCAGTAATGGGGCAGTAACATTGACGATCAGTGGTGTACCTAGAACTTTTGCCGCCCAGGGCGGTCTCCAATTTGCCGCCCTTTCTAAGTCAATCAAATCGTGGTTTTTATAAATTAAAAAAATAAATATAAAATAAATACATCATCACGACTTTTACCCATTACTGGATGTGGCGCTCTGCCGAAGAAAATCTAGGTAAGTGATATATTTATGTACGTGAAGTGCGGTTACCAGCGGTCAAATCGCGGCCTCCAATAGATATAGTATAATTTATTTAAAATCTAACAATTATAAAATTATCTCAATAGAAAAAAATAAATAAATAATACGCTTCATAAGGCCTATTATCGCACTCGTCCTTTGTAAAAGTCACCGCGGGGCAGCTCGTTTCCAAACTTGGTCTGGTGCGTTAAAAGATTGCCTTATGAAACCAGTTCTTTAACTATGTATGTATATAATTAATTAAAAAATGAAAATATAGTAGGATCTTTTGTGTAACTGAATATAATTTCCAAGTATTTAAAACAATAATAAAAAAGAACAGTCACCTACTATCATACGCTCTTCATTATTAGATCGTCTCGTATAATTAAATAACACTCTCATTCCATTGCAAACTGATCCTTATATTCCATTTCTCCAGGTCTGAAAATTGCTCAACACAAAGTACACTTTGCACATTTGCGACCTTAACGAACCTGCCCTTATTGTACTGTTTATTAAGGGTGGGTATCGCTTGTAGGGTTGTCGCAGCAGGCGGTCGATTCTCAGCCCGGGTGGAATCATTTAACCCGTTCGCGAGGAGATGAGACGACGACTCGTCCTCATTTTCGGGCCGTTTGAAGGTTGCACCATGCCGCAACATTACGTTATGTTCTTACGTTACGCTACGTGATGCTGCGTTGAATCTTGTGTCACGTTAAGATTATGATGTGCTTTCAATGTTCTTATTTTAAAATGGAAACCAAATAAATAAATATTCATCACGTCTTTTACCCATTACTGGGTGTGGTACTCTGCCGTAGTAGATCTCGGTAAGTGATATATTTATGGCGTGCGGTTACCAACCGTCAAATCATGACTCTTAAAATGTAGTTGATATTATATAAATTTGTTATTTTATTTAACAAAGCGTAGTTTGCCATAAATATTGGATGAGTTTGGCGTATGAACCGTTAAATTAGAGTGTAGTAAACCACTCGTTTAAAATGAAAACCAGCGTTGCGGTTATACCACGCATCGTTTACCCTTCAACAACTGAAAACAAAGTCGGGAGCAAACAAAATTTAAATTTTGTATCAAGCGTTTGATGGTTAATGCAGAGTCCGGGGCGCCGGGGCTCCGGGACTTCGGTTACTGATCCGGACTGAGTGAAATCACACCGCTGAGCTGTGGCCGGCAGTGGTACAGAGCTTCTGTCTGGCTTTAATTACAACTAGTGAAGCACATTGTGTATTAAGGTTTCTGCTAATTAAGAATTAATATTTCTGTATGACATCAAATTGTTTTACTATTTTCTTTCTTGTCTTGTGAAAGGAACTAATTCTTTTTGTATTTTACAGGAAGAATAGTTTCTTTTCCACATCTTTTCCAAAAAGTAAACTTTAACTCGCCGATCGTCCAATATCATACCATGGATTTTATCGACGATTTCTGGCGTTGTAACCTCAATTGGACGACCAGAACGTTCGGTGTCCTTTGTGGTCATACGACTACTACCACAACGAAAATCAGTAAACCACTTGTGAATCGTTCCAATCGATGGTGAGGAGTTCCCATAATGTTTAACAAGCGATGCTTTGGTTTGCGTAATGTTTTTTCCACGCAAGAAATAATGTTTAATCAAGATGCGAAATTCACTTTTTTCCATGTTTTCAAAAATCTTCAAGGTTGCTTGCTTTCGATGGGTGTCAAAACAGAACTGAATGACATATCAGTCTGAAAATTTTAATGCGTTCTAGTTAAAGATGGTACATCACAAATGTCACATGAGTTTTGCGATTGTGGCGCCATCTGTTTTATTTTTCAGGGACTTTTCACCCTGCCCTCGTATAATACTATATTCATTCGTTCATGATATGTCACCTACTTGCTCAGTGAGATTAGAAAGCACGTCCTCCTGCTTGCTAATTAAGAAACGCAAGTTTTACCTTTCGTTTTATCCTTTTGACTAGTACGATTGCCTGTAAATATTTAAAAATAACGAAAATAATTCTGGACGTAATGTAAATAAAAGAACAACATTAATGGAGTAAATTCACTTGTTATTTTCTGATAGACGTGTACACTTCTTTTAGTTGACACGTACTTAATGCATATAATCACGGTACTTTAAATGCATAGAAAAATTTCAAGACTGGAGACTCAACTGCGTTGCGTTGATAAATGAAGCACCCTGAACCGCAAGTGTTGAGGGTAAATGAAAGGTTCATTTAATCACCCCGCGCGGACAAGGGTTGCCGACCAACCCTGCGAGAAGTCCCTAGACTAGCCCTGACGAAAAGATGACGATTTGTCAAAGAAAGAGAATATTACGAGGGTAGGGTGAAATGTCCCTGAAAAATAAAATAGATTCGCAAATCTCATGTGACATTTGTGATGTACCATCTTTAACTAGAACCGTTGATTGACTAATAAACTATATAATAGCTCAGTGGTATGAAGTCGGCCTGTGGATCCTGAGATCCCTGGTTCGAATCCCACAGGCGACAAATTTTCATAATTTGAAAAAGCTATCCCTGTGGCTCCTCCACCACTAACATGTTTGGGGGCCGTGATTTGACGACTGGTAACCGCATTTCACGCGCAAAATATATCACTTACTGAGATCTGCTTCAGCAGAGTGCCACACCCAGTAATGGGTAGAAGGCGTGATGATATATTTATTTTATTTATTTATAGGGTGTCCGTTATTTTTGCAAAGTCGGAAATTTGATGCTCGCATCCCCCAAAAACTACTCAAAATAAATTTTTAAAAATTGAGCCTAAATCCCAGGTCCGTCAAATGACGTTAAAACGTGCCACCAGAGGGCTAAATATTTGCATGTAGTTTAAATGGGGAAATTGCTTTTTCCGGTACTTTTATGTCTAACTTTTTACGATTTAGACCTAAAAATATTTCAAGTTCCGAAAGCTTATGAAATAAGCTTTCGAGCTGAGTAAAATGACAGCTAATTGACAGTTGTCAAATGTCAGTTTTTAACAAAAAATACAAATTTAGCCTTGAAAAACTAACTAAAATCTCGAAAAACCGGTAAAATGAAGGAAAACCATTTAGATTCATTTGTTGACAGCTTTATTGACAACTGTCAATAATAAAAATGTCAATTCTGACATCAGATTCTGATTGAGCGAAGTCAAAACCATAAGACTACCAAGTTTGAGAAAGGCAAACATATAATAACGTCTTTGCCGTTTTTTTTGCAACAAACTTCTGATTATTCAAATTGACGCTACGCCGTTGTTTTTTGTCCAAATAACTTGAATTTTAGTCTGCCTAAAAGCTTATTTCATAAGCTTTCTGACAATTATCTTGAAATATTTTTAGGTCTAAATCGTAAAAAGTTAGACATAAAAGTACCGGGAAAAGCAATTTCTCCATTTAAACTACGTGCAAATATTTAGCCCTCTGGTCATTTGACGGGCCTGGGATTTAGGTTCAATTTTTAAAAATTTATTTTTAATAGTTTTAGAGGGTGCGAGCATAAAATTTCCGACTTTGCCAAAATAACGGACACCCTACTGTATAATCAAGGCTAGAACGCATTAAAATTTTCAGACTGATATGTCATTCAGTGCTGTTTTGACACCCATCGAAAGCAAGCAACCTTGAAGATTTTTGAAAACATGGAAAAAAGTGAATTTCGCGTCTTGATTAAACATTATTTCTTGCGTGGAAAAAATATTACGCAAATCAAAGCATCGCTTGTTATACATTATGGAGACTCTTCACCATCGATTGGAACGATTCACAAGTGGTTTACTGATTTTCGTTGTGGTAGTATGACCACAAAGGACGCCGAACGTTCTGGTCGTCCAATGAAGGTTACAACGCCAGAAATCGTCGATAAAATCCATGGTATGATATTGGACGATCGGCGGGTTAAAGTGCACGAGGGTGCTGAGGCTATGAGCATCTCAACCGAACGGGTACGGAACATTTTGCATAAATTTTTGGATATGAGAAAGCTATCTGCCAGATGGGTGCTGCATTTGCTCGCTGTTGACAACAAGCGCGACCGTGTGACAAGTTCAAAGGAGTGTTTGGCGATGTTCAAGCGCAATAAGAAGGACTTTTTTCTCCAGATTTGGCCCTCTGCGATTTTTATCTATTTCCAAACTTGAAGAAATGGCTCAGCGGAAAGAGATTTAGCTCCAACGATGAGGTCATCGCTGAGATAAACGCCTATTTTGAAGGATTGCCAAAATAGTATTATTTGGAAAGGATCGAAAAATTAGAAAAACGTTGGACGAAGTGTATCAAGCTACAAGGAGATTATGTTGAGAAATAAAATATGTTTTAACCAAATAAATATTTTCATGTTTCATTTTTCAGGGACTTTTCAGCCTGCCCTCATATAAAACCAACGAAGAGTTGGAGAAATTTTAGTTTGAAATTAGTTGTTTTTAGTTTTGTTCCATGCGGTAGTTGTTTCATTTATATTAATTATTATATGTAGTCAAATACATTTTCGCTAATTAAACTGCGGAAAATGTTACGAACTAATGTTCAAAAAACATTACATGAATAATTAATGTTCATTACATTGTTGTAAAAAAGGATATATTAATTATGCATTGATTTAGTTTTATTGAGAATTTTAGTAATAATGTGTTGATTTTACACTTCTGGTATTTGACAATAGTTATTACTGTGACTGTCATAATTATTAAATAGCAGCTTTTTATTTTTCCAAATAAATTGATGTTTGCCATGAAACTTTGTTACCTAACAATTTAGTAAAAAAAAAACTGTTTAATTATTACAATAAAATTATGGGGTAATGGCTCAGTGGTATCGAGTCGGCCTGCGGATCACAAGAACAATGGTTCGATCTCCACAGACGACAAACATATTCACCAGGGTGGATAAAATCGATTTTTTTTATTTAAATCGGATTTTTTTGATTTAAATTAGATTTTTTTAATTATTTTTTTAAAAACGGGTATTTTGAATTAAATTTTTAAATATTAGCTGTATTCCATTTGCCACTTGGTTCAATTAAATCAGTTCAGATAAATTAGACAACATGACTAAATGAACTGAATTAAGTAAATGGATGCACTTATTGCAGTGATTTACTTCAAAATAAATTATAATCAGTAATTCTAGTACTGGAAATAAAGTCAACAATGTAATACAGCGAAATAAAGAAGTGATCTGGTTCAGTAAATGTAAGTTAGATCTGATCAAAATGGCAAATGGAATACGCCTAATATGTATTGTGTAATGTATTCAAAAGAAATTTTGAACAACGTTTCAAGTGTTGAATGGTAGATGTCCCAAAAAGATGAATTAGGACCAAATAAAGATATAATATTGAAAATTATAAAATCAATTTTATGCGCCACTTAGTCTTCAGCTTGTGTTGAGCGAGTTTTTTCATCATTTGGACTTGTGCATTCAAAATTGAGAAACCGACTAGGAACTGAAAAGGCTAGAAAACAGGTCTTTTTATTTAAATATTTTAATAATAATGCACCACTTAATGATTAAACGTTTCTACTTTTTTTTTTTGTTATTTGAATTGTAATATTTTCATATTGTAATATTTATGTTTCATTATAACATGTTTTTATTTTTTTACTGTGATTTTCTTTGTATTTTTAATTGAATAAATACATATACAATAATAAAAATTATCCATTTTTGTTTAAATTATTAAATTTAATGTAACTTGATTTAAATCAATGATTTAAAAAAAAATCACTTGATTTAAATCATGATTTAAATCATGATTTAAATCTCTCAACCCTGATTTTTACTAAATTAAAATTACCCCTGTGACTCCGCCTTTACTAACATCTTTGGTGGTCGTGATTTGACGGCTGGTAACCGCACTCCACGCGCATAAATATATCACTTACCGAGATCTGCTTCGACAGAGCGCCACACCCAGTAACGGATAAAAGGCTTGATGATATATTTATATTTATTACGACACTGTAGGTGGAGCGATTTTATTTTTAAACTGTTTTTTTTTTTATAATCTCTTTGTATATGAGTATATATCTGGCAGTACGGTGGTGTGGATAGCGTTACGGCATTCGAATTCGAAGATCCCGAGTTCAAATCCCACTCAAGGTAAAGATATATGAACTATTATATTACGGCTCGGTGAGTCCGGACCCTGTACTGTAATTGGGATTAAGTTCCTGTTGTACTGAGTAGCATAAATAAATAAATGAGCATCGAAATAAATATATCCAGAAAGTTTTCATTTTCTCTCCAGAGTCAACACTAGTAGAATCGCACCATAAAAGATTTTTTGAGGTCAGAAAGTTAGAATCCCATCCCTTATATTCCATTCCTGCCTACCCTGCAGCTGCAACAATTCAGGGTGGCAGGAGCCGGAGCAAGAACCCTGGATCTTCTCCAGCACTGCCATCTGGCGGTCAGTGTGTGAACGTGTGTTTGAGGCTGGGAGCGACTCATTTCTCTCTGGAGCCGCTGCCCCATATCCGATGCATTACGACGCCTCCGAACCAAATTTATCACTTTTATGTCGACGAGTTTTTCACTCCAAACGATTTCGTGGTCTTTTGTTGATGACCTCTGTCCGCATTTCCACAGAAATCATTTCTTTGCAAATTGAAAATTTACTTCCTCTTTTTGTGCAATTCGTTATGGAGATGTTTTTCTGAGACATTATTTTACTTTCTTTGTTAGTTTTGCACAGTTTTATATCTTTTTTTAAATAAAAATTAAACTTCTAACTTTATATATCGTTCAGTGAGAGATTACAGAGAAGTTGGACAGAACGTGTTTCATTTTGATTTTTATTGGCTGATCAGGACGTTCAAATTTTTATTTATTTATTTATTTATTTATTTGTTACTCTGCACAACAGGAAGTACTCGTAAATCCCAATTACAGTACAGGGGACCTACAGCTTATAGTGGAATCCGAACCACTCAGACACAATCGTATTTTTTTTATTTAAGTAGAAGTCAGTGAGATTTGAACGCACGACCTCTTGTTTGCTAATTAAGAAACGTAAGTTTTACCTCGCTTTTATCCACTGAGCTACGATTGCCCGTAATGAAGACATTTTTATAAAAATGAAACTTATAAATCTATATAATAACTCAGTAATGGGGCAGTAACATTGACGATCAGTGGCGTACCTAGAACTTTTGCCGCCCAGGGCGGTCTCCAATTTGCCGCCCTTTCTAAGTCAATCAAATCGTGGTTTTTATAAATTAAAAAAATAAATATAAAATAAATACATCATCACGACTTTTACCCATTACTGGATGTGGCGCTCTGCCGAAGAAAATCTCGGTAAGTGATATATTTATGTACGTGAAGTGCGGTTACCAGCCGTCAAATCGCGGCCTCCAAAGATGTTAGTGCTGGGGAAGCCACAGGGGTAATTTTAATTTGGTGAAAATTGTTTGTCGGCTGTGGGAATCGAAACGGGGTCCTCAGGATCCACAGGTCAACTCAAAACCACTGAGCCATTACCCCGTTAAATTAATAAACATAAATAAATGATTGTAATTCAGACAAACTATAGGTGGGGAACTTTTTTACCATTGGATGGCATATTTAAATTAGGCAGTAATAAAGGAATTTTTCGAGATAATATTTTCAATCTTACAGTGACTTGACGATAAAGAAAAATATTCGAAATCATATAGTAATTCATAATTCGTAGAAATCAAATTATAAAGTGAAAAAGTTGTTTTTTACAACTAAAATTAAATATAAAATATGCCGCCCCAAAATATGTGCCGCCCGGTGCGAAAATACAAAATACATACAAATATATATATATATATATATATATATATATATTCCACACAAAAATTACAGAATTGTTTGTCAGAATGATATGTTTCCCTTAAAAAAGGCAAAATTCCTCCCACCTATGAAACTTTTCTAGATCCGCCTTCATAGATCACTCCATATAAACTCATTCATCTATTACACTCGAAGTCATTATCACACAACAAACCTTCAATCACATCATTCCCTTTCACCTACCATTCATTTTCTTTCCTCAACGTACATAACGCATGCATAAAAAATCTCAAATTACTCACGTTTACTCCTAACAACGAATCTATTAACAAAACTAACAACGAATCTACAAGATTAGAAAAGATGAAAGCGATAGTCTGCACTTATATATGAAAGAAAAGACCACACAATGCAGCAACTGAAAATGAAACAAAAAGATTTATAAAATTTGACATATTTTCTATATATATATATATATACGTCGAAGTTACAACTTAATTCATATTTTTACCGCTGGAATGCCTCTTTATGGCGCGTAAGAAAGTTGTAAATCCAATAGTCCAGAGACTGACTGCTCGCTATAATTTGTTCCCTTTTTGTTTTTTTTTGTCGCGATTTCGTTTCATTGTCGGTTTGGTTTTCGGGCACGGAATGAAAGCAATACACAGGTGGCGTGCCGTGCACAACTACCCCCACCCCACCGCTTCACGTTATATATGTATAAAGAAAGGCAACACAAAAGCGAAAAGACAAAAAGACTAATAATATGAAACCCAAGAGGAAAATAAAGTGAAATACGACAATAAAGAACAGAACTACGTGATACTGAATCTGGCGAAACAAAAGTTAATTCAAGTGTATGGCCTCCAAATATTTCCACCCTGTAAAAAATTCATTTCCTGGAAGCACCACGTTCACGCGTCACGTGTCACGCACGGAGATTCCCCACGCGCACTACTGTGTTATATTTACATTTAATCTGAATCAAAACCTAGTCGGATGTAATGAAAATCAAACAGAAATTTTGTAAAATAGTATTTGCTCAAAGAGAAAAAAATAATCTATCTCCAATAATACTTTGCCTAGTTTATAAAAGTGGACTGAAACGAAAATGCGGCCTTATGCCGGTCACACCAGTTGAAACTCCGCGTTTTGTAAAAACTGGTAAAAAACCGATAGATTTATTAGAAATAGGTGACATATATACATGGTCCATTTAACTTGACTTGTTCAAATATCTTGCAAATTAAGCCCTTAACAACAAACTTTCATGAACAAAAATTTAACCCCATTTTGAGGGGGCCATTCGATCTTGTTAACTTTTTTTACCCCCCACTCCTCAGGGGGTCGGAGAGAGGGTAAACTTAGATATTTTAAATAGGAACCCTATTTTTTATTACAGATTCGGAATCTCCATAAAAAAATATGAAGGTTTAATCTGATAATTTTTTTCATATTATTGATAGATGGCGCTGTAATCGGGTGATCCATTTAACTAGACTTGTTCAAATATCTTGCAAATAAAAGTTTGTTGTTAAGGGCTTAATTTGCAAGATATTTGAACAAGTCAAGTTAAATGGACCACCCTGTAGAATCGGTGTTCCTGACAGTCAGAAACAAATATGAAGTCGGCCTGTGGATCCTGAGAACCCTGGTTCGATTCCTACAGGCGACAAACAATTTTCATAATTTCAAAAGCTACCCCTGTGGCTCCTCCACCACTAACATCTTTGAGGGCCGTGATTTGACGACTGGTAACCGCACTTCACGTACAAAATATATCACTTACCGAGATCTGCTTCGGCAGAGTGCCACACCTAGTAATGGGTAGAAGGCGTGATGATGTATTTATTTTATTTTTTTTAATAAAATAAAAAAGCGTAACAATGAAAGAAGTAACAATGACTCATATCATTCCAATTGTTACTTCTTTCATTGTTACAGTTAGATTTCTACAAAAAATCGTAGGTGTCGCCGCACTTAACAGTTTCTCTCTGTCAATGCCGACTTAGTCGGAGTCTAGGAGAACAAAAGTTGCATAGACACACACTAAGTTAAAAGAAAGTTCGGTTGTCGCCTTCAACTTGCCAGCGGTGCCGTGGTGTAGCGGTTATCACGTCTGACTAGCAATTAGACTGTCCCTGGTTCGAATCCAGGCGGCATCCGAATTTTCTTTAACTTTAATAGATTAAAAAAGCGTAGTTTTGTTAACCCTAAATTAATAAAGAGTAAGACTGGAAGATAAATATAAACAATTCACAATAAATGAACGCAATTTAAATCGTCTTAAAGTGAAAGAAGTCTTTTTGTCAAAGATAAATACAGTCATTATAAAGAGATAAAATAAATTGACTTTGAGCGCGCTCGCGTTCCATCATCTATGTTTGTGAAAGTGTTAGGTAGTTGGAATAAGATGGCAACAGTGGAATGATTTTATCTTGAAATTCGCGAAAAGTTTCTACATAAAAAAACTCGTAACAACGGCGCAATATGTATATAGGATATAAGTATTTGAACGTGCAAACTTTTAATAGAGTTTTATGCAAATAATGGCAAACGCAGCGTACACGAATTTTGCTTTAAAATGAACATTTTCATCGTCGATTACTTTCATTCACTATTTTCATATCCTTACTCATATTTTTTCACTTACTAAACTTTATAGGAAGCAGGACTATAATTACGGATGCCAGACAGATAGATTAATGCTGGATTACAAGCAGTGCCGGATTTACGTGACATGGGGCCCTAGGCTGAATACATAGAATGGCCCCCTCTCTGTTGCCGTGAAAATAAAAAGTAAAATAAAACTATAAGAGTAAGATTAAAATAACATGTGTTTTATTATAAATACAATATCTGCGACGCAATTAAAACATCTTTCTTCGCACTTTTTGCTTAACGAAATCTTCAATGACCTGTATATAATTATAATTACAATGATTAATTCTCCATTAATATTGATTAGTTTTTTCGTTCATAGTTTCTCTGTTAAATTTATTGACGTATTAGTAAAATTTAAATTTACTAAAATGTTCAAAACTAGTTTAACTCCAGTGCGGGGCCCCCCGAGCTCGGGGCCCTAGGCTGGAGCCTTTTCAGCCTAATGGTAAATCCGGCACTGGTTACAAGAAAAAAAATGGTGGTGCTAGCTCAGTGGTCGGCCTGTGGATCCTGAGAACCCCGATTCCCACAGGCGACAAACAATATAAGGCAATCTGTTAACACACCCGTCCTTTGTAAAACTCGTCGTGGAGTGGCTCGTTTTCCAAATTTGGACTCGTGCGTTAATAGACCTTATGGAACGTGTTCTTTATACAATTTTTTCAATTGAAGTAGTTTTATAATTCTGTTTGATTTAAAACACTGCGACTTGTCAAAAATATAAATAGGTGTTTTTTGACTATTAATCAAGATTTTTTCTATATTGTGAATCTGGTTGTGCATTTTGTCTGATTATAGCATATTATTTCTACGCCGACAATTTACAATCTTCAGGTTATATGTTATTCATCTGTCAGATTTAAAAGAATTGATACCACTCATACAAAGTAAAAAACGTCGATAACAGTGCGCTTATACAGGCTGATCAAAAGGAATTATTATAAATAACAAAAAATTGGAAAAAATTTTCCATCACTTGTCTCGTAATTCCACAGAGGTTTTACAGCACGTTTGCATCAACTTCTCAGGTCATCAACAAACGGCTGGTCAGTTCAGCTTTAACCATAGACGCGTTTCGTCCTTCCGGACTCATCAGTATGGTGCGATCATTTATCCAACTAGATCAACTAGGAAATAGTGGATTGTGATACCGACTTAGCTGAACTGACTGATGTTAACCTATCTACAACGGTAACATGACATGAGAGCTATGGAGCCACTCGTGGTGCCATCTACCGACAAATACAATACAATTCCAGAGATCTTTTTATTCCACAGTTGGCACAACGTCAGATAAAGGCGGAAATGCTATTTGACATTTCTAATAAATACAAATAGGTTATGTCAGGAGTCTGACAGCTAATAGAATTTAGACTTTTTAAGTAATAGAAATACTTTAGAAATAAATGTAATAATAAATGTACTCAAATTTAAATTTTAAATGTCACTGTCAACAACAGGAACTGAATTTATGTATCAGGCTTACCAATTTCAAGTAGTTTTTTATTGCCAACTGTAACAATTCCTTTTGATCACTCTGTAGATCACCTTAACCACGTGTTTAAAGTGTGTTTATAAACTTATAAGAACAAACACCAAAATATTTATTTATGTATACCACATTAAAATTAACTCTGTGGCTCTCCCTCCACTAACATCTTTGGGGGCCGTTATTTGACGCCTGGTAAGAACACATCATGCGCAAAATAAATCTGCTAAAGAAGAATGTCACAGCCAGTAATGGATTAGAAGGCGTGATATTTATTTTTTTATGGGGTAATGGCTCAGAGGTATCAAGTCGGACTATGGATCCCAAGAATCCTGGTTCGATCCCCACAGCCGACAAAACATTTTCATCAATTTAAAATTACCCCTGTGGCTTCCACTAACATGTTTGAGGGCCGTGATTTGACGGCTGGTAACTGCACTCTACGCGCATAAATATATCACATACCGAGATCTGCTTCGGCAGAGTGCCACACGCAGTAATGGGTAAAAGGCGTGATGATATATTTATTTATTTATATTTATTTTATTTAATATGAAATTTCGGGGCTAGAGATTTTATATTGGATGAGTTTAATGTTGGAAATCTTATATTAATTAATAATTAATTTGTAGCGAAGATGATTGAACGTAATGATGACGAAAGTGAACTCGAACACTTGTACAGAAGTAAAGATACGTATACGAGAGGAAAACGATGTTAGTTTCGCTATCGACAAAGTTATATCGCAAAGTTAAAATAGCACTTTGGCGATTTCTCATGAGAATACAACAATGTAAGATATAATCGACTTCTCTCCAAAGTTTGATTATCACTTCCAGAAATTTCAAATAGAATTTTAATCTTGCAACTACGCAGAATATTGACTTATTCGAAACTTATCAACGATAAAAACGAAATATGTTCGAATTTTGTTATTGAGTTATCATGGTTTAAAAAATGACGAAGTTTCCAAGTCATTTGACAATGGGCATATTTATTATTTACAAGGAGAAAAAAATAAGACAGTGCTTTAGATATTTTCCTTTCTTAAAATAGGGTCTTCCATAAATTTATTTTTATTTTTTGTCTTAACAAAATATTAGTTATTTATGTATCAAGGGTGAAAATAGGCGTTACTGGCCACATGTCAAATCCCTATGTTCAACTCTTACCAAGCAAGTCAAATAAAAAACAAAAAGATAAAAAAATAAATAAATAAATACATCATCACGCCTTCTACCCATTACTGGATGTGGTACTCTGCCGAAGCAGATCTCGGTAAGTGACATATTTTGCGCGTGAAGTGCGGTTACCAGTCGTGAAATCACGGCCCCCAAAGATGTTAGTGGTGGGAGAACCACAGGGGTACTTTTTTTAAATGGTGAAAATTGTTTGTCGTCGGTGGGAATCGAACCAGGGTACGCAGGATCCACAGGCCGACTTGATACCACTGAGCTAGCCACCCCATATTATATTTTTTATAAATAAATTAAAAAACTAAACTAGCAAATATAAAATTAAAAAGAAAAATAAAGAAATATGTGACAGTAAGCTTGTGGAGACCAACTGAAAGTGTATCTTTGTTTCAAGTTTGACATACTGTGATCAACGCCATCTCTTAGTAGTTGACTATCCTAATAGCAATTTTTCATATGACTATCTGTATCATCAATGTATTAAACCACAATACCATTACTGGAAATAATTAATATCTATCCTACATAGTTTATAAATTGTTAATGATTGTTACTAATAATAATAGTAGCAGCGCCACTGGTTCGAACATGGCTTCATTAGTTTTAAATAATAGATATTTGAGTAAATAAAGTCCAAGCATAAAATATAACTACACAAATATTAATAATGAACATAGTTAATTATTCATGGTAGATAATGAAGGAAATTATGGCTGGTGCTCAGAAACCACGCGGACATCATTTATTATTACTAATTAACACAACAATATTGAACAAAACACTACATCAACAATATACTAACATTTTCACCAAATTAAAATTACCCCTGTGGCTCCTCCGCCACTAACATCATTGAGGCCCGTGATATGACGGTTGGTAACCGCACTTCACGTACAAAAATATATCACCTACCGATATCTGCTTCGGCATAGTGCCACCCACACCCAGTAATGGGTAGAAAGCGTGATGATATATAGTTTTACCTTATTTTAACAGTAACAAAATAAATTGAATGAATGGTCTTCTCTACAAATTTATTTGAAACATTTTCCAATATTGGGAAGCAAAAATATCTGTATATTTTCAAGTAATAACGTTGTTTACAATAAATTTACTACTAATATTTAAAAGATATCGTTGTTTTCGTAATAGCATAATTCCAAAAAGTTCTGTTTATTAAAATTTAATCATTAGTAACGATAAACAAAACAACTGAACAACGGAGACAAGAACAAGATGAAAGTAATCAAAAACAAATATCAGGTGATTAGATTGAGGATTCAGTTGTTTGTCCAGAGCCATCTACGCAATTTTCCTAATGAATCCTCGCAGTAATTCGTTGGAAACAAGTGAGAACACATAATGGCTGCTGACTTTGATGGTCGGAGCAAAAGCAAGAGTGACAAAGAGGAGGAAATAACCTTGATGAAAGAGAAGAGAAAAGAAAACACATCCATTACTGATAGATAGCTTTCGTCGACGCATCTTCGATCTCACGAAGACGCGAAGAATCGAAGAAACCGGACTGACGCCAGCGGAGAAAGTGGAAACTACTGTCAGTTCAACCCTTATCTTTGTTTTGTTTAATGGGCGTTGAATGAGGGAGAAATGATAAGAACCACATCCGGTGTTTGACAAATCATAAATGATTATTTTTATTCATTTACTGATTTTAATTTTCAATATTTTGAATTTGCGAACGTTGTAATCTGTAAACTGTCTCCAAAATAAATAGTATTAATTATAAAAATACAGTGTCAGTTATTAATTTTAAATAATAATGAAATATAATTTTTCAAGATTATTCGCCTGCGGTTGGCAATTAACTTTTTTAATTAATTATTTTGTTATATTGTTTATTTTTCAATTTGAAAGTATTATATATAGATTTTTTAATCAATCAAATGAGTAATTTTAAAATTAAAAAATTATTATTATATAATTTGACATTACAAATCTGTTATAGTACATTAAAAGATGGGTAAATGAAGTGATTTATTTCTAATGCAACCTTGAAATAAAAGGTAACATTTCTATACGAGATTCTTTTTTGTTTCTAATGTCAATTTGCTCGACTGGTTTAGCTCTAAGCATAAAAAATGGAATACTTGAAAATAAAAGTATATCTATTAGTATTATTATTAGTAATATTTCTTTGTATAAAAAGTGAGGTATTTTCTTTTCTGAAGGAGTAGTATTATTTTCCGAGCCGAAGGTGAGGAATATAATGCACCTGAGGTATATATATATATATATATATATATATATATATATATATATATATATATATATATATATATAATTAAAAGAGAATTTGTAGTCGGTACTTGGTGGAACATAATGAATATAAGAAAATCAAACACACACTTGGTTTGTCCACTAAAATATTTATTTAAAACTTGTTACGTACGTTTCGAAGTGTCTGATGAGGTCCGAAAGGACGAAACATACGTAACAAGTTTTAAATAAATATTTTAGTGGACAAACCAAGTGTGTGTTTGATTTTCTTATATTCATTATGTTCCACCAAGTACCGACTACAAATTCTCTTTTAATTATATATATATATCATTTTTTTCACAACACTATTAGAAGGTAAAAATTAAAAGAATTAAATTATAAATTTAGATAAGAATATACAGAGTAATCAAAAGGAATTGTTACAGTTGGCAATAAAAAAACTACTTGAAATTGGTAAACCTGATGCATAAATTCATTTCCTGTTGTTGACAGTGACATTTAAAATTTAATTTGAGTACATTTATTATTACATTTATTTCTAAAGTATTTCTATTATTTAAAAAGTCAAAATTCTATTAGCTGTCAGACTCCTGACATAACCTATTTGTATTTATTAGAAATGTCAAATAGTATTTCCACCTTTACCTGGCGTAGTGCCAACTGTGGAATAAAAAGATCTCTGGAATTGTATTACCAACTATAACAATTCCTTTTGATCACCCTGTATTTTTCATACTGTTTTCCCTATATCGTATTCATTGACTTTTATCTCGGTAAATAATATGTGTAAAATTATCACAATTAAAAACGACAGTTACATAATAAAATGAATTAATCCCAATAATTCTGATCTACCCCATTCTTCTCAATTGGCATTTCCGTCAACACTTCAGTAGTCAAGTTCAAAGATCATTTCCTGACATTATGTGGGTGTATCTATCACCAGGACGCATCAATGGAAACGTCTTCATCAATATCACGCGTGACACTCCGTTCAGCTGCCGCCGTCGCGACGCCGCACAGAATCCGATCTCGAGATACGAGCGGCGGCGGCGGTGGCGACGATGCGGGCGAACTTCAAGATTCTAATCCTGAATGTCAAATTTATCATGTGATCGGCTCTCACATATATTTAGTGACGTTGAGGTAAGTTGGAGTCGGAAAGGTGGTAAGCCTGTCAGGGAAGGTATACTTCATGGTGATCAAGTGAAGTTTTAGGGGAATGTTAGTTTGATAGTTATGCAAATCTGCACTAGATTTTGTTTAACTTTGGGAATAAATTAAATTATTATAAGTTATTGATTAAAAGTTTCTGCTAAGGTTGAACCTTTTATAGTTTAAATTATTAAAGTACCAGGTGACAATAAATTATTGCAGTGGCGTACCTAGAGGGGGGCAGTGGATGCGGTCCGCACTGGGCGGCATTTTTTATATTTAGTTTTAGCTGTACAAAACAACTTGTTCACTTCATAAGTTTACTATTCGATTTCTACGAATTATGAATAACTAAATGATTTCGAATATTTTTCTTCATCGTCAAGTCAATGTAGGGTTGAAAATATTATTTCGAAAAATTCCTTTATTACTACCAAATTTAAATATGCCATCCATGTTTATTAATTTAATAGGGTAATGGCTCAGTGGCCTGTGGATCCTGAGAACCCCGGTTCGATTCCCACAGCCAACAAACAATTTTCACCAAATTAAAATTACCTCTGTGGCTCCCCCACCACTAACATATTTGGGGCCATGATTCGACGGCTGGTAACCGTATTTCACGTATATAAATATATCACTTGCCGATATCTGCTTCGGCAATAAAAAAGAAGTGTGTAAGCCCGCTTTTTAGGCCTAAAACACATAAATTTCGGCCCAGTTGTGCATAAACAAAATTAATTTTTCTTGCTGTGTAACGACACAAATTAGTTCTGAAAATAAAGAAAATTGCCTCAAAACTATCGATAGCCATAGAATTGAAACAAAATTAAACAAATGTAGGACAACATATTTTTTTTTATAAAAAAAAAGACAAATTGTCTATTGCAATGTGGAATTGAGTCTTAATAAATAAGAAATAATAGGAAAAAACTAATTTTCCATCACTTGTCTCATAATTCCACAAAGGTTTTACAGCACGTTTGCATCAACTTATCAGGTCATCAACAAACGGCTGGTCAGTTCAGCTTTAACCATAGACGCGTTTCGTCCTTTAGGTACTCATCAGAATGGTGCGATCATTTATCCAACTAGATCAAATAGGGACTAGTGGATTGTGATACCGTCTTAGGTTAACATCAGTCAGTTCAGCTAAGACGGTATCATAATCCACTATTCCCTAGTTGGTCTAGTTGGATAGTTGATCGCACCATACTGATGAGTCCCTAAAGGACGAAACGCGTCTATGGTTAAAGCTGAACTGACCAGCCGTTTGTTGATGACCTGATAAGTTGATGCAAACGTGCTGTAAAACCTTTGTGGAATTATGAGACAAGTGATGGAAAATTAGTTTTTTCCTATTATTTTTTTTTATATTATTACCTTATGTATTTTAACAGATAAAACGCCAAACATTTGTTTAATTTTGTTTCAATTCTATAGTTTTAAGGCAATTTTCGTCAAGTACAGATCTAATTTGTGCTGTTGCAAAAAAAAAAACTAGGGTAGCTAGCTCAGTGGTATCAAATCAGGCTGTGGGTCCTGAGAACTCTGGTTCGATTCCCACAGGCGACAAACAATTTTCATAATTTCAAAAGCTACCCCTGTGGCTCCTCCAAAACTAACATCTTTGGGGATCGTGATTTGACGACTGGTAACCGCACTTTACGCACAAAATATATCACTTACCGAGATCTGCTTCGACAGAGTGCAACACCCAGTAATGGGTAGAAGGAGTGATGATATATTTATTTTATTTTTTATACAAAGCATGCAAAAATAATTTTGAGTATTTATGTAGATACAGAATTGTCTAAAAACTAGAACGTGTTCGAGATAATTTGTGTGTTTACGTAGTATGTATTAAATAAATTGTATATTTCAAACGAATTGTTGTATGCTACTACATAGTTCAAATTGTTCCAAAAATTGTTCAAAATCTTGTTCAACATTTAGTGTAGTATAAAATGGGTTTTGTATTCTGATGTGTGACCTCGCGGATATAAATATGATAAAGCCGATAAAATATGTTGTAGTTTGGTTATAAAACCGATCATAAAATTGGTCTGAAACATAATTTATGAAGACATTAAATAAATCCATGTCCATGTTACGATTTTCTAAACGACTTTCTCAATAAAAAATCAAATTGTCCCTAGCAAATCTCTGTTTCGATTTGTAAGAACGAATAGAATTTTTACCCATATTCATTTCAGTAGTTTAAAATTTTGTCATTTAAAGAAAGTATTCCAGTATTGCAAATAAGCTTAAAACAAAATTTGCCTGGAAACAAATGAAAAGATAAAAAGTTTTCTTCGTAATTTATCTTGTTGTGAAAAATTCTTTTACAAAGTTAACAAATACGTTTTGTCGGGAACTACATTAACAACGAAAGAATATCGTTAAAACAAGCTAGAATTACTTTTTAAAACGAGAAGAATTTTTCACGGCGACAGCAACAAATCGACAAAAATTAAAACACATTCTTATCTTTAAACTTACAAAAATTTGTAGAACTAACATTAGGCACAACTAATTTTAAATAATTAATTTGTTTATCCTTAATTTTTTTTAAATAAGTCGAATTGAATATATTTTAAATATTGGTATTAATTGGATCACATGCTTAACGTGGTAATAAATTTGCAAAAAATTGAAACAACTTGTAGTTAAAATAAAATAAATATAAACTGGGTGTGGCACTCTGCCGAAGCAGATGTCGGTAAGTGATATATTTTGCGCGTGAAGTGCAGTTACCAGTCGTCAAATCACGGCCCCCAAAGATCTTAGTGGTGGAGGAGCCACAGGGGTAGCTTTTGAAATTATGAAAATTGTTTGTCGCCTGTGGAAATCGAACCAGGGTTCTCAGGATCCGCAGGCCGACTAAATACCACTGAGCTAGCCACCCCATACAAAATACACCCAAGTATATATTCCACATAAAAATTACAGAATTGTTTGTCAGTATTATATGTTTTCCTTAAAACAGGCAAAATGCCCCACCTCCATGAAAGTTTTCTAGATCCGCCCTTGTCCTAGATTAACAATTCTTTACCGAAAGAGCTCTTTATATTTTTCTTCCAACCCAGCATTAATGTAATATTCGAAAGGGAATAAACGATATTACAATTCTAATTAATGACATAAAACTATAGCTCCAAGTCCTGCAAAGTTTTTATCACAATTGCCAACCATATCACGGTAAGAATTCCGTACTTGCGGTGTTTTTTGTGTGACTTTTAGCATGTCACAGGTCACAGTAACAAGCTCATGGTCCGGACACGTCAAGGTTTTGTCCCTCGTACGTGTTCTGCGACCGCTCTGTCTCCCTCTCCTGACAGTTCCCTGTCGCCGTGTGGATGTGTAAGTACGACATGTCCTGTCGTTGCGGTAAACAGCCGACGAATCCCTAGGACCCGTGTTTCAATACTTTACAAGACGCGCAAAACGTGACTTTCACGAGAAATTTAACTCGTGCTGTTCTTGGAAAAGGGTTGCGTGAAGAAGTGCGGTTTGAAGTTATGTTTGTGGGGAGTTTTAGAAAATATTTTAGTTTTTTTTAATTAATTTAGTGGTGTGATATACTGTGTGGTATGGAACAGAGTAAGGCACTTAGAAGTTATAAGTTAGGAAGGAACCGCAGGTTGAATTCATGTTTACGAGTATATATCGGTTAGAATGGTTGGAAATTTATTTCATATTTTTTACGTGGTTGGTTACATACATACATACATATCGTCACGCTATATCTTATCAAATGGGGTAGCACGAACCCTAAAATTATTAATAAAATATTCACTAATTACATTAATCAAATAATCAGCCCTCATTAAACATTCTCATCCAAACACACCACCCTCACTTTAACCACATTCATAGATCACTCCATATAAACTCATTTATTTATTACACTCGAAATCATTTATCACACAACAAACCTTCAATCACATCTATCCAATCACTCCTATTCACTTATCATTCATCTTCTTTCTTCGACGGACATAACATATGCATAAAACATCTCAAATTACTCACGTTTACTCCTAACAACGAATCTAATAACGAATCTAACAACGAATCTACAAAGAATAGAAAAGATGAAAGCGATAGCCTGCACTTGTATATGAAAGAAAAGTTCACACAATGCAGTAACTGAAAATGAAATAAAAACACAAGAAATGAAAGGAGTGTCGCCCTGCGCTTGTTTTTGAAAGTAAATTCCATAAAATTGCAGTTAAACACTTTATGTAAGAACTGAAAACGAATTAAAAGATAAGAAAAGAAGGGAGTGTCGCTCTACGTTTGTTTTTGAAAACGAATTCCACACAATTGCAGTTAAACACTCAATGTAAGATAATAAAATGAATAAAACAGAAAAGAAGCGAAGGGAATGTTGTTCCTGCGCTTGTTATTGAAAGTGAATTTTACACAAAATAAATAAATATATCATCACGCCTTCTACCCATTACTGGGTATGGCACTCTGCCGAAGCAGATCTCGGTAAGTGATATATTTTGCGCGTGAAGTGCGGTTACCAGTCGTCAAATCACGGCCTCCAAAGATGTTAGTGGTGGAGGAACCACAGGGGTAGTTTTTGAAATTATGAAAATTGTTTGTCGCCTGTGGGAATCGAACCAGGGTTCTCAGGATCCACAGGCCGACTTCATACCACTGAGCTAGCCACCCCATACATTTTACACAATTGCAGGTAAACACTCTAATGAAACTATTAAACAACAAAACTAAAATTAAAAATCCTGCACTATTCTTAAATGGTAGCAATTATTAAATTTTTTGAATTGAATAGTTTTTTAAGTGCGCGTATTTCGCCCATGAAATACAGACAACATTTTTTCTACAACTGTCAAAAAATAATAATATAATAATTATTATTGCAAGAATATAATCATAAATAATATGAATTTGGTATTATTAGGCGTATTCTATTTGCCATTTAGATCAGATTTAACTTACATTTACTGAACCAGATCACTTATTTATTTCCCTGGATTACTTCGCTGATTTTGTTTCCAGTACTAGAATTACTGATTCCAATTTACTTTGAAGTAATTCATTCCAATAAGTGCATCGGTTTGCTTAATTTAATTAATTTGGCATGTCTAATTTATCTGAACTGATTTAAATGAACCAAGTGGCAAATGGAATATAGCTATTGATTGATGTGTAAGGAAACGTGAAATAATAATGGAAACTATGGTTTCCATTATTATTTACTCATGATTAACATTAATCGAGAGGGAAACAGTGATTAAAAAACTGGCCCTTAGATGACTGTGATTAAAAAACCTTCCTTTTTCATTGTACATATGTACGAACACATATATCGAGCGTCCTTGCTGAGTGGCCGGCACCCCCAGCAGGAGCGAACTGTAGGCGGTGTTTATGACTTTATTTATTTATAACCGCGATCCATTCCGTGCAAGAAAAACACAAACAGAGCATCCAGTGCTTCCATAGCTCTCGTCTACGATATATAGCCGTCCTGCAGAGGGTTATATGGAACACGCATCCTACACGCTCCAATCCTTGTATCTTGTATCGATTGTACGTAGCGAGGAGTGCGAAGCGAACAGCACCACGGGTAATGGTCACTTGAGATGATCTGTTTTGTTGCATGGTTGAGAAAGTGCGGATAATAAAAGTAACGGTGAATTATTGCAGAGGGTTTGGATTGTGCATTTGTATTTATTTATTTGTTTGTTACTCTGTACTAAAGGAAATTCATCTCAATTACAGTGCAGGACATTTACAGATTTTAGTAGAATTGGTATTATTCAGATATACTAGCATTTCTTTTTGTTAAATATAATGTATACTGGATAGGGGTAGGTGGCCCAGTGATATCGAGTCAGTCTGTAGATCCTGAAACCCTGGTTCGATTTTCACAGCTGACATGGGATGGCTAGCTCACTGGTATGAAGTCGGTCTGTGGATCCTGAGGTCCCTGGTTCGATTCTCACAGGCGACAAATTTTCATAATTTGAAAAAGCTATCCCTGTGGCTCCTCCACCACTAACATGTTTGGGGGCCGTGATTTGACGACTGGTAACCGCACTTCACGCGCAAAATATATCACTTACCGAGATCTGCTTCAGCAGAGTGCCACACCCAGTAATGGGTAGAAGGCGTGATGATATATTTATTTATTTTGTATACTGAATATTTTTCTACTTTGAGAAAAAAAAATAAGTGTACAAGATCTAATTTCTTTATAATATTATCTTCATTTATTTTAATAGTTTTGACAGATAAAATGTCAAACATTTGTTTAATTTTATTTCAATGCCGCGGCTATCGACAATGTTCAAGCAATTTTCATCATTTTCAAATCTAATTTGTGCCGTTACGCAATAAGCAAAATTAATTTTATGCACAACCGGGCCGAATAGTATGTGTTTTAGCCCTAAAAGCGGACTTAAACACTTCTTTTTGGCCCATGGAGAAATAATCCTTATGGATATATAAATAAAAAGACACTTTTTGTTTATTCTGAATACTTGATTCTGCAAAATGTAATTTTGTTATATAACCTATGTACATATTTTAATCTTTTGAACATATAATTAAATGTTATTTTGTTGTGCATAAAATATTGTAAGTACCGCGGGTGAAATTAGAGTTTCTGACCCTGAGCATGTTATTAATCCTCGGTGCTTTGCATCTCGTGCTAATCATGCCACGGGCTAGAAACGCCTGTTTTCACCCTTGGTACATAAATAACTATTGTGTACTTATTTAGATGCAGAATTTTAAGCCGTCAATCTATATTTGAGTTTTTTTACCTAAAATAATTAGGGAAGCAGGAAATTACAATATGATTCTACATGTTAAATACTTATGTTCAACCCTTACCAAACAGAGTGAAATAAGCGAAGTAAGTCAGGCAAATAAAAAAACAAAAAAGATCTGATCTAAATCGCAAATGGAATACGTTTGATATAAAATTTTTATTGCTCATCAAGTACGAATTAATCTACGAGTCATGCTAATTAAATATGAGCAATTGATTCCTCCAGGAATATTTTTAGTGTCGACATTATTCAAATGGTAAATGACGCGACTAACACAATCCCAACACACAAGTTAATACCGATTTGACAGACAATTACACCGTGTCGCAACGTTGAAATATGTATCACGCCATTTGTCACATTCATCGCTATAATCAGTGGTGGATTTAGGCGGAGCCCCAAGGGCTTGGACACCCTCTGAAATATAAATGTCTTATTTTTTAAGGTAAATTTTACACCATATGCGAATCAGTAAATATAAGATGGATGTTTACCGAAGTCGAATATTAATAGATGCATATTTGGAAGCCAATCAATTTTATTCAAATATTAAAATGTATCCCCTATTTTGCAACTGGATAATTATCTGTTAATGATCGATAAGTTAACGACATCTTACCTATGAAAAATACAATTAAGATATACATATATATATATATATATATATATATATATATATATATATATATATATATATATATATATATATATATATATATATATATATATGGGGTAATGGCACAGTGGTAGCAAGTCGTCCTGTGGATCCAAAGAACCCTGGTTCGATCCCGACAGCCGACAAAACATTTTCACCAATTTAAAATTACCCCTGTGCCTCCCTCACCACTAACATCTTTGGGGGCCGTGATTTGACGGCAGTTAACCGCACTTCACGCGCAAAATATATCACTTACCGAGATCTGCTTCGGCAGAGTGCCACACCCAGTAATGGGTTGAAGGCGTGATGATATATTTATTTTATATATATATATATACAAAGATGTAGATGCATATAGCTTGCAGTGGCGTATCTGGGGAGGGGCGGGGGGGTTCGCACCGGGCGGCACATATTTTGAGCGGCATTTTTTATATTTAGTTTTAGTTGTAAAAAACAACTTGTTCACTTCATAAGTTTACTATACGATTTCGAATATTTTTCTTCATCGTCAAGTCAATGTAGGGTTGAAAATATTATCTCGAAAAATTTGTTTATTAATTTAATGGGATAATGGCTCAATGGTTTCGAGTTGGCCTGTGGATCCTGAGAAGCCCGGTTCGATTCCCACAGCCGACAAACAATTTTCACCAAATTAAAATTACCTCTGTGGCTCCCACGCCACTAACATCGTTGGGGGGGGCGTGATTTGACGGCTGGTAACCGCACTTCACCTACATAAATATATCATTTACCGAGATCTGCTTCGGCAGAGTGCCACACCTAGTAATGGGTAAAAGTCGTGGTGATATATTTACTTTATATTTATTTTTTTAATTTATAAAAACTAGCATTACATTGACTTAGAAAGGGCGGCAAATTGGAAACCGCCCTGGGCGGCAATAGTTCTAGGTACACCACTGTATAAATGGTATTCATTATTTTATAATTGTTTATATTAAAGCCCTCTCTGTTGAAAAATTCAAGATACGCCTCTGACCATAACAGTCAGTATATGTGATTCTACAATACAGTGAGATTAGGAGTCATTCACGTTGACATATTAATTGTTAATTAGATATATATAGTTATTACACTCATCAAGCATAGTGTTGGCAATCCCTTCTAGCTCTGCAATTGATCTATAATTGCCTTTGAAGTGACGTCAAAGCTGAAGATTTGTTGCAGATCCTACCAATCGACAGATGTTTAACGAGATCTTCGATCTCATGGAATAATTAGTAGACAATCTAAATAATTAATATCTTGTCTTTGAATTATTAATTACATTAGTGTACTACAGAGTGATCAAAAGGAATTGTTATAGTTGGCAATATAATTCCAGAGATCTTTTTATTCCACAGTTGGCACAACGTCAGATAAAGGCGGAAATGCTATTTGACATTTCTAATAAATACAAATAGGTTACGTCAGGAGTCTGACAGCTAATATAATTTTGACTTTTTAAGTAATAGAAATACTTTAGAAATAAATGTAATAATAAATGTACTCAAATTTAAATTTTAAATGTCACTGTCAACAACAGGAAAGGATTTTATGTATCAGGCTTACTAATTTCAAGTAGTTTTTTTTATTGTCAACTGTAACAATTCCTTTTGATCACTCTGTAGTTGATGAATGTAGATTAGTCAGAATCATTTAAAATTCATTAAATTTTGTTCTAATTTATTCATGCAGCAGATATGTAAAACCTTGCCAATATTAGAAATTAAAGAATGAATTATTTGGGCTTTTAATAGTAGTTTATATAACAAGGGAGTAAAGTTAGTAATTTTTTGTCGAGAGCGAAGATTTAATTCGGAGGGCACAGACTGAGGGATGCAATCGTTTGAGGCAAATAATGACACTTTCCTCATGTGTTATACCGGATATATCACAGAAAGCAGATCATAGGCGTTTAACAGGGAAAAACAATTTCTCCTCCCAATTTTTCTCAGTAATAATATAACAAGAGAGTGAGAATAATTTGAAAGTAATTTGACAGATCTTTCGCAAACTTGTTGCCAGGCAATAGTCATGAAAGCCCGTAGGGCTTGAGTGGCTACTGCCAAGTGGCATAAGTTTGAGAAAGATACTGGGGAATTATTTTCTAATTTATAGAACTCTCGAGTTATATTTATTTAGATTATTTTTTGACATAGCTGTTGAGGTCGATTCATTCAACTTAAAAGATTTTGAACTGGGGTCATATCGATTGATTACTTATTAATGTATTCTTGGAAGTTGTTTCCAAAATTTGTTGGTGTATTTCTGTATCTAAAATACAACTAAATCGATTTTTTTACTTACACATTTTACTTGACACGTTGACAGTTTTAAATAATTATTTGACAACTACCTATCATTTGTCACAAATAAAAAAGCACCTACAGGGATTATTCCCGGGAATAATCACAAGAGTATAATTCTCAGTATAATAATGACAGGATTGGTTAAAACGCAGAAATGTGACATACAATGAAGCATTTCATTGGTTTTGAGAAACGTCAAAAAATAATCAAAACATTAAAATGAACCCTAATAGCTATAAAACAAACAAAAAAGCACCTACAGGGATTATTCCCGGGAATAATCACAAGAGCTTTATTCTCAGTATAATAATAACAGGATTGGTTAAAACGCAGACACGTGACATACAATGAAGCATTTCATTGGTTTTGAGAAACGTCAAAAAATAATCTTTATAATCTAACAATTGTTTTAAAAAGATTAGTATTCACGGCAACTTCAGAATCAATTCCTACCTTAACTTTGGTTATTCTTTAACAAAGTTTCTGTTGTTATATGGTAACTAAACTAACTACAGTAGAAAACAAAATGTCCCTAGATGTCCGCTGTGTAAACTATAAGTCGAAGGGTAAATAAGACATTTTCTCCACATCCGCCATTATAAAATCTTTGGGCATGAAGAGATAATGTAAACAATGTGTGCCATTTCGTACGCTTAAATATTTGAACTTAGTACAGGCGTGTTAAGCATATTTTATGGTGTAATATTTTCCGTCTTAACATCTGCTGCTGCGGTCATAACTTCTGGATTCCAGACACAATAATAGCGAGCGGTAAACTTACAGTTTCGTTCCTGGAAGATGCTTCGCCTCTGGAAGAATTTGGATACTGGAAACTTAGAACTTATATCGGATAGCGAAGCTTTCATAATAGGAATAGTAGAGCAAAATGCAATGTTTCATTTGGTTTATTTATATTATACACATCAAGAAGCTTAATTTAAAAGAATATGTTTATATTTACCACACTGTTAAATAATATAGGTCCTAGGGCCGGTTTCTGAAAACAAATTTAACTGGTCAGTTAGTTTAACTCTTCGATAAACTGTCAAATGGGTTTCTGAAATAACATATTGGTATTTAACTGACCGTTAAGTTAACTCGGCAAATTGGTCCAGTTAAATTATATGACGCATGCGCAGTTGTTTCATAAATTGAAAATAACGGCTGACAGTGACAGTGCTCATCTTTCCTAACCTTGTTTTAAAAACCAATACGTTAAGCCGCTGTATTAGTTTCGTTTAGATTTGTTGGTGATTTAAAAATACAGTTATTACTAAAATCTATTATTTTGAGAACTTTAATAATTTCTTAGAACATACTTTTAACTCCAGTGCTTGTGTGATTTTACTTATTTATCAAAACATGTTAGTATGCAGCTTCAAGAATTCTCGAATTCTAGTTCATCGTCATATGAAGAACTATTTGACGTTATGGAGGCTGTGCAGAAAGTCAAAGTTTTTAAAGAAAGACGTAATCTCTTTGAGATCTAATAGTGATGCGGAATTTAGAGACAGATATCGTTTCTACAAGAATAACAAGTTCTGTGCCCTGTCTGATTTTGCGAATTAAATTCTTTAGCAATTTGTTGCCATGCTAAACTTTTTTTTGCGATTGTGATGGCATCACTTTCTTTATTTCCTATTATAGCTTTATATTTCCCCGTCAGCAACTCAAAAAGAACATTCTTTTCAGTTTCTGTGAAGTTTTTTCCACGACTTCGCTTTTCGTCCATAATTTTATTACAATTACAAATCACAAACACGAAGTACAATAATTGACGTCAAATTAATTATTTTTAAGTTTGAAATTGAAGTAAAAAATTACCGACATTTACCGACAACGATGGTAGCGCCATCTATTAGATTCAAGAATAAATGTTAGTCCAGGATAGAACCATGAGTTAGTTATCGAACATATAAATTAACTGACGTTTGTTTTCAGAAACCCGATGCAATTTTAACCTTTCAATAAATTTAAGCGACAGTTAGTTAACATGTCCGTTAAATATTTTTTCAGAAACCGGCCCTTAATAATCTAATCCATAACAAATGAATGAAGCAGAAAGTAGCTGATAAAATAGCATTTTAAAATATTGTAATTCAATAAGGAATAAGACTATATATACTTCAATTATATTGATAGTATAATAATAAATAAATAATATGAACGAATAAGTAAAATGAGGTTAGAAATATAGTTGCCCTCTCGGTATGACGTCATCTTGGTTTGGTCTATATTGCAACTACAAATTTTTGAGGTTATCGAACTACTTTTGGATGTTAGTGAATTGTTTTTTTAAGTATCAGAGAATTGTATAGCAGTAATAGTCAATGTTATAATTGAACCAATCATCTGAAAAATATTTGTAATGAATAACATCCCCTATATTTTTCTACAGTATAAGTAAAAACTTTTCTATGTGTTAGATATATGAAAAATATTGTTTTTACAATACTTGTCCTATAAGTTATCTATTTATTACACTGTGGTTTCATCCGAACTTTAATATTTACTTACTAACCAACGGGGACAGTAAGTAAATATTACGTATCAAGGTCCTTTTTATTTTGACAATTTCACAGTTGTCAATTTTGAAATTTATTTTTCTTTTTCTTCTATTTGTGCAAGTATTGTAAATAATAGCTTACTAACTTCGAGCTGTAAGTGATTTTTTTAGGTCTCGATTTCCCAAACTACATTTTTGACCTAAAAACTGTCACTTACAGTTCATGGTACGTAATATATTAATTTATAAATGACATAATATAATTTTTTATGGGATGGCTAGCACAGTGGTATGAAGTCGGCCTGTGGATCCTGAGGTCCCTGATTCGATTCCCACAGGCGACAAATTTTCATAATTTGAAAAAGCTATCCCTGTGGCTCCTCCACCACTAACATGTTTGGGGGCCGTGATTTGACGACTGGTAACCGCACTTCACGCGCAAAATATATCACTTACTGAGATCTGCTTTAGCAGAGTGCCACACCCAGTAATGGGTAGAAGGCGTGATGATATATTTATTTATTTATTTATAATATAATTTGTGCAATTTATACTGTAAAGAGATATTCACAATATTTTTTGTTAATAATACATGTTAATATAATAATAAAAATATGGCCTCGTAATTGTAGAATTTTCTTCTAGTTAGAGGAGCTAGGGTGCAAATTGATATATCATTTATTCCAGTGACAGAAATTGATTTTTTAATAGATTATGTCATGATAAACATGAAAAAAAGAAAATTTTTGTTGATCCCTACACCAGTCCACTTTTAGAGCTTCTGTCATCAATGAGCAACCAGCAATAATTTGTTTGTCATGTGCGTCGTGAACAAGTAATAATATGTCACACGACACCATAAAAATAGCTTATTTTGACCGGTTTTGTACGCGCATGCGTCACCAGCCAAAACTTCTGTCTACTATTTTTATTTCTTAATTATACCAAAGTCTATAATTTAAACTGAAAATTAGCCTGTAAAAAATATGTCAACAACCACCCTTAAAATCGGCGCATTCACATCGGCGCCATCTATAGTTTCCCCCCCGTTCCCAAATCTAATTTAATTTTTTTTGTATGTTTATTATGACATAATCTATTAAAAAATCGGTTTCTGTCACTGGAATAAATGAGACATCATTTTGCACCCTAGCTATCTAACTATAATGAAAAAATATTCAGTGATTGTTTCATGAGTTATCTGGTACTGTTAAATTAAAGTATTTCCCATGTTTTTTATAACATCATAATAAATATATCATCACGCCTTCTACCCATTACTGGGTGTGGCACTCTGCTGAAGCAGATCTCGGTAAGTGATATATTTTGCGCATGAAGTGCGGTTACCAGTCGTCAAATCACGGCCCCCAAACATGTTAGTGGTAGAGGAGCCACAGGGATAGCTTTTTCAAATTATGAAAATTTGTCGCCTGTGGGAATCGAACCTGGGACCTCAGGATCCACAGGCCGACTTCATACCACTGAGCTAGCCATCCCATATAACATCATAATCAATCTATTTTTAATATAGTATGTTATAGGTATTTTTCTGTATACTTACGTGGGTTAAGTACGCCATATTTAAATTATAAATTTGAAGAACTTTAAACGTAAATTTGTTATGGTACAATTGTAAAGATTCATGTTGTATCTAAAAATGTTTCTGTTCGTATTATTTATTCAAAAGCTTTATAAAATTACTTACAATACTTCTAACTTTTGAATCCTTCCTTTTTATGTCATGTAGAATAGAAACAAACAAATTTCCCTAAAAAACATATTTTAATAATACCCAATAAATAATTCTCAACAAGGATGGAGGCATTTAAAATTACCTCATAACAAATTCTACATGAAAATATTGCCAACAAAATTAAATGAATCGCGTGATAAAATAACCACATAATATGACGACTAATATCTTCATTTTTTGGTAAATTTTTAGTAAATAAAACTACATAAAATAAATTTAAAGTGAAAGAATATATCAGCATCAACATTTGGCAAAACAGAGTCAAAGAAAATATCGCATTTAGAGATTCTGTTATGTCATTCAACTTTTTATTAATTTCAATCATTTTTAACAAAATGTTCGTATTTGAAAATTGTTTATTTTCAAGAATACTACGACGTAAAATATTGTTAAGTATTTGAAGCCTGTCAAAAATAATAAAAGTTAGGGCAAAAAATATTCCAAAAGTCAAATCCGACAACATTTTAGTAACAATAGAATGAATGACTAAATATATCATTTCTGTTTGTAAGCTTATACTTTTTATTATAATTCGTTGCATCAATGGAAAGCTAACTATCGAAAATGATATATACAATATTATAATTTTTTTCAAATAATTAAATTTGATATTTCCGTTCAATTCTTGCAGCATAATATCAACTTTATGAATGTTTTGAAGAATATTATTAAGTTTTTGATTATTTCTGTAACCTAAGAATATAACTGTGATCAAAGAATTGATAAAATTGAGACTTGTTATTATTGTAAATACGAATAAAACAATTTTGAGTGAAATTCCATTTACACCGATTAGTTTATTAGCTGCACCAACTAATTGAAATGATAAACATAATGTCAGTATTATAACAGCTGTCCAAAATATAGACAATAATTTGTTAAATTTTGTGTCATGTTTTAGGAATAAACCAAATAGTCTTCCATAAAACTGGAGTGGTTTTATTGTTTCGTACACGTTAGATGGTTTAGAAAACATTTTATTTATGCATTTTCGGTTTTAGCTTTCCGTTATATAAATTCGCTGCCACTAGTTTATTTGATAATAAGAAGAAATTAGTATAATAAGCTTGAGTCGATATGACAAAAAATAAATTAAATGACTTTTTAATGTGTTATTTATAATTTATATATTAATCGATATTAGTATAGATCAGAGGTTTTCAAACAGTGGGTTGGAGGAGGGTTGTCGGTTTCTATTTATAAACAAACGAAAAAATGTTTCTAAAAATCTGTCCAGTTTTAAGAATTACTTTAATGAAAAATATCAAATCAAATGTTTGACAGCAATGTTAAATTACTCACATGAAAGTGCATCTCGACAAGATTTTGTTCATTTAAAGAAAATTTATTATAGAAATTTTAGCAATGGCGACAGCACTGACTATCAAAGAATTTATTAAAAACTATTATACCAACATATAACAGTTATTGAGAAACTAAGTATACCACAGTTTTTAATGGGAAATTTGTGTTTATTTATTTCTGAAATTGTGGTTCTGTGGTTATAATGTACATTATTAAAATACTCTTTTACAAACTGCTATTTTGATCACATAAAAAATTGCCTCCATGGGGCCCATGGCTTCGAAAAGTATATATATATATATATATATATATATATATATATATATATATATATATATATATATTACTGGGCGTGGCACTTTGCCGAAGCAGATTTCGGTAAGTAATATATGGGGTGGCTCCTGAGAACCCTGGTTCGATTCCCACTGGCGACAAACAATTTTCATAATTTCAAAAAAAAACTACCCCTGTGGCTCTTCCACCACTAACATCTTTGGAGGCCGTGATTTGACGACTGGTAACCGCACTTCACGCGCAAAATATATCACTTACCGAGATTTGTTTCGGCAGAGTGCCACACCCAGTAATGGGAAGAATGCGTGATGATATATTTATTTATTTATTATATATATATATATATATATATATATGCAAATGTCTCTTTTTTTTCAAAAAAATCATAACTTTTTTAAAAATCATCCGATTTTGATGCAGTTTTGCGTTCGAGTAACAAAAATGGCCATATTTTCATTGTCTGTAAAAAGATTTGTCAATTGACGGCTGGTGATTCCCATAGAAAGCTTGGAAAATCACCTTTTTTTTCAGGAAAAACGTGGTTCTCTTTTGGTGCTGGCAGGGGGAAGGAAAAGGGAGGTTAGTCAAAATCAATTCACAGGTTTTCAAAGACTAGACTTTGGGCGACTTCGGACAAAAAATTGTATCCAATTTGTTTCAAAACTGACAAACTGACAGGGGTTTGAAAAGTAACGCTTTTTTGGGATTTTTTGGGTGACCGGTTTATATATACAGGCTGATCAAAAGGAATTGTTATAGTTGGCAATACAATTCCAGAGATCTTTTTATTCCACAGTTGGCACAACGTCAGATAAAGGCGGAAATGCTATTTGACATTTCTAATAAATACAAATAGGTTATGTCAGAACTCTGATAGCTAATAGAATTTTGACTTTTTAAGTAATAGAAATATTTTAGAAATAAATGTAATAATAAATGTACTCAAATTTAACTTTTAAATGTCACTGTCAACAACAGGAAATGAATTTATGTATCAGGCTTACCAATTTCAAGTAGTTTTTTTATTGCCAACTGTAACAATTCCTTTTGATCACCCTGTATATATATATATATATATATATTGCATTTACCTGTTCACAAACATCAGTAGAAGATTTTACAATTAATAAAATATTTAAAATATTATAAATGAACCATTTGAAATCCATATATAATAATAAATCAAAATCTACACGATTCTTGAAATACAAGTGTATGTCAAATAAATTCAGGATGAAAGTAGACATAAATGTAGATATTTGGATAAACAGAGTAAACCAAAAGATATTGTTGCCTTCTTTTGTTATAGTTCTTAGTTGTGCATGAATTTTACAAAGTATTAGTATTTCATCTGTACTCGTTGCTGTGCACAATCGTTTGTTTAACAAATACAATCGTTCAGTAATCAATAAACAATATGAACAATATATTAAAATTGCAGACGCAATGATGAATTTTCCAGAAAAAGAATAAATTATGTAATTAACATTACTTATTTTATTTATATGACGAATGTCTTTCTCATACATGATCCAAGTGCCCATCACGAATGCTGCGATTACAAAAATAATTTTGTTTTTAGTTTTATTGTAATTTATATTTTGTTTCAATTTCTGTTGAACAATACTATCAATATTGTTAATGTCACGGTAAATTTGTATAATATTATCAGTTTTTTTAATACCTATTATTGTAACAATTACAACAACATTGAGAGCATTTAGTAAGTGCATACAGCAACTAATTAAATCTTTCATCTTGATAATATCGTGACTTTCTTTCTCATCGTCCATGTACACAAAATCTATTAGAAGAAAATAAAAAGTTACTGCAATTAGTAACCAGATTAGACATACTAATTTCGATAATTTAAAAGTATTTTTCTTCTTGAAGTTTAGTAGTGGCAATCCGAATAATCTTGTAAATAAATGCAATGGTTCAATTGTTTGATAAACGTTAGTTGGCTTTGAAAACATTTCGTTGTTTCGTAAATAAGTGACTAATTGAAATAAAACACCAATTGTTTTTTTTTTGTACAAATAATTCTGAAAGTTAAAGCTTTTTGTAGTATGGCAAATAATAAATTATTATTAATTTGTTCTATTAAAATTAGTTAATAACACTCATGTTTACACATGCTGATAGTAACTAACAATTCTCCTATCTACATAAATTAGGTATCTACATGTAATAAGGTGACGGATATTAAATGGAACAGTTTTAAATTACCATTATAAAAATGTGAATTAGTCGGTGACGTACCGTAATATTAAAACTCAATTTAATTTTCTGTGGTATTTATCTATACTCTGTCCCAGCTAATGCAGAAGATGGTACTGCGATCCTTTTCAATATGAAAAAATTAGATTGCGTTGACTTTAGGTATGGCATAACAAAATCTTGTTGTACAATAGTTATAAACAACATGTGTCCTACAACTGTGCGATTTAGTAAATCACTAAAATATTATCAAAATTTATAAAATTTTAATGATATTACACGAGAACTATGTTTTACGGCGTTGCTATGGTTTGTTTGTTGATTGCTTGCACATTGTTCTACGTTATTTAAAAATATTTCACTAACTTCAAGATAATTTCTTCAAAATCGTCTAGATTGGAATACTACAGTGAGTGATTCTTCTTTATCATAAACACCTCCAAAGATAATTGAAGTTCCGGATCATGCTATGTTGCATCTATTTTCGACAATGACAATCAACCTGCTGCTGGTACTTCTAAAGCCTCCGAAATTGTTCTCAATAATATTACTGTTAATAATATGGGAAGCCACAGAGGTAATTTTAATGTAGTGAAATTAGTTTGCAATTTTCACATTTAATGTTGAAAAATAGTTATTTATATAACAAGTGCCGAAAAAGGCTTGTTGCGTGCAAGTGCTGAATTTAATCTGCACGAGCACGTAAGCTTTTTTGGCACGTGTTATAAACAACATTTTTCCTACAACTGTGCGATTTAGAAAATCACTAAAATATTGTCAAATTTATAAAATCTTAATGATATTACACGAGAACGATGTTTTACGGCGTTGCTATGGTTTGTTTGTCGATTGCTTGAACATTGTTCTACGTTATTTAAAAATATTTCACTAATTTCAAGACAATTTCTTCAAAATCGTCTAGATTGGAATACTACACTAAGTGATTCTGCTTTATCATAAACACCTTCAAAGATAATTGAAGCCCCAGATCATGCTATTTTGGATCTATTTTCGACAATGACAATCAACCTGCTGCTGGTACCGAAATTGTTGTCAATAATATTACTGTTAATAATATGAACAGGTACGGAAGAAATCAACGTTTCTTTAGACAGTACAAAAGTTTCTACTTTACATTATGTCAATATAAGCAACTGTAACAACTGTGTTAATAATATACACAAACAATAAATATTATGTATTTCACTTACTCTTACAATAAAACCATTTATCGATATATTTTACTTTGTTCGGTTCTTTTTATTAGTTGTATACCGTTTAGATATACTGCAATTTAAGATTATGTTTATAAACGTCAAAATATACTACTGCATATTTACTAGCGCTGGCTCACTGCATCTTCTTCTGCCATAAGCGTCTGTGGCCAAAATATGAATTCCGCGCTCGGCGCGAAATTTAAATCGTTCTCAACACAACTTTCTTTTAACAGTTGCGTAACAAGGTACTTACCGCACTAGTGTTTCTTTGCTTACAAAAACGCACTTGGTCTGCATTTATCTACTTTCCATACGTAACCAAGGCAATAATAGTTACGTAACAACAAAGAATTGGCACAGTTGTAGGCTTGTGGATCCTGAGAACCCTGGTTCGATTCCCACAGGCGACAAATAATTTTCATAATTTCAAAACTACCCCTGTGGCTCCTCCACCACTAACATCTTTAGGGGCCGTGATTTGTCGACTGGTAAACGCACTTCACGCGCAAAATATATCACTTATTGAGATCTGCTTTAGCAGAGTGCCACACCCAATAATGGGTAGAAGGCGTGATGATATATTTATATTTTATTTTAAATTTTTTGTGAAAACCAGTATTGCCATCTATATTTAACACAAGCAAGCCAACAATTTCGAAGCAAACTTAGTAACTTCTCCCATCAGTTCCTGCAACCTCAAACCACCTAAATAACTAAATATCCATCGTGACAAAACAAACAACCGACAACATATCACCTCACTTCTTGCTTGATATTAAATCAGTTTACTCTGCGGTATCGATTAACAAATGCATGACGCGTCCTAGTGCTGGGGATGGGGGATGAACAAAACCCTGAGCTGCGAGTGTCAACAATGACGGGGGCGGTACGGCGGCGGTGGCGGCGGGATTAGCGTGAGCAAATATCCGCAATCAAGGTGGAAGTTCTGTTGGTTTGGTTACACACTACGAAATGAGGACCGAATAGAGAATGGGGTGAATTGTTAGAGATGATAAGGATCTGGTAGTGTGTTAGCAAGGTACATAGTAGGTACTGGATTTGAAACTGCTAGACGCTAAATTAAAATACACATAATAGTGTATTATGTAACATACCCATTACTCCATGGCTCAGTGGTATCGAGTCGGTTTGTGGATTCTGAGAACCCTGGCTCGATCCTCATAGCCGACAAACATTTTCAGTAATAATATAACAAGAGAGTGAGAATGAGTTGAAAATAATTTGAAAATTCGAAAACTTGTTGTCAGGCAATAGTCACGAAAGCAGGAACCAGGGTTCTTAGGATCCACAGGCCGACTCGATACCACTGAGCCATTAACCACATTAAAATTACCCTTGTGACTCTCTCTGCACCAACATTTTTAAGGACCGTGATTTGACGGTCGGTAACCGTACTTCACGTGTATAAATGTATCACTTACCGAGATCTGTTATGGCAGAGTGCTACAGCCAGTAATGGATAAAAGACCTGATGATATATATATATATATATATATATATATATATATATATATATATATATATATATATATATATATATATATATATATATATATGAGTTTGTTTTTTACTTTTTTAAATAATGGTGCGCAAGAGGTCCTCCGATTTTGCTGAAATTTTAGTATGTTGTTAGGCTATATAAAAAACCCAACTAGCCAAAATTTTTATCCTCTAGCCCATCCTGGGCCCGAGATATGGCCCATGAATTTTTGAAAATTAGCTGTTTTTAGCCTATTTTAGAAAATTCGCTGTACTCTTGAATTTTAACCTAATGATTTCTGGTTCCTCTCATTCTCTTTGTTTTTCTGTCAGCTTTCAAACCAGATTAATTACAATGACCTGCGATCAACCTTCTGCTCATGAGACACTAAAAACCTAACCTCATTTTTTCATAAAAAGGCCCTGTCTTTAATGAACAATTTTCAAGATAAATAAGTTTCAGATATTTCATTTTTTTCCTTTAGTTGCACAGATTCTAATTTTTTAACCGCCTCTTTATCTTAAACCGTTTAAAAGTTACAGCTCTTCAAAGATACTTGTTTTTTTGAAAAATGTCAAGTTTGACCCCCTGTTACTTTTGTCTCGGTTTATAATTTTGTTTGAAAATTTCAAGGAAGTAAGTTCTATGCAAATGTAACAAACTCCAGAATTCTTTTTTGTGGGCATTTGCTTCTGGTCATATCTATAAAGCTTTGAATCTATCGAATTTTTAAAATTTTAAGCATAGAGAATTGTTTATATTTCTATGTAAAGAATTATATTATGTATTTATATACATAAATAATACATTTAGGAATATAATTCTATAAAAAAATATAAAAAAATACAGAGGTATATTTGAGGGTGACTTTAATTTTTTTTTTAAAGTCAAATAATGGAAATATTCAAGGTATTTTTTTAAAGATCAATCGACTGTAAATGCGCACCATTATTTAAAAAAGTAAAAAACAAACATATATATATATATATATATATTTTTTTTTTATTGAGATAAGAACGATATACTTTTCGTCCTTATGAAAGAGAATAAATTTTTCTTGTCTAGGGAAGACAAGTAAAGCCATATCCATGGAAACTAATTACAATTTCAAATCAATAGCTGTATTCCATTTGTCACTTGGTTCAGTTGAATCAGTTTAGATAAATTCGACACATGAGTAAATGAACTGAATTAAGAAAACTGATGTACTTATTGGGGTGAATTACTTTAAAGTAAATTAGAATCTGTAATTCTAGTACTGGAAATAAAGTCAGCGAAGTAATCCAGCGAAATCAATAAGTGATCTGGTTCAGTAAATGTAAGTTAGATCTGATCCAAATGGCAAATGGAATACGCCTATTGAAACGCTGAAAATATGTTACAAACAATATTAAAGTAGATCAATTTGTTGTTTTCCATGTGCTTAATAAAAAAAGAAAACCTCGTTTCCTCTATAAAATTTGTGAAGTAGTAATACAGACATATTTAATTTATTTGTTCCAAGAAGCAGGAACTTTTATGTTGTGTAAATACATTTATATCCTCCTTGAGAGTCCTATGAAAAAATCCTGGCATCGCATTTTCCTCGTGTAGGAAAAAATACCCGCATTCGCTTTCCCTAATGATGGTAAAAAGAGGAAAAAATTCGCCGCCTCAACAAAAGGCACTTTAGCTGCGGTTAAATGTTTTTAAAACACGAAAGAATATTTCACGGGAATCAAGGCAGGCTGAGGCGGGTGGAAACAAAGGATTGAGTGACAAGTGATTTGGGCCGACACCCCAATAACCCAGATAAAAACCCCGACCTGCCTGGAGGCGGGCCCGGAGTCTGGAGCCGAGGCCGACTCCGGGGAATACGAAAACGAAACGAGGAAATGCAGAGGTTTTTTGAAAGGACTCACATGGAAGGAGAAGTCACACTAATGCTGATAGTGATACTTTTACTTTCAACCTAGAGATTAGGTACAACTTTAATTAATTAATTAAATTTAGTTTCACATGGATTTAATTAAAATGGCGTCAGTTGCTAAGCAACAATGGCTTATGCAATTTAAGGTGAAATATACTTACTAATGTTGGAATTATATGATAAAATTATAAGTTTATAGATTATATGTAAATAATAAACAAAATCATTTCAATATTTGTAGTAGAAAATATTTCACAAAGTTACAAATGAATTTAAAATTAATATAAATATATCATCACGCCTTTTAAACATTACTGGGCGCGGCACTCTGCCGAAGCAGATCTCGGTAAATGATATATTTTCATCATATTAATACTACTCCTGTGGCTCCCCTCCACTATCAACTTTAGGGGCCGTGATTTGACGACTAGTAACCGCACTCCACGCGCAAAAATATATCACTTACCGAGATCTGCTTCGACGGAGTGCCACATCCAGTAATGGGTAGAAGGCGTGATGATATATATTCATTCATTTATTTAATTATATTTAATTTTCTATAAGATTGTTGGTCTACCCAATACTGGGTATAAAATGCGATTACTAGCAATCAAATCACAGCCCTCAAGGATGGTTATGGAGTAGGTGCCACAGGGGTAGTTTTAAACAAATAAATAAAAAAAAATATATCATCACGCCTTCTACCCATTACTGGGTGTGGCACTCTGTCGAAGCAGATCTCGGTAAGTGATATATTTTACGCGTGAAGTGCGTCAAATCACGGCCCCCGTAGATGATAGTGGTGGGGGAGCCACAGGGGTAATTTTAAATTGGTGAAAATTGTTGCCTGTAGGAATCGAACCAGGGTTCTCAGGATCCACAGGCCGACTTGATACCACTGAGCTAGTTTTAATGTAGTGAAAATTGTTTGTCGGTTGTGAGAATCCGGGTTCTCAAAATCCACATGTCGACTCGAAACCGCTAAGCTACCTACCCGATAAAAAACTGATTTTCCATATTAGATCCTTATGCCAACATTTTCTTTGGATTGTATATTTTCATATTTTTCTCAATGTTTGTTAAATATAACCGCGGATGAAAAAGCATTGAAAAAAGGGATCAGATACATTTCATCATTTCAGTTTATATTTGAAGTAAAATTCAAGATTTAATCGCGTTCGTCAGTTCTACATCATGATTCAAGTATCCCAAATATATTTCCACCCCGCATTATCATGCCAAATCGGTTTACAATATAAAGAAAACGGGCCTGGAGTTTTTGGGGGGCGGAGCTAGTCCTGTTTGGCGGCGGTGCGATACGAAATCTAAAAGAGCTTGATTGAAAAACAACAGACAGAAATGAGAAAAACCACGAACGATTTTTGTTTTTTGTGAAAGGAATTGATGCGATGTTGTCTTACGCAAACAAAAGATTTGGGGGTTTTGTTTGCGATCGCAGTCTTCTACTGTTAATAATATAATCACAACAGGCTTTATTATACACGTTCTTTTGTTGTGCACTGTATTAAATGAAGGTTTGTTTTTATTTCGACAGATATTTACTGAGCAAGTTTTTTTGTTGAATACCATAATCGAAAAGTACAAGTTCTTTTTCTATTTTGAAAATCACAATTCAGGAATGAGTAAAATGTTTTTTCTTGTCGTGTTGGATTTGAAAATAATTTTATCTCCTAAAGAAGGATCTTTTACAAGTGTATATTTTTATGCTTGCATTTTGTAATTAAAAAAAAATGTAAATTTGAGTGTTATATAAAATCCAATTTTAAACTTCTCAGAACTTTAGAAGGTTTAAAAGAAGTAGTCTTAATAAAAATTTAAAATCTTATTAAAAGTACGAAATTAAGTACCTACAAAGAACGATATTATCTTAAAACAAAATATTACCTGAACTAGAATATGACATTCATAAAATCTACGAGTATAAAAACTTTCCTTAGCAATACTCAAAAGAGTTTTAAACAATCTTCAAACTTTAAATAAACAAAAGAACAAAGGCTATAAAAGATAGCATTTAGTTATTGACTAAAGTATTGTTAAAAAAGTATAAATATTTACAAGTAAGCATTTACGCCTGATTGTAGGATTGTGATTTAGATAAAGAATTTTAAACTCTACAACTTTTATTTCAAGCAATTTTCCGAACACAATTTTAACAATTTTCTACCTCCCTGTGGATTTAACGGCGAGTAACCGCATTTCACGTGCAAAAATATATCACTTACCGAGATCTGCTACGGCAGAGTGCCACACCCAGTAATGGATAGAAGGGGTGATGATATATTTATATTTTAAAAATAAATATAAATACATCAGCACGCATTTTACCCATTATTGGGTGTGGCACTCTGCCGTAGCAGATTTCGGTAAGAGGTATATTTATGCGCGTAAAGGGTGGTTACCAGCCGTTAAATCACGGCCCCCAAAGATATTAGTGGTGAGGAAGCCATAGGGGTCATTTTTAATTTGGTGAAAGTCTTTGTCGGCTGTGGGGATTGAACCAGGGATCTGAAGATCCACAGGCCTACTCGATACCTCTGAGCCATTACCCCATACATATTTTATATTTTTGTATGGAGTAGGTGGTTCAGTGGTATCGAGTCGACCTGTAGATCCTGAGAACCCTGGTTCGATCCCATAGCCAACAAACATTTTCACAACACTAAAATTACCCCTGTGGCTTCCCCAACACTAACATCTTTGGAGGCCGTGATTTGACGGCGGATAAGGACTTCACGTGCAAAAATATATCACTTATGCTGGATTTATACAGCGTATGCCCTAACGTATCGTAATATATCGTAATCTAACGTAAGAGATGGAAATACTGTTTCGAATGAAAACATTTATACAACGTAACGATGTAGCCTTGACTATCGTAATTTATCGTATTCTAAGCGGCGAGATAGTCAACTTTTATCTTTTTACGTTACGACAGCTTACGGTATTAAAATTATAGACAATGCGCATGCGTGATTTCTTGATGTGCAACTCATTTGAAGCAATCTAATAATATCTGGGTTTTAAAATAAAGTTAAAAATCATTTTATACAATATCTTATTTATGTTAATTTAGTTTGGAGTCAGTTTCTGTCAGATTAGTTGAAACTGTGCACATGTGCGATCTGATAAATTACGCTACCTTACTTTCGTGTATAAATAGCCACTAGCATATAGTAAAATACGATACGATACATTACTTTACATTACGATACGTTACGGCATACGCTGTATAAATCCAACTTTAGTGAATTCTTCTACGGCAGAGTGCCACACCCAGTAATGAGTAGAAGGCGTGATGATATATTTATATTTTTATCTATTTATTTTTGTCTAAAATTTAGGAAACAATGCGTGCGGAAAAACTGTTTTTCCATGTTAAACGCCTATGGCCCAGTTAAATTAAGATGTCCGCCAGTACGGTAGTGTGGTTACGGCATTATAATCAGAAAGATACCGAGTTCGAATCTCACTTAAACTAAAAAAATAAATATAAGAACTAGCAAATTGTGGCGCGGTGAATCCGACCCTGTACTGTAATTGGGATTAAGTTCCTGTTGTACAGAGTAACATAAATAAATAACATATCAGTATACTGTTAATAATCTAGTTTTAGAATATGGCGGATTATTTCTATAATAAGTCTTGAAGTAGACTAATTTATATGTCGGTAGAACGACTACAAATGGTCGGTCGTGGCTGGTAATGTTCTGGTATGTTCCGGGCGTCTCCGGAGCTTCCAGCGGCCCCGGAGTCGTGGCCAGAGCATGTAGCTTGTGGTTTATTACACCGGCTGCAAGCCAGACAGACCGCAGAATGTGAAATGACCGTCGCCGTCACAGCCGCTGCCACCGCCGCCGCCACCCCCGGCATTAACAAACACAAACATAGATACTTAGAGCATACCTGGGGCAAGAATACTGAATTATCTACGGAGAGGGTAGTAAGCTAAAAGGGATGTTATTGGGAATTAATTATTTTGATGATGCGGAAATTTGTTCGTAAACCTAATTTTAAAATAAATAAATATTTATGCTACCAAATTAAATACGACAATAAGTACTAGATTTTATTTCGTAACAAAATAAAAATTTAACAAATTTATAAACATGCCTTTTATCAATTATTGGGTGTGGCACACTGCTTTAGCAGATCTCGGTGAGTGATATATTTTACTCGCGAAGTGCGGTTACCAGCCATCAAATTACGACTCCCAAAGATGTTAGTGGAGGAGGAGCCACAGGGGTAGTTTTAATGAGTGATAATTTTTTGTCGATTGTGGGAATCGAAACCGGGTTCTGAAATCTACAGGCGGACTCGATACTAGTACCCCATATTATTATATATTATTTATTTGTGGGATGGCTAGCACAGTGGTATGAAGTCGGCCTGTGGATCCTGAGGTCCCTGGTTCGATTCCCACACGCGACAAATTTTCATAATTTGAAAAAGCTATTCCTGTGGCTCCTCCACCACTAACATGTTTGGGGGCCGTGATTTGACGACTGGTAACCGCACTTCACGCGCAAAATATATCACTTACCGAGATCTGCTTTAGCAGAGTGCTACTTTCAGTAATGGGTAGAAGGCGTGATGATATATTTATTTATTTATTTATATTTATTTACACACAAATTTAAAATAAATAAATAAATAAATAAATAAATAAATAAATAAATAAATAAATATATCATTGTCAACGGCCATGGCTGCGCTCGTTGGTACTGATCTAAGCGATAACGCGAGTTAAGTAACGTTGCGCGCGGGTAGTATTTGGATGGGTGACCGTCCAGAGAAAACTCGCGTTACTGTTGACAATAACAACTAAAACGCAGATCAGGGCGTAATGGCGGTCCGCCAAAGAAGCCAGAAAAAAAAATAAAAATAAATAAATAAATAAATAATACTGGGTGCGGCATTCTGTCGTAGCAGATCTCGGTGATATATTTTACCAGCCGTCATATTACGACCTTCAAAGATGTTAGCGTAGCGGGAACCACAGGAGTAGTTTTAATGTGATGAAAATTATTTATCGGCAGTGGGAATCGAACCAGATAAATTTAATATTTTTAAAAATATTACAATATTTTCATCCTTTAACTTGGAAAACAGATACAAAAAAATTGTTTTATTTATAATTAAAATAATACTTTGTTTGCAAAAATCATATCTAAACAAATATTCATTTCTGTCTAAACCGGAATACATTCAAATGAATTCATCAATATTTAATACTATTCGCGTATATTTTAAATCTCGCAAATTGGTATCGCACAACGGCGCAGACTCGAACACGCTTCCAACCAATGAATAAACAATTTGTTCGTAACTAATAACTAGCCTCTACACAGGGTACCTTTCTAGCCTACATTTTTCCATAGAATACTTAATTTCTGTTAATTAAATGTGATATATTTTTTAACAGCTATAGGAAGTAAAACATAAATTATTGCAGATTACATTTCTTAATTCTGAACTATGAACAATTCATATTACCTACAATATGTATAATACAATTTGATAATGAATCTAAAATAAAATAAAATATGACAAACCTTTACGGAGACTGCAGATTTTTCATCCCCTGTTGTTTTCTGTATTCTGTACACATATAAACACCATAATATATCATAATATCACTGTTTTCACCATAAATAAACACTAATAAATACACACAGAACGTATATACAACAGAGCTGTTTCAATACTGACGAACAGAAACGAAAACGGCTGATTGAGTTCGCAAAACTTGGTTCGCACTTGTTAATGCTATTCGGATGTTAAAAAGAACCGATCGATAAATATGAATTGTTTTAATATTACCAGGATAGCAAGTACTTTTTAAATGTGTGTGTGTTCATGAACGAAGAAAATAAAATAAAAGTTTGAGCGAAAAAAATTATAAAATAAAATAAATAAATATATCGTCAACATCACGCCTTCTACTCATTACTGGGTGTGGCACTCTGCCGAAACAGATGTCGATAAGTGGTATATTATGCGCGTGAAGTGTGGTTACCTGCCGTCAAATCACGGTATCAAAGATATTAGTGGAGGGGGAGCCACAGGGGTAGTTTTAATATGGTGAAAATTGTTTGTCGACTGTGGGAATCGAACCAGGGCTCTCAGGATCCATAGGCCGACACGATACCACTGGGTTACTTACCCCATAAAAAATTATAACTATAGAAATTCATTAATTTATATATATATATATATATATATATATATATATATATATATATATATATATATATATATATATAATATATATATATATCATCACGTCTTCTACCCATTATTGGGTGTGGCACTCTGCTGAAGCAGATCTCGGTAAGTTATATATTTTGCGCGTGAAGTGCGGTTACCGGTCGTCAAATCACGGCCCCAAACATGTTAGTGGTGGAGGACCCACAGGGATAGCTTTTTCAAATTATGAAAATTTGTCGCCTGTGGGAATCGAACCAGGGACCTCAGGATCCACAGGCCGACTTCATACCACTGAGCTAGCCATCCCATATAAATATATATCGTATATTCACAAAAATTTGACAGCTGTTAATTTTTAAACCTATTTTTCTTTTCCTTCTATTTATGCAAGTATTGTAAAAAATAGCTTACTAACCTCGAACTGTAAGTGATTTTTTTTAGTTTTATATATATAAGTGATCAAGAATGTTGTTTGTATCTAAACTAACTAAAAAACTAAAAAAAATCACTTACAGTTCGCGGTTAGTAAGCTATTTTTACAATACTTGCATAAATAGAAGGAAAAGAAAAATCGGTTTCAAAATTGACAGCTGTTAAATTGTTGTGAAAATAAACAAGACCTTGATTTGTAACATTTACTTACTGTTCACGCTGGACAGTAAGTAAATATTAAAGTCCTGATATAACCATGGAAACCATTGTGCAATAAAAGTGCCACTAACTTTGTTTAAATTGTACTTACAGTACAAGTATTGTAAAAAAAATAACTTTATAAAAAATAAAATCTGTCGACATTTGATTGTTTACTACGTTGCTTCAGTTATTTAAGTAACTCTCAATTGTTCAATTTTATATTAAATCTACAAATAATGAACAAAATCACATCAATACAAAATGTTTCATAAAGTCATAATTTTTCTTGCAATTTTTTTTTTATTATTTACAGATTACGGTTCTATAAAATTTATGTATTTATACAGAATTCCACCACTAATTCTGCGATACATACATGATATAATTTTGTGTGCAAATATCAGTTACTAACCGTCAAATTATGTCCCCAAAAATGTCACAAATTATGTCGTAAAAAAGTCAGTTGGAATGTTAGTTACGCGGTACGTTACCTGGCCAAGTTGAAACAGGAAAATCAATATTGAAAATAAAAATTGCGAAGTATTCATCTGATGGCATTTAACAAATTTATGGAATGGCCTGAAATTAATCTTAATTAAGTTTGAGTTAAGCCAACATAGAGACAGAACGCACAATCAGTAAAATATTAGTAAAGCCCCGAATTTTGCTAATAAATAATAATTTATCGAGAGTGTATTTATGTGCGTGGTGTTGAATATTTTATAGGGCAACAGTAATGTGCGGCATATTATCATATCATTTACATATTTCAAATTTGTACACTAAATGCTACTCTGGAATTATTCATGACGTTTTGTTTAAATAATATATAGATTTTAGAATCATAGCGCTCGTTATTAGAATATTAAAGAGAGCTTCAAAAGACTTTAAATAAGCTGCCGATGTCGAAGTTAATAATCACAAGAGCTTTATTCTCTGTATAATAATGACAGGATTGGTTAAAACGCAGACATGTGACATACAAAGAAGCATTTCATTGGTTTTGAGAAACGTCAAAAAATAATCGCGATAATTTTCTCTATAAAAAATTGATAGTTTCACTACAGTTTTTTTTTGTAACCTAGCAAGTAGGTGACATATCATGAACAAATGAATATATTATTATACGAGGGCAGGATGAAAAGTTCCTGAAAAATAAAACAGATGGCGCCACAATCGCAAATCTCATGTGATATTTGTGATGTGCCATCTTTAACTAGAACGCATTAAAATTTTCAGACTGATATGTCATTCAGTTCTGTTTTGACACCCATCGAAAGCAAGCAACCTTGAAAATTTTTGAAAACATGGAAAAAAGTGAATTTCGCGTCTTGATTAAACATTATTTCTTGCGTGGAAAAAACATTATGCAAACCAAAGCATCGCTTGTTAAACATTATGGGGACTCCTCACCATCGATTGGAACGATTCACAAGTGGTTTACTGATTTTCGTTGTGATAGTATGACCACAAAGGATGCCGAACGTTCTGGTCGTCCAATTGAGGTTACAACACCAGAAATCGTCGATAAAATCCATGGTATGATATTAGACGATCGGCGAGTTAAAGTGCACGAGGCTGCTGAGGCTATGAGCATCTCAACCGAACGAGTACGGAACATTTTGCATAAATTTTTGGCTATGAGAAAGCTATCTGCCAGATGCATGCTGCATTTGCTCTCTGTTGACAACAGCGCGACCGTTTGACAAGTTCAAGGGAGTGTTTGGCGATGTTCAAGCGCAATAAGAAGGACTTTTTGCGCCGTTTCGTAACTGTGGATGAAACATGGATCCATCACAACTCACCAGAGATCAAAGAACAGTCGAAACAGTGGACTTGTCCTGCCGAATCGCTGAGACAAATGCCTATTTTGAAGGATTGCTAAAAACGTATTATTTGGAAGGGATCGAAAAATTAGAAAAACGTTGGACGAAGTGTATCGCACTACAAGGAGAAATAAAATATGTTTTGATCAAATAAATCATTTCTTGTTTCATGTTTCAGGGCCTTTTCAGCCTGCCCTCGTAAGCATGTAAAAATATATATTTTTAAAACTTTTGATTGCTTTCCTAGGGCAATATATTCTTACCGAATGTAACACCTGCATTGAATATTCCCAGAATTTTTTTTGTCGCTGTTCACTCATACTTTTTTTGCTCTTAGAAAATATTTCCATAGCAACAAAGACACTCATGAGTTCAAAAACATTATCGGTAGTATTCAATATACTAGTTATATCACAAGTGAAAAATTTGGAAATATAAAAATTGCTGAAAATTTGTTTGTAAGTTAATAGAAGCACAAGAAATTCAATACCATTTACTTGAGCAAATCTCAATTGACCTATTAACATTTGAAGAGCATCTTATCGAAATTTCATTTCACTCTAGATCTTTTTAGTTTTACAGTTTTACTTGAATAGAAATGCCATCCATTATTTCGCTGCACCTTGCATCGTGTACTTTTATATTCATTGCATCGCTATTATGCAAATCCGCTCATCCTGTGCCGTTATATACATGATTACGTGATTGTGCCTTTCTCACAATTCAGACATCGCAGCGCGATCGTGAATATCTAGGAGGCGGTGATTGGTTCAGTCGTTCTGAATGGCGCACATTGGATTCTAGTATCTGGTGATGGTACGAATGCGTGTAGTTGATGTGTCGATGTGCCGGTCACGTTCGCTACGCGTACGATGGGGCATATGTATGTATACGAGTACATGGTTGGATGTACGTTCTATCCATACTAACATATGAGTAGGTACAGGTTAGTTGCATGTAAATGGTGTGTGGGTAGACAATCAGCAGACAGAAATATTGAGATGAATATTGACGAACAACCAATAGTGTTTCATTATTTGTCGACGTTGAGGGATAATTTTCTCTATAAAACATTGACAATTTTACTCTAATTTTTTTAGTTACCTACAGAGTGATCAAAAGGAATTGTTACAGTTGGCAATAAAAAAAACTACTTGAAATTGGTAAGCCTGATACATAAATTCATTTCCTGTTGTTGACAGTGACACTTAAAATTTAAATTTGAGTACATTTATTATTACATTTATTTCTAAAGTATTTCTATTACTTAAAAAGTCGAAATTCTATTAGCTGTCAAACTCCTGACATAACCTATTTGTATTTATTAGAAACGTCAAATAACATATCCCCCTTTATCTGACGTTGTGCCAACTGTGGAATAAAAAGATCTCTGGAATTGTATAGCCAACTGTAACAATTCCTTTTGATCATCCTGTAGCTACTAGGCTATCTGACGTATAATGAATAAATGAATATACCGAATATAACACGTGCATTGAATATTTCCAGCAAAACTTTATTCAATATAGATTCTATGTTTTTATCCTTAATTTTTGCGATTTCAATTAATGGTACAGGAGCCCAATAAACTAATTAATAATTATGATAGTACCTCCGTCATTTCATAACAATATTGACAGAATGACATCTTTTAGTAAACTATAAATAACAACATTCAATATTCATTAACAACACCACCATATTCACAATCAAAACACCTACATACAAATCATCAAGCTATGTTAATGAAATATTCCTATATTCCACATTCCAATACAAAGCTTTCGGTCTTCTGGGACTTTGTTAATATCCCAGTATGAGCTGCATATCAGTATTTAAACACAGACATATTTGCCCCGGCCACATATTGACCAATTTGTGACATTTCATGTGTATTAGACAGTGCAAAGTGAACACACAATGCAGCGGAGATATAAACGCAGTTATATGCAGTCGAATTGCGTGAAGAGAAATTAGGTAATTATGTTGGGGGCTTTCATTTGTACCTGTGAATACGCAGCTGTTGAATGTGTTCATCTGCGGTTGAGTTGTGTCCTGAGAATTTGTAAATTGTTCAATAGTAGAACTATTCACTATTCAGTTACGAAATTAGTCATGTATAAATGTGGAAATTGATTTGATATTTGTCAATAACATGAGAGAATGATTGATTTATAACAAGATCGATTTTAAGTCTAGATTAGTGGTTTTCAAACTGTGGATCGCGAAGACATTAGACGAAGGTCGTCGAATGCTATTTACAATTTTTTTTAAAAATATTTTTGCATTTATTCAAAGATACATCCAATTGCTTGCTTTCACTTAAATTTTCAGGATTACTTAAGGGGCCTTTCTGGTGTTTTGGGGTTAAAAAAGGAGGTTTTAAATTATTTTTATATTTAAATCTAAACCATTTATTAATTAGCAATTTTTTTTATAGACAATACAAATCTCCATAATTTGATATAATGCACGTGCACAAAAATGATCTAAAAAATAAAAAATCTGGTGTGGTCACCACACGACTTTCTTATACACAGCATATTTAATATTCAGAATATATAATATGTAATTTAGATTTTCAGTAATTCAGCATTTATCTGCTTGAAACATATAAAATGTCAAATTTATTTACGTATAATTTTTTTTAGTAATGTTGACTACTTTATGTCTAACTTTATTGATGAGGCATATACAGAATGTCCGTTTTTCGAGCCTAACCCTTGGTATCTCAAAAACCGTGAGATACGAAGTCGATTACAGTGAGGCAAAGTTGCCAAATTAGTTGACCATTTTAATGATGTATTTGTTTTTCCGAAAAACGACGTAGATAACTAGATAAAGCGAAAATTAAAATATGTTTCTTGTTTCTATTGCTACTATGATTATTGAAACATATTATTAAATATAAAAATTAGTTTTTCTCAAAATTAGACGCATATACAGAAAAATTGCAAATAACATTTTATATTCTAAATATTTTTACCAACATCTTTTGTTTGAAACTTTTTTTCGTAACTGATTCCATTTTTGAAATAAATGGAATTTATTGTTTTGTGTGTCCAGTAAACTTCCTCTTCCGGTTTTTCAATTTTCATGAAACTTTTAATTACCAAGTTTCGTTAACAAATCTTATCTTATTCATGAGATATTGCACACTCGGACACACATTCATCCACACACACACACACACACACCCCCACACACACACAGACATCATTGAGAAAATGATCAAAACGGATTCAGTGGACCTCAAAACACGTATTTCCGCGAAAATCTCGTCAACGATTTTTTTCACGATTCCAATACTTCCTTATACTGCATATATGAAAGTAAAAATTAGAGTTGTTTTTGGAAAATATATTGAATTTTGAGAAAAATAGCTGTTTTTAAACAAATTTCTCGAACTGTAATTTTTTAAATTTTTACTTTCAAAACTTTTCCGTAGAGGTGGAAATCTAAGTATATATTTTCAATTTTTTTTTGTTTAAGGTGAACCAACAAAAAGTAATAGTGGGCATCACAGAGCGCTTTTTCATTTTTTGACTCATTTTCCTGCACGCGCGTATGTGACAAGATTTGAAACGAACGAATCTTTTCAAATCTCGTCCAAAAGAAATCAATATATTAAATATTTAAATAAACCTGCAGCAACAACATAAAAAAATTCAGCATTAAAAATGCAAATGAGACAGTTTTCAAACTAAACATACAAAACAAATAAACATTAGTCATTCGATTTCATTATGATTTTAAAAAACACCCGGAGGATAGCTATCATTCCATATTTCACAAACTCTCTAAAACAATTGCCAGCACTGGCATGTAACGATGAAATTCATTAAAATGTTTTTAATCTAATTAAAAATGCATCAGAATGCTGGGCGCATGGACTGTTTTACGCATCGGATTTAAAACAGCAAAAGAATGGATTTTTTTTGGTCGAACAATGCGCGGATATAAATTTTCCTATCTTTGACATGTAGTAAATTGGACAGTTCGTCGTTAAAAGTTATCTTTGCTTGTTTTATCGGTAATTACAAATTGGTTTCAAATATGAAACGTTATTTATCTTTTTTGTCAAAACATTACAGAGTTGGGTTTTCTAGAACGAATTGTTTATTTATTTCATTGCACAACTGAAAATTATTCCCAATGCGATATTTACTTGCTCACAGGTGGCGTGGGTTTTCAACAAGGGACCTACAGTTTATAGTCAGGGTCGGCTTTAGTTATATTTAGAATGTGCCAGATTTAAACGGTTTTCCTGAGCTGTGAATTTCTATGTTGCGTTTTGCTATGCAATCTCTGAATCCAGGTTATCGTATATTTTACGTTGCCTATAGTAACCGTAAATTATGACAATAATAATTTTATGCACAACTGGGCTGAAATTTATGTGTTTTAGCCCTAACAAGCGGGCTTGAACATTTATTTGGCCCTAGGGCCATAAAAAAATAATTTGTATGGTTACATAATAAAATGACAATTTTTGTTAATTGTGAATACTTGATTTTAGAAAATGTCATTTTGACATATAACAGCCTATGTACATATTTTAATCTTTTGAACATATAATTAAATGTTATTTTGTTGGTTCGATTCCCACAGGCGGGGAAACAATTTCCATAATTTCAAAGCTACCCCTGTGGCTCCTTCACCACTAACATCTTTGGGGACCGTGATTTGACGGCTGGTAACCACAAAATATATCACTTACCGAGATCTGCTTCGGCAGAGTGCCACATCCAGTAATTGATAGAAGGCGTGATGATATATTTATTTATTTATAAAATATTGTATGTACCATGGGTGAAATTAGCGTTTCTGACACTGAGCATGTTATTAGCCCTCGCTGCTTCGCGCCTCGTACTAATAATCATGCCGCGGGCCAGAAACGCCTGTTTTCACCCTTGGTACATAAATAACTATTATGCACAACCGGCCCGATATTCATGTGTTTTAGTCCTAAAAAGAGGGTTTAAACACTTCTTTTGGCCCTAGGTCAATAAAAAAATAATTCCAATGGATATATAAATAAAAAGACAATTTTTGTTTATTGTAAATACTTGATTTTACAAAATGTAATTTTGACATATAACCTATGTACATATTTGAATCTTTTGAATATATAATTAAATGTTATTTTGTTGTGCATAAAATATTGTATGTACCACGGGTGAAATAAGAGTTTCTGGCCCTGAGCATGTTATTAACCCTCGGCGCTTTGCGCGGTAGGTGGCCTGTGGATCCAAAGAACCCTGGTTCGATTCCTACAGCCGAAAAAAAAATTTCCATCAATTTAAAAATTACCCCTGTGGCTCCCCCTCCACTAACATCTTTGGAGGCTGTGATTTGACGACTGGTAATCGCACTTCACGCGCATAAATATATCACTTATCGAGACCTGCTTCGGCAGAGTGCCACACCCAGTAGTGGATAAAAGACGTGATGATATATTTATTTTATTTATAATTTAATGCAATTGAGAATAAGAAAAGATAACTAAAAATAAATGGATAACATGTTTGAAAATTTAATGAAATAATCGTAGTTATACTTTTATGTAAAATAGTTTCAGATATTTTTTGTTATTAGTAGAAATAAACGACATTTGATTCCAGTAACGACCGTTTATGAACTTAATTAATAGAACAATCATATTTTCAGTTTGCTGTTTTCATGCAGAAATTAAATTTAATATTATTTTACTGAAATCCAATTTGTGTGGTATAATGACGAAAAAATTAATTAAACATGAAATTTTAAAATAATAAAACCACATTCCATTTGTTCCACAGCAAAAAGTTGAAAAAATATTTACAAATTTATAATTATATTTTATGGAGTAAATGGTTCAATAGCAGAGCTGGGCAGTAGCTAGCTACTTTTGTAGCTTAGCTACTAGCTTAGCTACGTTAACCTTAGCTGTAGCTGTAGCTTAGCTAAATGCGAAAAAATATAGCTGTAGCTTGTAGCGAACTATGTTTTTTTCTATTAGCTTAAAAATATTGTTGTAACAACTGAAGCTACTTTTAAAGCTACTTTTTTCAGCCCAAAGCAAATTTTTGTAGCTTAAAGCTACCACTGTTCATTAAGAAATACCTATTAATTTTTGTTTTGTATTTGAATTGTACCTTCTTTATTGTTTTCTATAACTGTAGGATAACAAGTTATTATATAGTTTAAAAATCTATTAACATATTTTATTTTTCACTTCTTCTTAACCTATCCTACTTTTGTATTAAATATTAGATGAACTAAACATTGACTGTTTAGGAGTCTTCTGTTAATGTGACTGTTAAATTATTCCGATATAAATAAAAATTATAGCATCAAAAATTTATGGTACATTTATCCATTTGCGATTTTTTTATATTTATGTACATAATAGTAAATTAACAGTCATTATAACAAAAGACTGATCAACTGATATGACAATGGCAAATTTAATTAATTCACAATAATTCAAAAAAGTAGTTTTAAAATTTAACAACTACTTTAACGAAAGCTTTTAGCTGTAGCTTAGCTATATTTTATCAAATGTAGTTTATAGCTGTAGCTGAGCTACTTTTTTTTAAAGAATCGCTGTAGCAGTAGCTTAGCTACTTTTTTTAAGTAGCTTGCCTAGCTCTGCCCAGTGGTATCGAGTCGGCCTGTGGATTTGAGAACCCGGGTTCGATTGCCACATTCGACAAACAATTTTCACCACATTTAAACTATCCCTGTGGCTTTCCACTAACATCCTTGGGGGCCGTAATTTGACGGTCGCGCTCAAAATATATCACCTACTGAGATCTGCTACGACAGAATGCTACACCCATTAATGGGTAGAAGGCGTGATGATATATTTATTTACTTTTTATGATTATATTTCATGTTGGTACATATCTTCTTCAATTTTCATAAATGGATAACAAAAGTTGTTTAATTTTCCGTAACAGAAAACGGAAAAATAAAATAAAAGCGTATAACTGACAATACTAATAAAGTAAGGAAGATACTCATAATTAAATTTTCTGTGGATTAAAAAGAAAATAATACGATTAAGCAAAGAAAAAAATTACTTGAAAACAATTCCAAGTTTATAAACTCTGCTTTGATCTTAAGAGTCTAAGCAAAACATTCATATTGTTAAAACAAAAAACAAATTTCTCAAAGAAAGCACAAAATATCACTGACCACAAATCCTGCACAAAAGAATTTCTTAGGCTTAATGAAAAACTTCAAAGCAACAAATGAATCTTTTTTCGTATTAATAAAAATTACTTTTATAATACTCGTATTATAGACGGCCATCTAACGAACAACAAAAAAATTACTTACTTTTTGACGTCAAACTGGAGTGGGCGGCGGAAGAATTCTGGCTAAAAGGACCCCTAGTAAGAAAAAGAAAAATTCCATGAGTCTTCAGATAAAACGAACACATTTTATTGAAACATTTTATTATACAAAATATTAAATGTCTTATACTTATATCGTAGATAGTGAAAATTTAAAAAATAACTTACAAGTTGCCTTAGTAACTCAAGAATAGGAACAACGGAATAATAAAATTAAACAGAATTCAACGATAAATATATAGGCACAAATGGTAAATATTTTATGTATATCACCTCAACAGAGACTTTAGGTCTTTGTAAACTTTCTATAAATTATTAACCTTACTTTAAATTATACTTTTTTCAACTTTACATACCTTCTTTCCACAGAATCAAGTTTCAAAATGTACTCTGTAACTGTATCATTATTTCCAACTAATCGATATGTTGCTCACAACTATTTATATTTTATAATTACTTTATAGATTATCACAATTTTAGTACTCTGGCATTTTAGGTTATTTTGCTTACTTGCATACGTAGCTGTCATAAAAATGAATACAATGACAGCTCACTGAGTTTTTAGAAAAGTGTGGTTAAGAAGCGGCTAAAATGCAGTACCACTAATCAATTTTGAAAATTTCCCCTAACACTATAATGACATTTACTTATCAATGATCCTAAAAATTTTCAGAGATTTGTAGCTCATCGTAAAGGAGTATAAATGTCATAAATGTATGAAAATGGCAAAGACTGAGATAAGGTTTGGTTAGGTTAGAAAGAATTATTTTTTATTTCATGATAGTTGTAGATTACATTATGTTTGAGGTTTGAAGCTAGAAAATGTTTTTCAAATAACAGTTTCGAAGCACTGGTTTATTTAGTAATTTTTAGGGAGTTTTGAAATTCACAAAATTTTACCAACCTAAAATTATATTTTAAAAAATTGGTCAGTGACAGTGATACTGCACTTTTACCACAGTTTCTTAAATATGGTTAAGAAGCAATGATTTTCGTATTTTTAGCGTCATATGAAAGCAAAATTAAATAACAACAAAAGATTATAAAATGGTAGTAACCTATAAAAAGTTACATACGTAGCTGTTATAAAAATGAACACAATGACAGCTCCTTTGACAGTTTCTTAAATATATGGTTAAGAAACAATAATTTTCGCACTGTTAGCGTCATATGAAAGCAAAATGAAATAACAATAAATGATTTTAAAATAGTAGTAACCTATAAAAAGTAATAATGAAAAATAATGCTAGTTATTAATTTATCGATCGGTAACAGATAACGAGCGAGTTACAGAATAAGAGACGTAGTTTTTGGCAGTTATGAAGCGTTTCTTGTAAAGATTTGATTTGAAAATCACTTATTCACAAAGCACAAACACAAAGCACAGATATCACAAACGTCAAATAGAAATGTGTTCAGTGCGCAAGTCTAGTGCGCATGTCCAGTGCGCAAGTCTAGCGCGCATGTCTAGTGCGCAAGTTTAGTGCGCATCTTTCACCAGGGACCAAAATTTGAAAAAAGTATAATGTAAAATAAGTTTTAGTGTAAATAACAAAATCTAAAAGTTATGGTAACAAAGAAGGTACGAAACGAACACATTAAAATAATACTAATCAATTAACGGATGGAATGATTTCAAATTTCAATCCTTAATCTAACGATATATCACAGATAGAAATCAGTTATCATTTATAATTAGTACATTTGATAGTTGACACCAAAAATTATAGTAGTTACTGTCAAAATATGGCGAAATGTCTAACTGACTAGACAGGAACGAAACATGATTCGAACCTGATTGTTGGATGTTTGACAGTTATTTGAATCTCCCGCCAATAATTTTGAAAATTGAAAAATAAATGTATGATTTACCTTAAGGTTGGTAATAAAAGAAAGTGTGTGTTGACAGTTTTTGTTTTAGATTTGGAAAAAAGTTGTTATAATTTAATGCATAGATACACGATTGTAATTTGTATCAGTGTTTTATTTGGTTTAATAAAAGGTCATCTTGGTGTTTTGGCTAAATAGATTCTTTTGTGTGAAATAAAGTGTTTGAAATACAGTTTGAGTCTTTTGTTTTATCAAGAAATCCAACATCTGGCGACCGTGACAGGACGAATTGATCTTTCAGTATAAAGTCATTAAAAGATCAATCAATATGGATAAGATAAAAAAGACAAGAACTGCGGTTAGAAGTAGTTATTCAAGAATGGTTACTAATATCAAGGATTTGTTAGGACAATCGAAAATCGACATGGTAGAAGTAAAAGCGACATTTGACACGTTCGAGAACAAATATCTGGAACTAAAGAAATTAGACGAACAAATGTTTACGGGTTTGCTCGAAGCCAATTGTTCTGAAGCAGATTTAGATTTAGAAATCGAATCACGAGATAAGTATGAACAAGAATTCAATAGAGTAAGAAGACGAATCGAAAGCGAGGATAAAGCTGTCAATGAAAAGTTTAGTGCTGATAATTCTAATACTGAAGTTTCGGTTGCAGCATCGCAGGTAACCCAGAGAAAGTTCAAGCTTCCACAGCTGGAATTAAAAAAGTTTGGAGGTAATGTAAAAGATTGGTTACTATTCTGGGCCCAATTCAAACGGCTAGACGAAGATGTAGCAATAGACGACAGTGACAAGTTCCAGTATTTAGTACAGTCAACAATCCCAGGTACGAGAGCTAGAGAGATCGTAGAAAGCTATCCTCCGACTGCTGAAAACTATCCAAAAGCATTGGATAGTTTACGAGCTCGATTTGGTCGAGAAGAATTGTTAGTTGAAGTATATGTACGTGAACTGCTAGCTCTAGTAATGCAAAATACAATGAAAACGACAGTACTGACATTGGCTTCATTATACGATAAACTGGAGTGTCATCTTCGCGCGTTGGAAAGTCTAGGAGTAACAACGCAAAAATGCGCGTCCATGCTATTTCCTCTCGTGGAGTCATGTTTACCTGAAGAATTATTAAGAGCATGGCAGCGAACGAACGGTGCAATGAACATTGGCAGTAGTAGTCAACTAGAAGAACAGGAAGGCGATAGTGCTAGAAATAAACTGAAGCAGTTAATGAACTTTATGCGTTCCGAAGTTGAAAATGAAGAAAAGATATCATTAGCTATGTCGGGATTTGGTATAAGCACTTCGCGCTACAGCAAAAAGAAAATCAATATAAAGGAAAGTACAGGTGAGACATCAACAGCTGCTGGACTGCTTGCTACTAATTCAAAACCGGAAGCAAGAGTAAGTAGTTGCATGTTCTGCAATAATAATCATAAGACTACTGACTGTTTCAAGGCACAAAAACTAACATTTGCAGAGAAGAAACAAATTTTATATGACAAGAAATGTTGTTATAACTGTTTCAGACAGGGACATTCAGCAAAAGTATGTAAATTACGTATCAAATGTTTGATCTGTAGCAGGAATCATCAACCGTTGATGTGTCCTGACCTATCGCAAAATAAAGAGCCGAAAGATAAATCAGCTGACGCAACGAATACTACAGAAAACAATTTAGCTAGCATCAGCAATAATCCGCAAGTATTTTTACAAACTATTATTGTTCATTTAATAGGTCAAGGAACACAACGGCGTGCGAGAGCGATCATAGATACAGGATCACAACGTTCGTATATTTTAAGCAAAAGCGCACTGGAGATGAAATACGAACCTATAAGAAAAGAGAAAATTATACATACGCTTTTCGGAGGTCAAAAAACAGGAGAATTGAACCATAATGTTTATCGAATCCGTTTAAGTAGTTTACAAAGGGATTACAACTGTAATTTTGAAGTTTTAGAGCAAACAACCATATGCAATGAAATAAATAATATCAAAAGCGGACCGTGGTTGGAAGAACTACAAGGATCCCAAATTTATATTTCCGATGTCGAAGATGGAAGCAGTCCAATAGAGATACTAATCGGAGCGGATGTAGCTGGCAAGTTATTTACAGGCAATCAGAAGAAACTATCCTCCGGATTAGTAGCTATTGAAACTCTGTTAGGCTGGACAGTAATGGGAAAAATCCAAGATAGTGGTAAGAATCATCAGTTGGCAATGACTGTCACTTCAATGCTTGTACAAGAATATAGTATAGCAGATCTATGGCAGTTAGAAGCCATAGGCATTAAGGATCCCGCAGAAACGAAGTCACAGGCAGAGATTCATGAAGCAACGAATAAACACTTTCACGATACGGTGACTGTGAGAAGCGATGGAAGGTATGAAGTTTGTTTGCCATGGATTCAAGATCATCCATCACTACCGGATAACTATGAACTAGCGATGAAACGTCTTGACAATACAATAAAGAAATTGAAAGCAGACAATCTTGTTGAAGAGTATCAGAACACATTTAACGATTGGTTAAAAGAGGAGATAATACAGGAGTGTACTGATTTAGAGCCACATGGTGGACATTACTTACCACATAGACATGTTGTAAAACTCAACAGCACAACCAAAGTAAGGCCGGTATTCGATGCATCAGCTAAACAGAAAGGAAAACCATCATTGAATGAGTGTTTGGATACTGGTATTAATTTGATCGAGCAAATACCTATTATTCTGTTAAGATTCCGATTAAAAAGAATAGGAGTGATAGCTGACATAAAAAAGGCTTTTCTACAAATTGGTCTGATTGAAAATGATAGAAATTACTTGAAATTTTTATGGAAAGGAAGTGATGGGATATTAAAAGTATACAAACATTGTCGTGTAGTATTTGGAGTATCCTGCAGTCCTTTTTTGTTGGGAGCTGTAATACAATTCCACTTAAACAATGCGCTGGAAAGTCCTGGAATGGAAAGAAACGTTATTGAACTCTTAAAAGATAGTTTTTATGTTGACAATTGCGTGACAAGCGTAAATAATGAAGAAGAATTGTACAAGTTTAAGGAGAAAGCCACCAGTATAATGCGGAATGCGAAATTCGACTTACGAGGCTGGGAATTCACGAACCAGGTAATATCTCCAGGTCATGAAGTTTGTTCAAATGTTCTTGGGTTACAATGGGACCGACAAGAGGATACTTTACAAATAAACTTAGCACAAATAAGAATAAGCGAATCAGATCAAATTACGAAAAGAATTATACTGGCGACAGCGAATAAAGTTTTCGATCCAATCGGATACACTTGTCCAGTGTCATTGTGTCCGAAACTATTATTACAAGAGACATGGAAAATGAAAACTAGCTGGGACGAAGAAGTAGATCAAGAAATGAAAAAGAAATTTATACACTGGCTTCAGGATCTACCATATTTAGAGAAAATAAAATTACCAAGATGGTTTCCCAACACTGAAGAACCGAGGCAATGGAGTTTGCACGTTTTTTGTGACGCGAGCCAACTGGCATACGCAACCGTGATTTATCTACGTTCAGAAGCAGCTAATAATGTGAAAGTAGAACTGTTACAAGCGAGAACAAGAGTGGCCCCTTTAAAAAAAATAACTATACCACGTTTAGAGTTATTAGCAGCTACAATAGGTGCTAGATTATGTGCGACAATAGTGGAAGAATTCAAAAGGCAAGGAATAGCAATAAAAACAACCTTTTGGAGTGATTCCACCACAGTACTGGCGTGGATTAGAAGGGAAGAGAACTGGGGAACTTTTGTTCGCAACAGAGTTGAAGAAATTAAGAGGTTGACCACTGAACCGGATTGGAGACATGTACCGGGAAGTGAGAATCCTGCCGATTTACCCTCCCGAGGATGCAGTGCGAAAATCTTATATGAATCAAAATGGTGGGAGGGCCCTGAATGGTTATATGAGCCTGAGCAGCATTGGCCAGTAACAGACTTTTCATACAATGAAAACGAAATACGAGAAGAGAAGAAAAAAGCTATAGTTTCTTCTATGTTAATCGCTGAAAACCGGAACGACGGTTGGTATTACAGATATTTTAGTCGGTACACCAAGATAGTATACATGATAGCGCGTATACTACGTTGGCGAAAATCTAAACAGAAAAACGAACCGATTACGTCGGTAGAATTTGAAATTGCAGAACAGAAAGTAATAAAATTAATACAAGAAGAAGTATTCATGGTTGAGAATTATAAGAAGATAACATTCTTGTCACCTTTCATGGATGAAAATGGAATTCTGCGAATCAGAACGAAAATTGCGTATAGAAATGATACAAGGAATTTTCGATATCCAATTTTGCTAACAGGAGATCATGTCGTTGTGCGAAGAATGATTTACGACGAGCATGTCAAACAATGTCATGTAGGAACTCAAACATTACTGAGTATACTCAGAGAACGTTATTGGATTCTGCGTGGACGTAAAGCAATACGTTCGGTGATAAATAAGTGTGTAATATGTCAGAGATACGCTAAAAAACACTTCGAAACAATACCCGTGCCTCTACCTGTCGACCGAGTAAAAGACGCAGCTGCGTTCGAAGTAACAGGTACAGATTTAGCTGGACCTCTCTACTTAAAGAAAGAAAAAAAGGTATGGATCTGTATATTTACATGTGCGAGTTATCGAGCGGTACACCTTGAATTAGTCAGCTCGTTATCAACGGAAGCATTCCTGATGGCATTACGTAGATTCGTGGCCAGGAGAGGACGCCCATCTATCGTATACAGCGACAACGGGACTAATTTTCACGGTGCCGAGAATAGCTTTGAGCAATTAAACTGGGAAGAGATAAGGAAGTATACTACCATAGCCCGAATGGAGTGGAAATTTAATCCACCTACTGCAGCCTGGTGGGGTGGTTGGTGGGAGAGGTTAATCGGAATAATCAAAAAACTCTTGAAAAAAGTACTTGGAAGATCAATACTAAATTATGAAGAATTGAGTACTGTGTTATGCGATTGTGAGTCAATAATCAATTCACGACCAATAACATATGTATCAGAAGACAATAAAGACTTACAACCATTAACGCCATCAATGTTCATTCAAGATATTAGACAGTTTAGTGTAGAAGATTGTGATGAGATTGAATCTCGAGATGTGAGACAACGCGTAGTGTATCGACAGAAATTGCGCGAAGATTTACGTAAACGGTTTCGTAGTGAATACTTGGGACTACTACGACAGGAGTCTAGTAAAAAATGTTCGCGAAAGATAGAGTTAGGTGAAGTCGTGATGATTGAAAACGATAGTCCGAAACGATTGGACTGGCCGTTGGCAAAGGTAGTAGAACTGATGCCGGGACGCGATGATGAAATTCGAGTGGTGAGATTAAAAACGAGTCATGGAGAACCAGTTCGGCCGGTACAACGTATATACCCGCTGGAGTTGTACTCACACAACGCTAGTGATGTGAAAAACAATGGACTGTCTAGTGAAGTGAAAAACAATGGACTGTCTAGTGAAGTGCAAACCAATGGGCTGTCTAGTGATGAGAACTGTAAAAAAGATCGAGCGAGAAAAAATACCGAGATAGCCACCATTTATACTAAAAAAGGACGAAAAATAACTTTACCCGCAAGATACAAAATGTAAATCTCGTTAAATAGATAATGTTAGATAAGTTAATTTCTTTGTTGTAAAATTAACTTGGTGGGAGGATGTTGGATGTTTGACAGTTATTTGAATCTCCCGCCAATAATTTTGAAAATTGAAAAATAAATGTATGATTTACCTTAAGGTTGGTAATAAAAGAAAGTGTGTGTTGACAGTTTTTGTTTTAGATTTGGAAAAAAGTTGTTATAATTTAATGCATAGATACACGATTGTAATTTGTATCAGTGTTTTATTTGGTTTAATAAAAGGTCATCTTGGTGTTTTGGCTAAATAGATTCTTTTGTGTGAAATAAAGTGTTTGAAATACAGTTTGAGTCTTTTGTTTTATCAAGAAATCCAACACTGATCTTTGTCTGTCGGGTTGTTGATCGCACTGCGATTCAAAGTCAAAAATAATCAACTCTTACCAAGGATATGTATCCAGCTTCCTATCGAAAGAATTGACGTTTATTTATTTAACTGGGCGCTCTCGTAATCACGATAATCCTCTGATAATGAGTACCGTTACGTACGTTGAACGGAAATAACTTTTGATAGTTTCTAGCACGCAGTTTTCGCTATGCCTAACTCGTCCTCATTTGTTGTTTCCGGTTCTGTTTCTGTGTCTTCCTGTTCTGGTTCTTCTTCCTCTTTGATTTGTCCGCGAACGCTTGAAGCTGGAAGCTTACTTGTCTTTCTTCCATGTAGAGGAATCGTCGCAGGAGTTATTTGTATTTCAGGAATAGTAGATCGATTTAATAAATAATCTAAATCAAGGGATATTCTATCTAGCATTCCATCGAGATTATCATCATCTTCAATGGTGCTAGCTTCATTTGTCTGACTCTTTTCTCTACCTTCAGGTTGTTTTCTTTCTAATGTTGGTACTTCTTGGTCTACTGCCTCTTCTTCAACATCTGATAATTCGTTCTTTGGTCGAATTGGTTCCTGTATGATGGGATCAAGTCTTTCACAAGGTTCAACTTCAACATTACAAAGTATAATTGAAGAGCCTTCTAGAAGGATGTTTGGCTCAGGATTAGGAACTAACCCTAGCTCAACACATACTCTAGTCGTGAGGATATCAGGAGGATGAGGCATATCCCTCAGAAACTGTCCACTCGAAGGAGAAATCACCACAGATTCAGGATGCCTTAAAAACCAATGATCAGGGTACATCTTTTCTGACTCCGAATATAACGCTGCGTCTATAGGGGACTTGCGGTACTTTTTAGGACTGCTGTTGTAGAGTTCAAGGTCAACGTCTTCCTTGCCGTCGGGAAGGGCTTCGCCTTCGAAGCGTTCGACTGAATCCTCGGATATGCTGTGAAGGTAGGTTTCGATGGTGGATGGTGCACCTTCTGAAGAAGGGTATTTTAATTTCCGTTGTGAGTTGGATAAGAGGAGACCTTCACTGGAGTCCATGCGACCCACACCCTTGCCACGGAGTTGACGTGGTGGAGCGGATTCGCTCTCTGCGTCTGGTTCTTGTTTTGTGAAGACTTTTGAGGAAGAAGATAATTAGATAGGGGATTTTTTGGAAGGAAGATTGAATATTTTTAAACACAAAATTAAATTAGATTTACTTATAAATACACGAATAATGTAGAAACAGTAGCACTCTATGTAACAGAATACAAATCTCATGAAAATTGTTGTCATAATTATTATATTTAAGGTAGTACTAGCTTGAAATTTTTTTTGCAGATCTGAATGAAATTTGGTGCACGTAAACATTGGATAATCATACGCATCCTGTTAAAATATGAAACACATTCATCGTCTGTGAACAAATATATTCGCTTGTAAAGTGGAGTTCTTATACATGGGGCTTATGTCGATCATCACTCAGAATCGAACATATTTGGTTTGTGTACCTCTAAAATTTTGCAGTTTCATTTGAAAAACTAGTATGATGTTCTAGAACTATCCATGTATTTTGTATGAGAAGGAGAAAGTTTTTTATCGTTTAGTAATGGATATATAGCCATGCAAAGCCTTGTTTTTAACGAAAAATTAAGAATCCCAATTTATAATGGCAACACCACACGGTGGTATGGTATTTGAAAATTCACTAGACCAACAACCTGTTAACAATTCATGATATTCAAATCATAATAGATATAAAACACTTATTTTATTCAATTTTTATATTTTTTTGAGCGTCACACTAGTACTACCTTCATGAACGCCATGAAATAAGTGTACTTTAGTACAAAAAAATACTAATCTACATCAAATTTAACTCAATTTATAAATTAGTTTGAATTCTAATATTGTAGATAATATTAAAAATAGTGCTAGATGTTTGATTATAATAGATTTTCGTTGAAAAATATTCAAGGAACTATTTGAAAACAAATCTCACTTACAACTTAAGGGGCTGTTAGCAGAATCCGAGCTAAAGTCATCATCGTTTCCATGGAGCTTCAACTTTTTCGCAAGATGCGCGCGCATGGAATTCTCACACTTGATGACGTAACAAATGAGTTGCAAAAACCCCTGACAACATGCAACAAACGCCCGTTAATATCGAAACTCTAAATTGCTGATTTGCACTTACCAATACAGCGCAGCTGATGGAAAACACGTAGTGGCAGATGACGTCATTTCGGATGTTTATGTACATGATGCTGGCGATCACCATGACTACCATAGAGATGTAGATCACGGCTGAACGACGCAGCAAACCTATTCTGAAAATTTAAAGGACATATTTCGCCATGAGTTTTAACGACAGATTTTCTGTTTTCATTTGTGAACATCAGAATTGAATTTGTTATATTCTTATAATTTGTTATATTCTTGGCAAAGCTCGTTTCAAGCAAACAAAGCATTGGTCTGTAGAAGGCACGCTTTACACACGCAAACCTTTATATTTACAGAGTGATCAAAAGGAATTGTTACAGTTGACAATAAAACAAACTATATGAAATTGGCAAGCCTGATACATAAATTCATTTCCTGTTGTTGACAGTGACATTTAAAGTTTAAATTTGGGTACAATTATTATTACATTTATTTCTAAAGTATTTCTATTACTTAAAAAGTCAAAATTCTATTAGCTGGCAGACTCCTGACATAACCTATTTGTATTTATTAGAAATGTCAAATAGCATTTCCGCCTTTATCTGACATTGTGCCAACTGTGAAATAAAAAGGTCTCTGGAATTGTATTGCCAACTATAACAATTCCTTTTGATCACCCTGTATTTGTACAATACTTGCACTGTAAGTTATCTATTAATTTAAATTTAAACACAGTAAGTGCAACTTTTATTGTCCAGTGGTTTCCATGGTTATATCAGGACTTTAATATTGATTTACTGTCCACCGTGAACTGTAAATAAATATTACATATCAAGGTCTTATTTATCTTGATAACAATTTGACAGTTGTCATTTTTGAAACCTATTTTTCTTTTCTTTCCATTTATGCAAGTATTGTAAAAAATAGCTTACTAACCTCGAACTGCAAGTGATTTTTTTAGGTCGCGAATGTTTAGGAAATTTCGATCCTTCGGGCCTCGATTTCCCAAACTACATTCTTGACCTAAATACTGTCACTTTATGGTACGTAATATACTACAGAGTGATCAAAAGGAATTGTTACAGTTGGCAATAAAAAAACTACTTGAAATTGGTAAGCCTGATACATAAATTCATTTCCTGTTGTTGACAGTGACATTTCAAATTTAAATTTGAGTACATTTATGATTACATTTATTTCTAAAGTATTTTTATTACTTAAAAAGTCAAAATTCTATTAGCTGTCAGACTCCTGACATAACCTATTTGTATTTATTAGAAATGTCAAATAGCATTTCCTCCTTTATCTGACGTTGTGCCAACTGTGGAATAAAAAGATCTCCGGAATTGTATTGTCAACTGTAACAATTCCTTTTGATCACTCTGTATTTAAAGCTATTTTTTTTTCATTAAACTTAAATTTCCACTTTTGATGTTAATAGAGAAAATAAGAGAAAAAATGCACATCGTGTAAAGCGATTGTAGTTTATGAGGCTTCAGCAATATTTTGATTTATCTCCAAGGGTGTTAATCATACAGGAAGATAGCGGTTGTTCACACGTGCGTTTTTTTGTTTTTCGCTTGTAGCTCAATTTGTGTTTTTATACCTCAACGCAACGCACCGCTTGCTGGAAGCTAAATGAAAAATGTTCCACGTACATTAATCACGGTATAAATTTTCTCTCAAATATTTTATTTATGTTGAAATATTTTTAAGACGTCAAGTGATCTCGCGCATTCATCATCCGTTTAGTAAATAATCCCGACGTTGATTTATTACTTAGACTTCGGGTTCAAATTTACTCAAATCTAAATTTGTTTTGAGCATTGGATTGAAATTAATTGTTACATCTACCGGAAAAACATTCGCGAACATACTTTTTACATTTTTACTTCAACCACTTTACTTTATAATCATTTACCAACGTTTGAATCTGAAAAATATAGTCCTACTCCGTATTAACTACAGACTGATCAAAAGGAATTGTTTCAGTTGGCAATAAAAAAATCTACTTGAAATTGGTGACCCTGACATTTGAAAATTTAAAACTAAATTTGAGTACATTAAGTTCTTATTCGTTTTAGTTATATTTTACTATAGTATGATAAAAATAATAAAAAATATGCGAAATACTGATCGAGTACCGTCAATCGTATGCTATCGAGCAAATTTCAAAGTCGTGTATTGTAATGGCGGATGTCACACTGAACCATCATTTTGCGTCGAGTGCCGTCGAGTTGTTTGATTTTCAAGTTGGTTTGAATTTTACTCGACGCTCGATGCTGCTCGATGTCAGTTTATGACAGGTTATGTGCATATGTTTATTATTATTTATGTCATCTGATGACAGTTCATTGTAAAAATGGAATCAACCAAATCAAATGATAAATAGTGAACCTCAAGCGAAATTGATATATTAATTAATTAACACATTTCAGAACGCTTTCAAAAAAAGGATGGTAAGTTAAATTTGTATTTTAGGATTACAATTATTTTATTTAACGACATTGTATTAAAACTGTGATTGATTTTAGCCAAATTATGTAAAAGTAAATGGCAAGTGCTAAGGGGGCACTTACAGAACAAAGAGGCAAGAAAATTATGTAGCATCTGGTTCTGCCGCTAAAAAGACAAAGAAGTTTGACAGAACGAAATATGTGGTTATTATATTTAAATTGTAAATAAATTAATTCTAAATTCTTTAATTTTATATTTGTCAATTTTTTACTTGACAAAAGACCAAACAATCTATACAAATCGATCAGTGAGACCGGACCATCGATTTTTAAACGACACGACACGAATCGACACTACACTACACGACACGACTCGTTCAGTGAGACCGCTACCTTAGTGAGTAAAAAAAAAAACAATGACCAAGTTAAGAACTGTGAATGAAGCTTTAATACAAATAAAAATAAAAATTCTTACCTTTTGTGGAGAGCTTTGCTATTCGTCAGATGTTTCGTCACCAACATATGCAGTTTCCTCATAACACTAAAATACAAAAATACGAAGAGGACAAACATCACCGCAGCCGAAATCACAAAAATATTAAACACTAAGGAACCAGCAATGAGCCACCAGGAGTCTAGCTGTCTGTCTATGGACCGGTGAGCCAGATGGTTTCCGCAGATGGCCACCAGAGGTACTCCGGAGATGATGCCGACTACAGTAGGCTTCAGACTTCTCACTCGCGTCAGCTGCACCAGCTCTGTGTAGACGATGAGGAGTTTTGACAAGTGAGAGGACATTCCCACTAAGAGGAAGGTCTCCAAGAAGGTTGCCACGTAGGGATAGGACTCCTGCAAGGGAATAAGAAACATATCATCTAGTACAGTGGCTCTGAAAGTTGGGCTCGCGAAGACAATGAAGGAAGGTCGCCGAATTAGAAAATTAAAATAGTTATTTATGTACCAAGGGTGAAAACAAGCGTTTCTGGCCCGTGGCATGATTATAAGCACGAGGCGCAAAGTGCCGAGAGCTAGTAATATGCTCAGGGTCAGAAACGCTAATTTCACCCTTGGTACATATAATACTTTATGCACAACAAAATAACATTTAATTACATGTTCAAAAGTTTAAAATATGTACAAAGATTATATGTCAAAATGACATTTTGTAAAATCAAGTATTCACCATAAACAAAAATTGCCATGTATACATAATATATAGGAATTATTTTGTATGGCCCTAGGGCCAAAAAGAAGTGTTTAAGCCCGCTTTTTAGGGCGAGAACACATTAATTTTGAGTCGGTTATTCGTACAAATATATATTCGAAGAATTTGCTAGAAAGCAAACTGTGGAACGTATGTCGAATGAAAGATTGGTGAAACAGCAATATGGTGGTAAAATTGAGGATGACAGATTACGTAGACGACCATCACGCCTTTTTACCCATTACTGGGTGTGGCACTCTGCCGAAGCAGATCTATGCACAGGCCGACTCGATACCACTGAGCCACCCTTAAATACATGGTTAAATATGATTGAAGGATGTACCGCTATACGAAAAAAATAATTTTGAACTTCATAAATTGCAAAAATTAATTCATCACCCAAGATACCGATTCTAATTCGTAGCAACCAACAGTAGCGATTGGCTTGACGTCATTTATTGTCGCTACCGATAGTGTAGCCACCTTGCGGGATAAAATGTAACTTACGTTTTCTAGCGACTTGCTGTTAGCAAGTGCTTTGAACTAGTTGCTAACTCAGTCGCTACGTCCTATTCGTACGTTTTGTAGTGCCGTGTTTTGAAAAGTTTAGTTATTTTAATAAATAATACTAAATATAGAAACATAGTTACGAATTCAACCAACAAAGTAGACTTGTTAATAATAAACAATCACAAACAGTGGCAACAAGTTTTTCAGAAATACCACATCAAAATATATAGTATGATCTTTGCAACCAACAGTAGAAAATAAATTCCCTAGAAATTTAACTAAATCGCCTGACGTCATCAAAAATACGTCATTCAACTAAATATTTGGTTGCTACGAATTAGAATCGGTCTCCAGTACATTTAGTTAGAGTGAAATTCGAACTCGGGATCTCAGAATGCCGTAACACTACCCACATCACCGTACTGCCGGGCATAGCGTGATGTAAGTATGCAGAGGCTGTTACCAGCCGTCAAATTACGGTCTCCAAAGGAGAAGCCATTGGAGTAATATTATTGTATGAAAACTTTTTGTCGGCTGTGGGATTCAAAATTGAGTTTTTATTTTGCAATCCGATACGTTATAACGGAGCTATTTATCTCATTGAAGAATAAGTAAGTTATTTTAGAGAGCTATAGAAAAAAAGAGGTAATAAAAAAGCAATCCCGAAGATAATTTTCGTTTTATTGACACTTTGAAATTTACGATTTTTTTGTGAGTAGCATATGGGAAGTATAAAACTAAACGAGATATTGAAGGAAGATTTCTGCAATTTGAATTCGTTACTGTGATAAAAAATGATGATTATTAGGTAGTAAATTTATGTAAATTAACCTCGTCTGGTTTCAATTGATTGTTCCGAATGTTCTGCGAATCTCTTTAATGTGAATCATGTGCTTAATTGGGTCTGAAGTTGGCGACTGAATACTCATCTTTTCCAAACAAGATATCATTGGTATTATAATTCAATAGTACATTGTAACACTTGTGTGGCAATGGCCGTTACCTCACGTATGTTACTTTTGTCATTTACTGTTATATTAATAATAATATAAACTCTATTGAAGAAGCTGTTGGTGTGTTTTCTTGAATTCTTTTTTCACATTAATTTAAATAAAGATTGTTCAACAATGGTTGTCTTGGAAATGACATCATATCAGAGCTGGGCAAGCTACTTAAAAAAAGTAGCTAAGCTACAGCTACAGCTATTCTTTAAAAATGTAGCTGAGCTACAGCTATAAGCTACATTTAGTAAAATATAGCTAAGCTACAGCTAAACGCTTTCATTAAAGTAGCTGTTAAATTTTAAAGCTACTTTTTCAATTATTGTGAATTATTAAATTTGCCATTGTCAAATGATCAGTTGATCAGTCTTTTGTTATAATGACTGTTAATAAATATAAAAAATCGCAAATGGATAAATGTACTGTTAATTTGTTATGCTTTAATTCTTATTTATATCGGAATCAATTAACAGTCACATTAACAGAAGACTCCTAAACAGTCAATGTTTAGTTCATCTAATATTTAATACAAAATTAGGATAGGTTAAGAACAAGTGAAAAATAAAATATGTTAATAGATTTTTACACTATATAATAACTTGTTATCCTACAGTTATAGAAAACAATTAAGAAGGTACAATTCAAATACAAAACAACAATAAATAGCTATTTCTTATTGAAGTGTGGTAGCTTTAAGCTACAAAAAGTAGCTGTGGGTTACAAAAAGTAGCTTTAAGCTACAAAAAGTAGTTTTAAGCTACAAAAAGTAGCTGTAAAAGTAGCTTCAGTTGTTATAACAATATTTTTAGGCTAATAGAAAACAAAACATAGCTCGCTACAAGCTACAGCTATATTTTTTCACAATTAGCTAAGCTACAGCTACAGCTAAGGTAAATGTAGCTAAGCTAGTAGCTAAGCTACGAAAGTAGCTAGCTACTGCCCAGCTCTGTGCATCATATACGATTTTTGCCGCACTTGTGTTGCAAAAAGATACATTCCACACTCATTTTAAATATTGATATGTTGACTTTTCAATATGACCGTAGAAAATAGTTATTTATGCAACTAGTGTTAAAAGTGTAACTTTATTGCACGACTGGACAGCAACTACCTATTACTGGGTAGTAGATCTCGGTAAGTGATATATTTATGCGCGTGAAGTGCGGTTACCAGCCGTCAAATCATGGCCCCCAAAGATGTTAGTGGTGGGGGAGCCACAGGGGTAATTTTAAATTGGTGAAAATGTTTCGTCGGCTGTGGGGATCGAACCAGGGTTCTTAGGATCCACAGGCCGACTTGATACCATTTGTACATGACAATTTTGAAACAGAAACAAAATGCGCGTTTTTGGGTGTGACGTAATCGTCGAGACGATATAAAAAAAGTAGTAATGATCAATTAGTAATAGTTTTTTGGGAAACTTGTATGAAAAGTAAAAGAGTTTTCCAATTAGAAGTCGAAATTGTAATGAAACTGGATGATTGTGAAATTATAGCAAAATTTATGTAAATATGAATCGTCTGGTTTCAATGGTATTACAGTCCGGCGTGTTGAAAACGAATAGATTTTTTATGCGGGACATTCGTTGAATTATTAAAATAAGCATGCCCACAAAACTATCAGATTTTTTATCAAATATATTATCGATGTCAGAAACGCACCTCGCGTCGCCAGAATAAGCAATACCGCGGAACGATATTACTTTTACCGTTTTTCCTTTTACGTCTCCAATATTTTTATCGGGAACTTTATTCTTCGCGTGAAATAAAAAACGCAACAGTCGTCGATAGAATAAAAATTGAAAACATTGAATATTGATCGAAGGCGGCCGGATGGAACGCGAAAAAAATGAAACGCGGGAGAACCTCAATGTAATAATATGATTTGATTTACGAGAGTCACTCACTTACACTCCGCTCCTCAATAAACGTAAATCACAAGAAAATTGTTTCCTTTTTTGCGGCCTTCTTAAACGCAGCGTCTCGACGCCCTCGGCGCTCTGGACGCCGTGGTTTTAACGCTCCAGTTGACGCGGAACCGCCGATACTTCATCAAAATGCTGTATGGAATGAATCGATATAGTTTGCCCGGAAACTATCCAAAATTGCCCTTGTTATATCAATACCTCACACTTCAATACACAATGATTATTTTTGTACTTATATAAGCTTGCATGATTCAATCAAAAGTGCATATTATACTGGACATACTTTTCGAAAAATAAAATTATGAGTATCTGATTATAACTTGATTATTTTAGTTGCAGTTTAATTTTTGTTTGTTTAAATAAAATAAAAGAAAAAAATACTTATTTTCACACTTTCAGGAGTAAATAGTATACTTTAGTCCTCATTTTCGAGGACCTCTCAGGGAGACTTTTTTAAAATTTCAACTTTGAAGGCCCATATCTCTAAAACTAAAAGAGATATTGAAATGCGGTTTAAACGAGTGTATTTCTCGTGCGCTAATTAGCTTACATAGAAATTTTAAAAATTTAGAAAATTTTTAAATTTTTTGCTATTTTTTCAAAATTTTAATTTCTAAATATTTCAAAAACTTGAAAAGATAATGAAAATCTGTGAACACCAATGAATTCCTCTCGTAAAAGTACATAGGTATATATATTTCAGGTAAAAATTAGTACAGATAAAGTTTTTATTACAAAAAAAAGAAAAATCACTGTTTTTTGAAGATTTTTGAAGGGGTAACCCTTAAGAATTTTACAAATTTTAGCCATTTTTAGTTTTTTGGCTTTATAAATTTTTACCGTCGAGCAAAAATTCTGAAATTTTACATACATACGTATTTTTTTAAGAGGAATCTACTGGTGTTTATAGATTTTCATTATCTCGTCAAGTTTTTGAAATATAGGCAAAAGAAAATTTTGAGAAAAATTGTAAATTTTTCAAATTTTTAAAAATTTCAGTATAAGTTAATTAGAGCACGGGAAATACACTCGTTCAAACCGCATTTCAATATCTCTTTTAGTTTTAGAGATACGGGCATTCAAAGTTGAGATTTTAAAAAAGTCAAAAATCGTTGTAACTCGATAACTAAAAAAGATATAAAGATGCGCTCAACGGCATTCGATTTATCGTTGTCTGATTTATATAGAACTATATTTTAAAAATTTTCTATTTTTAAACTGGTTCAACCAAAAAATTCGCTTTTACCGATTTTTTTGCGATCATAACTCTTGCGATTAAAAAAAATATGTTAAGGATCAAAACATGAATATCTACGCAGAAATATATGTGCAATCGAGTGGTGAAATCCTCAATTTCATAGAAAATGTCATATTAATTTAAATTAATCCTTAAGGAGGTACTATCATGGAAGCATTTACGACAGATTTTAATGGTATTTAAAACGTTATTCTACATTAGTATACTTTGTTATTTAGTTTTAACCTATACCATACATAAAATTAAATACTTGTTTTTATAAACTTTTTTGGTTACTTATACTTTTATGAGACAGTCATAATAGAACCACCTTAATGAGAAATTTTTCCTTTACTAGTTTATGAAATCGTGGTTCTATGTTTGTAATATACATTATTAAATCAGCCTTTTACAAACTGCAATTTTGATCACATAAAAAGTAAGGGAGTCGCGTAAGAATATATTTGTGTTTTTTGCCTCCAATGGAGTCATAGCTCCGAAAAGTTTGTAAACCACTGCAATACACCATTCCTGGCTTCATTTTCGCCCTCCCGGTATACATTTCAGTCCACATGTTCGTTTGAATGTTTCAAGAACATAATTAATTTATTTTTCAATTCACCGCGTATGAGAAATTCAAAAACTCAAAAGAAAGCAGTCTTCAGCTTAATTAAATTTTTAAACATGGTCGTTTTGAATGCATAATGACAGAAACCTTCTTTCTATTTGTATTTCCTTCGCGTCTTTTCGAAAACGCAAACAAATTAAATGACAGACGCATCAGTACCCACGAGGAGGTTCTTTAAGACATCATCGAGCTAATAATACAATAACTCACCGCTTGAAGGTCGTTGCAGAGGGCGTAGAGGAAGACGGCCATGGCTCCGATAGTGGCGCCACAGCATTGGACCTTCAGGTACACTAGACAGGAGCGGTGGTACCACCAGTATAGAAGTAAAACTCCTAGAGCTACCAAGACCTGCACTAGGCAGCATATACAACCGAGCAAGATCACCAGGTGGTATTGGTGTACTGCTGTGAGCGCCATCTGCAAGGAGAAAAACAAGTTCGATAATATTTAGTTGTAAAATAGTTTTTCACAATGTTCAGAAATCTGTACTTCTTCCTAAATTTTTATTATTACTAAATATTAAAATAAATAAACAAATATATCATCACGCCTTCTACCCATTACTGGATGTGGCACTCTGCCGAAGCAGATCTCGGTAAGTGATATATTTTGCGCGTGAAGTGCGGTTACCAGCCATCAAATCACGGCCCCCAAAGATGTTAATGGTGGAGGAGCCACAGGGGTAGCTTTTGAAATTATGAAAATTGTTTGTTGCCTGTGGGAATCGAACCAGGGTTCTCAGGATTCACAGGCCGACTTCATACCACTGAGCTAGCCACCTCCTATCAAAATAATAATAATAATAATAATAATAAAATATGATTTTTATTCAATTGTGTCAAAAAATGATTTTTTTGGTTAGGATATATGTACGAAAAGTTTATCTTTTTAGTGCAGTATTAATGTTTGCTAAAGTTGCTAGATAATGGTTACTTTTTCGTCCTAAAAATACTTTATGTTCAACTGCACCATAAGTATCTGATTTATGACACTGTTCAGTGTCCATAAAATGACTAGTATAATAAAATAGCAAAACTGGACTCCTGTTAATATCAAAAACTTTTAAATAAAAACAAGAACAAAGCATACTTTGAAACACAACTTTTTTTCACATATTTTTAAGAAAATAAATCATCTTTAAGGCAGTTCAACATAAAGTTTTGTATGCAACTTGTACACAGTCGGCCTTTTATAGAACTTATTATCAGACTTATTTATCAGTCTTGCTCGCTTCGTCATAAACTGTGGCTCGTTCAATAAAGTCCCACATTATGTGCTTATTACAAAAAGTAGCTATTTCCGCCGAGGACGAAGAGTACTTGTCGGCTGCTAAAATAATATTTGAATTACAAAATTGCTTAAAAATAAAATTTCCTTACAATTGAATAAAAACTAGTGTAAGAAACGGGAACAAAGAGGCTTTTCATACGAAAAACCTGAATTTTTCGTCCTTGTGCCATAAATAAAAGATATTTTCATCAAAATTATAAGTCTTCAAGTTTTTACTTAATTTAAATAATTTGTCACTAATAAGAGGAGTGAAATTTCAACAATAATGCGTAGCTGAAAATTTTCACGTACTTTAAAGTCAAATACCTCCGGGAGTACGCGTACCACAGTTTAAGAAACACTGGTATAGAAAATTAAATTCCGCATCTAAATGACTAAATACTTCATTACTATTTAAATTAAATTGTAAAAATAAAAATCTGACTTACATATGCGGGTCTAGAAGTCAGTAAAATGGCAAACGTGCCCGTCTTCGAACACGTACACCTGGTGAGCGTAGCGTTGAAGGCGAGCGTTGTGCAAGAGTCCATGTCCCAGTGGTGTGCATCAGCCACGTCAGCTACGGCGCAGGTGGTGTTCCACGCATCCCAACTGGTGTTAGGTGCGGCGTGGCGCAGCTCCAGGTCCAGCCACATGGCACCTGGGGCTAGCTGGAGAAGACGTCCACGCTCACGGCCTACCCACACGCTGAGGAGACCTGAGACGATCTCGTACTCTAGCTCATGGCCTGATCTATAAACCAAGGAAGGACAAAAGGGAGTAATTTAAATACAAATAAATTGTGACTAGTTTTTTTTCTACGGTTGCTATGGAAAGTTGACTATTACGCTCTCATTTGTCTTAGTAAAGTTGACATTTTCTGTGAAGCAATCGTAAAATATTTAGGATCCAAATAATAAAAATATAAATAAAATGAGACTTTAGGAATCCAATAATAGTTATTTACGATATAAGTGCGATAAGAGCATCATTAAGATACGCGTGTGTAATAACGCTTGTATCTTAATGATGCATTATCACACGTATGTCGTACACAATTTTATCTACAACCACGAAACAAAATAATTTTGAATTGATAGTTTTCATAAATATTTGACATTTAAGTGGAATCATGGTGACTATCATTTTCAGTGCGATAAGTACTTTATTAAAGCACTAGTGCGGTAATATTTCCAAAAACAAGCTAATGCGTTAATAAGGTACTTATCGCACTCAAAATGAATGCGATAAGTATCATTTATTGCACGGTCGTACAGAAAATATAAAATATATTAATTAAGATCTTTCGAGTTAAAACAAACAATTAGCCACAGGTGAAACTTGTTTGTCGACTGTGGGAATCGAACTTGAACTTTATTTAGGAAAGAAGAATTGCTTCCATTTTTATTTTTACAGATAATCTGCAACAGTTCAAAAACAATATTTGTCAAGAAAATAGTAATGAATATAGTATGTTAGTGTTGCTATTGGCAGCTATATTAAAAATTTGATCTTGATGTAGTTACTCTATATAAAATATGAAAATTGCTCTTGCAATTTATAGCTGTCAGTTGCAAGTAAAAATTGCACTCAAATTTATCGCCCAATGTAAAACAGACTTAATGCTGCTGATTACAAACCGAAGTATCGACTATAGCAGAGTTGTATTGCGTACATAACAAACAATAGCATCCGTGTTCAAGGCAATTTCGAGCGTGTATTATAACCAGCACAATATCTGATTATATTAATCACACAGCTAATAATAGTTAAGGAAATAATCCTTGTAGTAAACGCCTCTATCTTAGCACCCCTTTCTAGTAATCTCATGGGAGAACGAGCAAATTAGATCCCGCAAACCGTTGTGGAGTTCTCTGCAGCGCTGAGCGCACGCTTGCCGACAAAGATGATGCTACAACCGCGTACTAATGAAACTATAACTCTCGTCGAGCAGTTCGTTTGACGCCCGCATTGCTCACGCAAAAACTGTCCTTTGTCAACGTTCATTACTGACAACTTTGACTGAATTAATTAATCAGTATCGTTTGTTGCATACCGACACTGAAATGCGAGCGCCAAGGTCAACGCATTGATACAATATTCGTGAGTGACACGTGGGGAGGGAGAACGTTTTGATAGCAAAATATGACGGAATAGAATTATTGGTAGCGTTCTGATAGTTAAGATAGTACTAGCGTGAAAAAAAATTTTGCAGATCTGAATGAAATTTGGCGCACGTAAACATTGGATAGTCATACGCATCCTGTTAAAATATGAAACACATTCATCGTCTGTGAACAAATATATTCGCTTGTAAAGTTGAGTTCTTATACACGGGGCTTATGGCGATCATCACTCAGAATCGCACATGTTTGGTTTGTGTACCTTTAAAATTTTGCAGCTTCATTTGAAAAACTAGTATGATGTTCTAGAACTATCCATGTATATTGTATCAGAAGGAGAAAGTTTTTTATCGTTTAGTAATGGATATATAGCCATGCAAATCCTTGTTTTAACGAAAAATTAAGAATGCCAATTCAAGTTACAGAAGTAACATATTCTGCTTGAATTGCATTTTGATCTTACCTGGTCTGGGCGACAGCTCGCGCGGGAAGGAATTCGGACAAGTTCTTGTAGGAGACGACGGCGACGGTAAACGATCCGTTTCCAAACGTTTCGCTACCGCCGCCGCCTCCAACACCGCCACCGGTCTCAATGTGTAGGTCCAGTTTATCGCCAAACCATCGTGGATAACTGCACAAAGAGATATTGTCAATATTAATAGGAATTTAGTTATAAATGATTGACAATTATTCTTTTTATAGGTTTTCTGTTATCAAATGTATTTACTTGTATTTTTCTATAATAGTTATTTACCTAGGTTATACATTTTTCATCTTACCTGTTTAATCGCAAAGGAACATGTAAATTATGAATAGTAGCACTGTCTAAATTAGCAACATCAACAGTAAAACTATCAAAATTTTCATGCATCTCTCCAGAGGTCCGCAACAATGATCCAACGAGTAACGCTTGACTTCGTACAATTCTCTGCAGTTGTGCCACACTCTAAACATAAAATACCCTACTAAATCTACCATCTCCTTCACTTAAAACACTCTCACTATACCTCAATATCAATAACAGAATTCCTGTGTTTCAACAAATAATCTACAATTTTATACAGCGCTTTTGAAACGTTGTGTACTTCATCATACGCTTCTGTCGCGTTGACGTAATCAATTACTTCTTGGACGAGGGAAAGAATTCTTTCGCCTTCTCCAGAGTAGAGTATGGGTCGACTTTGGAGGTAGTTAAGGTACTCGGACATCGTCTCCGTGGCTGTGGTGTTTTGGTAGCCGTAGGTTAGTTTCTTGAACTACAGAGAGACAAAAACGAAACGAAATTTTAATTCAATTTGATGGCAATTTTGATCATAACAGTGACTTTTGATATAAATATCGCACAATAGTTATTTGCATATCAAGGAAAAAAAGTAAGACATTTCTTCCCAAAAATGCCGTTTCATTTCTCGAACTGAAGTATTTCTGAAAAATGAGTTTTTTGTAACAAGTTCTAGATATAATCAGAGCTGGGCAAGCTACTTAAAAAAAGTAGCTAAGCTACAGCTACAGCTATTCTTTAAAAAAGTAGCTAAGCTACAGCTATAAGCTATATTTTGTATAATATAGCTAAGCTACAGTTAAAAGCTTTCGTTAAAGTAGCTGTTAAATTTTAAAGCTACTTTTTTAAATTATTGTGAAATAATTAAATTTGCCATTGTCATATGATCAGTCTTTTGTTATAATGACTGTTAATTTACTATTACGTACATAAATATCAAAAATAGCAAATACCATCTGGCACCTACTGTGTATTTTTGCGTATTAGAGCCAGTTAGAACCGGCAACAAATAATTATTTTGTGTGGGTTTAGCTTGTACGCATGTGTACTTTGTTAACCTTCTGCTTAAAAAGTAGCTTTAAGCTACAAAAAGTAGCTTGAAGCTACAAAAACTAGCTTGAAGCTACAAAAAGTAGCTTCAGTTGTTATTTTTAAGCTAATAGAAAAAAAAGTAGCTAGCTACAAGCTACAGCTATATTTTTTCACAGCTAGCTATTGCCCAGCTCTGACGTCAACTATTAAAGAAACTGGCACAAAGATTGCTTGTAAGTTTAGTAGTAAAGTTGTCAAATTCACAGCCCTAATAAATTTAGTGGCAAGTACTAACCTTGGTTTAAGTATAAGTATCGTCATAATTGTAAAAAGTCACAAGTTAGGCGGGAGTAAGTAGAGAGCATAAAAAATCCGTAAACCTCCCATAAACCTTGAGATTACGGGGGGTAAAGCACCGTTTAAGCTTACAAACTATCGCCGGGGCGCCACTAGCGCTGCCGGCGGCGAGGAACAGGAAGTAACTCACCGCCATCTCGCGGTTTATTGGAAACATTACACCGGAACAAACGACCTTTTCATTAACTCTGTTACGAAATTAATAACTCTATAGCCTCGATCGGGCAGGGTATTCATGTGGACCGATCTGATTGCATGAGCGACAAAAAATATTGTCAATGGTTTCATTTTTGTTTTGTTCCGACACCATGTATGTTCATGTATGTTTGCCAAATTGAATATTTCGGTTATGAACGCACGTTGCATTGTGAAATGTGAAATGGACTGATGGATCATTGAAATTAGTACAAAGGCAGTTACCCTTTGAAAAAAATTAATGAACAACAAAGATAATTGAGGCTTGTGTACATTTCATTACTTTTAAAACCTATTGACATCATACACATGAAATACATTAGCTAATATTGAAAACAATGCTTTTACAAAAATTAAGGATGAACTTGATAAACAGAAAAATCGGTTGTGTTATTGTGTTGTCGTAGTTTAAAAATGACGTAAATGTGTTTTCAGTTGATACGGACTATAGCTAATTTGTTATTTATACTTTGTGGTCACAATCGGTCCATTATTATACACAAAACAGTATAATAATAGAAACTATTGTTAAACTATTTTTGGAACTTTTATTTTGTAATATTGGTACTACTACAAAGTCACACGTTAAATGTCATTGCAAAATGATAACCTCAAATATTTTAAAATGTTACTTTATTGCAATTTAAAAGAAGTAGTGACATCCAGGTGAGATCTGTCAAGACAATGACAAATCTTATCTAAATTTCTAATTTATTTCAGAAAATTTTAATTTCTGATACAGTAGTGAAAAATAGTTATTTATGTACCAAGGATGAAAACAGGAATTATTTCTTTTTGGCCCATGGTCCGCTTTTTAGGACTAAAACACATGCTTTTCGGCCCGGTTATGCATAATACAGGATGATCAAAAGGAATTGTTATAGTTGGCAATACAATTCCAGAGATCTTTTTATACCACAGTTGGCACAATGTCCGGTAAAGGCGGAAATGCTATTTGACAATTCTAATAAATACAAATAGGTTATGTCAGGAGTCTGACAGCTAATAGAATTTTGACTTTTTAAGTAATAGACATACTTTAGAAATAAATGTAATAATAAATGTACTCAAATTTAAATTTTAAATGTCACTGTCAACAACAGGAAATGAATTTATGTATCAGGCTTACCAATTTCAAGTAGTTTTTTTTATTGCCAACTGTAACAATTCCTTTTGATCACTCTGTACTATATTACGTACCATGAACTGTAAGTGATAGTTTCTAGGTCACGAATGTAGTTTGGGAAATCGAGGCTCGAAGGGTAGAGATTTCCTAAACATTCGCGACCTAAAAAATCACTTACATTTCGAGGTTAGTAAGCTATTTGTTTACAATACTTGCACAAATAGAAGGAAGAAAAAAATAGGTTTCAAAATTGACAGCTGTCAAATTGTTGTCAAAATAAACAGGACCTTGACATGTAATAGTATTGTATTGTATTGTATTATATATATATACCTCGAGAAGAAAGTATCATTCTTTCCTCAGATGCTTTACATTTGTCGCCTTCGGCTCGGAAAATGCAACGAAATATCTCACTTGCTTCCCTTAATTTACAAATAACTAATATTATACTCTATAGAGCTTACGTTTCGTATTTAGCCATAAAATTAGTTTTTCACGAATTAAATTAAAATTCTATATTACAAATTGTTACTTCTTCTATTTTCGTCCTTTAATCAATGTTTAGAAAAGTTATAAAAATGGAAAACTGTAATGGAATTGAGCAGGTACGAGAATAATCTCAAACGCCAAAGGGATATTTGCAAATAATTGAATACAACGAGTTCGATGCATCATAGACGATACATACCGTTCCCAACCACGCAAATGGAGATAAATGTGACATCGGCAAATAAATTCAATTAAACCTGTGCGATGATTCCGTTGCGAAACAAAAAATCCGATTTCCCAACAACAAAACACAAATTACACCTAACATGTTCGAATTTAATCATTTCATGGATTGGTTCTCACAATAACCGCGTTCTAGTTTTTAAATTATTAATTAGAAGAATAGGTATAAGTTAGTTGAGATAGTGCGGGCATGTGGAATGTATGTCAAATGAGAAACTGATGAAATTGAGGGTGAAAGATTGTGTAGACGATCTACGAATAAATGAATGGATATGACTGAAGGTTTGTTGCGTAAACGAAAGGTGAGAAGTTATTGTTTGAAGGGAATGTTGGGTGAAGATTAATTGCAGGATAAATTTAATGACTAAAATATAGGTTCACAGTTATGCAATTAGTAATTACGATTAGGAATTACAATTTTGAATTACGAGGGCGTTTTATGTTATTTACCTAGCCATGAAGAAAACATTTATCATCAACAAAAACATATTTTTCGATGTAAATTTCTTCAACTCTCTTTTCTAATTATTAGGGATGTTGATTTTATACATATAATCGAATTTTTGGATATTTACATAACGGATTTTCGATTTTGGCTATCCGGATAGTTTGGCTATTTGGATAGGTCGAATATCCAAATAGCTGGAATATCTGAACTGATCGAATATTCGAATAACCGAACAACCTAACCTAACCTAACTGAACAGCCCGAATAGTCCGAATATTCAAATAGTTAATGAGACCGAATAGACAAATAATAATAATGAACGAATAGTTTGGATTGCGCTAAAAGTTTGCTAATAAGTTAATTCGGACACGGGAAGTTCAATGCTGTTGAGCGCATCTTCATATCTTGTTTACTTTTTAAGATATAACCTCCGGAAAAGTTAAATTTTCCAAAAAATTAACCTCATCGTATTTTCGACTTTTCCGAGGCTATATCTCAAAAACTAAACAAGATATGAAGATGCGCTCAACGGCATTGAATTTCTCGTACTTCAATTGACTTTTAACCAAATTTTCAGCATTTTTTATTTTTCACAAAGTTTTCACAAAACTTTTCTCATTGAGCAGTTTTTGAACAATATCTCAAAAACTAGAAGATGTATGCACTTGGGGATTTTACCATTGGATTCAGCGGGCCAAAATACATATGTATAGAAATTTTCGTTACAATACTTGTACGAGGAAGAATTTTAGAGCAAACAGTCTGAAAATAGCCTAAAATCGAAAAAATCTAAGGGGTACCCCTTAAGAAATTTTCAAAAAATAAAAATCGCTAAAAATTTGTTTATAAGTCAATTCGGATACGAGGAATTCAATGCCGTTAAGCACATTTTCATATCATGTTTAGTTTTTAAGATATACAATTACAATTTTTCAAAAAATGTATTCACTATACTTTCGACTCTACAAAAAAGTCGATAACAACCTAGATTAATTTCAAATCACTCACATTAATATGGCTGTATTCCAATGATATAGCAACACAGGTGCTGAGGTTTGGTGGTTCCCATTCCGGCATATTAATATCTCGGAGCGTACACAACCGCCGGACGGTTCCAGTGAATCCTGGAGGACAGTCCTGGATGCTGTACACTCCAGGCTTGGTCTCCGTCCAGTTGATGTTCTCCACGAACTCCTTGGGACATAACGGCACCAAAGTTTTGTTCAACACCTCGACAGGGACCTCCACGATGGTGCGCAGCGAACCATTGTGCGCTTCGCACGAGTATTTCGCTGATTTCTGCAATAAAAGAAATATAAAAATTAAAATAAATATATTATTATTTTTATAGGCTACGTGGCTCAGTAGTTGGTCTGTGGATTCTGAGAACCATGGTTCGATTCCCACAACCGGCAAACATTTTCATTACATTAAAATTACCCCTGCGATGATATATTTAAGAAATAATAATTATGAGCAGTTTCACTGCCAAAAGTAAAATTTTAAACTTAGTTTAAATAACTTAAAGCAATGCGAAGTTACATGTCAAATAGAATAATTGACATTGCTTTTAAATATTCGATTTATTTTTATTTATTTTGTAAATCAAATTAAAAATGAACAGTCAGATTCTCAAAAAAGTTTTTCAGATGACCACTTAAGAAAGTAACCATAACAATATCATAAATTACTACGGAAAATTTAAAATAAAATACACTGATATGTTATTATAACGCCAACGTCTAACATATCAGGTGAAGTTGCACTGATTGACAACAGATGGCGTTACGATGCAAGAAAATAATAAAATAAATGAAAAGAATTTGTATTACTATTTGAATCGAAGTTTTGGCAGATTTTTCAATACATTTGCACAGATAAATATTATTTATACAAATGAATAATTATGTTTATCTCACCTGTACGTTGATGATCTTGAGGACGCTTCCTCCAGGTCTAAGTTCCTCCCAGACCTCTGAACCCGCTTTCATCTTGAAGAGTTTCTTCTCTTTGGTCCAGTTGTACCCGAACGTGTTCGGTTGCCGATCGTTGGGCGAGATGCACATGATGCTCACATTGTCGCCCTGCAACACACGACAAAGACATAACTATCACTCACCTCGCAAACTAGAGTGAGACAGATAACTTGTACGTCATAGTTTCTGCCTTGGAAACTTATAGTCTTTGTTTTGTAATTTGTTTTGTTCTGTAGTTTGCTGTTTCTGTGCCACAAAATATTATATAGTTTATGGAAAAGTTGCTGATGGAAATGGACTCGGACAAAGTTGAAAGTTTTACTTTAGAAAGTGCTTTTTGAAGGAAACTAAACTAATATTTCGAAATGGACGCAGGGAATAGCCAAGAGCTTTTATTAAATACAACCTACACATTTCTACGTTCCTACAACACTATGTTTTCACATTTCTCTAAGCGTGGTATTTATAACCTGATCTAAAGATAGTCCTTCATACATATATTGGAAATTAAATTTTGTTATAACTCGAAGGGCCGGCAAACGTCGTATCCTTGAAAAATTTTCGGGTGTAGAATTACCCAACCGAAATTATAAAGAACTCTTTCAAAATTTCATGCAATTTTTATGTATCTAGATCAAAGAAAATGAAATTTAAATGTACACACTGCGTCATTATAGTAAAACTGATCAATGACTCTTTCAACTTCCGTATTAAGTGTGTGCTGAACAGCACCTCTTGTGCGCTTAACACGTACTATTCTTAATTGAGAGCAGGGCCTTGACAGCTATCTTTTTTATTCGTTTTCTGATCTTACATTGAGTGTTTAACTGCAATGGGGGATTCAAGTGGTAGAGGTTTTTAATATATATTTATTAAAATAAGTTCTTGACCGTACATCATATTTAATACAATATAAAATCATACCATAAATGATATCTTTATTGCTGAAATATGAAAGTGTAAGTTGAATAATTTAAAACGCTCATTGCAATTACGTAGTTGCATTAAGCCAATCACAGAGCTTTGTCTGAAACGTTTGTCGGTGCTCAATTTTACTGAGAGGAAGACTAAGAAGAAATAAGCATTCAGCATTCTACGATTCTACCAATGACGTATAATACTAAACGAATTATGCCGTATTCAAGTCAATGCAAACGCCGTTGTTATCCGTCTAGTTATGTTTTGTCTGAGGATTCTACTGACAACGACACACGTTACGTGAAGTTACGTGTTATTTATCTCTGTCTTATCTGTCTCTCTTTAAGCTAAGATGCAACTACGTCACATTCGTTTGTTTCGAAAGTTTAAATATTTTTATCATACTTAATATAAGTTTAAAAAAAAATAAAAATTTTGGGTATAATAATTTTATTACGTAGATTAATATATAAAAAATTCAAAAAGTCTTGAAAGGCCCATTGTGTGGAATTCAGTTTAAAAAACAAGCGTAGAGCGACACTCCCTTTCTTTCTTATCTTTTAATTCGTTTTCAGTTCTTGCGTAGAGTGTTTAACTGCAAATGTGTGAAATTCACTTTCAAAAACAAGCGAAGAGCGACACTTCCTTCCTTTCTTATCTTTTAATTCGTTTTCAGTTCTTACGTAGAGTGTTTAACTGCAAATGTGTAAAATTCACTTTCAAAACATGCGCAGGGTGACACTCCCTTCCTTTCTTATCTTTTTGTTTCATTTTCAGTTACTGCATTGTGTGGACTTTTCTTTCATATACAAGTGCAGGCTATCGCTTTCATCTTTTCTAATCTTTGTAGATTCGTTGTTAGATTCGTTATTAGATTCATTGTTAGAAGTAAGCGTGGGTAATTTGAGATGTTTTATCCATATGTTATGTACGTCGAAGAAAGAAGATGAATGATAAGAGAATAGGAGTGATTAGATAGATGTGATTGAAGGTTTGTTGTGTGATAAATGATTTCGAGTGTAACAAATAAATGAGTTTATATGGAATGATCTATGAATGTGGTTGAAGTGAGGGTGGTGTGTTTGAATGATAATGTTTGACGAGGGCTGATTATTTGATGAATGTAATGAGTGATTATTTTATGACTGATTTTAGGGTTCGTGCTACTCAATTTGATGGGATATAGCGTGAAGATATGTATGCATGTATGTATGTAAATACCATTGAAAGAATTATTATGCAATTTCAATTAAATTATATTTAATGTTTAATTTTTAACTATTATTGCAACCTACCAGTTCAGTGGCACAAAAAATGTTAAGTCTAAGTAATATGCAATTATATTTTGAAATTTTGGTAAAATTATTTTTACGTTATTATCGATACATCAAATAATATATACTCTTTATTTCTTTGCATTAATTTTGGAATATCCTATACAATATAGGTATAATTCTGGATAGTGAAGAGTTATTTTCATAAAGTATAATATTTATTTGTAAATGTGATAGTTACCTTTTGCAGAGTGACACTGTTGGGGATGACGATAAGCGTGGGTGGTGCAGGTACGTGAAGACGCACGGAACGGCATTGCTGCACACCCCAATCTTCTACTTGACACGTATAGATGCCGTCGTCGAGGACGGTGGCATGCGACACCCCCAGGCTTGCTGTGTATTGGTCTTGCGTGTCAAGGGGTTGCAAGTGCGTCCAAATTGTTCTGCAACAACAACATTCAATATTTATTAATTTACTACAAATAACAGTAATAGGAAATAACATTACGTAACATAGAAACATTTATTTATTTATTTATTTATGCTACGTTGTACAACAGGAACTTAATCCCAATTACAGTACAGTGTCCGGACTCACCGATCCGTAATGTGGTAGTTCATATAATTTTAGCTTGAGTGGGATTCGAACTCGGGATCTCCGAATTCGAATGCCGTAAAGTTGCCCACGCCACGGTACTGTGGACATTTACCAGTAAATAATATACGATGTCAAATATTAAAAATAAGTATTTGTATTAAAAAAATCCTTTTTAAAATGAAACTAAAAAAAATTAAATTATTTGTTTAGGGTCAAGAGGGATTTTAATTAAATAACTTTGTTAATTTCAGTTAATCAAGTTGTTTACGATAAGCATAATTGAACCAAATGGCAAATGACAACCAACAGTTTCTGTTATTGATTGTTAATATTGTTGTAGAATGGATTAATGGTTATGATTCTAAACATTACTGGCTCTATTCCATAAATAAAATATTAGTTGTGCTGCGTGTTCAACCTAACGCACTTAATGAAAATTAGTGGCTCATGAGTGATTCCCAATAATATATGAAATAATTAAACAATTTGCGTGTGAAATTAACACTCTTCACACAACCCATACTAAATTATAAATACACAAACATCCAGTTTATTCATAGTAATACACCACTGTGGTATAATTATTATATTTTAATGCATAATTGATTCCAATACTAATTTAGTAATTTGCTCATTTTTAACTTTCAAGACCAAATTAATCCCAATTACAGAGCAATTGATAATGTTTTAAAAACGGCCTAAATTACTTGCGCTATTGAAATAATTTCATTTAGACTTATTTTAACATATTGAATCTAAAGCTGCATTTACAACTATTCAATTAGTAATTAGGATTAGTAATTACAATTATCAAGTGTCTAGCTCAGTGGTATGAAGTTGGCCTGCGGATTCTGAGAACCCTGGTTCGATTCCCACAGGCGACAAACAATTTTCATAATTTCAAAAGCTACCCCTGTGGCTCCTCCACCACTATCATCTTTGGGGGCCGTGATTTGATGACTGGTAACCGCACTTCACGCGCAAAATATATCACTTACCGAGATCTGCTTCGGCAGAGTGCCACACCCAGTAATGGGTAGAAGGCGTGATGATATATTTATTTATTTATTTAATTTATTTAAAACTTGCGATTCAAATTACAATTAATAGCATCATAAGTGAATTTATGAGAAATGAAATCTAAAACATGGTCTTTTGTACAAAAGAACTTTTTTCTGAAACCGGCAAGAAAGTCCCTATTTTCCTGACCAATTTTAGTATGGAAAGTAGGAACTTATGAAATCCGGTCATATGCTTTATAATTTGAGTTGCTTTAATGAATATTGTTTATATTTGTTATTTTTGAGATTGATCTTTTCAGATGTCTTTTTGTAATGTTTTAAACTTGATAAGTATTTAAAATATAAGTGCAGGCTTTTGTTCTCATCTTTTCTAATCTTTGTAGATTCGTTGTTATAGTAACGAATTGAATTAAATTACTCGGCCTGCGGCTTCTTATTTCAAACAACCGTTTCGTCAAGTTAAATATCACTTTCTTGCCTTATTATGTAATATCCTATTATTTTATTTTAATTAATACAAATGAAAATAGTAATCTTTAGAACATGTTCTTACCTGGTGGCCTTGGAGGTATTGACAAAGACACCATCCTTATACCACTGGAAAGTCATGTAGCTGGAGCCCTGCGCCACGCAGGAGATGATAAACTCTTCGCCTTCGCGAACTCCACGCGTGATGTTGATGTTGGCTTTCACGCTCTGTAACCACGCGAAAAAACAAACGCCGTGAATCAACAATCATCACGCTTAGTTAGATAGAAAAACAAAGAAGAGCTTGTGCGAGAAAGAGAGTGAAATTGGTCCATACACTTTCAGTTTTATGGGGTTGGTGGCTCAGTAGTATTAAGCCGGCCTGTGGATCCTGAGAACTTAGGTTCCCACAGCCGACAAACAATTTTCACCATATTAAAATTACCCCTGTGGCTCCCTCTCCATTAACATCTTTGGGGGCCGTGATTTGATGGCTGCTAACCGCACTTCACGTGCATAAATATATCACTTACCGAGATCTGCTCCGGCAGAGTGCCACACACAGTCATAGGTAAAAGGCGTCAGAGCTGGGCAGTAGCTAGCTACTTTTGTAGCTTAGCTACTAGCTTAGCTACGTTTACCTTAGCTGTAGCTGTAGCTTAGCTAAATGTGAAAAAATATAGCTGTAGCTTGTAGCGAGCTATGTCTTTTTTTCTATTAGCTTCAAGATATTATTATAACAACTGAAACTACTTTTAAAGCTACGTTTTGTAGCTTAAAACTACCAATGTTCATTAAGAAATACCTATTAATTTTTGTTTTGTATTTGAATTGTACCTTCTTGATTGTTTTCTATAACTGTAGGATAACAAGTTATTATATAGCGTAAAATCTATTAACATATTTTATTTTTCACTTGTTCTTAACCTATCCTACTTTTGTATTAAATATTAGATGAACTAAACATTGACTGTTTAGGAGTCTTCTGTTAATGTGACTGTTATTTTATTCCGATATAAATATGAATTATAGCATAACAAATTAACAGTACATTTGTCCATTTGCGATTTTTTATATTTATTAACAGTCATTATAACAAAAGACTGATCAACTGATCATATGACAATGGCAAATTTAATCATTCACAATATTTGAAAAAAGTAGCTTAAAATTTAACAGCTACTTTAACGAAAGCTTTTAGCTGTAGCTTAGCTATATTTTACAAAATGTAGCTTATAGCTGTAGCTCAGCTACGTTTTTACAGAATAGCTGTCGCTGTAGCTTAGCTACTTTTTTTAAGTAGCTTGCCCAGCTCTGAAAGGCGTGATGATGTATTTATATTTATTTATTTACATTCAGTTTTCAATAAAAGAGAAACTCCTTTTGGACGAGCCCTCATCGTACGAGCTACTTTTTCCCAAGAGAAGAGTACTTTATACCACTAAACAAAGTACTATTACAAACTTTTTATGACTGTTATTTATTGGTCTCAACTCATAACTGAAGAATTTTATTACGTATTTATTGACAATAGAAAAGTTCACATTTTTTGACAAAAATTCCTTTCAACATTTTTTGTAAAAATCTTTTCCATAAAACACAATGTAATTTAAATTTACAAAAGTTTAGTAATAAAGCATTATATACAAATATTTGCGGACGAAAAACTCAAAATTTAATTTAAACTTATATTAAAATGAAAATACCGTAGAATTAATCTTAAATTTGATTTCTAAACCACATATTTTCTAAAATAAACAAAACAAACTTGTACGAAACTTTTCACACGACATTGTAATAAAAAATGTACATAAATATGTTGAAAATTTTATTGAAGAACTAAAACTAATATCAAGTTTTGGAATTCTCTAAATTCTGGATGATATTGAAAACAACGTGCCGGGTTTGCGCTGGCGTTCGCCTCATATGGGTGCGTTTTATTACGTTTTATTTTTAATCAGATCCTTTCTCGGATCAGTGAGCGTAGCGTAGAACGAACACTTGCGCGAGATGAGATGAGATCGCTCACCTGGAGAAATTTTGATGAGGCGTTTTTAGCCTCTAGCCTAGCACTTATATTAAGCTCTACTTTCTCTAACAAATACTTCATCTTATTTGAGTAGTTTTATCATTTCATATTTCATATATTGGATTCAGAAGTATTCTTAAAATTGTGTACAAAAAAATAAACCTGTCCTATGAAAAATAAGTTTCTTGTTTTTCAATTAATTTCATATAAAAGTTATAGGTGGTTAATGTGAATCGCCTAATTAGATCTGAAGTTGGCACCTTTTGAAACAAAATAACTTCTGCTATTCTGTAACTCAATCGTTTTTTGTTGTTGATTGATAATTTAATGACAACTCGTATTTTTATGATTTATTTTGTTATTTCTATTTTTCTTTTATACAGTTTGTTATTGTAATCTATGTATATATATATATATATATATATTCAGTTACTGCATTGTGTGGACTTTCCTTTCATATACAAGTACAGACTATCGCTTTCATCTTTTCTAATCTTTATAGATTCGTTGTTAGTTTCGTTATTAGATTCGTTGTTAGGAGTAAGCGTGGGTAATTTGAGATGTTTTATGCATATGTTATGTACGTCGCAGAAAGAAGATGAATGATAAGTAAATAGGAATGATGTGATTGAAGGTTTGTTGTGTGATAAATGATATCGAGTGTAATAAATGAATGAGTTTATATGGAGTGATCTATGAATGTGGTTAAAGTGAGGGTGGTGTGTTTGGATGATGTTTGACGAGGGCTGATTATTTGATGAATGTAATTAGTGAATATTTTATGAGTGATTTTAGGGGTCGTACAACTCCATTTGTTGGGATATAGCGTGAAGATATGTATATATATATATATATATATCCCGATATGAGCCGTGTCTTTTTGTATCTGTAAAAAAAAAGTAAAACATTAAAGCAAATTTCTAATTCTTCATAAGGTTCAAGTCCTATCGGTATCACAATTTTTCTCTTATAATATATTATTTGATCAATTACTAAGTATTTATTTAGAAAATAATAATAAAATTATAATTTAAAGAAAAAAAAGATAAGTTGTTTGATATTTATATAGATTTTAGATAATAAAATAGTTATTTACATAACATAAGTGCGCGAAGACATTCTTTGCATATGAGTGCAATTTTAAAGCATTCGCTTTAATTTGCGCGAATGGTGCAAATGGCGTCTTCGTGCACGAGTTTTGTACAATGCATTTTATAACGAGCAAAAATTATATAATCGACAATGAAGAAATGATGAAATTTGAAACATGCATTTATATTGACAGTTTAGTATGCCATAAATTGACATTTGTTATTTGAAAACAAATTGTTTATTTTAAATTTTGTTAACATATGTCTGATTGATGGCGTTATAAGCTAATGTCTCTATTTATTTTACAAATTCCTCAAAATGTTTGTGTATAAGTACAATTAGCGTTTTAATAGTCAATATTTAGAAGTATGAAGTCGGCCTATGGAGCCTGAGGTCCCTGGTTCGATTCCCACAGGCGACAAATTTTCATAATTTGAAAAAGCTATCCCTGTGGCTCCTCCACCACTAACATGTTTGGGGGCCGTGATTTGACGACTGGTAACCGCACTTCACGCGTAAAATATATCACTTACCGAGATCTGCTTTAGCAGAGTGCCACACCCAGTAATGGGTAGAAGGCGTGATGATATATTTATTTATTTATTTATATTTAGAATAATAAAAAATGGCTGTTTTTTCAATTACTTTGCGCACTAGTACGCAAAATCAAACTTTCCATCGGTTTCCTAGGTAATGTAAACCTTATTCTGAATGAATTGTCTGAAATTTTACCCCACCCAACACAAATTATAATAGCTTTGTTATAGAAGCAAAATTGAGAAAATATGGATGTAATTACTTCCAGATAATTCTTTATAGTTTCATAGATTCTTTAAGGTCCTTTCACATAATCTCTTGTCTAAAGTGAATTACTTTCACTGTCAGTTGTCATCTGCTAGTAATAAATAAATATAAGTACGCACTGACCTGCAGAAGAAGGGTAGGTTCCTGTCGGAAAGCAATCTGCGTCGACACAAACGTGAGATTGCCAAGCTGCCCTCTCTTCACCAGTTTATTCAGCGCATCACGCACCCTGCTGCCATCTTTCTTCGCGCCAAAAAAATGAAACGTCACTTCTCCTCCGGCCCTGCAACATTCACCATCCTTCTTTGTTTCCTTTGTCTACTTCCGGTTCGCGTAGATCGCGTAATAATTTCCGGTGTTGTTAACAGAGCACGTGAACAAATTACCGCGATCTGCAGGTCGGAGACCTGGGAGCAGAGACTCCGAGCGCAGTGAGATTTTAATAAATGATTTCGGTTCGCCGACTACGAAGAAACTAGTTAATTTCGTGGTTTTATTTCCTGAATGCAGCGGGATCAATCTGAGGATGATATGATCGTGATGCTGAACTCGATTTCCGAATGCAGGGATTCTCAAACCAAAAAGATTGGAGATAGTTTTCTCGGATGTTCGAATAGGATTATTAATAAGTTGTTTGTGATTCTATTCAATTACATTCAACAAATTATTATTTTTCTAACTAAACAAAAGAATGAGATTTTAGTCTGTCAAAGACAGAACTTAGATGACCTTTTGGAAATGCTAAATACATTTCACGGACGATACGACAATAATATTTTATATACAACCGTATTATGTCAGAAAGTTTTTTTAAAGTGAGACTTTTCATCCCTAAGAAAGAAAAACATTTCAAATTGATGTTTTTCATCCCTAGGGAAGAAAGTACTTTTTGTCGCTAGAGAAGTAAAGAAAATACATACCACGGCAACTACAGGGTGATCAAAAGGGATTGTTACAGTTGGCGATAAAAAAAACTACTTGAAATTGGTAAGCCTGATACATAAATTCATTTCCTGTTGTTGACAGTGACATTTAAAATTTAAATTTGAGTACATTTATTGTTACATTTATTTCTAAAGTATTTCTATTACTTAAAAAGTCAAAATTCTATTAGCTGTCAGACTCCTGACATAACCTATTTGTATTTATTACAAATGTCAAATAGTATTTCCGCCTTTACTTGGCGTTGTGCCAACTGTGGAATAAAACGATCTCTGAAATAGTATTGCCAACTATAACAATCCCTTTTGATCACCTGTAGAAAATATCGGTATTATTTAACATAAGCGATATGGAGCTAACATTTGTCAAGAGAATAATAGACCTGATTTGCAATTTTAATTTATTTCTAAAAATAGTGAAAAATATAGATATACTTCATTCCCTGTATGAAAACTACAGAGTGATCAAAAGGAATTGTTACAGTTGGCAATAAAAAAAACCTACTTGAAATTGGTAAGCCTGATACATAAATTCATTTCCTGTTGTTGACAGTGATATTTAAAATTTAAATTTGAGTACATTTATTATTACATTTATTTCTAAAATATTTCTATTACTTAAAAAGTCAAAATTCTATTAGCTGTCAAACTTCTGACATAACCTATTTGTATTTATTAGAAATGTCAAATAACATTTCCGCCTTTATCTGATGTTGTGCCAACTGTGGAATAAAAAGATCTCTGGAATTGTATAGCCAACTGTAACAATTCCTTTTGGCCGTCACTAATTTGTCGATTGTCAAAATAAAATTCAAGTTTTGATTTCAATATGTTATAGTAAAGTTATCGTGAAATGAAATGTTTGAGAAACACTGAGTTACACTAATCGAGTAATCTAAATTCATAAGCTGATGTATTAATACTTACGTTATGTTTAAAACTTTGAATTCATTCATTCTTGATAAACTCGAGTTGTTCTTCAAATAATTTGATAACTGCAACAAAATAAAATGAATTACCAATTAAACCTTAGTTTAATCATTAACACTTTAAACAATATTGGTAATATAATTATTGTATTGCTGGCTTAGTGCAAGTTGTTTAATATTTAATCAATACTGGTAGGCTTTGCGAAAGAGATTATCTTCATTTTCAATATACGTAGTACAACACACAAAAACTGTCAGTAAATAACATACATACATATATAACATCCGCTATATTCAATCAAATGGAGTAGCACGAACTCTAAAATTATTCATAAAATATTTTTTCATCAGATTCATTAAATGATCAGTCCTCGTCAAAAATTCTCATCCTAACACACCACCTTCGTTTCAATCACATTCATAGATCCTTCCATATAAGTTCATTTACTCATCATACTCCAAATCATTCATCATACAACAAACCTTCAATCACATCCATCCAATCACTCCTATTCACTTTTCATTCATGTTTCTTCGACGTACATTACATATGCGCAAAACATCTCAAATTACTCACGCTTATTACTATAACAACGAATCTACAAAGATTAGAAAAGATGAGAACAAAAGCCTGTGCTTATATTTTAAATCCTTAACAAGTTTAAAACATTACAAAAAGACATCTGAAAAGATCAATCTCAAAAATAACAAATATAAGCAATACTCATTAAATCAAATTAAATTATAAAGCATATGGGGTAGCTAGTTCAGTGGTATTAAGTCGGCCTGTGGATCCTGAGAACCCTGGTTCGATTCCACAGGCGACAAACAATTTTAAAATTACCCCTGTGGCTCCCCCACCACTAACATCTTTGGGGGCCGTGATTCGATAACTGGTAACCGCACTTCACGCGCAAAATATATCACTTACCGAGATCTGCTTCGGCAGAGTGCCACACCTAGTAATGGGTAGAAGGTGATACATTTATTTTTATTTTATGACCGGATTTCATAGGCCCCAGGTTCAAATCTTGGCAGTATCCCAATTTTTCTATAATTCGATTTGAATTAATCAATTATTAAGTATTTATTTAAAATACTCACTACATATTCTTTAAAATTATAGACAGAGATAATAGTATATTACATAATAAGTCAGGAAAGTGATATTTTACTTGACGAAACGGTTGTTTGAAATATGAGGCCTCAGGCCGAGTATTTTAATCCGCTGAGCCAAGTAAAATCACTTTCCTGACGTATTATATATACTATTTTTCTGAATCCGTTTAATTTAATCAATATTTAATCAAAAATAATTCAAAATGTTTAAATTTTTTTATATGAATTGTAATAACAGTTAGGTAAAATCTTTACCAGTCTATTTTGTATTTTACCAGGCTGTTAGTTTTGTTGCAGCCTTGGATACGTACTTCACTTGACTGTTTTTGTAAAAACTTACTTTCCATACTACAATTGGTCAGGAAAGAAAATACTTTCCTGCCGGTTTCAGAAAAAAGATTTTTATACACATTAAAATTACCCTTGTGGCTTCCCCTCCACTAACATCTTTGGGAACAGTTATTTAACAAACTAAAATATATATCATTTAATGACATTTGCTATAACACTTAGCATTGAGTAAAATTGTGTGATAACAAATTCATTTTAGAAAATGTCTTGCGGATTTCTCAACTAGGTAATGGAATATTTCATAAGTAATTTATTTTGAAATGAATCCGTTTGAAGAAATAAATATAATTTTGTAAAATTCTCAAGCAGAAACGTCAGAAAATATTTGAAAAATGAAAAATCATACATTTCGGTTACGGAAAAACGGAATAAGGAAACTTGCTTTTATATGATGATATACCTACGTATAAAAGGAAAAACGGGGACTATATTCATTTCGTAGACTGTGAAAATAATATGACTCTATAAATATTAGAAAAATATTACCAAGGAAGAAGGACCTATTACCCGCGTGGTACGGAAATAAATTTAATCATAACTCGCTATTTTCAGAGCGGACGGTACTCTGAGCCTGACGCTATATTCAAGAGGATATATTCGCTATTATCAACTGTTTATTTCTATTAGAATACAGAAGAGACATAAATCTACATATATACGATATCGCGTTATGTTCCAACAAATAGGGGAATCACGAATCCCAAGTCTTTCTCTTCACTGTATTGTCCCACTGTTTTGAAATTAATATATTTTACTTAATATAAAGTTGTCAATTAGTAATTACAATTAACAGTAACTAATAAATAAGAAAAAAAAGGAAAAAACAAATTTTCCATCATTTGTCACAAATTCCACAAAAATTTACAGCACATTTGAATCAACTTATCAGGTCAACAAACGGCTGGTCAGTTCAGCTTTAACCATAGACGCGTTTCGTCCTTTAGGGACTCATCAGTATGGTGCGATCAACTATCCAACTAGACCAACTAGGGACTATACTCTGTTTTTTAACCAGGAGGAGTAAATGCACAAGTCAGATTTACACTATAGAAAGTTACCAAAGAAAGTTACTAGATTTTTGTTCGCGCGAAATACAAAAATTTCTTACACATCTGCACAGATTAAGCCTCATGGAATTTATTTTAAAATACAAATGAGATTATAAACTCTAATTTGTCACTTCGTATATTATTAGTTCTTAAAAGAACTGATTTATGTTAATGTCACAGAAATGTAAAAAACCAACAAGAAAACAGAAAACCTGAAAACTTATGACAGCTCTAATAAATCAAATGTAAAATCTATGTACAGTGTAAACTGGACGAAGCACTAGCCAATCAGAAGCGTCAGTTTTAGCGGTTAAAATTTAAATTACTCCTCCTGGTTAAAAAACAGAGTATAGTGAATTGTGATACTGTCTTAGCTGAACTGACATGAGAGCTAGATTTTATTGTTTTATTTATGTTTCTTTTCAAAATTTAAAAAACAATGTCATTTTTCACTAATTCACTTATAGAGCAACTAATTGTAATTTGGATCGCAAGTTTTAAGACTCTTTTACTAAATGAAAATTGTAATTGTTAATTATAATTACTAACTGGCAAGCTGAGAACGCAGGTTAAGTTATGATCTACATTTGCAGAATGTTTGATGTTATCGTCAAACAAATATTGTTGTTTCAAATATTTGACTAATAAAACTTTGGCAATAAAAATATAAGTCTGGATTCGAAAAGGTATTCTGATTACAAATACAAAACAAATTGTTTTTTGTTTGTATTTTATTGGTCTGAAAGGTTTTAATAAAAGTTCTTTTTCATTTGAAACTAAAGTCCGTGTTTTAGATGCTAGAGAAATGGTATTTTTATTAGTAGTAACTTGTAAATAAATCAATGAATAATGCAATAGATATCTATGACTTCAGCAAGTGCTGAGATTTTCATATTTCAAAGAATTTACATTTAAAATCAGTAAACAAATAATAAAATGTAGTGGCGGAGTCATTAAACAAGATAATTACTGGTCCTACGATGGGTTCGTTTGTCAATCGCTTTTTTCTGAAACAAGTTCACGGCACAAAGAACGCAGTTCATTTGTTTTTGGACAAGTGATGGAAAGAGTTCGTTTGTTTGCACTGCAATACGTTTGAATTCAATTTGTTCATTCGCTTCGTTTCCTGGAAAAGAGAAGACTCGTTCGTTAGGCGTCATTAAGTCTAACTGATTTAGTTCGTAGTTACGTAATTGTGACATCATTAGGATCAGAATTAATTCAACCACAGCAGAAAATAATTGACAGGAATTATTAAAAGGAGATACAATATTAAACGTATGCGAGTTTTCTTGAGTCTATATCTTAAAAACTAAACAAGATATGAAGATTCGTACAAATTCCTCGTGTTCGAATTATAAGCAAATTTTCTGAAACTAAAATTATCTTGCAGAAGCAGAAAAAATAGTAAAACAAAAAAATGAATAAATATATCATCACGTCTTCTATCCATTACTGGGTGTGGCACTCTGCCGTAGCAGATCTCTGTAAGTGATATATTTATGCGCATGAAGTGCTGTTACTTGCCGTCAAATCTTTGCTCCAACAGATGTAAGTACTGAGGTAGTTTGAATGTGGTGTAAAGTTTCTCGGCTGCGGAAATCGAAATCGGATTCTTCAATCCATAAGTCGACACGATACCACTGAACTATCTACCCCATCACAAAAACAATCTATTGCAGTCCGAGGCGTACCTAGAACTTTGACCGCCCAGGGCGGTCTCCAATTTGCCGCCCTTTCTAAGTCAATCAAATGTGATATATTGCGTGAAGTTCGGTTACCAGCTGCCAAATCACGACCCCTAAACATATTACTGGTAAGGGAGCTACAGGAGTAGATTTATAAATAAAATAAAAAATAAATATATCATCACGCCTTCTACCCATTACTGGATGTGGCACTCTGCCGAAGCAGATCTCGGTAAGTGATATATTTTGCGCGTGAAGTGCGGTTACCAGTCATCAAATCACGGCCCCCAAAGATGTTAGTGGTGGAGGAGCCACAGGAGTAGCTTTTGAAATTATGAAAATTGTTTGTCGCCTGTGGAAATCGAATCAGGGTTCTTAGGATCCGCAGGCCGACTTCATACCACTGAGCTAGTTTTAATGTTATAAAAATTGTTTGTCCGCATTGGGAATCGAACCCAGGTAATCAAATCCACAGGCCGATTCAATACCACTGAACCACAAACTCTATTAAAAAGATTGCAGTCTTCTGGCCTTCATCAGGCTGCAACTTTCGTCTTCATTTGACAAAGATATATTATCAACACTTCTTACAAAAATTTTAATTAGTTCGGTTGAATATTTCTGTGTTTATTATTAGTGGTTGTTACGTTACTATAACAAAATTAAACAACACACGAGTAAAAAAAAAATGAAAGGTATTAGTTTAGCACCCTTGTACAATTTTGACAGAAATTCCTGCAACGAAATCGGTTGAAATGTGATTGATCCATTCGTTTGTAAAACTTTTGCGGTATGCGGTCATCATTAAAATGAATAACAGTGACGGCACTTCACAAATCAGTGATTCTGTTTTACTGAAAATCAAATAGCATGAATTTCAGTATCATACTCGTAAATTGCATTATTTTACTGTGACGTGCCCGCTCGCAAAAAATATGAAATTAATAAAATTATCTCTCCAAATATAGGTATACCTTTTCATGTTCAGTCCCAGCATAAAATATTAAAATAAAAGCTGTGTGTTTTTTAATGTTATTTGTTAATAGAATCTGCATAGCGAATGAAAAAATTGAAAATCTGGATGAATATTATGTCCATGTTCGCGAAATTTGCATAAAAAGCGAGATAAACTAATGAATAGTCAGCCGACGTGAATGCGTAGGAATACACTCACTGAAATACAGATAAATATATTTTATTGCGCGGATTTTTTTATATAAGCTTATATTGATGATGGTCATGTAAATTATGTGTATTCTTTTGACAGAGAACTTGAAGCACTCAAGCATATATTATTTAAAATTATGTAATTCATGCATGTTAGCTACATTTTTATACGGGTTTCCTTCAATCTTTGGGTTTCTCATTAATTTAAAAGTTCTACAGAATTGAATTATCAAAATTTGATATTTATTTTTTTAACCTGACTGTCAAATTTATTCAAAAATAACAAGGAATGAAAGTTAGGCATTTCTTCCAGAAAGTGTCATGTCATTTCCCGAGCTGAAGGCAAAGGTTGTATAGCACTTGAGGCAGGAATGAACGTTTCTTCACGAGGTATACATATATTTTTGTATCACTCTATCTGAAAGTAAAATTTAGATAAGAGTTATTATTCTCTTGACACACATCATTTGAACATGGTTTTAATTTTCTGCCCTAGAGAAGAAAAATTAACTTCTTTGCATATTGACCATGAAAGTCATATGTTTTAACGAAAAATCGTTTAAAAAGTGATACATTTTTGAATAATTTTAAAATTGTGTAAAAAGTAAAAAAAAAATAGTGAAAAAATAAAAATAGTGTAAAAATACAAATACTATAATTTTGTTGGTTTAATTTTATATGTTTTGGACTAATTTTATTTATTTATCTCATAGATGATCATTTAAAATTCTGACATTGTAATTAAAGCATATTTTCTTTTACTTATTTGATTAACACACTTCGGTTTCAATTTCATGAAAGAGAAAAGTATTGCTTTCATTATTATAATTGTAAATAATAATAAATTAATATTAATTAAATTTTTATTATGATTATAAAATAAATAAATAAATAAATATATCATTTGTCAACGGCCATGGCTGCACTCGTTGGAACTGATCTAAGCGATAACGCGAGTTAAGTAACGTTGCGCGCGGGTAGTACTTGGATGGGTGACCGTCCAGAGAAACCCGCGTTGCTGTTGACCATAATACCTAAAACGCAGATCAGGGCGTAATGGCGGCATATGACCTGAGTAGTTGGTCCGCCAAAGAAGCAACAGAAAAAAAATATATCATCACGCCTTCTACCCATTACTGGATGTGACACTCTGCCGAAGCAGATCTCGGTAAGTGATATATTTTGCGCGTGAAGTGCGGTTACCAGTCGTAAAATCACAGCCTCCAAAGATGTTAGTGGTGAAGGAGCCACAGAGGTAGTTTTTGAAATTATGAAAATTGTTTGTCGCCTGTGGGAATCGAACTAGGGTTCTCAGGATGCACAGGCCGACTTCATAAGACTGAGCTAGCCACCACATAATATATTATATTATGATTATGAATTATGAAATGATCCAATTGAAGTAAATAACTAAACATGTACATAAAACAAAACTCGTTTCCTTTCACTGTCCAGTGGCAACTATAAAACTGTCAACTGAGTTCATCAAAGCGCCGAAGGCAGCGCTGTTTCAATTTCAAGATATATCGCGCGATATTCGAGGTATTCAAATGTTCATCATTGACATAAATATTCGAAGATTTCGAATATCAAATACTTTCAGTATTCGAGGTATTCGAATATTCACGGATGGTATTCACCCATTTCTAGTTTTAATTGTCAGATAAATCTTATATGCTTAATTAAGAAAAGTTTCCGTAATTTAAATGTAGTACCTGCCAAATAAATAAAATAAATACCACAGTAAGACGAGAATGAAATCTCTGCAAATATAAATAACAATGAACACCATTGCGCTTGGAACAGCGCACTAGGTATCTTTCACAGCTGCCTACGATGTAAGGTGGGGATTTAATTCTGCTTGAAACAGCAGCATCACAGTAGGAACATAACAACTGGCGTTCAACCTGATATAACAATAACAAACGAAGAACGCTGCTCGCTGCGCTGCGTATAGATAGGCGTTTGTTTTACCAGGACTACGTTAAGGAGCATTCACTTGTTTCCTGCTCTAACTATGATGCTTCGCAATGTCTCCCTGTTTGGAAATAATGTTGCTTTTAATATTTATACGCTGCAGTTTCGTTGCAATAGAGACGGGTTACGAAACAAGGGTTAAATTAACTGTAAAATTGGATGGAATTGAATAGGTTAGAAAGAGAATATAGATTAATACTACAAGAGAATGGAATTCTCAAAAGGACTTGACAATAGGTTCTTGTACCTTATTCGAAATAACAAAAATTAATGATATAAGTATGGGGTAGGTGGCACAGTGGTATCAAGTCGGCCTGTGGATCCTAAGAACCCTGGTTCGATTCCCACAGGCGACAAACATTTTCACCACGTTAGAATTACCCCTGCAGCTCCCCAACCACTAAAATCTTTGGGGAGCATGATTTGACGACTGTTAACAGTACATCACGTACATATATATATATATATATATATATATATATATATATATATATATATATATATATATATAAATATATCACATACCGAGATCTGCTTCGGCAGAGTGCCACATCCAATAATGGGTAAAAGGCGTGATGATATATTTTCAGACGACCACGTGTGAAAGTAACCGTAATAACATCATAAATTACTATGAAAAGATGAAAATAATATACATTGATATGTTAGTATACCGCACACTTCTAACATATCAGGTGAAGGTCCACTGATTGACAACAGATGGCGTTACGGTGAAAGAAAATAAACAAATAAATGAAAAGAATTTGTATTATAATTTAAATCGAAGTTTTGGTAGATTTTTCAACACATTTGCATAGATAAATCTTATTTTTAAAATTAATAATTGCTTATTTACTAATATTTTAGCATTATTTAATATTTCGACATTACGGTTAGTACAACATGAATCACCATACCTAACCTCAAATTTCAAACGTCAACGCTTACCTTCAAAAATGCATCAGCTGTCAAAGTGTAATAACATTGCTCTTGTAAACTTTTTTTAGAAATTTTTGTGATCATCTAAAAACTAGTGTACATAACTCGCTCGAAACTGAGATAACTGTGCTCGTGTACTTAAATCACTCGGCGCTGCGCGCCTCCTTTTTCAGTTTGTACACTCGCACGTTATCTTACACTTTCGATGCTTGTTAAGTGTTATACAATTATTTATTTTAATCATAAAAATATAAAATGTCTATTGACTTATCTTATCAAAAACAATTGGTAAAAATAATGTTTTGCTCAAGATATATAAGCGATTAAAAATATAGTGACATCACAAGCGTTGAAGTGTTCTCATAGGCTCCTAGGTTCAAATCCTATCACTATCCCAATTTGTCTCTTTATAATTTAAATTGATTACATTTATTTGTATTTTATAGTACTCAATATTTTTCCAAATAGCATGTACAATATTTTATTATGCATTTGAAGTTATTTACGTATCACTTAGTTACAACAAAATGCTAATTAATGCCATTTTGCTAATAACGAATATTAATTATACACTCGTAGTACATTATGGAATGTAGAACATTTCATGTTTTTGCAGTAATATCGTTTTAAATGCAGTGCGGCAATTACAATGACACTCATTTCAATATGTTTGTAGTTTAATAATTTATCTGATTCACAAAATATATTGCAAAATAAATTGAAAATGCAATATCTAATTACATAAAACAATAACATGTCATTTAAAACAAAGAGTTACAAATAACATTTTTATTAAAATATAATAATAATAATTAAAAATGAAACGCTATATTTTAGTTACACACAAAAACAGGACTTTTTACACAAATTAACAATAACTAAATATTAATTTTAATACCAGTAAAAATTGTGAAACAGCAATATTTCAATATGTAATTAATTTTATATTTAAACTTATTGACATATTTTTCAATCCATTGTACAAACAATTTTATTCATCGAAGGAGAATTTTTGCAGTGTATTATTATTTTGTTTTACTTTGATAACCAATAAAAATAAATATATTACCACGTCTTTTACCTATTACTGGGTGTGGCAGTCTGCCGAAACAGATCTCGGTAAGTGATATATTTTGCGTGTGAAGTGCGGTTACCAGTCGTCAAACCACGGCCCCCAAAGATGTTAGTGGTGGAGGAGCCACAGAGGCAGCTTTTGAAATGATAAAAATTGTTTGTCGCCTGTGGGAATTGAACCAGGGTTCTCAGGATCCACAGGCCGACTTCATACCAATAAAAATAAATAAATTACCACGCCTTCTACCCATTACTGGGTGTGGCACTCTGCTGAAGCAGATCTCGGTAAGTGATATATTTTGCGCGTGAAGTGCGGTTACCAGTCGTCAAATCACGGCCCCCAAAGATGTTAGTGGTGGAGGAGCCACAGGGGTAGCTTTTGAAATTATGAAAATTGTTTGTCGCCTGTGGGAATTGAACCAGGGTTCTCAGGATCCACAGGCCGACTTCATACCAATAAAAATAAATATATTACCACGTCTTTTACCCATTACTGGGTGTGGCACTCTACCGTAACAGATCTCGCTAAGTGATATATTTATACGCGTGAAGTACGGTTAATAGACGTCAAATCCCGACCCCAAAAAAGTTAGTTTCCAGGGAGCCGCAGGGATAATTTTAATGTGATGAAAATTGTTTGTCTGCTGAGGGAATTGAACCTAAGTTTTCAAATTCCCAGTCCAAAAGAAATAGATAGTGTAACATAACATAATCTAACCTAACAAAAAGAAATAGAAAGTCGTTGTTGTTAGAAAAAGTAAACGTCAGTTGAGATGATTTGGAAATGTGGAACGTATGTCGAAAAAAGATTGGACATATGTTAGGGAACTGAAGCATAAAATTAGAGGAGACAATATATGAATAAAGTTGAAGATTTGTTGCAGTCTGCAACAGAGAGGTATAAACGAGTTTATACAAAAGGAATTATGAACACGAATGAAAGAAAATTAATAATATCTTGTGAAATAAATGAATATAATTTTTTGTCACATAATAAGCTTTTTGGCATTTACTAATTAATCAAATAAAGAAAAATATTATGATTTGTTCATTTTTTATAGCACGTACGATTTTAATAAAATTAATCTCAATTTAATGTGAATTGAATTTTGTATTCGTTTAATTCAGAAAAAAAATTCATTCCGCACAAAAAAATATATAAAAAAAATGTTTTCATTTAAAATAAAAAAGTTGTATTACAAATTTCGAGATCCACTGGTCGAAAAAAAAATATGGGAATAGTTTTGTAATAACCTTGTAGCTCTTACATCTTATTTATCATATTTTCACTACATTTAAATGGTAAATGGTCTTAATACGGCAGTAAGATGGTCTGAATTTTGAATCAAATGGGGGCTTATAATTCTGACGTCACATGCAGTAGACCTCGCCCCGTCCCCCACAAAATTTTGTGTGAAATAAATTTTTAGAAAGAGCGAGGTGACCCCATGGCTGCTTTCTCCTTTCAGCACTTCTCCCCGCAGATCCTCACATTTGTTGTTCAGTCAACACAGGATATTTGACGTTTAACGTTTGAATCACGTGATATACATTAAACAGTAAGGCTACATCACATTCGCTACATAATAAATGATTAAATTTTATTTTACTCACTAGATGGCAACTGAAAAATTTGAATTTTATAAGTACTCAAGATAAAAATATATGTTTTACAACACTGCGGTCCGGTGAGTCCGAACCCTGTACTGTAATTGGAATTAAGTTCCTGTTGTGCAGAGTAGAATAAAAAGAATAACCTTCTTGTGTGATTCTTAATGTAAAATTTTAAAATTTCATGAGAAGAGTATGAGTTTTGGAATTCGATCCCATGTCTAGCACTGGCCATTATAAAAATGCTTGTGTTGCAGTGTCTTGTGCGATATGGCGTGCAATATTTCCCCACTATCGGGGCGGTTTACACTAGAAGTGCCTCAGGGTAGTTATTTTTTATTGAGAGTACCCGCCATTACGGCCATCGTTACATTTTAACACAATGGAATTTCTTAGAATAAATCTGAACCAAATAAAGATATAGATAAGAGCAGATATTTCATATAAGTGAGGCCGTTTACTGCAAGTGTCCATTCAGCGATGAGATGATCAATCTATATAATTATTCATAGATCACGGGAGGGAGAAACACTACAGTCTGATGCTATGAAAATGCAAGTTTCAAGACGAAACAGTTCTTGTCATTATTTAGAAACAATTTGAGAGCAGTCATGTAAATTCTATCAGAACCAATTCTATCAATTTTGTTTTGTTTTGCATATAACTTTTTGCTTATCAAACCAACGAGAGTAAACTGAATGTTAAACCCCCAGTTCGTATGATGAGGGGTTTTACTTAATGTCAGCTTACTTGAGTGATTTTACTACAAGCAAAAAATTGAGTACTTGAAAATAAAAATAAATCTAGACAAAATCTGAGACGCCGAATAATATTTGATAAGACAGTATATATGGGGCGTTCTTCGTCAAAAAGGTCACCGCCCTGCACATTTTTCTTTTTACGATAAATGACTATGCGGAGCCTAAAAATTTTCGTTAGACCTTCAATTTTTTAATGCCGTTGGGCCTTTATAGAAATTCCAAAATAGCGGCCCAGGATGCGTCCACAACAGAAAAAGACACGTAATTTTGTTTGTAAAATATTGAACAAATTCTTTAGAAAGTGGTGAAAGTCGTGTTTTGAGGGATATTAAGGGGTTTTTGGGGTTGTTGATTACGATTCCGAAGACAAAAAATACAATATGGCGGCTATAAAAATCGAAAAAGATTTAAAACTTGTAAACTGAAGTCGAAACTTGGTATTGTATCCGCCATGTTGGATTTAGTAATTATTAAATTCTGACTTCGGAATCGTGATCAGCGACCCCTAAAACGCCTTAATATCCTTCAAAACTCGATATTCACCACTTTCCAAAGATTTTTTTTTAATATTTGTTGTGGACGCCATCTTGAATCGCTGTTTTGACATTACTAAAAAGACTTAACGGCATTAAAAATTAAGGGTTTTTAACGAAAATTTTAAGGTTCATGGATACATCTTCGTTCTTTAGTCCCAGGACTTTTAGTACAGCTGTCATGGCGTTTTTGTCAATTTGTTTAATTTTATAAAAAATTAAAAAAATATTATCACGTCTTTTATCCATTATTGGGTGTGGCACTCTGCCGAAGCAGATCTCGATAAGAGTTATATTTATGCGCGTGAAGATTTTAGTGGTGGAGGAGCCACAGGGGTAATTTTAAATTGGTGAAAATGTATTGTCGGCTGTGGGGATCGAACCAGGGTTCAATAAACCTGCGAAAATTTTCTAAATAAATGGGTAAAAAAATTATATGTTTCAGTTGGACTAAAAATACTATTTCGAGTTTTGTAATATTACTCCCTATTGTGTAACTAAATCTTTATCTATTACTGATCGATAAGTTAATGACAACCTCTATTTTTCATGATTGCTCTATTAATTAACACCACTTTCTAATAGAGTGGTGAAAAAAATTATGTGTATTCCTCGGAAAGAAAGTGCCATTCTTCCCTCAAGTCCTTTATACCCTTGAAGAGGTTGCAACTTCGGCAAGAAATGTCTCATTTTCTTCCCTTAAAATACGAGTACAAATAACCATTAGTTGGTAACAGGATTTTACCACAATAGCATGATTTTACATAAAGTTCATTTATAGTCTATTTTTTAACAGGGAGGAGTAAATGCATGTCAGATTTACACTATAGAAAGTTACCAAAGAAAGTTACTAGATTTTTGTTGGCGCGAAATACAAAAATTTCTTACACATCTGCACTGATTAAGTCTCATGGCATTTATTTTAAAATACAAATGACATTATAAACTCTAATTTGTCACTCCGTATATTATTAGTTCTTAAAAGAACTGATTTATGTTAATGTCACAGAAATGCAAAAAACCAACAAGAAAACAGATAACCTCAAAACTTATGACAGCTCTAATAAAATCTATGTACAGTGTAAACTGGACGAAGCATTAGCCAATCAGAAGCGTCAGTTTTAGCGGTTAAAATTTAAATTACTCCTCCTGGTTAAAAAACAGAGTATAGTAACTGTGAAATCAGGTCTCCTAAAGACATTACTGGAAGGATAGCTTTAAAGATAATTTTATGTTGTGAAAATGAATAGAATTCAAACTTGAACTTCTCATTTCCGTTATTAACAGTTGAATAGCCATTTGGAAATTTAATTCAGGGTATTTCCAAGAAAATAAATAAATCAGAAAATACTGCAAAGCTTTTATATTCTAGAATAGATTGAAAGAGATAATTATTTGGCAGAATAATAGATTACGAGGGTCTGGTACTATTCATTCGACAATAATTCCGTCGTGTAAGTCGGGCTTTAGGTCAACTGACCCTACTAAATCATCCTAGCGTAACTAACGTCCAGCAACTAATAATGCGTACTATACAAATATAAATTAAGACCAGGAAGGAATGATAATATTCTACTGGTTCGCATTTCAGCTACATAAATCTTAGATCCGGCTACTTTGCCCCCAAACACGAGCCGCCGCTGGACAGTGCTGACACACTGCGGATGGATTATTAATCAGAGACGTGGACAAGGATAACAGTAAGCGGGATTTTTGCCAGGATACGAAGAACGTTTTCGATTTCGTAAGCGGATTGATTTAATTAATTGCTTGGATTTAAGAAAAATGGACTATTTTTTCAACCGAAAATAGCAATGTTTTTGCTTGGAACAACATATTTATATTCTGGGAACACTCACAGAATTAAAATTGTTACCTTTCTACCTTTAGTTATAGTCCGTTCGTGACAGATTATAGCGTGTATTTTATCTCGATTCTCATTGGTTGACCGAAACAAACAGATGAAGACATGTTTATAAAAAATAAAAACTTGTGACAGTAACAATAGTTATTTGTGTACCTAGAACAGAGCTGGGCAAGCTACTTTAAAAAAGTAGCCAAGCTACAGCTACAGCTATTCTTTAAAAATGTAGCTGAGCTACAGCTATAAGCTACATTTTGTAAAATATAGCTAAGCTACAGCTAAAAGCTTCCATTAAAATAGCTGTTAAATTTGAAAGCTACTTTTTTCAATTATTGTGAATTAATTAAATTTGCCATTATCATATGATCAGTTGATCAAGTCTTTTGTTATAATGACTGTTAATAAATATAAAAAATAAATGAAGTCGCATTAACAGAAGACTCCTAAACAGTCAATGTTTAGTTCATCTAATATTTAATACAAAAGTAGGATAGGTTAAAAACAAGTGAAAAATTAAATATGTTAATAGATTTTACACTATATAATAACTCGTTATCCTACAGTTATAGAAAACAATAAAGAAGGTACAATTCAAATACAAAACAAAAATTAATAGGTATTTCTTAATGAACAGTAGTAGCTTTAAGCTACAAAAAGTAGCTTTAAAAGTAGCTTCAGTTGTTATAACAATAATTTTTAAGCAAAAAACATAGCTCGCTACAAGCTACAGCTATATTTTTTTACATTTAGCTAAGCTACAGCTACTGTAAGGTAAACGTAGCTAAGTTAGTAGCTAAGCTACAAAAGTAGTTAGCTCCGGCCAGCTCTGACCTAGAGCATAATTGTTCATTATTTTGTTCGAAGACAAAATAAAATGTCAATTATGAAACTAGTTTTTTATTTAATAATAAAAAATTGACGAGATAGAGAAAATCTGTTAATTTCTAGCGTAATAGTATATTACATAATAAGTCAGGAAAGTGATATTTTACTTGAAGAAGCTGAGGTAAGTAAATACACTCTCCTGACGTATTATGTATACTATTTTTTCTGAAACCGTTTAATTTAATCAATAATTAATCATAAATAATTCAAAATGTTTAAAGTTTTTGATATGAATTGCATTGACAGTAGACTACGTACCTACCCAAGATTACCAAAAAAAAACAGTCAGGTACAATCTTTACCACACTAATTTGTATTATACCAGACTGTTATTTTAGTTGTAGTCTTGGATACGTACTTTACTTGACTGTTTTGATATCTACTTTCCATACTAAAATTGGTCAGAAAAGTGACACTTTCTTACCAGTTTGAGAAAAAAAATATATAATCGTCCGTATTCAAATTTTCAGAAAAACTTAATACGGTTAACAAGTATTACATTGTACTATAAAGACAAATTGGAATATCACCTGGATTTGAACCTGGGACCTCTGAACTCCGGTCATATGCTTTACTTTAAATCAATTAAATTACGGTCACTTTGGATGCAAATCTGATTTTATTCCAATTTTTCACTCTATTTTGTTATATGTCATAGGCAGTCTTGATCGCATGACTTTCATATACTGCACTTCACTCGCAAAATATATCACTTACCGAGATCTGCTTCGGCAGAGTGCCAGACCCAGTAATGGGTAGAAGGCGTGATGATATATATTTTTTTTAAAGACGAGATGAGAGTCATTTTTGATTTAAGGAGAATATTTTCCAATGAAAATTTAATTAATATTTTAAGTAAATACTAGAGAATTGATGAAATTAAATTTAATTATAAAGAGAAAAATTGAGAAACCGCCAAGATTTGAACCTGGGAATGATGAAATTTATAATCTAATTTGTTGAAATCAATTGTTAAATATTTACTTAAAATTCTAATTAAAATCGCCAACGCTATATTAAAATTGGTTCTATTTCAGAAATTTTGCTTTAGAAATATTATTTGATATATTTATATGATTCTGTATGTACCTGTGAATAAAAAGAATCGTTTTGCAACTTCAACTAATATTAAACTATCTTTTGAGGTGATCATACTAGCCACCCAACCACAATCCCTAATCTCTTATAAAACAAACGTCACCTCATTATCTAAACTCTAACCGCTAGCAAGTAACCGGTAACCAGGATAAGTCGAGCCGGGCAACCAAGTTAATTATCTCCTGGGTAACCGCGGTTCCTTGATTCCGGTTCGATTCGAATCCCGGATCAGCGGGTCCTCGGCCGAAGACAAGACACGTGACAATATACTGCCACCGTTGCCACCAACACTGATCACGTGATCACTGTCCGACTTCGTAATGCTGTCATTGTAACCTTAACCTAAAATTTAGAATAACTGCGCAACTGCTGTATCGGGTTAAGTTGAGGTTAAGAGAAATAGTTACATTGATGCGAGAATTAATAGGACTACGTCATATTTTTTATGGGCAATATTTATTTAGTTTGCTACTTTGTACATAATTCCAATTATAATAGCTTATAGTGGAATCCGAACCTTTCAGACGTAATCGTAGTTTTTTTTTAATATAAATAAAATAAATAAATAAATATATCATCACGCCTTTTACCTATTACTGGGTGCGGCACTCTGCCGAAGCAGATCTCGGTAAATGATATATTTATGCGCGTGAAGTGCGGTTACCAGCCGTCAAATCACGGCTTTCAAAGATGTTAGTGGAGAGAGAGCCACAGGTGTAATTTTAATGTGGTAAAAATGTTTCGTCGGCTGTGGGGATCGAACCGACTAAAATCCATTACAGGTAAAAATCAGTAAAATTGCTTTTATTCAACGTGATTTTTCACAATTTTTTTAAATAAAGTGTTAATATTTTTTGATATATTTGTATAGAAAAAAATACTCTTCCCAATGGGATAAAAAATTATAGTATGTCATTTTAAAATATGCCGTCTCCTTAATTGTGAAAAAATGACTATCTACAAAAAATATCAGATCTTGCCAAAATATCCGCAATCATAAACCCTCGAATGGGATGGCTAGCTCAGTGGTATGAAGTCGGCCTGTGGATCCTGAGGTCCCTGGTTCGATTCCCACAGGCGACAAATTTTCATAATTTGAAAAAGCTATCCCTGTGGCTCCTCCACCACTAACATGTTTGGGGGCCGTGATTTGACGACTGGTAACCGCACTTCACGCGCAAAATATATCACTTACCGAGATCTGCATCAGCAGAGTGCCGCACTCAGTAATGGGTAGAAGGCGTGATGATATATTTTTTTTATATAAACCCTCGAAATATTTTTTTAATTATTTAGATTAAATGATTATTTCAGGAGATAATATCAATATTCCTTGCTAATTTTACACCATGTATATCTATTTTCTCTAATTATTTGGGACATATGAAACCATATCTCGCCTAAAAAATTGTTGTTGAAGTAATAAACATCCTGTATAGAATAATTAGTATACCCATTTCAAAATGAAAGCCCCATCATGTTTACGTAGTATACTGGCATGTAAGCTATAGGTATTTGATTGCCGTGTATTGTACACGAACACAGGGGATGATTATTAGCACAAGGGCGGCGCTTGCGGGGTGTGTACAAAGTGAAACAAGTGAAAATGTCCGGCGCGAGCCATTACTCACGCTATCGGGCCGGAGCTGTGCCGGAGTTGTATCCCCGGAGCCCGTGGCCCGGGTCACTAGTACCAGATATTGCCACGCATCAACGCCACACTAATTTCAACACGCCACCGCCAGCCGCCTCCACGCGCCCCATAAATTATTGAGAGCCTTTAAACCAGCACGTCACTGTGACGTCATGTGGGATGCAACGTGACATGAACGTGAACGCCATCGTGATGTCATCCACCCCAAATATTCAACTGTTTTGTACTGTAATGCATTTTAATACGAATTAGTAAATTGCAACTATTTGTTTTGTTATGATGCTATTAAAAAAACACAAATTAATTCATTTTTTTTAACTAAATAATTAACAATACCTACATAAAATCAAATTTAATTATATAGGACACGTTATTGACTTCGAATTACAGAGATTTTCGAATGATGGAAATTCGAGTTTATTTATTTATTTGTTACTCTGCACAACAGGAAGTAAATCCCAATTACAGTACAGGGGGCCTACAGCTTACAGAGGAATCCGAACCACTCAGACACAATCGTACTTTTTTGGATATAAGTAGAAGTCAGTGAGATTTGAACGCACGATCTCTTGCTTGCTAATTAAGAAATGCATGTTTTACCTCGCTTTTATCCACTGAGCTACGATTGCCTGTAGTTGAGGAGATAAACAACACAATATATTTTTCTTCACCAGGAAAGTTTTATTATACTAAATGCACATTTATGCTGCGTTGCATGAAAGTTTTATCGGTTCGTTAGCAACTAACGGTTCAATAAGTTTCAGAAAATCGCTATTGATATTGTTGCTAGATAAACAATTCTTTAACTAAAGAGCTGTTTATTTTTTCTTACAACCCAGTATTAGTATAATAAAATTTCCCTTTTGAAAAAAATAATATTGTGTTATAATAAACATTTATCTTCACACAGCTCTAAACTATATATTAATTAAGGAGATAAAAACACATGAAAATTTATAAAATCTCAAGATTGAGATTTTGTTTTGTGAAGCCGTAAATTTTTATAGATAAATTAGGTGTAGTAATAGGTAAAAAAAATATATATACGAGTATATCATCACGTCTTCTACCCATTACTGGGTGTGGCACTCTGTCAAAGCAGATCTCGGTAAGTGATATATTTTGCGCGTGAAGTGCGGTTATCAGTCGTCAAATCACGGCCCCCAAAGATGTTAGTGGTAGAGGAGCCACAGTGGTAGTTTTAAAATGGTGAAAATTGTTTGTCGCCTGTGGGATTCGAACCAGGGTTCTCAGGATCCACAGGCCGACTTGATACCACTGAGCTAGCTACCCCATTAAAAATAATAAGTAAATAAATAAAAATATACTACTCAACTGTTTGGATAACAATATTGTTGTTTGACTCTTGTGTCGTCACCATCTACCTTTTTTACTTTCTTATACGTAGTATAAGGAAGTATTGGAATCGTGAAAAAAATCGTTGACGAGATTTTCGCGGACATACATGTTTTGAGGTCCACTGAATCTGTTTTGATCATTTTCTCAATGATGTCTGTGTGTGTGGATGGATGGATGGATGGATGTTTGTCCGGTTGTGCAATATCTCATGAACGAGATAAGATTTGTTAACGAAACTTGGTAATTATAAGTTTCATGAAAATACGAAGAGCTAAGTTGATTTTGAATGAAATTGAAAAACCGGAAGAGGAAGTTTACTGGACACACAAAATAATAAATTCCATTTATTTCAAAAATGGAATCAGTTACGAAAAACAGTTTCAAATAAAAGATGTTAGCAAAAATATTTGGAACATAAAATGTTATTTGCAATTTTCCTGTATATGCGTCTAATTTTGAGAAAAACTAATTTATATATTAAATAATATATTTCAATAATCATAGTAGCAATAGAAACAAAAAACAAAAACATGTTTAACATTTATATGTCAAATAATAATTGTCAAACGCAAGGAGCAAGTCATAAGTGTTCAATTCAGCGTTTTTAATATGAAATATGCTGTGTATAAGAAAGTCGTGTGGTGACCACACCAGATTTTTAACATGTTGTTCTTGTTATAAATAAATATTTTATCTTTTGACCTTAGATTCTTATTGAAAAGGTTTGTTACTATGGTTGTAAAATGTTTTATTTAAAAAAAAAATAATTTACTTGAGAATGAGACAAACCCAAAGTCTCGAAACGTCGTCACTCATCGTGTGTTTGTAAAATTTAATTATATCAAACCAAGTTATCCAAATAGTTGAGTAGTATATTTTTATTTTTAACCTCTCACTAATCCTAATTTTTCTATAAAAACACATGAAAATTATACAAAATGTACAGGGAACAACGGTAATCTTCGACTTCAGGAGAATTTAGTGTTGTGAAGTTCCATTTATTGGGTTGCGACTGTATTATATTGTATCAAAAGGTCCAGTGTTCAGATGCCAACTTCAGACCTAATTAATCGCATATTTCATCCTGAAACTTAACGAATTGTTCTGAATACCACCATTAATCATAATACATCATCAAATCACGACCCTCAAAGATGTTAGTCAAGATGACCTAGTATCTTAATCAAGTTCTCTTCAATTCCGTAATTACTTCGACATCAACGTCACCAGTTATTAGTCTTTTTCTTTTCTCAGATAATTTCATCGTAGAAAACAAGCCAATTTCTCAACAATCACAATTTTCCACCCAGCATCCTCGTAATCATCACGTCACAAACAAACAGACAACCAGCAAACAGTTGCAGACAAATTGCAATTACGTACCTCCAGTTCGATGATGTTGGCGAGAGACATGTCGGACACGTGACGCGACAAGGCCGGGAAATTTGCGAGTCGGACGGTGCCTTCGAAACGAGCTCGACCAGCTGGAACACAGAATAAACAAACATAATTATTAATTGCGTCGAATACATTCATTATAAGGGAGATCTGGTATGGAAAAGTTGTATCAACAAAACTTAATTTTGTACTTATTTATTTATGCTATTCTGTAACAGGAACTTATTTCCAATTACTGGTCGAACGTACCGAGCCGTAATGTAGTAATTCATACATATTTAACTTGAGTGGGATTCGAACGCGGGTACAAATGAGTAACAAATAAAATATTGTATAATACACGCAAGGTCTTTTCGTGAAACCGACAAGAAAGTGCCTACTTTGCTGACTAATTTTGGAAAGCAGATTTTTATCAAAACAGTCAGGTAAAGTATGTAGCCAAGGTAAAGTCTAAAACAGACTGGTAAATACTTGACTGTTTTGTACTTTACCTGGCTTTCTTCTTTGTTGTAACCTTGGATACGTAAGGCGTATTCCATTTGCCATTTCGATCAGATCTAACTTACATTTACTGAACCAGATCATTTATTAATTTCGCTGGATTACTTCGCTGACTTTATTTCCAATACTAGAATTACATATTCTAATTTACTTTAATGTAATTCACCCCAATAAATGCAACAGTTTGCTTTATTTAGACATGTGGCAAATTTATTTGAACTGATTTAAATGGACCAAGTGGCAAATGGAATACAGCTATGGTCTGCTGTCAATATGATTCTTTTAAAAGAAATTAAATATTATACAGGGTGTCCCATTTTAATCCGCCACTAGCGATAATTCTGAAACATTGCATTGAATCAAAAAGTGTTCCAAATGAAAAGTTAATGGTTCTGAGGGGGACATCTGATGCCGTAGACTTTGCCCCCCTAGCCCCCCAAGGGGGGCGGGAACAGGGGGCAACTTTAAAATCTTAAATGGAAACCCCTATTTTTTATTGCAGATTCTGATAGAGGGTTAAAAAGTATGTAAGTTTTATTCGAAACATTTTTTTTATTGGTCGAGAGATGGCGCTGCAAATGTAAAAGTTAGGTTTTTTGTCAATTAAATTGCGAAAATCGTCACGTAATTAACTGTTATTATTACTTAGTTTTTCTGAAACCGGCAGAAAGTGACTACCTTCCTGACCAATTTTAGTATGGTAAGTACATTTTTACTATACAATCAAGAATGTATCCAAGGTTACAACAAAAATAACAGTCTAGTAAAGTACAAAATAGTCTGGTAAAGACTTTACCTGACTGTTTTGTATTTTACCTGACTTTTTATTGTAGCCTAGGATACGTAGTCTGCTGTCAATATAATTCATATAAAAAATTAAACATATTAAATTATTTATGATTAATTATTGATTAAATTAAACGGTTTCAGAAAAATAGTATATATAGTACGTCTGGAAAATGTTTTTACTTTCCTGACTTATTATGTAATATAGTAATATTGTGTAAAATGTGAAATAGCATAAAATTTGGAAAAATCTACTCTTCCATAGGTTATAACTCAAAAACTAAGCAAGATATGAAGATGCGCTCAACGGAATTGGATTCCTCGTGTCCTAATTGACTTGTACACATATTTTCAGCATTTTTTAATTTTTTATATTTTGACCAAAATTTTCGATATACACAAATTTCTAAGGCCAATATCTTCAAAACTAAAAGAGATACGAACTCAGGGATTTCATCATTGGACTCAGCGCGTCGAAGTACGTATGTATGTAAACTTTTAGTAAAATAATCGGACGAAGAAAATTTTTAGAGCAATAAGTCTGAAAATGGCTTAAAATCTAAAAATTCTTAAGGGGTACCCCTTAAGAAATTTTCAAAAAATAAAAATAAAATTTGTTTATAAGTCAATTTAAACACGAGAAATTCACTGCCTTTGAGCGAATTTTTATATCTTTTTTAGTTTTTGAGATATAGTAAAATTTTGCTCAAAATTCATCTTGTTTTGACCATTTTCCGCTAACTGCCTTGAATGTCAAAAACTAGGCTAGATACGCGCCTGGAAAATTCACCATTGCATTCCTCATAATTTTCTGCATAAATGTGCTTAGTTTTATTGATATAAATTGAGGGATAATTTTTTTATTGCAAAGTAAAACATGGACAAATTTTCAAATTTAAAACTTAGTGCGTTACTGCATCATTTCAGCGTCTCAAAACACTACTATTACCATGCTAGTAATGTAATATACTATTACACGGATCCTTCGGGAACCAACCTATCGTGTAAAAACAGATTTGAGTGTAATATATATTTATTACTAAATATAGAAATATTTTTATTCATTGGGTGCAATTTTACTCAACGAAAATTTCAATCTTAATTATAATTGCTTGAATTGCCTTCTATATTGGTATATTACTTTTTTCAATTTGCTTAATGAAAATTCTGTGTTTATTTACATTAACGCATGAATCGTTCCATTTGAAATCAATAGGTATATGAAATTCTTTCAGTGCGGTCGGAAATTTTTCTGAAATTTATTTCTAAATAAATAAATATAAATATATCATCACGCCTTCTACCCATTGCTGGGTGTGGCACTCTGCTAAAGCAGATCTCGGTAAGTGATATATTTTCCGCGTGAAGTGCGGTTACCAGTCGTCAAATCACGGCCCCCAAACATGTTAGTGGTGGAGGAGCCACAGGGATAGCTTTTTCAAATTATGAAAATTTGTCGCCTGTGGGAATCGAACCAGGGACCTCAGGATCCACAGGCCGACTTCATACCACTGTGCTAGCCATCCCATAAATTATTTATTTATTTCAATTTCATGATAAATAAAAAATATTTTTCGATGATTGGTCAAGCTATGAATATTTTACCATTTAAATATTTTCGCAGATTCCTTTAATTTATTTTCAAACTGACTATATTCAAAATTGAATTGAATTATTTATTTGTACATTTACTTACTGAATAATATAATTATTACTAAAGATAAACAATTAATTTTTCTATTTTTAATATTATTTCTAATTTTATATAAAATTTAGTTTATTTACAATTTACATCAGGAACAAACAGTCAAATTAATTAAATATTTATGAAATCAATTAAAACAAAATGGAATATTGAAATTAATAATATTTAATTTATTATAATATTAAGTAATAATAATATTTTCAATAATAATTTATAAACAATAATTATTGTATTATTTATAATTGTTTGATTCAGTAATACGTACTATAGTTTCTAATTGTCATAGCTATGTGGGCCAATCTTTTTACCCCATTACTTGAGGTGTCGTCTTCAGTACATTGTGTAGCTAAGCATGGGAATTATAACTTTAAATCAGATTTCTATGGGGTGGCTAGCTCAGTTGGATGGTTCGATCCCCACAGGCGACAAACAATTTTCATAATTTCAAAACCTACCCCTGTGGCTCCTCCACTACTAACATCTTTGGGGGCCGTGATTTGACTACAGGTAACCGCAATTCACGCGCAAAATATATCACTTACCGAGATCTGCTTCGGCAGAGTGCCACACCCAGTAATGGGTAGAAGGCGTGATGATATATATATATATATATATATATATATATTTAAATCAGATTTCTAAGATTGAGTTTCTACTTAGAAGAAATAGTTAACAAAAAAGGTAAGTCAAAACTTCTGCATTCCGAAAAACAATGACAAATCTGAAATCTCCCTGAGTATACTTTGCTGTTAGTTATTACGCTCCATGGAAACAAAACATCAACATTCAGGTGGTAATACATCATAAAATATCAACTCTAAACTTGTCGAGAAGTTGAGAAAATGGAGTAACTCCTTCACGAGTCAAAATCGTGCCAAGAAACGCAAGTAAAGTCTTCTCTTCTCGTCCTTGCCTTGAATTTACATACAATTCGCTTTTGTTATAACTTGTATCCTAACTACCTGGTTCATCCAGGTAAGCAGTATTAAATTTAATTACATTGTTAAAAGACGGGGCGAAGGACAATTGCGGTAACTTAGCAACGTAGCGGCAAGGAAGAGCAAATGTTTCAGTGTTGTCTTGTGTATATTCTCAGTAAGTGTGAATTTGTGTTCCTTCATTTCAAGAATGGAATTTTTTCTGATTTATTATTGCTGTTTAATGCAGAAGAATGCTCAAGAATATTTATTATTCTGCATAACATAATACAGCGTGATCAAAAGAAATTGTTTCAGTTGGTAATAAAAAAACCTACTTGAAATTGGTAAGCCTGACAAATTCATTTCCTGTTGTTGACAGTGACATTTGAAAATTTAAATTTAAGTACATTTATAAATAAAAGTTAAAATCCTGTTAGCTGACGGACTCCTAACATAACCTATTTGTATTTATTAGACATGTCAAATAGTATTTCCCCTTTACCTAGCGTTGTGCCAACTGCGGAATAAAAAGATCTCCAGAATTGTATCGCCAACTAAAACAATTCCTTTTGATCACTGTCAAAATTTTCAACTGTCGTTTGAATAATAGTATAAGTCAGGAAAGTGATATTTTACTTGATGAAGCAGTTGTTTGAAATAGAAGGCCGCAGGTCGAGTATTTTAATCCGCTGAATTGTACTGACAGCAGACTACGTATCCAAGGCTAGAACAAAAATAACAGTCAGGTTAAATCTTTACCACGCTGTTTTGTACTTTCTTCTTCTTCAATGACGCTACAGCCCTAATCGGGCCTGGGCCTACCGGGCACACCGAGCCGCAGTTTTTACGCTGCCGTACTGCCGGTTTCCGTAGTCGATGTTACTTTTTAAGGCATATGTATAAGTGACTAGCTTATAGCACCCGAGTATGATTAATACAAGTAACTGTATTGTTCTGTTTTGTACTTTAACAGACTGTTATTTTTGTTGTAGTCTTCGATACATACTTTACTTGACTGTTTTTGTAAAAACTTACTTTCCATACTAAAATTGGTTAGGAAAGGAGCCATTTTCTTGCTGGTTTCAGAAAAATAAATTTTATATACTTTGGAAATAAATTAAATTGTCGTTTATAAAACCGGCCATAAAAGGGATATTAAAACCAAACCAGTGACAAAACTTGTTCACTTCAATAAAGTGCACTTAATATTGCGAATTTCGAAAATATTGTTTTTATTATACAATGAGTATCAAATTATATTATCCGTTCGCACTTGATACATAAGTTGCAAAATATCCTGTATATCTATCATGCAAAGTTAATAAGTAATTTCATCTGCTTTATGTACACCGATCAAGAACAATTTACAAGATGACTACATTTGATGAAAGTGGTTATTGCAGCTGCAGGTAGCGAGGTAAGAAGAGAAATTAGTATGCACCCAGTGAAAACTGGTGGCAGCGCTACACAAAATCAATAGCGTTGAAATAGGAGACATTTAGAACACGCTGCGGAAGCGAGCACTGATCAGTGTTCCATAATCGTTAAGGCTGTACACGTGTAATGGATAATCCACTTTGATGCTGCTGCAAATCATTCCTGCTTGAAGCTACAGAACCAAAGCTGCTGACGCAATGAACTCATTACTACTAGGTTAGTTAATATGTCAGTGCAATATGATTTTTAAACTTTTTGAAATAAATTTAATAAATTTTTGTTAGAGATGACTGATTGTCCGCAAAATTAATCATTTACAGAATAAGTGCGCGAATGACGTCTTTGTGTACAAGTTTTGTACAATGCTTTTTGTAACGAGCAAAAATGATATGGCGTTTTAATAGTCAGAATTTAGAATCATAAAAAAGGTGTTTTTTTCAATTACTTTGCGCACCATCGGTTTCCAAGGTAATGTAAACCTTATTTTGAATGATGCGAGCAGAAAAAAGTTTTTGCAAATCCTGAATTTCTGCATATGATAATACATTTCTTTTAAGTAGTATTTGGCGAATTTCCCTCCAAGCCTTCGCGACCATTCGAGGGTCGTGTCCCACTGTATTAGTGTAATTAAATATTGTAGCAACTTTTTACTTTCTTATATATAAGGAAGTATTGGAATCGTGAAAAAAATCGTTGCCGAGATTTTCGCGGAAATACGTGTTTTGAGGTCCACTGAATCAGTTTTCATCATTTTCTCAATGATGTCTGTGTGTGTGTGTGTGTGTGTGTGTGTGTGTGTGTGTGTGTATGTGGATGGTTGGATGGATGGATGGATGTGTGTCCGTATGTGCAATATCTCATGAACGAGATAAGATTTGTTAACGAAACTTGGTAATTATAAGTTTAATGAAAATACGAAGAGCTGAGTTGATTTTGAATGAAATTGAATAGCCGGAAGCGGAAGTTTACCCGACACACAAAACAATAAATTCTATTTATTTCAAAAATGCAATCAGTTACAAAAAAAAGTTTCAAATAAAAGATGTTTGGAACATAAAATGTTATTTGCAATTTTCCTGTATATGTGTCTAATTTTGAGAAAAACTAATTTTTATATTTAATAATATATTTCAATAATCATAGTAGCATTAGAAACAAAAAACATAAATTTTAATTTTTGTTTTATCTAGTTATCTATGTCTTCTTACGGAAAGAAACTAAATTAAGTGTTTAATAACATATATTCTAAATATTATATATGGTGTGTATACGAAAGTCGTCTGGTGCCCACACCAGATTTTTAAATATTCGCTTTGTTTGTATTCAATTCATTTATTCAAAGTTCGTCCACGCAATCTTCCGACCTCAATTTCTCCAACAGTATACCTGTTTCCCTAATGTTTCGTATATATACCTTCCAAATGTTCAAACCATTTAAACTGACTCACGCCCATTTTTCTAACATTTTTTATGAGGTAATGGCTCAGTGGTATCGAGTCGACCTGCAGATCCTGATTAAAAAATAACCAGTGTGACTTTCCCACCACTAACATCTTTGGAAGCCGTGATTTGACGACTGGTAACAACACTTCACGCGCATAAATATATCACTTACCGAGATCTGTTTCGGTAGAGTGCCACACCCAGTAATGGGTAAAAGGCGTGATGATATATTTATGTTATATTTATTTTATTTATTCTTCTCAATTTTACATGCTTCATACATCAACATTTTTCGGAACTAATAATCATAATAGATTTTAATTAATTCGTACGCGTATTTATTCTCTAACTATTGTTAGCACCATTAGCAATAGTAGTAAATAAAAATAAACATTCCATCACGCCTTCTACCCATTACACACCACCCCAAGGATGTTAGTGGAGAAGAGACACAGGGGTCATTTTTTTAATGTGTTGAAAATGGTTAAACTGATATATTAAATGAGTTTGTCTTCTTTGAAACTCAAGGCAAGTTATCATCAACACGCAACAAACAGTGTTTGTTCGTCTTCCCTTGTCTTAAACATCAACAACTTTAATTCTCGCGGAGAGAATCAGTAAACACGTGAAACCAAACAATCTGTTTAGCTAGTAACTTTCCGCCCTACCTCAGAGGTAAATACAAATTACTATCTGTTTAATATTCATTATTAAAGGGCGACGCCAGTACATATTAGCTGATGGTATCTCTTCAAATTGTGTGGTATATGCTTGAGAGGTTACTTCCCACTTCGCCGTTTCCAATTCGGCATTCGACAATTTACAGAGTGATCAAAAGTGTTTCAGTTGGCATTACAATTCTAGGGATCTTTTTATTCTACAGTTGACATAACGTCACGTGAAGGCGGAAATACTGGTTGACTTGTTACTTTTATAATAAATACAAATAGGTTGAGTGATAGAAATACTTTAGATTATTGCTCTGTGAGTAATGTTGAGAAATAAAAGAATGAGGGTAAGGGAAACAACGATTTGCATTAATTTAAATTTTCAAACGTCACTGTTATCAACAGGAAATAAATGTATGTATCAGTCTTACCAATTCCTAGTACTTTTTTTATTGTCAACCTACTTCTGATCATTCTGTAGTATATTATACAACTGCAGGATCATCAGAAATAATTGTTTTAGGTGGTAATAAAATACATACATACATATCATCACGCTATATCCCATCAAATGGGGTAGCACGAACTCTAAAATAATTCATAAAATATTCACTCATTAAATTAATCAAATAATCAGTCCTCGTCAAACATTCTCATCCAAACACACCACCCTCACTTTAACCACATTCAAAGATCACTCCATATAAACTCATTTATTTATTACACTTGAAATCATTTATCACATAATAAATCTTCAATCACATGTATCCAATCACTCGTACGTAATATTTGCGCAAAACATCTCAAATTACTCACACTTACTCCTAACAACGAATCTAATAACGAATCTAACAACAAATCTACAAAGACTAGAAAAGATGAAAGCGATAGCCTGCACTTGTATATGAAAGAAAAGTCCATAGAATGCAGTAACTGAAAATGAAACAAATAAAATAATTTACTTGAAATTGGTAAGACTGATATTTTTAAATATTATGTATTGTGTAATGTTTCCAAAAGAAATTCTGCACAACGTTTCAAGTGTTGAATGATGGATGTCCCAAAAAAATGAATTAGGACCAAATAAAGACATAATATTGAAAATTATAAAATCACTTTTATGCGCCACTTCGTCTTTAGCTTGTGTTGAGCGAGTTTTTTCATCATTTGGACTTGTGCATTCAAAATTGAGAAACCGATTAGGAACTGAAAAGGCTAGAAAACTGGTCTTTTTATTTAAATATTTTAATAATAATGTACCACTTAATGAATAAACGTTTCTACTTTATTTTTCTTATTTGAATTGTTCTATTTTCATATTAAAATATTTATGATTTATTAAAACATGTTTTTATTTTTTTACTGTGATTTTTTTTTGTATTTTTAATTTAATAAATACATATACAATAAAAATTACTCATTTTTTGTTTAAATTATTAAATTTAATTTATCTTGATTTAAATCAATGATTTTTTTTTAAAAATCAGTTGATTTAAATCAAGATTTAAATCAATTTGATTTAAATCTCTCAACCCTGCGATGTTATGAGATTGACTGTCATTTTCATGCATGCAGTGCTTGGAGCTTAGTGATATTTACAAATTTTAAATCAATAATTTTATTTAAAACGACTCAAAAAATCTTGTGAATCACACGTTTTGCGAGTACTCATAATTTGCAAGGCTCGCATTCACCTCGGCCTATCAAAATATGATCGTCCTCGCAAAAATACAGTTTCTGGGCTAGTGATACAAATAACTGTTGGCGTTATCAGAATTTTTTGATACACCACCGCGCTCTAATTTCCTAAACAATTGACGAACACTTACGTGACACCAATATGATTAATGTTGAAAGCATAAAGTTCTTTTGGCAACACCTAATAATGCTTACAATTTCACCTTCCGAAACAGGACAAAATCTGATTAGTGTCCGCGCTGGGCAAGGTCTAACTCATCTCTATGATGTAGCATGCACCAGAGATGATATCGCTTCGTTCTCTGGCCACTTGTGCAAGGTTCATTATAAGTTAAATTGGAACTGGCGACTGGCAGTACTCGAGTGAGGCGTGTGAACTGCCGCTGGTCTCATATTTGAGTAGAGAGGGCGAGTGGTGCGAGTGGATGGTTGGTTATTTCAACTTCAAATCCCCGGGGTTAATTAATTTACTGTGTGGCTATCAATGTTATTGTTTATGTTTCAAGTGTTTGCTTTGGTCTGACTGGGAGGATGTTGGCTGGGCAGCACGCGGGGGTTTACCTGGACATTTTCACCTATGGAGTATCCTCACAGAATATTAGCTAACTCATATATTATACATTTAGTTAGAGAGCTAGGGTACAAAATGATGTCTCGTTTTTCCATTTGACAGTAATGGTATTTTTAATAGATTATGTCATGATAAGCATGAAAAAAAGAAAATTAGATTTGTAAAGTAGTAATGGACAAAAGGCTTAAAGCTTCAGGTCACAAACGAGTCGATTATCAGACTCTTTAGGGCGAACTTATAAATTTAAATTCATGTTTTTTTGCTAATGTAGCTTCGTACTTATTTTTTCATTTTTGTTATATGTTCGCCCTAAATAAGAACTTGTAAAGTAACTTTTATTGTTGTTTTTCGTTTTATTTAACGTTTGTGACCTGAAGATGGCCATAACCTTGGCCGAAACGTCGTTGTAATTCTTCAACACATTTAAATACAACTTTAAGCCTTTTGTCCTTTACTACCTTACAATATTACTATTGGCTTACTAAAATTATCTACTAGAAATTAGATTTGGGAACGGGTGGAAACTATAGATGGCGCCGATGTAAATGCGCCGATTTTAATGGTGGTTGTTGACATATTTGTTACAGGCTAATTTCCAGTTTAAATTATAGACTTTGGTATAATTAAGTAATAAAAATGGTCGATAGAAGTTTTGGCCGGTGACGCATGCGCGACAAAACCGGTCAAAGTAGACAATTTTTATGGTATCGTGTGACATATTACTACTTGTTCACGATGAATACATGACAAAAATATTATTGACAGAAATTATTGCTGGTTGTTCATTGGTGACAGAAGCTCTGATAGTGGACTGGCGTAGGGATCAACAACCACCCTTAAAATCTATAGTTGCCACCCGTTCCCAAATCTAATTTTCTTTTTTTCATGTTTATCATGACTTAATCTATTAAAAAAACCATTCCTGTCACTGGAAAAAATGAGACCTAATTTTGCACTCTAGCTCTCTAACTAATACTTCATAAAATAAATATATCATTACATCTTTTACTCATTACTGATGATGATATATTTATTTATTTTATGTTATAACTTTACGCTGTATCCTATCAAATGGAGTAGCACGAACCTTAGAATCATTCATAAAACATTCACTAATCAGACTCATCAAATAATCAGTCCTCGTCAAACATTCTCTTTCTAACATACCACCCTCGCTTTAACTATATCCATAGTACCTTAACTTTGAATAATTTACTTCAGTACATACATACATAAATTAAATAAATAAATATATCATCACACCTATTACCCACTACTGGGTGTGACTCTCGGCCGTAGCAGATCTCGGTAAGTGATACATGAGCCCGTTCCCGCTTCAGTTGGTCCGCATCTAATTTTTTCATTAAAAATTTAAATAATACTAAAAACCCAGGTATCTTACATTTACTAAATTCTACAATTAATTTTCAACATTTTTAACTAAATTTAACATTAAATATACCTTATACACAAAATGTGTGGCAATATAACTCAAATTTTTTTTTCTTCGCATAAACTAAATTAACACACAAATGAACTATCATGATTATTATCTTGTGGGCAGTTTGGCGGATGAAATTGAAGTTTATTATTATTTTAAATAAACTTTATTATTATATAGTTTTTTAATAAAACAAATTTTTTTAGTGAAAACAGAAATGTTTACAATTCTCTTTCAATGGCCGTCATTCCTAGATGTGTGTATCGATTCACTTAAAATTTTAGCTGCGTATTAACAAAATACTAGTATATGTCTCATTAAAATTTCATTTCATTTTTTTATATACTACACGAGAAATAAAACTGTAAAATATCAAACGAAATGATACAATTGGACCAACTGAAGTGGGACCAGGCTTGTATTTATGCACGTGAAATATTATGAAGCGTCTATGGTTTACCTTTTATTTATCATTCTATGTACCTAATTAATAATCTGGCTATAATTAAAATGATTACATAAATATATAATCTGCCTTTCACTACACAGGAATATTTGTAATATAAATTGTAATATAAATTATATAATAGTACACGCATAATATTGTGTTACATAATATTTTAATTATAAAATTTGCTTTGTATTTTATTTCAATTACATGATATTGGATAAAATTGTTAAATATTAGTAATTATAAAAAAATCATTATATGTAGGGAACTTACGGTAATTTATTTTATTTGTAAATAATTTATAATTTTAAAAGGTAAAAGGGCAGTGTTAAAATTCAATTCACAAATATATATATATATATATATATATATATAACAAAAGACAAAATGTCTATTGCGATGTGGAATTGAGTCTTAATAAATAAGAAAAAATAGGAAAAAATTTTTCATCACTTGTCTCGTAATTCCACAGAGGTTTTACAGCACGTTTGCATCAACTTCTCAGGTCATCAACAAACGGCTGGTCAGTTCAGCTTTAACCATAGACGCGTTTCGTCCTTCCGGACTCATCAGTATGGTGCGATCATTTATCCAACTAGATCAACTAGGAAATAGTGGATTGTGATACCGACTTAGCTGAACTGACTGATGTTAACCTATCTACAACGGTAACATGACATGAGAGCTATGTAGCCACTCGTGGTGCCATCTACCGACATAATCGCAAACTGCTTGACAGCTATTGAAATAGGAAAAAAATTTTTCCTATTTTTTCTTATTTATATATATATATATATATATATATATATATATATATATATATATATATATATATATATATATATGGAATGACAGCCATTGGAACAAGAATTAAAGTTGTCTGTATTAACTAAAACTGTTTCATTTTATTCAAAAACTGTAAAATAATAAAGGGTGAAAAGTCCCTAAAAATGAAACAAGAAATGATTTATTTTGTCAAAACATATTTTATTTCTCAATATAATCTCCTTGCGTTTTTCAAATTTTTCGATCCCTTCCAAATAATACGATTTTGGCAATCCTTCAAAATAGGCATTTGTCCTAGCGATGACCTCATCGTTGGAGCCAAATCTCTTTCCATCGAGCCATTTCTTCAAATTTGGAAATAGATAAAAATCGCAGGTGGCCAAATTTGGAGAAAAAAGTCCTTCATATTGCACTTGAACAGCGCCAAACACTCCTTTGAACTTGTCACACGGTCGCGCTTGTTGTCAACAGAAAACAAATGCGACACCTATCTGGCAGATAGCTTTCTCATATTCAAAAATTTATGCAAAATGTTCCGTACCCGTTCGGTTGAGATGCTCATAGCCTCAGCAAACTTGTTCACTTTAACTTTATCGTTGGAGCCAAATCTCTTTCCGCCGAGCCATTTCTTCAAGTTTGGAAATAGATAAAAATGTGGTTATACTACCACAACGAAAATCAGTAAACCACTTCTGAATCGTTCCAATCGATGATGAGGAGTCCCCATAATGTTTAACAAGCGATGCTTTGGTTTGCGTAATGTTTCTTCCACGCAAGAAATAATGTTTAATCAAGACGCGAAATTCACTTTTTTCCATGTTTTCAAAAATCTTCAAGGTTGCTTGCTTTCGATGGGTGTCAAAACAGAACTGAATGACATATCAGTCTGGCAAATTTTAATGCGTTCTAGTTAAAGATGGTACATCACAAATGTCACTTGAGATTTGCTTTTGTGGCGCCATCTGTTTTATTTTTCAGGGACTTTTCACCCTGCCCTGGTATAATACTCGTAATAAAGTTTGTTTTAAATAATAAGTAATTTTTATTCATTCTTAAAGCTGCCTTAAACAAAAAATAAGATTGGGGTCAACTGACGTGAGACAGGGCTCGTATAATATATTACAGTATCAACTTATTTAATTAATTGTATCACAAATAATAAAAAGCAATTATCAAAATGTACTTTAATTTGAAAACATATTTGCTTGCTTTTAATTACGTTGTAAGTTTATTTTCTTTTGCAACGTTTCAATTATCTCATGAAATTGCTACTTAAATAAATATGGATCACGAATCTCATCTTAAAGATAAAATTAAATTATTTTTGCCGAGATTAGCAAACGAGAACCTACGCAAAAACGAGAAAAATTCTCGCAATTTTAATTGTTTTTTCCTTCGTATTTTTCTTAGGTTTTAAAACACTTTTTGATTAAATCTCTTGATCTTTTCCTGGAGGAAATTTCTGTATAGGCCATGACAAATGAGAAGATAATTATGTCAGTTCTGAAACCATCATAATGAAATAACAAACGAAATATGCTTTTTTTTCTTGGTATGTAAATTAAAGAAACAAAATGAGTACTTAATTTATGGCGCAACCAAAAGAAATTAGAAATGTTTATTAATATTCTATATTTTAAAAATATATTTTGTTTAATTTTCTGGGCATGTGAACAAACATAAAACAATAACAATGTTTGTATCAACAATTGGAAATAGTCCAACCTACACGATAAAGACAAAAATAAAATTTAACCAATATGTGCATATTTCCCTAGTTTGAATAAGCGATTTAATTTTATTGATATTTTAAATTATTTTTCCAACCTTAGATTTATTACGATTTTCAAACAATTTGCTCTAAAACTCGTTCTCGTAAGATTATTGTAATGATTATTTTTTGACGTTTCTCAAAACCAATGAAATGCTTCATTGTATATCACGTATCTGCGTTTTAACCAATCCTGTCATTATTGTACTGAGAATAAAGCTCTAGTGATTATTCCCGGGAATAATCTCTATCTAGGTGCTTTTGTTTGTGATAAATGATAGGTAGTTGTCAAATAATTATTTAAAACTGTCAACGCGTCAAGTAAAATGTGTGAAAAAAAATCGATTTAGTTCCATTTCAGACACAGAAATACACCAACAAATTTTGGAAACAACTTCCAAGAATACATTAATAAGTAATCAATCGATATGAACCCAGTTCAAAATCTTTTAAGTTGGATGAATCGACCTCAACAGCTAAGTCAAAAAATAATCTTATTAAATATAACTCGAGAGCGATAAATTAGAAAATAATTCTCCAGTATCTTTCTCAAACTTGTTGGCATTTGGCAATAGTCACTCAAGTCCTACAGGCTTTCGTGACTATTGCCTGGCAACAAGTTTTCGAAAGATCTGTCAAATTATTTTCAATTTATTCTCATTCTCTTGTTATATTATTACATATGTATTTTGACCCGCTGAATCCAATGGTCAAATCATAAGTGTGTATACCTTCTGGTTTTTAAGATATTGTTCAAAAACTGTTTAGGAAAAATAAAATGGCGAAAATTTTTGTAAATTTACAAAATCGCAAAAAAAATGTGTACAAATTAATTGAAACACGAGATAGTCAATGCTGTTGGGCGCATTTTCATATCACGTTTAGTTTTTGAAATATGGCCTAGGGAAAGTCGAAAAACGGAGGTGTTGAAATTTTTTGAAAGTTCAACACTTCCGGAGACTCTATCTCAAAAACTAAACGTGATAGAGTTAAGATTAAATCGTCATCGTAATTTTCGCCCTTAGATTTGTTAATTTAGAAATAAGATCCTGTATATATCTATTTACAATAAAATACTGAACGGCATCGTATCAATAACAATAACTGTTCTTAATTTATTTCGAAGATTATCGAAATTTAAAGGTGCAGATGGGCCATTAAATGATTATTTCAATTTAGTTTAATTCGAAAATTCCGAAATTGAGCCGTTTAAAAGGGCTTTAATCGCCATTTCAGCAGCAATTCCATCACAAGTCCAATATAAATAGGAATTTAGGTGGCGCTAACGTATTCGTTACTGAAACTGAAATCTTAAAAGATCTTTCAGTTCAGCCGCTAGAAGCTAATGCAGCGTGCAGACATCACATTCAAAGCGAACCGGAAAAGCAACCGGGAACCGGCTCGGTTTAACCGGAACGCAATCTCTTACCGTCGAGATTTAAACGGTTGAATACTTTTATATACTAAGCTTTCCATAAACCGCAGGCTTTTTAAATGCTGTTTAAATTTTCTAAAAATGCTTATATAGAATAAACTTCAATACTGGCATATTTCATTTTATGTTGCTATAATTCTGCGTTCGAAAATATCCAATTAGTAATTATACTGACACAGTGGTATCGCATCAGCTTGTGAATCCTGAGAACCCTGGTTCGATTAACACTACTGACATTTCAATTACAATTAAGAGCAAGGATTTTTAATTACTTTGACAGTGACAAATTATATGTCAACTACTTTTTCTAGCTACAGTATTTAGAAAATAGTAAAAAATAAAATATAAATATATCATCACGCCTTTTACCCATGACTGGGTGTGGCACAGCAGATCTCAGGAAGTGAGATATTTATGGCCGTGAAGTGCGGTTACCAGTAGTCAAATCACGGCCCCCAAAGATGTTAGTGGTGGGTGAGCCACAGGGGTAATTTTAAATTGATGAAAATATTTGTCGGCTGTAGGGTTCTTAGGATCCACAGACCGACCCGATAGCACTGTGCCATTACCCGATTAAAAATATATAAAGGTAATAATATTTGTGGAGTAGGTGGCGCAGTGGTTATCGTGTCAGCCTGTGGATCCTGAGAACCCTGGTTCGATGCCCACTGGCGACAAACATTTTCACTACATTAATACTACTCCTGTGGCACTCCCTCCACTAACATCTTTGGGGGCCGTGATTTGACAGCTGGCTTCACGCGCAAAAATATATCACTTACCGAGATCTGCTTCAGCAGAGTGCCACACCCAGTAATGGGTAGAAGGCGTGATGATATATTTATTTATTTATTTATAATATTTGTAGAGTAGGTGGCACAGTGGCTATCGTGTCAGCCTGTGGATCCTGAGAACCCTGGTTCGATGCCCACTGGCGACAAACATTTTCATCACATTAATACTACTCCTGTGGCTCCTCCTTCACTAACATCTTTGGGGGCCGTGATTTGACAGCTGGCTTCACGCGCAAAAATATATCACTTATCGAGATCTGCTTCGGCAGAGTGCCACACTCAGTAATGGGTAGAAGGCGTGATGATATATTTATTTATTTATAATATTTGAAATAGTTCAAAGATTGAATAACTGTAAACGTGGGTTTATTTTTAATATTTCATCGCTTGATTAAACATGATATTATTGAATTATAAACAGTAAAACCAACTACCTGTTTTATTCCAATTTTTCTCTGGATTTTATTACAAATTGTAAATTAGGGTAGTTATGCAAACATTAATCTACTACCTTCATGTAAGTTCAATTTAATTATTGTCAGTGAAAAGTTATAGAATTATTTTGTTGACGGATACAAGAAATCGAATTAAAACGTGCTTGCGCTATATAAATTGTTATGAAATTTGTTCTGTTTATATCTGAGTTCCCTAGTTCTAGACTAGTTTATTTCCTTTTTAATTTGATTTGCTCGTGCAACATGCAGGTAAATATTCCCGTACAGAGGCAGTATAAATTATGAAGTATGTATTTGAAACTAAACGTAACTTTTCAAATTACTATTAAATTTTAAAATACTATTATGAGATGATGAGGGCCAAAACCCTACATGTATTCAATTTTGAGAAATATTTTGTATTACTGGAATTTGCAATTGCAAAGCAACCACGTTTATAAGTTCAAATATCGTTAATAGTTAACAGTAACGATTTTCAGAAACATTACTTTGCAATTTTTCATTTTCTGTCGGCAGATGACATTCGAAAAGCTTACTTTATATACTGTACATGGAAGATAGTTGTTTATGTATCAAGGGTGAAAACAGACGTTTCTGGCCCGTGGTATGATTATTAGTACGTAGCGCGAAGCGTCGAGGGTTAATAATATGCTCAGGGTCAGAAACGCTAATTGCACCCATGGTGCACAATAAAAAAACATTTAATTTTATATTTAAGATATGTCAAAATGACATTTAGTAAAATAAAGTATTCACAATAAACAAAAATTGTCATTTTATTTATGTATCCATAAGAAATTATTTGCACGTCTGCTTTTCATGGCTAAAACACATGAATTTCAACCCGGTTGATCATAAATAAACAAATAAATGAATAAATAAATAAATGAATAAATTACTCGTTGGAACTGATCTATGCGTTAACGCGAGTTAAGCAACGTTGCGTGCGGGTAGTACTTGGATGGGTGACCGTCCAGAGAAACCCGCGTTGCTGTTGACTCTAAGACCTAAAACGCAGGATCAGGGCGTAATGGCGGCATATGACCTTAGTAGTTGGTCCGCCAGGAAACCATAAAAAAAATGAATAAATAAATAAATATATCATCACGTTTTTACCCATTACTGGATATGGCACTTTGTTGTAGTAGATCTCGATAAGTGATATATATTTATGCGCGGTTTCCAGCCGTCAAATCACAGCCTCCAAAGATGATAGTGGAGGCAGAGCCACAAGGATAATTCTAATGTCGTAAAAATTTGTCGATTGTGGGAATCAAACCAAAATACATGTGCTGAAAATTTAAGTTCAAACTGGACTTCTCTGCCAAATTTCAATTGTCAGTAGGGATCAGTAATTTCCTAATGTAGCATCTTGCGGTGATTCATCAGGGGATGGCATGGCCAGGTTTAATGGTCAGTAATGCCATTATAGCATTTACACATCGCGTCGTCTAATTGCAGCCGTTTATAACCCGGGGCAGTATGACTAGCGAGTGGCAAACTACTGCCGCCGTGGTCATGCCTGCATCTGCATCGCCCAGAAGCGAGAAGCGCAAGAAATGTTGATTGGAATGGCTTCTGCCCGAGGCGAACAGCGTAGAGAACGCGGAACATGAGATATACGATTGGTGTATGCACTGATGAGGCTAGAACAAAGTTCTATTGATTTGAATGCGGAATTGGTTTAATTGTTTCAGTGGTAGATGATTGTTATATTCTAGAATATTTCTTACTACATTAAAATTATCTCTGTGGCTCCTCCTATGCTTATCTAATTACCTGACAGGTAAATGTTTCAAATAAAAAATGTTGAGAATTGATTATTGCATCAAAATAAAATAACACAATTCATTTTCCTCTTCTTCTTCAATGGCGCTACAGCCCGAATCGGGCCTGGGCCTACCGAGCACATCGAGACGCAGTTTTTACGCTGCCGTACTGCCGGTTTCCGTAGTCGATGTTACTTTTTTAAGACATATGTATAAGTGACTAGCTTATAGCGCCCGAGTATGATTAATACAAGTAACTGTATTTTTTATTTTAACGACAAATCATACTTTGTCGACAGGCGGATTCGAACTGACGAACCTTGGTTCGGATGAAGTCACAGTATGCTAAGAGATGTGCATTAACACGCTCGGCCATCGCGCCCTACACACAATTCATTTTAGTTGTCGAAAATTGATATTATCTACATAGTTAGTCATGAAACTGAAACAAATGTATAACGTTTAACTGTCACGTACATATTTTAAACTTGTTTTTAAATAAATAATGTAATTTTTAAACTGGTTTAGAAGCAGAATTTAATACTGTAAATATTTATTATATTATTTTTTGATGTTTCTTAAAACCAATGAAATGCTTCATAGTATGTCACGTGTCTGCGTTTTAACCAATCCTGTCATTATTATAGTGAGAATAAAGCTCTTGTGATTATTCCCGGGAATAGTCTCTGTAGATGCTTTTTTGTTTGTGACAAATGATAGGTAGTTGTCAAACAATTATTTAAAACTGTCAACGCGTCAAGTAAAATGTGTGAAAAAAATCGATTTAGTTGTATTTTAGATATAGTAATACACCAACAAATTAATAAGTAATCAATCGAAATGGACCCAGTTCAAAATCTTTTAAGTTGGTTGAATCGACCTCAACAACTAAGTCAAAAAATAATCTAATTAAATATAACTCGAGAGTTGGATAAATTTGAAAATAATTCTCCAGTATCTTTCTCAAACTTGTTGCCACTTGGCAATAGCCACTCAAACCCTACGGGCTTTCGTGACTATTGCCTGGCAACAGGTTTTCGAAAGATCTGTTAAATTATTTTCAATTTATTCTCACTCTCTTGTTATATTATTACTGAATATTTTTTTCTGGAAAGTAATGGGGAATGTAATAGTAAACATATTTCTCATTTTATTCGCTGATGGTAGTTTTTGTGGGTCATCCTATATATTAAAAGAATATAAAGAAGCGAAAGATATGTCCCTTTGTGTAAAACTATTTGACGTGAAATTGTTGTTTAAGTGTCGGTCGCGACCCACATCAAATTTAAAATGGTGACATATGTCGATATTCAATTTTTTCTTTTAGCTAAAGTTAGCTTTTATTGAGACAAATAATGGCGCACTGTGGAGTTTTTCAAACAAATATTATTTATCGTAAAGAGAAAAAAAAAAGAGAATGGGGTAGGTAACGCAGTGGTATCGAGTCAGCCTGTGGATTCTGAGAACCTTGGTTCGATTTCCACAGTCGACAAACAATTTTCACCACATTAAAAAATACCCCTGTGGCTTCCCTTCCACTAACATCTTTGGAGACTGTGATTTGACGATTGGTAACCGCGTTGCACGCTCAAAAATATATCACTTACCGATATCTGCTACGGCAGACTGCCACGCTCAGTAATGGGCAAAAGGCGTGATAATATATATTTATTTATTAAGATTAAAATTTAACTTTAAGGTCCGATTGTACAATATAGGTTCAGTATGACTTCAGTCTTGAACTTACAATGAGATGACAAATTGCGTTGTACAAATCTGGTTCAAATAATGAGCTTGGTTCAAAGGGCGGTTCAGTTGAGCGACCGAATTCTGCAGTTCAACCACAGTTCAATGAACAAAATAATATCATGTGGCAATTTAATTAACGTGACAGTTATTATTTTATAATTATGAATAAATATATATATATTTTAACTGATGATGAAGATATATTAGAATTAATAAATATATTATATGCGAAATATTTTACGTTAATTTGACTTACCTTATTATATTCAATTCAAACTGACATAAAATAACCAATTTTAAAATTGAAAATGACAAGAAAATTTATGACATTTGACATTACGCATTACCAACTGAAGTAACTTTTATTAGTTATATAGTTCAGTTGAGGTTCAGCTGAACTTGCATTAACTTGCAGCCAATTTCAACTCTGGTTCTATGAAACCGTAGTTTAGTTAAGCTCAATATGAACCAATGTTTGTACAACCGGGCCTTAGCGATACTATTAGCCAAAAGAGTGGTTTTCATTACAATATTTTAATTTCAAGCTTATTTATTTATTTATTTATTTATTCTGCTGGGGATGGCTAGCACAGTGGTATGAAGTCGGCCTGTGGATTCTGAGGTCCCTGGTTCGATTCCCACACGCGACAAATTTTCATAATTTGAAAAAGCTATCCCTGTGGCTCCTTCACCACTAACATGTTTGGGGGCCGTGATTTGACGACTGGTAACCGCACTTCACGCGCAAAATATATCACTTACCGAAATCTGCTTTAGCAGAGTGCCACACCCAGTAATGGGTAGAAGGCGTGATGATATATTTATTTATTTATTCTGCTGTATAGCAAGAAATTAAGCTTATAAAGGAATCCGAACCACGCAGAGCCAATTGCATTTCTGATTTAAAATCAGCGAGTTTAAATTCATATATTTCACTTGTTAGTCAATTGTTCCTACCGCTCGCAATATTTCAATTCAAACTAAACATAGAGTAAAATATTATGCAGTCAGAACAAAAGAGTTTATTTTGCTTCCGTCAGAATCCCTGGAAATTTATCTGAACCACATATAACAAATTCCCTTACATGATACGCCATCGCCCAACAAATTTACCTCTTGTTTACATTCAATAAAAACTTCCCCAAACATCGAACACAAACCAACATCAGTCGACATCAACCGACATCAGCCACGAAATTCGCAAAATGCAAAAAATCCGAGCACTCGGAATCAATCAAAAGAGCAAATAACGAATCCTAGTAGTGATTCAAAGGTTCAGAGGTTTAGACTCCACGTGGATAAAAAGTCCGGAATCCTCCGGGGTCGTGCGGCAAGGTCAGGCGAAGCGCACCGGGTAAAGCATGGTTGATCAACGGCAAGTCCCGCGGGAAGACTGTCCACAACTTTGCGCCACACCTATGTGACTCTTATTGCTTGCCTGTTCGACCAAATCGGTCCAAGGGATGTAATCGGGAATGAAGTTTTGTAGGATGTAATCGGAGTGAAGTTAGAAGGACAAGAAAATCGTCAGGATTATGATGTATGTTTGACTCAAATATTATCCATAAAATGGGCTTGGAATCCTCGTCTTGTTATTATTAAATTCAGGACAGTAAAATAAAATATAAATAAATAAATATATCATCACGCTTTTTATCCATTACTGGGTGTAGCACTATGGCGTAGCAGATCTCGGTAAGTGATATATTTTGCGCGTCAAGTGCGGTTAATAGCCGTTGATTTACGGCCCTCAAAGATGCTAGTGGAGGGAGAGCCACAGGGGTGATGAAAATTGTGTGTCGGCTGTGGGAATCGAACCCGGGTTTCCAAATTCCCCCATATTCAGTATAGTTTTCAGCATAAATCTAAATATTTTTATTGATTTGTATTAAGGTAGTACTAGTGTGACGGTGGTGCCATCGGATGTTGAGTGGCGAAACTGACACTCAAAAAAATGAATAAAATAAGTGTTTTATACCTATTATTATTTGTATATCATGAATTATTAACAGGTTGCTAGTCTAGTGAATTTTCGAATACCATGCCACCGTGTGGTGTTGCCATTATAAATTGAGATTTTTAATTTTTCGTTAAAAACAAGGCTTTGCATGGCTATATATCCATTACTAAACGATAAAAAACTTTCTCCTTCTGATACAATATACATGGATAGTTCTAGAACATCATACTAGTTTTTCAAATGAAACTGCAAAATTTTAGAGGTTCACGAACCAAATATGTGCGATTCTGAGTGATGATCACCATAAGCCCCGTGTATAAGAACTCAACTTTACAAGCGAATATATTTGTTCACAGACGACGAATGTGTTTGATATTTTAACAGGATGTGTATGACTATCCAATGTTTAAGTGCGCCAAATTTCATTCAGATCTGCAAATTTTTGTTTCACGCTAGTACTACCTTAATGGACAAATTTATGACTTTCAAAAATGTGAAACAAGTAAAAGTTGAGACGTAACTTTAGGCCCTAAACTTATCTTCTTTTTGGTCAAAATTTACTTATATATTCTCTGAAGTAAGAAAAATTCAATGTTCTATCTTGTTTAGTGTTTAAGTTAAGGTGAATTTTAAAATTATCTTAACATATAATTAAAAAAACTAGATTAAATATAAATAAAAAGAAAATAAATGTATCATCACGCCTCCTACCCATTACTGGATGTGGCCTTCTTCCAAAGCAGATCTCGGTAAGTGATATATTTTGCGCGTGAAGTGCGATTACCTGTCGTCAAATCACGGCCCCCAAAGAAGCTAGTGATGAAGGAGCCACAGGAGTAGTTTTTGAAATTATGAAAATTGTTTGTAGCCTGTGGGAATCGAATCTAGGGTACCAGGGTTCTCAGAAACCACAGGCCGACTTCATACCACTGAGCTAGCCACCCCATAGATTAAATATGACTGAAAATTTTACCATTGTGTACCGCATAATTTTCTACAAGTCATTTATTAATTTGAATAAGAGGGTAAAAATAGTATACAATTTTCAAAAGTTCTTGTCAACGACCTGATCACGAATAATCGTTCTATCCTTCTTTCAAATGTTAAAGACATTTGATTGAAATAAAAGATACGATGAACTATTTTAATGTAAAGCATTTTTGTCTAAAATAATTTCAGAAAGTTTGACAGCGAGGAAGATACGCATTTTTCAGCGATGTCATTACTCTATAGTATATTGTGTTTTAAACAGTTTAAGCTAATTAAGATAGAAGCCAGTGTGTCTGTTCGGAATTTATGGAATGTTCGACAAAAATAAAGTTTGCATTCCATTCACAGTTACAATGTATACAACATATATTTGTCGTTTCATTTACACTCTGTTTATTTTCTCACTTCATTGTAAAAACAACAAATTTCAACAAAGTTCCAAAGTACGAGTATAGAACATACATACATAACATCACGCTATATCCCATCAAATGGGGCAGCATGATCCCAGAAACATTCACGGAACATTCACTCGTCAAATTCATCAAATAATCAGTCCTCGTCAAATATTCTCATCCTTATTCACCGTCACAGGCGGACTTTGGCCTAGGCTAAAGAGGCAATAGCCTAGGGCCCAAAAATTTTAGGGCCCGGATTCAAGGTTTTAGTTTAAATAATAGAAATATATATACAGGATGGTGACCGCGACTCTCGAACATGGGTATTTAACATGTAAAATCATAATTTTATAATTTATGGGATGGCTAGCTCAGTGGTATGAAGTCGGCCTGTGGATCCTGAGGTCTCTGGTTCGATTCCCACAGGCGACAAATTTTCATAATTTGAAAAAGTTATTCCTGTGGCTCCTCCACCACTAACATGTTTGGGGGCCGTGATTTGACGACTGGTAACCGCACTTCACGCGCAAAATATATCACTTACCGAGATCTGCTTCCGCAGAGTGCCACACCCAGTAATGGGTAGAAGGCGTGATGATATATTTATTTATTTATTTATAATTTCCTGCTTCCCTAATTATTTTAAGCAAGACAGCTTCAAATAAAAGTTTTAGAACATAAAATTCTGCATCTAATTCAATAAACAAAATTAATTTTGCATGCTTCGTAACGGCACAATCTGAAAATAACGAAAATAGCCTCAAAACTATCGATAGCCATGGAATTGAAACAAAATTAAACTAATGTTTGACGTTTAATCTGTTAAAATAATTTCTTTATTTATTATGTCATTTATTTTGGATAGAGGGAGCCACAGGGGTAGTTTTAATGTGTAAAAACACATCGAATCGATACCACTTAATCACCTACCCAATAGTATAATATTTTCAAATAAATTCAGAAGAAATTGCAAATTAGTTCATATATTTTCCGGGTTTCAATTCCTGTTCGAGTTTTAGCTCCAATGGCACAAAATTCGACAAAAACAGTGAAGAATCAAAACATCTGCAGCTGATGGTTGTTGACAGATGACACCTCCCACAAACAGTAGAATCCCGATTGTCGCACCGAATTTAAATGTCAGACCCCAATACGACAGGTTGGCAAATATAACAATCCAAAATTCCCCAGTGGGTTAAACTTCGGCGAAAGAATTAATTATTCCACTCAGCCGAAGAACAACAACGTATAAAACGAAAAAATAGACCATGTTTATTTTCAAATACCTCGGAAGCTTTCAGCTGAAGTCGAGGCCGGCGCTTTCGCGCTAATGCAAACGTACAGAGATTTTAATCATGGCAACGCAAATCAATATAGGAGCATATAGGAAACGAACTACACGGTTGTTACTCTCTGAATCGAGAAAGCGGACTGAAAGATTTACCTACAGAGTCAATTATCGTGGAATCACTGAAAAAATATAGTCTCTTCTAACAAGTTATTGCAATTATTGAAAATTGGATTACTGAAAGAGTGTTCGTAAATGAAGTGCTTCTGTATGCTACGACAAATAAAAGAAAATGCAATCTAGGGCGCTTTGATCGAATATAGATTGCTTTTTGTTTATACTGCCATTTAAAAACATTTAGTTAGATGTCTAGATATATTTTATCTGTATTGCAACTTATAAAAAAATAGGGCTAAAATTCAGTATAACTGACCAATTTTTAAAATTTCCCCCACCACTAGAATGACATTTACTTATCAGTGATCCTAAAACTTTTTCAGAGATTTTAAGCTCATCGCAAAGGAGTATAAATGTCATAAATGTATGAAAATGGCAAAGACTGAGATAAGGTTTGGTTAGGTTAGAAAGAATTATTTTTTATTTCCTGATAATAGTAAATTACATCATGCTTGAGGTTTGAAGCTAGAAAATATTTTTCAAATAACAGTTTCGAATCACTGGTTTATTTAGTAATTTTTAGGGAGTTTTGAAATTCACAAAATTTTACCAACCTAAAATTACATTTTAAAAATTGGTCAGTGATACTGCACTTTTACCAAAAATACAACTGCGTTTTATTTGCCATAAATATATTACTGATTATTTTTTGAAGTTTCTCAAAACCAATAATATGCTTCATTGTATGTCACGTGTGTGCGTCTTAACCAATCCTAGCATTATTATACTGAGAATAAAGCGGGAATAATCTCTGTAGATTTTGTTTTTGTTGACAAATGATATGTAGTTGTCAAATAATTATTTAAAACTGTCAACGCGTCAAGTAATATATGTGAAAAAAATCGATTTAGTTCCATTTCAAATACAGAAATACACCAACAAATTTTGGAAATAACTTTCAAAAATACATTAATAAGTAATCATTTGATATTGATCTAGTTCAAAATCTTTTAAGTTGGATGAATCGACCTTAAGAGCTAAGTCAAAAAATAATCTAATTAAATATAACTCGAGAGTTGGATAAATTAGAAAATAATTCTCCAATATCTTTCTCAAACTTGTTGCCATTTGGCAAAAACCACTCAAGCCGTACAGGCTTTCGTGACTATTACCTGGCAACAAGTTTTGCAAAAATCTGTCAAATTATTTTCAATTTATTCTCACCCTCTTGTTATCAGGGCCGGATTTACAGCTTGCGGGGCCCCAAGCACGAGGAAGGGATGGGGCCCCTATCTCTACTTTAAAAAATGTATCAAGGGGTCTTTTATAGTTTACTATCATGATTATGCTATAATTTCTGTATATTTTATTAAGGGATTAGGTTGATTGGGGGCCCCCTTGGGTTGGGGGTCACAAGCACGTGCTTGTTCTGCTTGCACGTAAATCCGGTCCTGCTTGTTATATTATTACTGATAATAACGCTGCCATTTTAAAACATTTAGTTAGACGTCTATATATATTTTATCTGTATTGCAACTTATAACAAAATATAACTTCGTCTTAGTAATACAGTAACTACAATTAATTATCTACTTTACGCAGTAATATTTGATACAATAACCTAATTTTAATAGTAGTTGAATATTAAAGGACTCAAGCCTTACCAACTTAATGACAGAAGCAATTTATGCAGATTGAAGAATATGCAGTTCAAAGTCTAGTATTTCTCCAATAATAACCTTCTCCATTCAGGCGTATGTAACCGCTACCAACATCAGCAGTCACTGCAAGTGTTGCCAATATTCACAAACACTAATTATTCCGTTTACTAATTAATATTAGAACAACGTTTGACATCATGTGTTACATTTACGCTATGTTGTGCTATGCACCCTGCTGTTTTAAATAATTCTACGTCAACGATTACGGTAACGTAATTTTACCGTGGAATGAGTTATCGAAGCCTTTGTAACATTGTAACCCAAGGGTTGGGTGATGTACCCATAATTAAAATAGGTAATAGGGTTTCTAATAGTCCATATTGGAAATTGGGATAGCTAGCTCAGTGGTATCAAGTCGGATGGTGGATCCTGAGAACCTTGGTTCGATTCCCACAGGCGACAAACAATTTTCACCATTTAAAGCTATCCCTGTGGCTCCTCCACCACCAACATGTTTGGGGGCCGTGATTTGGCGACTGGTAACCGCACTTCACGCGCAAAATATATCACTTACCAAGATCTGCTTTAGCAGAGTGCCACACCCAGTAATGGGTAGAAGGCGTGATGATATATTTATTTATTTATTTTTAAAGAAAAAAATTACTCCTGTGGCTCCCCTAATAACTCAAATTACTGACGCTCACTCCTCCTCTTGAGAATGAATCTAACAACGATTTTACAAATAATAGAAAAGAGGAGAAAAAGAGTCTGCGCTTGTATTTGAAAGAAAAATGTCACATAATTTCAGTTAGATATTGTTGTAACCTGGTAGCTTGGCTACAACAATAATTAGTTTAATATTTATTTTTAATCGGAGATAGAGGATAAGAGCAGGATCTAAGGGCCAAACCCACTAGTAAAGATCGTGTTTCTTTAATATAGTTTTATTAACTACTATTACTAACTTTTGTACACTATTTACACAGTTTTAACAGAGTTTACTTGTTTAAGAGACTTATTCGAGTCAAAGATGGTAGAAGACTCGTTTGAGTCAGTGATGGTAGAAGACTGTTTGAGTCGCGGATGGTAACAGACTGACTTCTCTGTTCACGTCTCAGCCTTAGCTGGGTGAGACAAATAACTATACTCAGCATTCTTAAGGGGGCAAACATCATCAAAATGGCTTTAGACAATAACAATTCTAAGAACGCTCAAGGGATGCAGAAGGCATCAACAGGATGTGACATCATAGTCGAAGACTAAATAGAAATTAATACTAACAACATACATTCTTATTATTAACTAGGGAGATTACAACAATATTCTATTGTAAGAACTGAAAACGAAACAAAAAGATAAAGAAGAAAGAGACGCCATGAATAGTAAATAAATAAATATATTATCTCGCCTTCTACCCATTACTGGGTGTGGAACTCAATCGTAGCAGATCTCGGTAAGTAATACATTTTGCGCGTGAAGTGCGATTATCAGTCGTCAAATCACGGTCCCCAAAGATGTTAGTGGTAGGAGAGCCACAGGGGTAGTTTTTAAAATGGTGAAAATTGTTTGTCGCCTGTGGGAATCGAACCAGGTTTCTCAGGATCCACGGGCCGACTTGATACCACTGTGCTAGCTACCCCATATTATTATGGATATTGTTTAACGAAAATCAGAAACCGTTTGGTAAAGTTTCGCTAACTCTAGTAAGTTGTGAAGGCAGTATCGTTAATAGACTGGGGCAAATTCCGAATCTAGTTCTTTTATTTCTTTTGGCCTTTTTAATTGGCGCTACTCCTCAGTTTTATATCTCCATTAAGCGGAAGTTGCAAAGTTTTTTTCACTCTCAGCTGTTCTGTCGCACAAGTAGAACTTCTTCCGTCGTCTTTCGTCTCTCGTCTCTGCGTTTAGCCAAATCTCTCTCCGAGGAAATCAGCGCTTTATTAGCGGATATAAGACTATTCGGATACCACAACACGGCCCCGGAGTTAAGCAAGGATTTTCTTCGCTCCGGCGCTCCGGGGAACACCTGAGATATGACGCAAAAAATCTATCACTGTGGGATTACATCCGCCATTTGTTATGAAGCACGTTCATTAATTTTATATTTTTCGGTTGATTACTATTTTATATGTAGGATTTTTTGCGGAATCACGCTGCCTTTCAAGTTAAGACATTAGAGTTGCATTCTTTAGGGCGGATTTTGTAAATTTATGGGGTAGGTGACAAAGGGGTACCTACTAAGTTGGACTGTGGATTGGAGAGCCTTGGTTCAATCCCCACAGCCGGTAAACAATTTGTACTAAGTAAAAATTACCCTCATGTCTCCCATTCTACTAATATTTTTGAAGGATTACAATAAAATGATTTCAGGGTGGCTAGCTCAGTGGTATGAAGTCGGCCTGTGGATCCTGAGAACCCTGGTTCGATTCCACCAAGCGACAAACAATTTTCATAATTTCAAAAACTACCCCTGTGGCCTCTCCACCACTAACATCTTTGGGAGATCTGCTTCGGCAGAGTGCCACACCCAGTAATGGGTAGAAAGCGTGATGATATATTTATTTATTTTATTTTAGTCTATAATATTTATTTCATGTATATAAAAGTAGTTGGTAGTGAAAATAATGAATAGTATATTACACAACAAGCATCGAAAGTGTAAGGTAACGTGTACAAATTGAAAAACGAGGCGCGCAGCGTTGAATGTTTTAAGTACACGAGCACAGTTATTACACTTTCGAGCGAGTTATGTACACTATTTTTCAGACGCCCACAAAATATTTCTAAAAAAAGTTTACAAGAGCATTGTTGTTGCACTTTGACAGCTGATGCGTTTTTGTAGGTAAGCGTTGACGTTTGACTTTTGAGGTTAGGTATTGTGATACTAACTGTACTAACCGTAATGTCAAAATATTGAATAATGTAAAAATATTAGTAAATAAGTAATTATTTATTTTAAAAAATAAGATTTATTTGTGCAAATCTGTTGAAAAATCTGTTAAAACTTCAATTTAAATAATAATACACATTCTTTTCATTTATTTTATCGTAACGTCATCTGTTGTCAATCAGTGGAACTTCACCTGTTATGTTATTATGGTTACTTTCATAAGTGGTCGTCTGAAAAAGTATTATTCTAAATATATATGAACTACCATACTATGACTCGGTGAGTCTGGACCCTGTACTGTAATTGGGATTAAGTTCCTGTTGTACATAACTAAATAACGGTTGCATTTAAGATTTACTACATAAGAATGATAAAAATGTAATTCCGAATACGTGCTACTTTTGAATATAAAACTTGAAGTCAGTGAAGTTTGAAATCACAATCTCACAATTGTGAAGTGAATTTTATTCTGCACGTAAAGATATCTTAATAATACATTTTAATATATTCCAGCATCAATAGCTAGTAGTAATAAAAGTTGAAAGCATCTACACAACAATTTGCATTATATTGTAGCAAATAAATATGAGCGGTATTGAAATCCGGAACTAGAAGTATGTAAATACGACCAATAAAGAACTCCGGAGAGATAAGGCAGCGTTGCAGTCTCAGTCCAGCCACAACGGCAACACTGCATTGAATATGAAATGAAAGGCGAGAGAATTACGACTGCAATAGGAATAAACATGCCAGATTGTTGTTATAACAGTTGAATCCGATATCTGTTTGTCACTTGTTTGTTTGTTGATAAACACAACTAAGATGGCGTCGGTTTGCACGGTGCAGAATTTCATATTATGACGATATGTGTGGTTAGTAATATAAGATATTTACAGATTAGGAATTTTAAATATTTGTTGTTTGTTTAATGACAGATGATATCAGAGTGATTACTGTTTAATTAAGTGTTCGATTACTAATTAAAACTTGCTTATTTACTATTCTACATAATAGGAAATTAATAGAGAAATTTGAAACATTCAGATGCAGTCGAATTTTTAATTATAAATTATATATTTTTTTATATAATTGTAATGACTTAATAAGTCAGGTGAATGTTAATTAAATTTGAAAAAATCAACTTGCCTCCGCCAGGATTTGAACCCGGACCTTCCACTTGGGCCGCGAACGTCCTACCACTTAGACCACAGAGGTGTGTCTAAATGCTGGCACTGACAAGCGATTTTTTCTATGTGTCGATTGTTTTTACAAAAGCCAGCATTTAGACACACCTCTGTGGTCTAAGTGGTAGGACGTTCGCGGCCCAAGTGGAAGGTCCGGGTTCAAATCCTGGCGGAGGCAAGTTGATTTTTTCAAATTTAATTATATATTTTTTTAATTAAATAAAAATAATTTATGACATGACAAGTTTTATTTTTGTCAATATACAGGTGTTCCACGAAAACTTTTCGGCGCCATGACCCCCTTAGAGGAAAAAATCGCAAACAAAATCTATCGCGACCCCCTTACTGTCTATGTTATCAAAATTTCTATTTGCAAAAAGCTGGTTTAATCATTTAAATTACACATTCGTTTTTATATAATAAAAATAAAAATATGTATCCCGACGATTTTTTTTGTGTTTTACTTACTCATATATTTTTACATGAAGAATGCATTACTTTTAACCGCATTGATATTCTGCTTCTCAAATTCATGATTTTGAAGATTACGTACTGAAATAATTCAAAATTTACAATTTTATTTTTAATATGGTTCTACATAATATAAGACATGCGGTTTAAACCAGTGTATTTCTCATGCATTATTTAATATAATAACAAGTTTTGAAAATTTTGAAAATTTTCGATTTTGCCTAGGCTATATCTCAAAAACGGTACAAGATAATAAAAATCTGTGACCACCAGTGAATTTCTCGCGTAAAAATACATAGGTATGTAAATTTTCACGTCAAAAATCGCACGGATAGATTTGTTATTACAGAAAAACGAAAAATAATCAAAAATCGTAAAAATCTTTAGGTAAACCCCTTAAAAAAATTGGATTTTTAGCCAATTTTCGTTTTTCTGTAATAAAAAATGTATGCGTGATAATTTTTTCCTAAAAATTTTCATACTTACGTATTTTTACTCAAAGAATTCACTGCTGTTTACAGATTTTTATTATATCGTCAACTTTTTGAAATATTGCCGAGAGTGAAAAAAATTTAAAAATTTTCGAAATTTTCAAAATTTGCTATTATATTAAATAAAGCACGAGAAATAGACTGGTTCAAGCCGCATTTCGATACCTCTTTTAGTTTTCGAGATATAGCGTTTCTAAGTTGCAATTTGAAAAACAGAAAAAATCGCTGTAACTCGAAAACTAAAAATGATACGAAGATGCGCTCAACGGCATTCGATTTCTCGTATCTGAAACTATATAGAAACATATTAAAACAATTGAACCATTCCAATTGAAATTTTCGATAAATTACTTTTTTACGATTACTATGAAAAGTTTACATTCATGCTTTTAGTTATCAACGTATAGTTGATGGTTACTAAAGAAATAAATTTTTTATTAGGTAGTGGAGATAAAGTATGTGAAGTAGGCTATAGTCAAATACGAGTAGAAAAACAAATAAGTAATAAGTTGAAAATGCCAATTAATTAAATATTAAACTAAGCCTTCATTTAATGAAACGTAAATAAATATTTCTATGAACATGGTAGATAATTGAGTGTTAATTTTAAACAAAGAGTTCTTTTCCCTTGTGGAAAATATCCTTTCGAAGGAGTTAGCAAGGAGGTAATCCAGGGCCGGCTTAGAGCAAATCGCCGGCGAGACAAGAACGGTAACAAAAACACTGGGGCACTGAATATAAATACAGCATCAGAGTCGACGATGAAGACGACGAGAAAAAACACTAATAAACATCTTTTCAATACACTCAACGAGCTTGGCCACGTCTTTACTTTACCAGCTTACTTGAGTTCAAGTGGTTTATCCTCGTAACCACTCCTGAATCTTGGAGCTTACGCGCTGCGCCGTGAATGAGGATGCTTCACAAAATTAATTTAGATAAATTACGAAGAAATTAAAAGTGTTGATAGAATTAGTTTTTTATTGGAGATGAAACGCAAAGTTTATTTTTAATTCAGAAATTTGAAGCATTAAAACTATCTTATCCTTTCGTGTTTCCTACATTCATAATATTTTTTATACAAGTTAATTTGTTCCTCTCGTTTTTATCTTGAAAACATGAAAATCATTTTTAAATAAATATAAATTGTAGAGTTTGTACTTACCACTAGGGAGTCGAGGACTTCGAGGACAATTGCAGACATTGCTAGGATGACCATCGAAAGGACACTGTGACAAGCATCCAGGCTCACTGCATCCTAAAACAAATAAACACACATCGAAGAATTAGAATCCATTAAAATTACACTTTTGATCACAAGTTCACATATTTTCCATTGATTGCGATCATAATTGGTGATGAAACATGGTGCTTTAAATATGACTGAAACTAAGCGTCAATCTGCAGAAAGTAAGTCGAAAGAGGAACCAAAACCTAAAAAATTGCGTTTTCAGAAGTCAAGAATGAAGACAATGTTGATTACTTTCTACGACTCACAAAGCATTGTCCACAAAGAGTTTGTCCCAGAGGGTCAAACTGTTACTGGAGAATACTATTTACAAGTTCTAAATCGTTTGTGGTCAAGAATAGTTCCTGTTAGACCTGAATATTCAAAAGGAAAACAGATCTTTTAATTGCACGATAATGTACCACCTCACAAGAATAAAAAAGTTAACGAATTTTTGATGAAAAAACATATTTTTGTCATCGACCACCCTCCGTATTCACCTGATCTATCACCATATGACTATTATCTTTTCCAAAAACTGAAAATTGCCATGAAAGGAGCATTTTATGATGATATTCCAGCCATTCAAGCAGTCGTGACACAGATGTTAAAGAACGTTCCTTTAGATGACATAAAAAATCTATGCATGCTCTAGTTGATCGTTCTAAAAAGTGTATTGATTCAAATGGAACCTATTTTGAATATTTAAATATTAAGTTTCAAACATAATACATATTTATTTTTTATTCTATATCTAAACAGTTTCGTTATTTTTGGAACATACTGATTGATATAAACAAAAGCATATCGAATATTTCATAGCGGCACAACTGGTCATGAGATGTTACAAATTTGTTTACGTTCTGCTGTACTAACTAACTATTCCCTATATTCGTAAATGAATCATTATTTGTTAATGATCGATAAGGTAATAATAATTTTTCTTATTTTTCATGATTATCATTAATTTCTCGATCATTAACAGATAATGATACAATTATAGAAATGATTCAGTTACAGAATTGGGAGGTATGCCTATAAATAATATCGATTTTAAATTAAATTTTATTACTAACAAAATAAATGAAATGAAATGTGGGGACTGATTTAATTCTGGACATTACAAGTTTTACTTTCCATAATCATGAGGAAAGCTATGATATCGTAAAACTCGTTTCTCAAAACATGTATTGTATTATAAACAAAATCAGTGACGCAGATAACTGTGTTCTGAAATGAAATGGACTTTAGGCATTTAGATAATTGCGAAATGAATTGGAAAATGATGTACACTCATTCATGTTTAGTTACTAGTAACTCCTGTATCAATTATTCAGTATCCGGTTCCGTAGTGTTACCTTTTGCGATATTTCCGTGTGTATGTTACTGTATGTGTTGTGGTTACGTGTTGTGGGACGATTGACAATTTTTTACAGCAGTGTTTTGTTTTGTTTGTCATAGCGACATGGATGCCAGAGTGAGTTGTTTATGTTTCATATAGGTGAAAAAGTGAATTGAGTTTCGGCAGAGATTGGTTTATAGTTCATTTTTTGTACACTTCTTTTGTTTTTGATGAAAAATTATGCAAATACATCATAATTTAATCCGATATTGGAATTTGTTATATTATAAATTACCACAGGAATAAATTAAACAGAAAATACTTCTATAGATAAAATTTGACATATTTGTGCGTTGCAACAGAAATACAATAACAAACGCTCGCCAAAAAGTATTCAGCGGTTTTAAATCAAACTGGAAAACAAAAATAAAATGCTCCACAACCAACAGGAAATGAAACACGGAAAATATGTGAACTAAAGTGTAATATCGTCTGAATCTCTACAAAATATGTCAAATTGAACCAATAATAATAAGTAACCTAAGTAGCACTGAGAACAGGAAAATTTTGACAGATTTTGTTTCTATGGAATTGTGAAAACTTGATCCTTTATTGTTTTAAACAAAAAAACTGGTGAATTATAATTAACGAGTCAAGGAACGAAAAGTAAGGTACAGGCTGCTGAAATGAAATCAAGAAAAAAGATAAAGTAAGAAATGTTTACATAAGATATAATCTACAAATAGAAAGTTTCCAAAACGCCATAGAAATGAAATAATTAACATGGCATGGTTAAGAATTCCAAAAGACAGATAAAAAAAGTAGTGTGGGAGGTAAGAATAGAACCAAAAAAGAAAATAGGGAGACTATAAAAGATATGGGAGAATAATATAGAAGAAATACTACTCAGGAACCAAAATAAGAGTCAAGAAGCACAGAAGAAAGCATTGAATGGAAATAATAAAAAGACAAAATGTCAATTGCGATGTGGAATTGAGTCTTAATAAATAAGAAAAAATAGGAAACAACTAATTTTCCATCACTTGTCCACAAAAATTTTACAGCACGTTTGAATCAACTTATCAGGTCATCAACAAACGGCTGGTCAGTTCAGCTTTAACCATAGACGCGTTTCGTCCTTCAGGAACTCATCAGTATGGTGCGATCAACTATCCAACTAGACCAACTAGGAACTAGTGAACTGTGATATTGTCTTAGCTGAACTGACTGATGTTAAAATTATATAAGCCGGTAACATGACATGAGAGCTACGGAGTAACCCGTGGTGCCATCTACCGACAAAAATCGCAAACTGCTTAGCAGCAATTGAAATAATACAAAGACAAAATGTCAATTGCGAACTGACCAGCCGTTTGTTGATGACCTGATAAGTTGATTCAAACGTGCTGTAATTTTTTGTGGAATTTTTGACAAGTGATGGAAAATTAGATTTTTCCATATTTTCTTATTTATTGAATGGAAATTATTAATTGTAAGAGCTAACTGTAATTACTAATTGGATAATTGTAAATGCTGCTTTAACGTATTAAAAATAAATTCTATACATTTGACACCAGAAAAATCCCAATGTGTAGTACTAAATTGTACAACCAGATGTTGCATTGTGTCATACACGAACGGAGGTGGAAGAAACTAAATGCACCGATTTTAGTTTGATACTGTCACTCTCTTGTGAAGTGACAGCGTTGTCATAGTACAACAACTGTCCATATTGAAATGAAGATATAATATTAAATTGAACTTGAAAGACAACATTGTGAATCTTGAAAAACTGGTAGAACAACGGCAAACACCGTAACATTAAGAAAATTAATTAAAACTCGTAGAAAAGTGACATAAAAAAGTGGGGTGAATTAAAGACGGAAGAGTGGGGGGACAGCCGCAACGCAGAGATATCCAATAAAGCGGAAGTTAATTACACAGCACCGAACAAGAAGAAGAAGCAGTGGAGTGAGAAAGAATAACAAAGTTGGCGGCGTACACGAACAAAACACAAGCGGACGTTCTCAAATCGTCAGAAATTAACTTGGTACAATTAAAAAGTATTTACCGAAGGGAACAATAACGACTTGAGTCGTTCCCTCTCTGTCTAACACCACTTCTGCCCTCTCTGTTTGCCTTGTAGCACTTATCTAAGACTTTGTTTTTTAATAAAGACAATACAACCGAGTTTGTGGATCTTAAAATTTTAATGTGGCTATATTTTATGATTTTAATCTTGCCATTCGTTGCAGAATTTGGCTGTTGAAATATCTTCCAGTTGTCGAAATTGTAATTTTCAGTGCTGGATTTTATTTTTACAAGAGGAGAATCCTGCTGGGTCAATTTATTAAAAGGCGCGGTTATTTACTTAATAGACCGCAAGAACGAAGACATGGAAAATATTTCACACTGCTTATAGTGGACTCCAAAGAATTAGGCGCTTCGATCAACAATCTCCATGCAAGTGCGGCAATAGACTACTTTCTGCTCTAGGTACACAAATAACTATTCCAGGTTGTACAATAAACATTCACTTTTTGCAATGATTATTTTTTGACGTTTCTCAAAACCAATGAAATGCTTCATTGTATGTCACGTGTCTGCGTTTTAATTAATCCTGTCATTATTAAACTGAGAATAAAGCTCTTGTGATTATTCCCGGGAATTATCTCTGTATGTGCTTTTGTGTTTGTGACAAATGATAGGTAGTCAACGCGTCAAGTAAAATGTGTGAAAAAATTGAAATGGACCCAGTTCAAAATTTTTTAAGTTGGATGGATCGACCTCAACAGCTAAGTCAAAAAATAATCTAATTAAATATAACTCGAGAGTTGGATAAATTAGAAAATAATTCTCCAGTATCTTTCTCAAACTTGTTGGCATTTGGCAATTCGCTGGGTGCGCGACGACAACGACATCTGACGGCTACATTAAATCATGCTCTTTAACCATTGGAGAAATGTCAAATTTTTGTAAATAAGTAAATAAAAACTTCTAGTCTTTAAATAATATAAGTGCAATACAACAACTGAAAGGAGATAATAAATATAAGGTATAATATTAAGAAAAAGTAAGTATAAACAAATTTTAATCAATATAAATACAATTTTTTGAATGGAATGAGGTTAGCCGACAAAAGTAATAAAAATAATAGGTAAGAGCTAAAATATGTTTTTTAATCATTTTCAGCCAAAGATGAACATCATTATTCAGACAGGATTTGAGGCAATATATCACGATATATTATTTCAACCTCAAACTATGCACAAAGGCAAACAATTGGTCACGGCTGGACATGTCAGATATGTCAAAGAATTCAGAGAATGCCGTAAAAGTTATTTAATAACATCTAAAATTATAAGACAAACGTCAGTAACGTTGGCACCTTACGATACGTCCTTATACGTAAGTTAAAAAACAAAAAATATATATATAATATTGCGAATTTTATGTGTATATTTGAATATAAAGTAAAATTAAATTTGCAGATTAACGAAAAGAGATTAGTTGAAAAAGTAAACTGCACTTGTATATATAACCAGAGTGGAAAATGTAAGCATGTTGCAGCTTTAATTTATTTTGTAAATAACGTGGAAAGCTTTACAAAAACTAGTCACGAACAACAGTGGGGAAGACCCAGTGTCCGTCAATTCGTGAAGGACAAGTACTCAAAAGGAAAATATTTTGCCGAAATGTATCCTGCAAAAAAAGTGATAGATAGCCAAGAAACTAACCATTCATTAATACATCTGGAGGAGTTAGTTGAAGAATCTGCGTTGAAAGCAGTTTTAGTTGCAAATGAAAAATGCGGAGATTTTCATACAATAAAAAATTTATTGTCTACGTTGGTCACGGCCGTAGAGTTAAATTTTGAACAAGAGGATTGTAAGGAATGTTTAAAAAATTTTTTCATTTTTAATGGAGAATTTTCAATTCATAGTTGCCAGTATGAATTGGAAGAACACATCAAGAATTTTTATTATCAAAATATTGTGATAGGCGATGAAGATATTTTAAAGCTATGCTGTCTAACGATCAATCAATCACAGTGTCTAGAATGGTATGAGGCAAGGCATTTCAGGTTATCGGCAAGTAGCAATATTCACAGTATTAAAGTAAGAACTAGAAAATCTATTGATAAGTTAGTCTACGATATTTTATTTCCTACAAATATCGACAATGAATCAACCAACTATGGCTTAAGTCACGAGACAAGTGCCAAAGAAAAATATCAAGAATTAAACGGCTGCATAGTTAAAAAAGTCGGTGTGATTGTTAGTAGAAAACAACCTTGGCTTTGTGGTAGTATCGATGGTGTGGTAATTGAAGATGGGTGCCTAACCAAGATTGTGGAATTCAAATGTCCCATAAAATGTAAAGACAAACCAGTCATTAACCGTGAAACAGAATCTAGTAATGTAAAGTACTTGAGTTTTTTAAACGGTGATATCGAGCTCAAAAAAAATTATCCTTATTATACTCAAATACAAGTACAACTGTATGTAACAGGAATGTTCACATGCGACCTATTCATATATTCACAAGTAAACGATGGCTGCTGTACTGTTCCAATTCATCGAGACGAAGTGTTTCTGAAACAAGTCATATTAAATGCCGAAAATTTTTACTTTACACATTATCTACCTGCTTCATATTTAGACTTTACTAAAGAAAATAATAAAACTGCCAACGATCACGTTGGATTGTTGCGTAAACGAAGCTTTACTGGAGTTAATATAATTAATAAAACAACTAGTTAATAAGATAGATAAAAGAATTATTTTAGCATAAGAACTCCAAAGAGTAATTTCGTTTCTTTGTTTTTCTACTGAATGTGGTACAAAAAGTATTTTAATAGTTTATTTAAATGTTTCATATTTTATACTGCATGTTTTTTATATTTATAATTATTAATATAAGATGTTTGAGAAATAAAATTATAGACTTTGTTACAGTATTAAAAATCTTTAAGTAAGAAGAGAAGATATTGATATTAAACTTCATTTATTAAAAATATATGTATATATAAATATGGAATTACAAAGTTTTATTTTACAATAAATTATATACAAAATTGTAAATTAATTTGAAAGTTCATTTGTCTGTATTTTCTTTATTTGAAATTATAGGAGGCTGTAGATTGACCAACACACAACAAATGTGTAAAATGTCATCGATGCAATGAAACAAATTCTCGGGAATTTTATCCAAAATTGAATGAAGTCGTAACCGTTGCATAATTCTCTCAACGTGAATCCTTACTCTGGCTACGTGATAAGTTTCTTCAGTTTCTTCAGTAGAAAATTCTGTTTTTTTTTTCAAAAATGGTGGCATTACAATCATAATTTTTTTTCCACTTTGATCAATTGTTGCTTTTATTTCCGGGAATCCTTTATCGGCTAAAACAACATCACCTTCCTCCAATTTATCTATTAATCCAGATTCTATAGTTAATTGTGAATCTGTTTTTCGTCCACCAGCCACCTTAGATTTTAAACATATGAAACCTCCAGGAGTAATTCCAATAAGAACTTTCGCAGTAAATTTTTTTTTGTAGTGGGAATAACAATAAACGCGATTATCAACAGTAGACGGAACTTCAATTTTAAATTCTGTACAATCAATTATTACTCGAGTATTACTGTACTTTGGATAAAAACATTTTGGCATTGTTGCTTGTACAATATCTATTCTTGGCCAAAACACTAAATTAGCTGTTGCTGCAGTTAACGTCTGTAATGTAGTATGAAAAATTCTTGAAATCGTTGTTCTGTGGACACTAAATAAAACACCTAAAGCTGAAAATGTTAGTCCAGTTTTTATTTTCATTAAGAAAATCAAAAGTCTGTCCTCTTTAGCAACAGTACATTTTTGTGAGTTATTTGTCCTTTTCAGCAAAAATTGAAAATTACTAAAAGTTACACCAGCTAAGTCGATTAGTTGCTCATCTTTTTCAATTGATTCAAAACCAAGAAAAGTTTTTTCAATTGTCTCTGTTGATTGGTTACCAAACATTTTAATCGGAGTATTACATTCTTTGTCACTGCATTTTTTTGGGTTAATTATGCATTTATTTTTCGCAATACTTTCTATTTCTGTTTGAATCTCTGCATCACATTTTTCGGCATTAACATACATGTATCTGTTACAAATAAATGTATTTCCAGTTTCATTTGAGTTGGAAAGAAAATCAACTTGACAATCTTTATCAACTTTTTCGTTTCCAAAGGTAACAGGTTCAATAGTATAATCCATTGTAATGTCGTTATTTTCTGAGGTCACTGTAGTGCTGTTACTCTTTGTCGAGTTTATTTTTTTTTGGGCTATTCTCCGGTTTAAGAAACGTGTGTGCCTGTAAACATAGTTTTACAAATCTTATTTACTAAGCCATCGCTATTTATTATTACAATTTTAAAAGCTATTAATTAGTTAAAACTAAATACCTGCTTAGAGCTGTACTTTCATTTATTTTGTGTATTTTGTAAACTGAGGGAAATATTGTCGGGATGAAGCTTGGACTTGACTCCTCTTCTGATTTTCTGCCTCCAATAAAATGATTGCTACAAATTGTATCAGTTGGTTTTGGAGACCACGGCGATCCATCAAAACTATAAAAATGTTATTTTATTAAAAATTACACTTATATAATTATTTTTTACCACACAGCAAAGTACATTATTCTTAGTAATGACGTTGCTAAGTTAGGTTATACATTACTTACTTTTTTCTCCTAACAGCAATTATCCATTTTCTTCTTTTTTCTAATTTCCAACTAGCAGTTGGAAATGTGTAAAATTTGCAGTTACTATTTCTGCCTGTATTTTTACAATTAACTACGCAACAACTATTATGCACCATTTTTTTATAACTTTGCACTGCTTTATTCACGTGAGAATGATTTAACGCTTATTTTGTGCCGTTATACAGCATGTAAAATTAATTTGGTTTAATTGTTTAGATGAAGAATTTTATGCTCTAAAACTTTTATTTGAAGCCTTTTTGCTTAAAATATTTAGTGAAGCAGAAAATTACGAAATTATGATTTTACATGTTAAAGTCCTATGTTCGACAGTCGCTGTCACAACAACGTGAGAATGATTTTATGCTTATTTTGTCCACCGCGATCGCTGCGGTCGATTCGGTCGTCCCCACCATGACTCTGCACCTAGCGAATAGCCACTCACGCCCTACGGGCTTTCGTGACTATTGCCTGCCAACAAGTTTTCGAAAGATCTGTCAAATTATTGTCAATTTATTCTCACTCTCTTGTTATTACTGAAAATAAGTACATAATGATTCTCTTTCAGTACGATTTTAAGTGATATATTTATGCGCGTGAAGTGCGCTTACTAGCCGTTAAAGCACGGCCCCCAAAGATGTTAGTGGTGGGGAAACCACAGGGGTAATTTTTTAAATTGGTGAAAATGTTTATCGGCTGTGGGAATCGCACCAGGGTTCTTAGGATCCACAGGCCGACTCGATACCACTGAGCCATTACCCTATAAATTAAATTGGAAAAATATGATATACTGCAAGTCTGATATTTTGGTACTTTCGTTTTGTGAAAGAAAATCTATTCAAATTTATAAAATAGTATAGTAGACACAAGAAAGTAGATTATTGTCTTCATTTTATAGTTTAGATAGCTAATGAAAATCTACGCGTTAACATTCACTAATTTATTTCAAATTACTGTATTTTAAAATGAAGTACATATCTTATTATTGTCAGAAAATAATATTTGTACCTATTTCATTTATTAAAGGTTAAGTTATGATTATACCTAATTAAAAGTTTTCTAGTTAAAAGTTTTTAAATATATTATGAAAGTAGTTTCTAAATTTACTTAACAAAATGTTTTCAAGTGTCTATAAATTTTACTTAAACTTAAATTACAATTTAAATTATTAATTATGTATCCTTTTTTTATAGCGGATGGAACGAAGAGCAAATTTGTCTGCTTCTCAGTTCCCTGTATTTTTGCTAGTAATTTTACTTACGATATCAAATATTTTCAATGAAAATGTGTAATAGTTATTTACGTACCAAGGGCTTAATTAAAAGATTATAGCACTGAGGGAATATTTAAAGCACAACGAGTAGCGGAATGCTATAATCTTGATTATGTCCGTGGTACATACAATGTTTTATATTATTTGATCCTCGAAATTAAATGATTCAATCAGGAGGTATTCGTTATCGTTTTGTTGGCGTTGTTTATTTTAGATACGCTGTGGTTTCTATGCACGTACATAGATTGTTGGTGTTGTGTATTGATTGTTTACGAACAAAAAAAATAAAATATTGTCAAATAAAAATAGAAAATATCATTAACTATTCCACAGAAATATTGGATGAATTTGAGTCAGCACAGATAAAATTAATACCGAAGCAGATCTCGGTAAGTGATATATTTTGCGCGTGAAGTGCTGTTACTAGCCGTAAAATCATGGCCCCCAAAGATGTTAGTGGTGGAGGAGCCACGGGAGTAGTTTTTGAAATTATGAAAATTGTTTGTCGCCTGTGGGAATCGAACCAGGGTTCTCAGGATCCACAGGCCGACTTCATACCACTGAGCTAGCCACCCCAAACAATATGAATTTATTGTGTTGCCTAACATTAATTACTAAATTACGATTTTGATTTGTTTGAATAGCTGTTGCTTGGTAACTTTATGCGCCCTCGAGCTATAATAGCAAAATTACGCCCCTTTTGAGGCCCAATATAGTTATTTATGTACTAAGGGTGAAAACAGGTGTTTCTGGCCCATGGCATGACTATATTAGTACGAGGCACAAAGCGTCGAGGGCTAATAACACGCTCAGGGTCAGAAACGCTAATTTCATCCGTGGTACATACAATATTTTATGCACATCAAAATAACATTTAATTATATGTTCAAAAGATAAAAATATGTACATAGGTTATATGTCAAAATGACTGGGTGTGGCACTCTGCCGAAGCAGATCTCGGTAAGTGATATATTTTTCGCGTGAAGTGCGGTTACTAGTCGTGAAATCACGGCCCCCAAAAATGTTAGTGGTGGAGGAGCCACAGGGGTAGTTTTGAAATGGTGAAAATTGTTTGTCGCCTGTGGGAATCAAACCAGGATTCTCAGGATCCACAGGCCGACGTCATACCACTGAGCTAGCCACCCCATTATTTACAATAAACAAAAATTGTCATTTTATTTATGTATCCATTGGAATAATTTTTTTATGGCCCTAGGGTCAAAAAGTATTTCTCAAGCCCGCTTTTTAGGGTTAAAACATATGAGTTTCGACCCGGTTGTCCATAAAATTAGTTTATGATGTCAAAATAAAATAATATATTTGCAGGTTTTTAAACGTAATATGTTGTAGCGTATTACTTGCCCGTAAAATTCTTTGATACGAAAAATACTTACATATATTGTTGAATAGATACGTAGACAAAAATAGGTGGCACATTTCCTGGTCGTAAAAGTTTGTAGCAAACTTGAAAAGCAAAAAAATTAATATAAAATTGAACAGCGTTTCATAAAGGTGCAATTTGGTGGCAGTTGAAAAACTAGATTAAATTCCCCTTCATTTTAGCATCAAAGTAATGCATCATCCACAAAAATGCCGTTCTCACCACCGGTGAAATATCACCTTATGGTAAGTGGCGCCACGAGAAGTCCATAAAATTAACATTATTAGCACTATATAACGATAATAAAAATAGTAGCAGGGAGACAAACCACGAAACGTACGGGAAGAAAATTTATTTTCACGTTTTTATGAGCGTAGCGGGATTCCATCTGAGACATCGCGCACTTGCGACGTTACTGCTGGTTACCGGCGGTTACCGTTTCGTTACCGGTTACCGCTACGCCTGTTAACAGCATGACAAATGTCAGACCGGGTGCAAAGTTGTGCAACAACTTTATACAACTTGGTTCTTATCGTCTGAAACTGGAGAAACTTTGTTTTGTTTTTGAAGAAGATTCGCTTGAGAAATAATAACACTAAGATAAATGAGGTTATTTTACCGCATTTTAATGTTATTATGAAGTATATTAACTTTACTGAGATGTATGCTGTATATGAAGTTGTATATTTCATTCGTAAATACAGGATGTTTATTAAATACTAAGACAAAGTTTTCATATTATTTAATAAAACGAATATGAATATATCTTCACGCATTTTATCCATTTCTGGGTGGGGAATTCTGCCGTAGAATATCCTCAGTAAGTTATATATTTACGTGCATGAAATGAGATTACCAGCCGTCAAATCACGGCCCTCAAAGATGTTAGAAGAGAGAGAACCACAGGAGCAATTTAAAAAAATAAATGTATCGTCACGGCTTTTACCCATTATTGGGTGTGGCACTCTGTTGTAGCAGATCTTATGTGATATATTTAAATATAAATATATCATCACGCCTTTTATCCATTATTGGGAGTGGCACTCTGCGGAAGCAAATCACTGCCCTCAAAAATGGTGGGGGTAATTTTAAATGGGTGAAAATGTTTGTTGACTGTGGGGATTGAACCAGGGTTCTTAGGATCCACAGGCCGACTCGATACCACTGAGCCACCTATCCCATATTAGCAGATTCTTATCCTCAATTTCATTTGACACACATTCACTTTTCACATGCCTAAACCATCTTAACTAAAAGACATCCAAAAATGTAGAGAATTTCAATTCTGGATGTACTTCTTTCAAAACAATTAATAAAGTGTGATTTTAATTTTAAAAACAATCGCAGTCGGATTGATATATTTTTGTTTCAAATAGCAATATTAGCGTAAAAATATTTACCGCGTATGATTTGCTTTGAATAATTATTAAATTTCTAATTTGTACGAAATATATCAATTAAATTTAATATTTCTGTTTATTTAAATAATTATATGAAAATACGTTTTAATAAATTTGTAACGTTTAATTCAATTACAATTCCAGTAAAATGTAATTAAAATTTTGAAATAATATTCGAGTTTCAGGCGTATTACAACCTGCGATATCAATTTAAATGAATCGGCAATGATATTTAATAATGAAACAATTTGTACGAAATTTTCTACTCATGACTGACTTTGACGAATGTGTGAATAATATGCTACTTATTTTTTAATCCCGGTTTAATCAAATAATTCCACAGCAAAATATGTTATCAACAAAGTTCTGGCATTGTTACAAAACTTTTTAACATATCGAACCAAGGCAAATTATTTACTATTTGGTAAAATAAACAAAAGAGGAAGGTTTTATGAATAGGTACGTTTCGTGAAAAAAAATTATAACACAAATAGAACGAAATGAAACATAGGTTTCAAAATTGACAGCTGTCAAATTGTTGTCAAGATAAACAGGACCGTGATATGTAATGTTTACTTACAGTTAATAGTTAGAGAGCTAGGGCGCAAAATGATGTCTCATTGATTCCAGTGACAGAAATGGATATTTTAATAGATTATGTCATGATAAACATGAAAAAAGAAAATTAGATTTGGGAACGGGGAACAGGCTAATTTTCAGTTTAAATTATAGACTTTGCTATAATTAAGTAATAAAAATGATAGACAGAAGTTTTGGCCGGTGACGCATGCGCGACAAAACCGGTCAAAGCAAGCAATTTTTATGGAGTCCTGTGACATATTACTACTTAAAAATTATTGACTGAAATTATTGCTGGTTGCTCATTGGTGATAAAAGCTCTGAAAGTGGACTGGTGTAGGGATCAACAACCACCCTTAAAATCTGCGCATTCACGTCGGCGCCATCTATAGAGTACCACCCGTTCCCAAATCTAATTTTCTTTTTTTCATGTTTATCATGACATAATCTATTAAAAAATCTATTTCTGTCACTGGAATAAATGAGACATCATTTTGCACCCTAGGTCTCTAACTATCATGGTGGACAATAAATAAATATTACAGTTCTGATGTAACCATGGAAACCACTATGCAATAAAAGTTGAACTTGCTGTGTTTAAATTTTGTCATTAATAGGTAACTTACAGTACAAATAAATAAATAAATATATCATCACGCCTTCTATCCATTACTGAGTGTGGCACTCTGCCGAAGTAGATCTCGGTAAGTGATATATTTTGCGCGTGAAGTACGGTTATCAGTCATCAAATCACGGCCCCCAAAGATGTTAGTGGTGAAGGAGCCACAGGGGTAGTTTTTTAAATTATGAAAATTGTTTGTCGGCTGTGGGAATCGAACTTGTATTTGTATTTTTTTAAATCTAAAATTAATAGGCGACTTACAGATCGAGGTTAGTAAGTTATTTTTTACAATACTTGCACAAATAGAAGGTAAAGAAAAATAGGTTTCAAAATTGACAGCTGTCAAATTGTAGTCAAAATAAACAGGACCTGACAAATAAAATAAATAAATATATCATCACGCTTTCTACCCATTACTGGGTGTGGCACTCTGCCGAAGTAGATCTCGGTAAGTGATATATTTTGCGCGTGAAGTGCAGTTAGCAGTCGTCAAATCACGGCCCCCAAAGATGTTAGTGGTATTGTAAAAAAATATTGTACGTATTCTGCATATAAAAATAAATGTGAAATTTCTGCCAAATGGAGGAATCTCGCAAAACTGCGTTAAGAGGTTAAATTACAGCGTCAGCGGATATATTTGCGAGTCTTTCACGTCATAAATGTCGAGTTTTTGCCAATAATTTCTTTTCGCGCTGGCGCTAAGCTTTAAACCCATGAATAAACACAAACAGAGCGTGCGATTATAAAACATCGGATGTTGGAGTATTTTTGCTTACTTTTAATTACATCCAATATGTAATTACTTTGTAACCATGGCGAAATAAAAACGGTTTATCGCTCTTCTTCTTCTTCTCCGTTGTTTCGTTGTTTCTGCTGACATAATAAAAATTTTATGCGCTTAGATTTAAATAAATTATAATGTGACGTCCGTTATGCTACCAGAGATATGTTTTATATATTTACGCTATGAGTAATATATATAATTTGTGAAATTAATTAATTTTTATTCGATGTATTAATTTTGACGCCAAAATTAATTTTTCATAATAATATGTTTAAAATTGGAAGGGATTATAAAGCATTATTCATAAATGCAATTTAATGTTTTAATTGTATATTAAATTGAAATAGCTTTTGAGTTTTACTACTCTTTAATCATTTCAATCAACATACTCAGTTTCACATTAATGTATAATATGGGTAGATATTATTAAAAAAAACAAACAAACTTCATTTGAAATATTTTGGAAACTCTATATATGCTATTGCGCAAATTTTTCGTTTCTTACAAATTTATTTAATAAAGAAATTATTTGGATGTTTTATCTTGTAGAATTATAGTTATTTAACAAACTAAAAATAAATTTAACCCCTAAGCCTTAATGAATATAAAGATAAATCTAAATACGAATTTCGAGAACAAAGTTCTCATCATCAGTAGACGAAACAAGGGGAAAACCAAGATTACACGACTTGTGAACCAAGCTAGTGGTCAAGGTTGTAGCCACCATGAAGCTTGAGTTATCTTTTTTTTTAGATATATCTTAGCCTTAGATTTTTACTTTTTACTTTAGTTATTTAACTAAATAGTGTGTTAATAATAAAATAGGCTGTTAAGGAATAAATTACTTTTTGTACTCGCGTCATTTAAAATAAGGTTTATATTACTTTGGAAACTGATGGTTTGATTTTGCGCACTAGTGGTTGAACCAGATTTTAAATTATGGTTCTATGTAATTCAAACTACTAGAAATTGAAAGCCGTTGAGCGCATCTTAATATCTTTTTTAGTTTTGGAGTTACGGCGATTTTTGACTTTCAACTTTGAAGGCCCATATCTCGAAAACTAAAAGAGATATCGAAACGCGGTTTGAACAAGTGTATTTCTCGTAATCTAATTAACTTATACTGAAATTTTGATAATTTTGAAAATTTAGCTTTTTTTGAAAATTTTTTTTTTGCCCATATTTCAAAAACTTGACGAGATAATGAAAATCTATAAACACCAGTAGATTCCTCGTAAAAAAATACGTATGTATGTAAAATTTCAGAATTTTTGCTCCACGGATACAACTTTTAGAGCAAAAAAACTAAAAATGGCCAAAATTAGTAAAAACTTAAGGGGTACCCCTTCAAAAATCTTCAAAAAACAAGGATTTTTCATTTTTTTGTAATAAAAACTTTATCTGTGCGAATTTTTGTCTGAAATTATGCATACCTATGTACTTTTACGAGAGGAATTCACTGGTTTTCACAGATTTTCATTATCTCTGTAAATTTTTGAAATATAGGCAAAAGAAACTATGAAAAAAAAATTAAAATTTTCAAAATTTCAAAATTGCGATATAAGTTAAATAGTACACGAGAAATACATTCGTTCAAACCGCATTTCAATATCTCTTTTAGTTTTCGAGATACGAGCCTTCAAAGTTGAGATTTAAAAAAAGTCCAAAATCGCCGTTACTCCAAAACGAGAAAAGATATGACGATGCGCTCAACGGCATTCAATTTCTCGTAGTCTGATTTATATAGAACCATATTAAACTGGTTCAACCAAAAAAATTACATTTTCATTAACAGAATTGCGAGTACAAATCCGGCGATTAAAAAATATATACATACATTGAGGATCAAAATTTGCATAATTATGTATAAATATATAAGGAATTAAATGGTAAAATCCCCAATTTCATATCTAGTTTCATATTAATTAAAATTATTGTAAACAAAAACAAACGTGAATATAAAAAACCATCTAAATGAATAGTATATATTATATTTTTCATTTCATTAATCCTTCAAATTTAACTAAAAGCTTGCAACGGGATGAATCTTTGAAAATAAGTATTTTTAAAATTTATAAATAGCATCCGATGATCCTCTTCCAATGCCTTTGCGACCTCCCGAGAGGTCGCGACCTACATTTTGAAAACCACTATAGTAGTGTATATAATACTACATCAAAACGGTTGCGAGAGCATTTCATAAACCGTTTCGCTATTTAAATAGTTCTATTAAGCAATTTTCAACTTTCTTAGTTATGTTTTGTAAATTACGAAAATAATATATTTGCGTGAAATTTATTTATGTCAAATATGTCAAATAAAATATAATTATAATTTGATCACCTGTCATTATCAAACTTTATTTCACTTTATTTACAAACTGTTTTTTTTTTAATAATAACACCAAATTGGAAAAACTTTCCCTTAGAAAATTAATCAAGAGATGTCATATTGAAAGTAACAAGACTTGCCAACTAAGCGGGGTAGCCAACTATAAATTGTTTATCAATCATTTATAGTCATCCGTTTCTAATAACAATATATTTTATCTTCATTACCATATTGATTAGGGTAATGAGACAAGGGAAGAGTATTGTACTATAAATGTAAAACCGCCGTTTCGAGAGCATTGATTGGCTCGTTACTCGCACTATCCTCCTCGCCATCCACTTAATATCCGGAGCGATCTATCCGTGGCTTCGTGACGTATAGTTCCCGTGATTAAAATTCCCGATTTGTTTTTGCTGGCGCTAATAGACAAAGCACTGCCATTTATCGTTGCAGCTTTGATAAATACCTAGAATCGTTTATCGTTCCGCAAATTTATCCTTCACAGGAGAGAGAAGAAAATTGTTCTCTTACCCATTTCTTTATCCTTATTTTCAGTTCCGTCTTTTCCGCAAGAGCCCAGGGTCCCCGGATTGATAGGGGCCTCGAAATGTCGAGGAGCTCAATTTCTAGTGCAATTTTGCTAAGAAATGTTGTTAAATGTTATTTATTATACAAGTGTTTTATTAGGAAATATAAAACACGCAAGAAAAGTTTAGACACGAGACTCTTAAGTCTTAAGTGTTTTATATACTAATAAAACACAAGTGTAATACAAAATTTTATCCACAACTCATAATTATAGGCATCGAAGAAGATTGGTCGTAACATTTAACGTTGATCCAGTTATATATATATAGTTTCTCAAAATACGGTAGATCATGAAATGGTTGCTAAGTAACTAGTTCTTTAGAGTGTTTTTTGGAATATAAAACACTAGTGTTTTATGAGCCATATAATACATCTGAAATCAGTGCAATTATGTCTTTATAATATATGAGTTGTGGATAATAGTTATTTATTATACAAGTGTTTTATTAGGTATATAAAACACGCAAGAAAAGTTTAAACACGAGATCGAAGGTTGAGTGTTTAATATTCTTAAGTGTTTTATATACCAATAAAACACAAGTGTAATACAAAATTTTATCCACAACTCATAATTCTAGGTATCGAAGAAGATTCGTCGTAACGTTTAACATTGATTCACTTATATATAGTTTCTCAAAATATGGTAGATCATGAAGTGGTTGCTAAGTAATAAGTTGTTTACTGTGTTTTATGGAATATAAAACACTAATGTTTTATGAGCCATATAATACATCTGAAATCAGTGTAATTATGTCTTTGTAATATATGAGTTGTGGATAAATAAATTTATATATCAGTCTTACCAATTACAAGTAACTTATTTTATTACCAACAGCAACAATTACTTCTGATGACCCTGGCAAAAAAAAATACTTGTAATTGGTAAGACTGATACATAAATTGGTTGTTGACAGTGACATTTTTAAATTTAAAATTAAATCGGAAGTCAGATGAGATTTTTAAATATTTTTTAAACAGTGAACAAAATTTAATTAATCTAAAAAAAAAATTCAAAATACGTAACGTAATTTTGTTTAATTAATCCTATAAAATGTAAACAAATATTAAAATAACTTTAAAATACTTAAAACAACTTTGAGGACATAATAGAAGATTTGCCCAACAGATATTCCGGAAGAAACTATCGTCAATAACGTACGTCCAATTCTTAAAATACGAGTAGTATGCACTTTACTTATATTTGATTTGTATAAAGTTAACCATAATAACCAATAAAATCACTAAATAAAACTACATACTGATGTTCTCATTCACATTTTCATTTACTTTCTAAAAGGACCTCAAACATTGAGTGCCCAAGGGCCCCTGCATGGCCTAAGACGGCCCTGCTTATTTCCGTTGCCTTTGTTGAAACGTTGTCAAAACTTTGTGATTGTTGAGCACAAAAAACTTTTAGTAATGATGCAGTTGGCGTCGATACTCCTTAGACTAGACATCTGTTTTGAAGTCGAGATGCTTGTAATTTATTATGTTTGTAGTTGGCTGAAGTCTATCCACGTTTCGATATGAAGGATGTGATAACTAACTACTGCCTTGTGTAGAGTTCTTTATTGCCTTAAAAGCAACCATTTTTTACTAAGAACCCTTTATCATATTTTATATCTGTTTTTCTTTTTGTAATTTTGAAAAGATGACTCATAAACACTTTCTTTAATATAGCTTTCGTATAAATATATCTTCACGCTTTCAACTTTATTTTGAATGTGAAAGCTTTCAACTTTGAATATCAAAAAATGATGACGGATAGATATGATTGAAAGGTTAAGGGCTGCGTTGGTGTATCATGAGTGTGAGATTGAGAAGAATATTGACATGTGGAATTTATGTCGAATAAATGATTGATTGTAAGATTAAATGTGAGACTTTGCATAGATAAATGAGGAATACATGGATAAATATGATTAAAGGTTTGTTACTTGACTGAAAGATGAGACGAGATAAGGTGAAGCGAAAGTTATGTGACAATATACGAATAATTGGAAAAGATTATTTGCATGATGAGTAATTGAATAAATCTTCAGTGAATGTTTCAAGAATTCATAGTACGGGTGAATCTAAAAACTTTTCAAGGAGGGGGCCATTTTGATTTTTTTTTTGAGGATAACATATAATACTGTGAAATAATTATGGGGTGGCTAGCTCAATGGTATGAAGTCGGCCTGTGGATCCTGAGAACCCTGGTTCAATTCTCACAGGCGACAAACAATTTTCATAATTTCAAAAGCTACTCCTGTGGGTCCTCCACCACTAACATGTTTGAGGGCCGTGATTTGACGACTGGTAAACGCACTTCACGCGCAAAAATATATCACTTACCGAGATCTGCTTCGGCAGAGTTCCACACCCAGTAATGGGTAGAAGGCGTGATGATATATTTATTTATTTAATTTTAAATAATTCTGTAATTTTTGTGTGGAATATATATTTGTATGTATTTTGTTTTTAAATTTTAAACAGAAAAACTCAAAAAATGTTTGACAATCCAAATTTTGAAAGATTTTCAGAGTTGTTTCAGAGTATTACAAAGTTTTTCAGCGATATTATTTCTATAAGGGTTATCAAACTCGAATAATAATAACACTTATAAAAAACTAAAAAAAAAACTAATAAGCCCAGAGGACGAGCAAGGCCCCCATGATCCCTCCGTGGATCCGCCCTTGAGTACCAGGTGACTATAATTGATTGACAACATTTTTTGAATTGGCTATCCTGTTTAGTTAGTAGGCCTCATTATTGTCAATATAACATTTTTTGATATTTTTTTTTAGGTTAAATTTATCCCATTTTGGTGTTATTGTAAAATTTACAATGTAACAAATCGACTGATTACAGACCGATTCATTTGAAAATATCTAATCGCCATTTTAATTATGTAATGCACTTCTAAAAATAGGCCATTAAAATAAAAGTATTATATTCAGTAGCATAGGGTGGCTAGCTTAGTGGTATGAAGTCGGCCTGTGGATCCTGAGAGCCCTGGTGCGATTCCCACAGGCGACAAACAATTTTCATCATTTTTAAAAGTTACCCCTGTGGCTCCTCCAACACTAACATCTTTGGGGGCCGAGATTTGACGACTGGTAACCGCACTTCACGCGCAAAAATATATCACTTACCGAGATCTGCTTCGGCAGAGTGCCACACCCAGTAGTGGGTAGAAGGCGTGATGATATATTTATTTATTTATTTTATGTATTCAGTAGCAAAAATTAATTTTATAAATATAGGTGAAATAAAGTTTGTCAATGACAGATAATCGAAATACAATTATATATAAAAAAATTGTATTAATTATTTTACGAAAAGCGCCTCTTGTGGCCAAGTTTAGCACTCAATATTCTCTTGCTTTTTGTATCATTCCTTGTGCTTTGTAGCTAACGTAGGCGAGGAATGAGCAAATATCTTACTGATCGTAGAAAAAAATAATAGTATGTTTTTATATACTGTCAGCATTAGCGTAAGGTAACGTAAAATAACGTACGGTACGATGAATACGTAATCCGAAAGAGTGCAACAACAAGACAAAAAGTTAAATAGGTAAACGAACGATAGGTTTTTACCCGGTTCAGTTTTACGGGCAAAGTAAATATTCATATCTTGCGCCGCGAAATTATCTTCGTCCAACTTTTTTTCCGTAACAAAAAGTCCTTGCATTAAGTTGGAGAGTTTTATTTGTCCCTTTTTTATATTTTATCTCCAGCGGCGCGCAACACAACTGAAAAACTTTCTTCTTGTTAAAAGCTGCTGTAAACCGACGAAATATGATTTACACAAATGTTGAATGCAGCGATTCTTCAGTATATTGCATTATTGCCTTATTTTACTTTCGTAAAATGGTTACATTGCAAAAGAAAAAGAATAACTGTATATTAGTTTTCAATTTTTTACAGGAATTATATTCCATTAACAGTAGACCACAGTTTATAATGAAATTTGAACCTTTCAGACACAGTCGTATTTTTTACTTTGTTATGTTTTCCACATTTCACTTAATTATAATTATTCGTATATCTATTTTCTTGTTTCATATAATAGTTAATGCATGTTAGATATAAGTTTAGTTATATATTATTCATCTTAATCATGTTATCTTTAAGCTTTTAGATATGTTACAACTTATGAAAGTAACCATAACAACATCATAAACTACTACGGAAAGTTGAACCTAGCATACACCTCGTATGTTAGTATAACGTACACTTCTAACATATCAGGTGAAGTTCCACAAATTGACAATAGATGCCGTTACGATGAAAGAAAATAATAAAATAAATGCAAAGAATTTGTATTATTATTTAAATTGCAGTTTTAACAGATTTTTCAACACATTTGCACAAATAAATCTTATTTTTTTAAATAAATAATTACTTATTTACTAATATTTTTACATTATTCAATATTTTGACATTATAGTTAATACAGTTGGTATCACAATACCTAACCTCAAACGTCAAACGTCAACGCTTACCTACAAAAACGCATCAGCTGTCAAAGTGTAACAACATTGCTCTTGTACACTTTTTTTAGAAATATTTTAAGAACACTTTCTGCTCGAGGTGCACATAATATTTTTTCGACGACTATTTAAAAGCGCTTGGAAAAGAATTAAAAATCATTTTTGACAGTTACCGTGTTTGGAAATTTGGGCCACATGTTTCCATGGATACGATGATATAAAGCGTATTCCATTTGTCATTTAGATCAGATCTAACTTACATTTACTGAACTAGATCACTTATTTATTTCGCTTGATTACTTCGCTGACTTTATTTCCAGTACTAGAAATACAGATTCTAATTTACTTTGAAGTAATTCATCCCAATATATGCATCAGTTTGCTTAATTCAATTCATTTAGTCATGTTTCGAATTTATCTGAACTGAGTTAAGTGAACCAGGTGCCAAATGGAATACAGCTTATCTCCAGATAAACAATAATTATCAGCGAAATAAATAAACAATATCACATGGAAATCTTAGCATAAATTATACTAAGTGCAATTTTCTGATGAGATATTTTGCCAATATATGGGATGGCTAGCTCAGTGGTATGAAGTCGGCCTGTGGATCCTGAGGTCCCTTGTTTGATTGCCACAGGCGACAAATTTTCATAATTATATCACTTACCGAGATCTGCTTCAGCAGAGTGCCACACCCAATAATGGGTAGAAGGCGTGATGATATATTTTTTTTTTATTTTTTATATATTTTGTCAATTGTTACCGGTAACTTTTTCCAGAGATGGAGAAATTGGCCCTTAAATAATAATAATCAAAATGAAATAACAGACTATATTGAATATTTGATATTCCTGTCAAACATCCGATTTGCTATCATTTATGAAAACAAAGCTTGTTTGTCTTTTGACGATACAATTGGGCATGACAGTGCTTTCATATGTTTGAGAAACAAATGTGGCAAAGTAGCTCTTTGATGATAAAAGACAAAATAATCAACTATATGATAATTAACTAAAATCTCACGTAAACAAAATTACTGCTACTTGAAATGATACATAACATGACGTTGTTTTTGTTCGCTCCTCATTTTCATTAATAGAATTATTCACTTGATGAGAGGGTGAGGTACACATGCCACAATTTGCTGCTTTTGTTGTATGACACCAGTGGCGTAGTTACCTCTTATATAACTTACATTTAGGGCACTTTGTTTATTTACTCCAAGCTACGGTCGTCATGCAATTCAAATCTAATTTTGTAGCAATTTTTCTCTGAATTTTGTTGTGTGTTAGCTTATTTGGTAAAAGAATATATAGCAATATCCCAATTTTTTTTCAATATAAAATTTAATTCATTTTTTTGTTTCATATTCATGAAAAAGTGGAACCTTTTATACCATCTAAAGAAACACAGATTTCTTCCGTACCAATTCTTATTATCAACAGAACTATTATGGGGTGGCTAGCTCAGTGGTATGAAGTCGGCCTGTGGATCCTGAGAACCCTGGTTCGATTCCCACAGGCGACAAACAATTTTCATAATTTCAAAAAACTACCCCTGTGGCTCCTCCACCACTAACATCTTTGGGGGCCGTGATTTGACGACTGGTATATCACTTACCGAGTTGTTTATAACACGTGTCGAAAAAGGTTACGTACATGTGCAGATTTCTGCACTTGCACGAAACAAGCAAAAAGAGTATGTCAGAAACGTCAAACTTTAACTATTATTATGGAATTCTGAAATATGTACATATGACGTTTGAAGGAAAACAATGTTTTTACCATGTAAGTGCAAAATTGGTATGTAACATCTTATGCTCTTAAATTCAGGATATTTAAGCCCTTTTATTAAAAAAATCCTAGATCCGGCAGTGATCTCATCCTCTAGATCAATGGCTGTTACCGAGAAACATTTTAGCCCTCAAATTTTAGTTACTCCGCAACGATATTTCTTGCGGTCAACTCCTCCGCCACTGAATATACTTCAAACACAGTATGAGAGCATTGTTGCTCTATGCTGTACTGTTCTGTTTATATAGGTAGTTAAACTGCAAAACATAATTTAACAAAGGAACGCCTCATGAATACGCGAGCTGTAAACCCCCCCTCCCCCTCGGCACCCCTTGAAGCAAACGCCAGATAACCGCATTGTAAATATGTCAAACGCTAGTATTACGTCGACGCTGTGTTCATTCTTACGTGAATAGCGAGTCTGAGAAAAACTTAAATCTATTTCGTTTCAACGCGCTACGATCCGGAGCCTCCGGAACATCGAGGCAGTGTTCCAGCGCAAACTTGTAATCCGGGCTTTGAAACTTACTAGCCTAGATGCGCAGGCGAGAGAAGGCGAAAATTGGTTATTTAAAAATATAAGAAGATACGATTTGAAATATGGACCAAGAAATAGGTTATTTGGAAATTTTTATGAAATTGCATACAGTGTCGCTGAAAGATGCAGTCTTGCTCCAGAGGATATATCTTTTCCTTTACAAGCTACATTTATGAATGAAGTTCAGAGTGTTGTAGATAACAATATATTTTATCTAATCTAGATAAATATAAAGTTCCTAGATTAATAAAGTATTGTGATTAGCCATCTTTTTAGTGGCAAATTTTGATTTTAGATAAAGACAAAGACAACTACTTTGTTTTTAATCTAGATAACATAATAGATCAAATTTAAGAGTTCGATTCTTAAAAAAAGTTTTTGTTAATTCTGCATTTTGGATTAGCTAATCTTATTCTAGTCTGATTCTAGTCTGATATTTCAAATCAATTTCCAAAAACTAGATTAAATTAGAGTTTATTTAAACATTTTTGAGTATATCATGTAGCTTTAATGAACTAATCCAAAATGCAGGATTAGCTAAAATCTTTTGAAATTTGGGGTGCAAATGAAAAAGAGTTTAACTTAGTTCTTCAACTGCCACCAATTTGCACTCTTAATAAAATAAATAATAAGTTAATTTGAAGCTAGATAAATTTAATGTCGTTGAGCGCATCTTAATATCTCGTTTAGTTTTTGAGCCATAGCCTCGGGAAAGTACAAGATCTGAAATGTGTAAAATTTGGGGAAAAATCAATTTTCCGGAGTCTATATTTTAGAGACTAAACAAAATATGAAGATGTGCTCAACGGCATTGAATTCCTCGTGTTCAAATTGACTTATAAGGAAATTTTTAGCAAATTTAAAGAAATACAATTTTTTGAAAATTTCTTAAGGGGTACCCCTTTGGTTTTTTTTTACTTTAGGCCAATTTCAGACTGTTCTAAAATTCTTCCTCATATGAATATTGTATCAAAAATTTACATACATATGTATTTTGATCCGTAGAATCCAATAGTCAAGTCCTCAAGTGCATATGTCTTCTAGTTTTTAAGATATAGTTCGAAAACTGTATGTTTTTGAAAAATAAAAATTGTTGAAAATATCTTTATAAGTTAATTAAAACCCGAGAAATTCAATGTCGTTAAGAGTAACTTCATAACTCGTTTAGTTTTTGAGATATAATAGCCTTCGGAAAATTTTAATTGTTCCCAAATTTTACCTCATTAGATATTATAATCTCTCAAGGTACTTGAGGGCGCTAAACAGAGTTTGTGTACGAGATGTATACATTATTAAAAAATATATTATTATAATTTTTTATATCTAACATAGTATTTTTTATAGTTTCCTGTAAAAACCTTACGAGATTCTTACTCTCGCAGTGTTTATATCGATCTCGTCTCCGTATTTTTCTTACACAATGAGGCGAGATGTGAGAGTTATCTCACCTCGTCATGCATCACTATAATCATCCACCTCAACTTAGCGGCAACAAGTTCTTCGCAGTTTTTACCGCTAAAAAAACCGTCACCGGAACTTTGAGCATAACGTTAAACATCCTAGACAGGCGACTCCATTAGAGGTGAATGTTCCAGAAAAACAAAAAGACTATTCGAGGAGTGACATCAACTGTAGGAATGCATGCATCTCCAACAGAGACAGATAGTTTTGTAGTTCACTCACCTTCCGCGTCGTCCATGTGGCGCAGCTGCACGTCGCAATGGGGCCCAGTGTACCCCGCGGGGCAGTAGCACGTCACGGCGTTGGCGCCCAACTGGCTGCAATAGAAGAAAGATCGGTGAGGAACTGAATTGTTGCGGAGATAAATTTAGCAGTATGTGCTACATTGAGGCCAAAAGTGCTATAAAGACTACATATTTTATACTGATACGGATCTGAAATACTTTAAGTTAAGCGTTAAATCTGCTAGTATCTACCGATAAATTTAATTGTTAGTTTGAGAGCACAAATGTGGTCACGATAAATTTATTTTCTAAGTTTTTATGCACATATATAACATCACAGTGTAACTGTAGTGTACCATAATAGCAAGTTGTACCATAGACTAAATATATACAGACTTCTAACTGAATATGTTTAAATGACAACGCTTTTTATCAATGAAATTTGTAGTTCTGTGGGTTTATTCTAATGTTTTGATTTTATTGATTTATTTGAATTTACGCGCTTCGTTACTACTGCCATCTATATGATTATTATGGTTGCTTAGAGATGATGTGTTATGTTTTATAATTGAGAATAATAAATAAATATATTGTTGTTGTATTTTGCTCGATGTTAAATAAAATAAATAGTTTAACCATCAATTCTGTATTATTTTAAAAGATTTAACATTAGTCATGGTCAACTTCATTGAATTGCGCTACGCTTATTATGGCCGTTTCATTTCATCATTTTGCCATATAAAAATTTGTCGTCAGTTTTTCACAGTTTTGGTACGTCAAGTAATGCCATCTAGTGCTTTTTATTTCTATTAAAAGAAAGTGGCAACGCTGTCAAGTTACAAAAACAACCTTAAAATATTTAAAAACTGTAGTTTATGTGATCAAACAAAATACATTTAATGAAACTGGGTATTTTATTTGTACATTCAGTATTATTAAATATTATGACTAGTATTATGAGCTTTCGACTAAAATGATTAGCTAGTCTAGACTAAGTAAATTTTCTTTGGTAGCGTAGCACTATCTGTCACTTCAGGTAAATAATGCCGCCATATTGTCTACTTATTTAAAATTTTTGAAGTGTTTATAAGTCAAAAGAAGGAAGTATTATTGAATTATTGGTGCCAACGGTTAGTATTATACTGTAAAGATCGTATGATAATAAATATACAATGACTAGGCTTGTTTTTAGGATTTTTCAATCAATGCAAGAGGCAGTATTTTTAAATTTAGTTACGACGTATCTCGTTAGAGGCGCAAGTTGACGTGCCTGCTCTGTAAATTTGAAACTAGGAATTTTAATGACATATGAAATGCCCATAATAAGCGTAGCGCAATTCAATGAAGTTGGTCATGCATTAGTAGCATCCAGGGGACATCTATCAAGAAAATAATAAATCATTTCTAAATTTTGCATTTTGATAGAATAGTAAAAAGAAATTATACGTATACCTCGTGAAGAAAATGTTGTTCTTCGCTTGTTATATAAATTTAGGAAAACGTGACATTGAAAAATATACTTATTAAACTATAGATACTTGCGTATCGGTAATGGTATTAAAAAAATATAAATAACTTGGTTACTCATTATATTTGAAATGAAGTATATGATATTAAATGTATTCATTTCGTCGTGTTCCACATTTCCATTTAATAAGGATAATAAATCGTACAAAAATATAATTATCCTCTTCGTTTACGTCTTATTCCAGTTTTACTGCTTCAACATGGACAAATGTCAACACGAACGTATAGACTCCATCAAGAACATAAATTCCTAGCAAATAAGTTAACATGTAACAACATAATTGAATATCCAGAGTTAATAGATCCGAAATATTAGTTATACGACCCATCAACTAGGTAATAACAACATTATTGCATCCTAAAGAAAAATCCCTATTACATCGGGGTCAGAGCTATCTCCTTGCATAAATAAAACGCGACGTATAAGTTTCTGCAATCTTTTAGCGTTCGCCATTAAACTAAATGAATGTATCTATGGTTTATTGCGTCGGCGTCGGCGTCGGTAGTGTCGCTCGCGTCGCCAGTCTCACAACATTGCAGTTGGAAGATATCAAAGTGTGCTGCGACAGTCTGGCCGTCGTTATAACGACAAAAGACGAGCGATGAATGAATGTAACCAACTTCGATTCGAGAATTTGTTCGTATAAATTGAGAAACGAGAAATGAAGTTGGGCAGAAGTTTTGTGTTGTTTTAGGAAAGTTATATTACAAGACTTTGTATGTTTCAGCTGTGGACGCGTTTCATTTGAATATATTAAATAACTCTCGGTACCTTGTTAGGAAATTGGACTGTATTAGATAGAAAGGCTAAATGTGATTTCATTTATTAACTTTTTCGGAAATAAACAAACTTCAACAAATCATTAAAAAGTTAAAATAATTTGTTGGCTTCAACGATTACTGCTGGAAACAGTTAATTAATTTATTATAATTTAAAGAGTATATTTTACCAATTTTAGATTATTTCCGCGGCTCTGCCAAAATAAAAATTTTCTTTTCTCAATTGAGAGAAGAAACTGATAGTTTTCATCCGTAGGTATGAGGTAATGAGGTAGTGGATCAGTGGTATCGAGTCAACCTGTGGATCCTGAGAACCCCGGTTCGATGAACAATTTTCACCAAAATTAAAATTACTCCTGTGGCTTCCCCACCACTAACATCTTTGGGGCGATTTGATGGCTGTTAACCGTACTTCACGCTCAAAATGTATCACTTACCGAGATCTGCTTCGACAGAGTGCCACACCCAGTAATGGGTAAAATATATGACAACTGGAAAATAATAGCATGATTTGACATCCAGTATATACACTTTTATACGCTTTTTACCCGTTACTGGGTGTAGCACTATGTCGTATCAAATCTCGGTAAAAGATATATTTTTTTCGCGAGAAGTACGGTTCTCAACCGTCAAATTACAGCCCCCAAAACTGCTAGTAGAGGGTAATTTTAAAATTATGGCGCTTCGGGAATTGAATTCGGGTTCTCAAATCCACTGAATAATATGTTTCCACTTACCTATATAGTATATACCCGTTTAACTGTTATTTTTTTAAAATAAAAATAAATATATCAGCATGTCTTTTACTCATTACTGGATGTGGTTCTCTGCCGAAGCAGATCTCGATAAGTGATATATTTAGGCGCGTGAAGTACGGTTACCAGTCGTCAAATCACGGCCCCCAAAGATGTTAGTGGTGGGGAAGCCACAGGGGTAATTTTTTTAATTGGTGAAAATGTTTGTCGGCTGTTCGGATCGAAACAGGGTTCTTAGGATCCACAGACACGATACCACTGTACCATTACCCCATATGTTCTATTTTTGTACCTACGTATTTCATGATCACAAAATCAGTAAAAAAATATGATTTTAAGGGTGGTATTTCAATCTCCCAACAAAGTTCCTAATAAATATATCTGGCAAACAAACAAAAAATATCGCATAGAAATTATAATTCAAATTATGAAAATCATGTTAACTTATGGGGTGGCTAGCTCAGTGGTATGAGGTCGGCCTGTGGATCCTGAGAACCCTGATTCGATTCCCACAGGCGACAAACAATTTTCATAATTTCAAAAGTTACCCCTGTGGCTCCTCCACCACTAACATCTTTGGAGGCCGTGATTTGACGAATGGTAACCGCACATGACGCGCAAAATATATCACTTACCGAGATCTGCTTCGGCAGAGTGCCACACCCAGTAATGGATAAAAGGCGTGATGATATATTTATTTATTTATTTTATGTTAACTCTCATTTTTTGATTTGCTATTTTTTGTTAGGCGAATAAATTTATTAGAAATTTTATAAGAAAATTGAAATATAGCTAATAAACCATTCTACTGACAAAATATTAGTGTAGTTGTCATGGTATTTCCCCATATTTTTAGGAACAAAAACATGAAATATTTTATTATTGCAGTTGCTATAAAAAATCATTGTGATGGAAAAATTATATTCATGCGCCAGTGAAATTCGCTCGTTGTAAAAGTTTGTATATTTCGGAAAGTATCGTAAATTATTATATGAAATTTAATATAAAAATATGGATGATATTAATGCAGCAGCGTTAGCTAGAAACAACTTTGCGAACTTCTCCCCGAATGTGTGTACAGGGATAAAGATAAAACCATATTATAATACAAATATGAATAGTTCCACAACTTTCAATGTAATTTATAGATCGTTATTCAGAATTACATCCTCCAGTTTAAAAGTTCCGGTGCTTGGAGAAGCAGCTTAAAATTATACGTGCTCGAACGAAATCGAAAACACGAGCAAACTTCTTTTCTAACAGCTCTCCTGTTGAAAATTATCCAATGAACTGTCACATGCTTAATATTCTAGATTGAAATAAAACCAGATCAAAAATGAAAACAAAATCCAGCTGAAATTGAGTTAGAGGGAAGAGGAATAATAAACGCGAGCCTATTGCGGTACAGGGACGCACTAGCCAAAATTATTTGTTTTAGATTTTTTTTAAATCTGTTCAAATATTTCTACAAAGATATGGCATAGTACAGGATGATCAAAAGGAATTGTTATAGTTGGCAATACAATTCCAGAGACCTTTTTATTCCACAGTTGGCACAACGCCAGGTAAAGGCGGAAATGCTATTTAACATTTCTAATAAATACAAATAGGTTATGTCAGGAGTCTGACAGATAATAGAATTTGAACTTTTTAAGTAATAGAAATACTTTAGAAATAAATGTAATAATAAATGTACTCAAATTTAAATTTTAAATGTCACTGTCAACAACAGGAAATTAATTTATGTATCAGGTTTACCAATTTCAAGCAGTTTTTTTTTATTGCCAACTGTAACAATTCCTTTTGATCACTCTGTAGTATGTCTGCAGTACTAGATATTTGGAAAATAAAATGTAATATTTGCGTAAAAAATTAGTTAGCCATGAAAATAAAAAAACAAATTAAACAAAATGTCATTTTGACAGCTATCAAGAATTTCTTGTTTTAATTGTTGAGCTGAACTGTCTTTCAAATATCCAATACTACAGATATATGCTAGTACAACAAATTTAAATTTTTTGACGTAAAATTGAATTGTAAACAATTTCTTATTCTTGTAATTTTGCTCTAAAATGTACAGGAGAAGAAATTTCCGTACAATTTTAAAATCCTTTGTTAAACTGTACACTGTAAACACCCTGTATATGTTTAATACTAAATTGTAAAATATTGCCAGAGAATTATTTTTCCATTTGTACCAGGATTTTTTGTTAATCTATATATTTAATTTCATATTTAAATTCTGATTTAGCGAAAAGGCGATTTGTCGAAAACTTACTGAAATAAATAGTTTAGAGAACTATTTATGATTTATAGTTTATAAATATGATATATAGAACAATTTTCAAGTAAAAAATTTTTAGGTTATACACCATCAATTTTTTTTCATTCCTGCTGATGTCTTTGACGTGCCATATCTTTAAAACTACAGAAGATATTTTAATTCTGTTTCCACCATTCAATTTATCGTAGTTTACTTGTACTTACAAAATATAAATGAGGAAAATTTTTTGAGCCAAACGGTAATAAGGCATCAATGAAATAAATCCTGCTGAAGGCTATATCTAGTAAACTATAACAGTTATTCAAAATTGGTTTAAAGTGTTAGATTCAGCTTTATTAACTATATATTTTTTAGTAGAGTATTATTAATTTCTCTTCATTAGTTTTACTTTTTAATAGGGTTAAAAAGATTATCATTGTTTTCCATTTGCCATGGATTATTTTTCTTCTCTAGTGGCTAGTTTTATAAACAACAAATTAATTTACTTCCAAAGTAAATAAAATTAATTAATTCAAATGACAGTAATATTATATGTGCAAAAAATAAATTAATAAAATTAGAATTTATTAATTTAAATACATTTATTACGGAAATAAATTTGTAATGGGGTAATAGCTCTATGGTATCAAGTCGGCCTGTGGATCCTAAGAACCCTGGTTCGATTCCCACAGGTGACAAACAATTTTCACCAATTTAAAAATTACCCCTGTGGCTCTCTCACCACTAACATATTTGGGAGCCGTGTTTTGACGGCTGGTAAGCGCACTTCACGCGCCTAAATATATCACTTACCGAGATCTGCTTCGGCAGAGTGCCACACCCAGTAATGGGTAAAAGGCGTGATGATATATTTATTTTATTTATATAAATTTGTTCTAACCTTAAAAAATCAAGTATTAGAAAAAAAAAATTCTTCTATCACTTTCTTCTTTCAATAGAGGGAAGAAAATTTCACTTCCTGACAAGGTCATGAAAAAATTTGTTCAAGTAGACGTACCTTCTGTCACTTGACTCACTTAACCCTTTCAGGCCCAAATTAAAATCTTTTTTTATAAAATGTTATTACGAACTTCAAATAATATAAGATTGGTCAAAAGAAGTATTGAAAAAAATTGCGGTTTCTGCAAATGACCACTGCGAGCCAAGATTTAACCAATGGAACGCATAATTTTTTTAATGGTGGTATTGTAGTGAAACCACGAGGCACGAAAGGATTAAGTCAATTCAGGTAAAACCACGTGATTAGCAAAAACGAACAAATTGATTGACCTAGGAATATTATGTACTTATTAATAAAGGAAGCAAGAGCGATTTTATGTAATTCCGGTCGAAATAAATTCCCAGTCCGTCCCTGTACATTGCAGAGAGCCCTTAATTTCGTTTCTCAAATCCCAGGCTATTTAATATACGTCTGACTGTACCAATTTCCATCTGTTCCATTTCGTGTTTCTCTCCAGCTTTCTTGAATCCTTTTCCTGGTGAAGAAGGTAAGGTAGGAATAGGCAGGCAAGGCGGCTTTGGCCACAAATCACGGCCTACTTGTCCGGATTAGCACAGCTCGACACGATTGGATATTTGATAATCGTTCCCTGTTTCACGCTCGACACGAATTTAATTACTAAGACTTCTTGATTGTACTACGTGCCCGCCACGCGCTTACGTCATTACACGAGGAGTCCTGCACTCTGGTGACACTTTCAACCTGTTCACGCATACGAGGAATAGTTTACACGAGAAATTTTCTACGAGAGAATAGCTGCTAACTAGGGTTTGCGCATAAATCGAACAATTTTATTTTTTGCTGTTTACTTACATAAATAATCTTGTTTAATTTTGTTTGGATTTGGATAAGTACAAATTATATTTGCAAATATGTATAAACCATAAAAATTATTACAGTACTTATTTGCATCGGCAGAGAAAATAATAATGAATTATGGATGTATACTGCGGAGTAATATCATTAGTTAAATTTAGTTAAGTTGTACAATTTATCTGAACTGATATAAATGAACCAAGTGGCAAATGAAATACAGCTATCAAATAATAAGACTTTATTTTGGACTTCCATTATCTTTTATTTTGTATAGAATATCAAAAAATATATACAATTTATAAAACAACGTTTCGACAGTGGGTACCATCTACTGTCGAAACGTTGTGTTATAAATTGTATATATTTTTTGATATTCTATACAAAATAAAAGATAATGGAAGTCCTAAATAAAATCTTATTATTTGAAAATAAAACATTATCTTATAAATTTAAAACTAAGTTAAATACAGCTATGCTATTGACACCCATCAACATAATGTTTATCTCCGTAAAATCAATCTAATATTACGAGGGCAGGGTGAAAAGTCCCTGAAAAATGAAACAAGAAATGTTTTATTTGATCAAAACATATTTGATTTCTCAACATAATCTCCTTGTAGCTCGATACACTTCGTCCAACGTTTTTCAATCCTTCAAAATAGGCGTTTGTCTCAGCGATGACCTCATCGTTGGAGCCAAATCTCTTTCCGCCGAGCCATTTCTTCAAAAGTTTGGAAATAGATAAAAATCGCAGGGGGCCAAAAAGTCCTTCTTATTGCGCTTGAACATCGCCAAACATTCCTTTGAACTTGTCACACGGACGCGCTTGTTGTCAACAGAGAGCAAATGCGGCACCCATCTGGCAGATAGCTTTCTCATATCCAAAAATTTATGCAAAATGTTCCGTACCCGTTCGGTTGAGATGCTCATAGCTTCAGCCAGCTCGTGCACTTTAACTCGCCGATCGTCCAATATCATACCATGGATTTTATCGACGATTTTTGGCGTTGTAACCTCAATTGGACGACCAGAACGTTCGGCGTCCTTTGTGATCATACTACCACAACGAAAATCAGTAAACCACTTGTGAATCGTTTCAATCGATGGTGAGGAGTCCCCATAATGTTTAACAAGCGATACTTTGGTTTGCGACATGTTTTTCCATACAAGAAATAATGTTTAATCAGGACGCGAAATTCACTTTTTTCCATGTTTTCAAAAATCTTCAAGGTTGCTTGCTTTCGCTGGGTGTCAAAACAGAACTGAATGACATATCAGTATGAAAATTTTAATGTGTTCTAGTTAAAGATGGTACATCACAAATGTCACATGAGAGTTGCGATTGTGGCGCCATCTGTTTTATTTTTCAGGGACTTTTCACCCTGCTCTCGTAATATGCAAAAAATACATGTAGGACACGTAGAGAAAGCATATTTTTCTCACTCATTGGATTGATACAGTAGATTCACCGTCATTCATGAAATTTCAAACTCCCGAAAAAAGTATTGCTTTTATTATTAGTTACACTACGATTATTTCTTCTGACAGAAGCTGAATCGAATTGAGTATAGTATATGGACAAATTCAGCGTATTCTCATAGATAGTTTGGTAACATTTATCCGGACAAGTTAAATAAAATCCTGTAAGTAAAAATCAGTCTATTCCCACAAGTGAGCACTTGGCATTCGGAACACATGGAACACGTAGATTCGATATCTCCCTGTCTTATTTACCGTCGGTATTTACGGGAACAACTGCAGCGCAAAGCGCCCTCTGTACTCAGTTCTCTGTGCGCATCTCTGCTGATGGTCACAACATTCTCCGAACAACCATTCCTGAATAAAACATGCTAATCTCTATGTAAATACGGTTTAATCGTTCAGCGGATATTAAAATTTTTTTCAGTGTGAAATTTTTCCGGACGGTACAACGTTCAATATTTCGGTATTTTACCGCACCGCCGCCGCGCTGGAAAACGACATTGTTGAAGAGTAATGACTTATACTGCTTAGACACCGGTTGCAGAACCAGGCCCGTATTCACTAAATTTATTTATTTATATAGTGAATTTTAATAAGCCACAAATATTTGGATAGAACTAATTAATGGACTTAGGGCTTAAGTTACAAAATAATCTTTATTAAAGAATAGAAAATGTTTCGACCAAGGTTATGGCCATCTTCAGGGCGACAGCACAGAGTTGGTACAATAAAGTATATAAATTATAATGGGGTGGCTAGCTCATTGGTATGAAATATACCCCCAAAAATGTTAGTGGTGGAGGAGCCACAGGGGTAATGTAAATTGGTAAAAATATTTTGTCGGCTGTGGGGAACAAACCAGGGTTCTTAGGATCTACAGGCCTACTCGGATACCACTGAGCCATTATATATTTATGCGTGTGAAGTGTGTTTACCGGCCGTCAAATCACGGCCATCGAAGATGTTAGTGGTGGGAGAGCCACAGGGATAATTTTATTTTTGGTGAAAATGTTTGTCTGTTGTGGAGATCGAACCAGGGTTCTCAGGATCCACATGCCGACTTGATACCACCGAGCCACTACCCCATAGCGGCAAAGTAAGAGTATAAAATCACTCAAAATTTTTTCTGCAATGGTTGTCTTGGAAACAACATCATAAACCGGGTTGCAAGAAAAAAATGCAGAGCTCTTTAGTTAAAGAATTGTTTATCTAGCAACAGTATCAATAGCGATTTTCTGAAACTTATTGAACCGTTAGTTGCTAATGAACCGATAAAACTTTCATGCAACCCAGGATTAATGTTGTAAAGAGATACTTTCCACACTCATTTTGATTGATGATATATTGACTTTTCAACACGATCGTAGAAAAAATAAATTGTATATACAGTTTGTAAATAAATATATCATCACGCCTTCTACCCATTACTGGGTGTGGCACTCTGCTAAATCAGATCTCGGTAAGTGATATATTTTGCGCGTGAAGTGCGGTTACCAGTCGTCAAATCACGGCCCCCAAACATGTTAGTGGTGGAGGAGCCACAGGGATAGCTTTTTCAAATTATGAAAATTTGTCGCCTGTGGGAATCGAACCAGGGACCTCAGGATCCACAGGCCGACTTCATACCACTGTGCTAGCCATCCCATTGTAACGGAATCCAAATGATTTTAAAACAGCATGACACAACAACAGCCTCTAATTTTTTACTCATCTCAGAGTTTAATGCGTAATGTCGACTTTACGACCGCCATAATGTTGGACATTCAAAATGAATCAGACCAATTATTTTTTTATTTCCTTTTGCAGGATACGGTCCTGTTTTAATGTCACCATTAGTTATTTGCATATTTTTCATCTGTGTTGGAATACAGAATTTCAAAAACATTTATACCGTGGCATCGTCGTTACACAGAGACACAACTGGCAACATTGTCTGTGTACACAGTACACGTTGCAGGAGCAGGACAATAGCGACAGCAGCTCTAACTATCGGCGGCGACGCGGACCAGATTGCAGTGTTCATGCTTGGCGAGCTTATTGCTAACATTTACCCTCTGATGTCAATAGCGACAAATATTTCATATCATGGTTGTTTTTTATGTACTTTGCTTTTGTATTAATTGTGTAGCATAATAAGTTCCTTTCAAACATGTTCTATACATTGTATTTTAATGAAATGTGTAATAACTTGCACGTTTAATATTGTATATTTTCTATTCTGAAACGTTTATAAAACCCTTTGATCTGAAATTTACTTCAGAACACTGATCAAGATATTGTTGTTATTATAAATAAAACAATAGTTATTTGTCAAACTAGGATGGCAAAAGCGTTTTTATCTCGTATTAGACATTTTTTTTTAATCACGATATTTATTTATTTATTTATTACGAACAACAAACTACAGGAGAATCTAATTACAGTTTGCGAGAATAAAAAACAATTATAAAATACATAATTAAGTACATGAAATAAGTACAATTTTTAACTTAACAAAATTAAGTAGTAGAGGTAAGTACATTTCTTAACATAGCAACGTTACAATTAAATAAATCAAGCTGAGAATACATACTGAGTCTATACTATATACTATATGCTTCGAAAAAGATCTATTAGAACTTTAAATACACTCAAGAAAAAATCTAGTGGGTACAATGAAGGTAATAATTTATTTATTTAAAACAAAATTATAAGACAATTTAAAGATATAATAGTACATAGTTATTCTACAATAAAATAAGGCATGTGGCTCATTGTTATCGACTGGAATTGTGGATTTGAGAACGCAGGTTAGATTCCCAATTTAAAACATTAACAATTTTCAGTAATAATATAACAAGAGAGTGAGAATAAATAGAAAATAATTTGACAGATCTTTCAAAAACTTGTTGCCAGGCAATAGTCACGAAAGCCCGTAGGGCTTGAGTGGCTTTTGCCAAATGGCAACAAGTTTGAGAAAGATACTGGAGAATTAGTTTCTAATTTATCGAACTCTCGAGTTATATTTAATTAGATTATTTTTTGACTTAGCTGTTGAGGTCGATTCATCCAAATTAAAAGATTTTGAACTGGGTCCATATCGATTGATGACTGATTAATGTATTCTTGGAAGTTGTTTCTAAAATTTGTTGGTGTATTTCTGTATCTAAAATACAACTAAATCGATTTTTTTCACACATTTTACTTGCGTTGACAGTTTTAAATAATTATTTGACAATTACCTATCATTTGTCACAAACAAAAAAGCATCTACAGAGATAATTTCCGGGAATAATCATAAAAGCATTATTCTCAGTATAATAATGAGAGGATTGGTTAAAAAGCAGACACGTGACATACAATGAAGCATTTCATTGGTTTTGAGAAACGTCAAAAAATAATCACCAAAATAAAATTACTCCTGTGGCACTTTTGCCTCTAACATCTTTGAGGACCGTGATTTGAGGGCTGATAACTGCACTTCACGCCCAAAAAAATATCACTTACCGATATCTGCTTCAGTAGAGTGCCATACCCAGTAATGGATAAAAGTGATGATATATTTATATTTTATTTTTAAAAAAATTTTAAGTAACAAAAAGTTTCAAACTAATTTAAATGGAGATATTTTTTAATTATCCTGCCGATACTTATCGGAAACTTTATCCGGAGATGCAAAACCCGGCCCGAAATGTAATTAAAAATCGATTAATTTTAATTTCCAATCGTTGAAAAAAGTTGTGTACCCTTCTGGTAAAAAAATTCTTTCCAGACCTCAACTAACTACTAGACTTGGGCGAGTGAGTAAAAATTAGTCACGGTCAAGCCAACTCACGAAATAAAGTTTTTCTTCAATTCAATTTTCAATTGTTTAAGGTAATTTAAGAATGATAGCAACAAAGCAAATTATTTTTTTAAAAATAAAAAAAATATATCATCACGCCTTTTCCCATTATTGGGTGTGGCATTCAGCCGAAGCAGATCTCAGTAAGTGATACATTTATGCACGTGAAGTGCGATTACCAATCGTCAAATTAAGGCCCCACAGATATTAGTGGAAGAGAAGCCACAGCGATAATTTTAATGTGGTTTGTCGGCTGTGGGAATCGAACTGAGGTTCTCAAATCCACAGTCCGGGTCGATACCACTAAGCCACCTACCCCATAAATAAATAATTTAAAAATAAGAACTTAGTTGTTGACGTAAAACAAAATAGTAACAAAATGTGACAAGTTGCTGTACTTCAAGATGTTTTAAAACTAAAAGCCGATATTCCATTAAAGAACATTAACATATTTTCTTAGAAGGCGACGAGAAACTTTGCAACTTGCTTGCATCTGATTACCTCTGAGTAAACAGTTAAGTACAGCATTAGGTAGAGTGGTAGCGCTGCAGAACCACCAGAACACCCGAACACCCAAACACCTCTCTAAGTATCGTACTTGTGCAAACCTCGGCCTATTTGATAAATCAGCTCTGTAACGTTGTTGCGCTGCGCAATGCGTTGATAATTGAAAACAACGCTTAATTATCCACCCGATACGAGGGATGAGGAATCCCACCCCCAGGATGGAGCTGGGGTGGAAGTGGCCGCACATAAATCAATTGTTACGGAGTGTAGAAAGAAGCCCACGATAAATCAGAGCAGCACATGACCACCAAACAGAAACAACTGAAATGAAGGTAGCCACTAATTGGACAAGATGTTTATACTGTGATTGAAGAATGTTCTGATGATAACAATCTTCTAAAAACAATATATATAGGTCATCTGAAACGTACGTCACTGATTCGTGGATTATTTTCTTTCGGCTTTTACTCATATCTTTTATATCCGCTTGTTTGTCGTATTTTTCCTTTTTGTTTTCATGTAATGGTTAAAAAATAAATGGTATTTATATTTTCGTATAATCTGACTAAATGTTCAAAGCACTCGCTTTTTAATAATGAAGGCAATATTATTATTATATGCCAAGGCAGATAAATATATCACTTACCGAGATCTGCTTCGGTAATAAAGGGTAAAAGGCGTGATGATATATTTATTTTATTTTTTTATTACATATTTTTACGAATAATATAAAATTTTAAAATACATATATGAACGATTGGAATTTTCTTCACTTATCGTTTGGAAATAAATTTAACAGTATATTATTTTATAAGGAGCTAAAATGATACTCAATTGTAGTTGTCGGCCTCACTGTAATCGTCCGTCAACAGATTCGCCATAAATTGTCACTTTTCCTCGAGATAAAATATGCTATATTTTCCTTAAATACCAGAATATTGAATATGAATATGAAAAGTGGCCTTAAACACTTGTTTTTGGTCCTAGAGCCATAAGAATATAATTTTCTATGGATACATAAACAACATGACAATTTTTGTTTATTGTAAATACTTGATTTTCCAAAATGTCATTTTAACAACCTGATTTAATCTTGCGAAATAGTGAAGAAAATTAGTTTTCACTCTGTAGAGAGGAAGAAAATTACTGTGTTACATGGATATTTTTTTTTGTTGAAAATTCTTTTTTAATATTAATATAACTTAAATTTTTAAATTATCTTACAATTTTATATAAATAAATAAATAAATATATCATCACGCCTTTTACCCATTACTGGGTGTGGAACTCTGCCGAAGTAGATCTCGGTAAGTGATATATTTATGCGCGTGAAGTGCGGTTACCAGCCGTTAAATCACGGCCTCAGAGATGTTAGTGGTGGGGGAGTCACAGGGGTAATTTATAAATTGCTGAAAATGTTTGTCGGCTGCGGGGATCGAACCAGGGTTCTTAGGATCCGTAGGCCGACTTGATACCACTGAGCCATTACCCCATATCTTACAATTTTGATTCAAATAAATAAAATATTACCTTTCTAAAATTAAAATAAATCTTTTCTGAAGCATGTTTTAAAAATTATTGTGAGAACATGAAAGAAAACGCTTTTTTCATTCTTTCCTCTTTAGTTTAACAAATAACTGTATTTTTCACAATCGTGCGAAAAGTGAGTCATTATGTGATAAAAGTGATATTTTTGACGTTTGCAATGTACCTTATGAGTCAAACTAGTATAATTAGTTTAAGATCTATCGTAAAAATTAGTATATGCAACTCGTGTTAAAAGTGTTTTGTATTGCACTCATGCAATAAAATGATACTTTTCACCCTAATTTCATAAATAGCTAAATGATAGTTTTTCTGTTTTAAAATTGATTAGTATTATTTTCTAGGCTTAGTCGGCAAATATCTATTTTCTATACATGAAATAAATATATATATATATATATATATATATATATATAAATTTTTATGATAATAAAATAAATAATAAATAAATATATCATCACGCCTTCTACCCATTACTGGATGTGGCACTCTGCCGAAGCAGATCTCGGTAAGTGATATATTTTGCGTGTGAAGTGCGGTTACCAGTCGTCAAATCACGGCCTCCAAGGATGTTAGTGGTGGAGGAGCCACAGGGGTAGTTTTTGAAATTATGAAAATTGTTTGTCGCCTTTGGGAATTGAAGCAGGGTTCTCAGGATCCACAGGCCGACTTCATACCACTTTGCTAGCCACCCCATATATATTTTCTTTACACGAAATAAATGCAGAAAACCCAACTTTATCTCACATTTATATAACAAATCTTGAAACATCCTAAATTCCACCCTTCCATCTTCAGTCTACCTCCCCTTTAGAGCGAGAGCACAGCACCATGAGTACAGGTCCTTGTCGGGCGTTCCCGGCCGACCCGGCGCTCCGGAGCGCCGGAAACCGGAAGCAGGTAGGTCCCTCGGGGGCGTGCTTTCTAATACGCGGTAATGCAGTTACCGACATGTTCTGATAACAAGATTCAGCCAGGCTAGGCTAGGCCCGGCTGAAGGCCCGGCGCCGAGTCAAGCCAGGATCTGAGATCCTGACGCTGTGAACGACGTCGAACGTCGAATGAGTTCTTTGTCACTTTTCATCCCCGTTATGTCGCAGCAACTGATGGATGGACCGTTGTCTGATGCTGATAGAGAATGAGTGAAGCGAGGAGATGTTGTTTTGTTTTCAGTGGTAACTAGATTGCTGTGCAAAGGAATATTCATTTTATGACGATAATATTTTATCTTTTAAATAAAAAGACTAGTCGGGTGTGTTATTTTTATTTGAAAGTAAATGGAAAATTAAAGGCAAAGTCCTTATGGTGGATACTTGGTTTTATTTAAAATCATAATTTATTTTTAATATTACGACAATTCGGAACTTTGAATGTTCCATTCTCAAATAAATAAGTACCTAAGTGCCTACTTTCCTGACCAATTTTTGTATGGAGAGTAGATTTTTACCAAAACAGTCAAGTAAAGTACATATCCAAGGTTACAACAAAAATAACAGTCTGGTAAAGATTTTACCTGACTGTTTTATATTTTATCTGCTTGCTGTCAATACAATTCATATAAAAAATTTTAACATTTTGAATTATTTATAATTAATTATTGATTAAATTAAAGGGTTTCAGAAAAAATAGTATACATAATACATGAGGAAAGTGTTTTGGCTTGACTCAGCGGATTAAACAACCGTTTCGTCAAGTAAAATATCACTTTCCTGTCTTATTATATAATATACTATTAACAGTTTTATTTTTATTTAATTATGCTGATCGAAACGACATCACAACACTAATTACATTAATTGTTGTTTATTGATACTATATTTTTTAACCAGTGAGTTAAAACAGGATATATTTCGGGTAATAAAATTAAAGGTATATATTACAGAGTGATCAAAAGGGATTGTTACAGTTGGCAATAAAAAAAACTACTTGAAATTGGTCTGATAGATAAATTAATTTCCTGTTGTTGACAGTGACATTTAAAATTTAAATTTGAGTACATTTATTATTACATTTATTTCTAAAGTATTTCTATTACTCTAAAAGTCAAAATTCTATTAGCAGTCAGACTCCTGACATAACCTATTTGTATTTATTAGAAATGTCAAATAGCATTTCCGCCTTTATCTGACGTTGTGCCAACTGTGGAATAAAAAGATCTCTGGAATTGTATTGCCAACTATAACAATTCCTTTTGATCATCCTGTATAAGATGTACTGAAAACCCGGGTTCGATTTCTACAGCCGACAAACAATTTTCACCACATTAAAACAACCCCTGTGGCTCCCCCTCAACTAACATCTTTGGAAGCTCCGACAGATTGCCATACCCACTAATGGTAAAAGGGCATGATGATATATTTATTTATTTTTATTTAGTTTGACTTATTTTATGTTTTTAATAGAAATAATTTCATTCGAGGTCATATAGGTAATTGTTCTTAAATCTTTATCTACTATCAACTATACTAACTAAACTACTAATTAACTAACTAACTTATAATCATGGTTAAATTTGCAATATAAATCTGCATTTGATAATTGACATTTATTTGAAATTCCGCCAATTCCATTTAAATTGATAAAAATGCGAATAAAAAGAATAATACATTGCAGAATGATGGTACATGATGAGAAGCATGTAGTGAATGTTTTTTTGCGATGTTGGCAGTCGTGCTTGGGGGATAAATTAGCGGAATAGCACCATAGATCGCCGGTGTTCCCGCTCTAATAACTCAGCAGGGAGGCTGTGGATTTTTCCACATTTTAAGCACTGGCCAACAGGGTTAATTCATTTAAATCTGCTTGTGCTGCTTCTACTGCGATTCACACTGTCTGACTATTAAACAGCGATTACACGGCTTCACATTCACTTTACCTACCATACTAAACCTCTAATCTCATGTAATGGTCATGTAATTCATTTAAAATATCAACAGACAAAAATTATATTTACTTTGTATGAGAACGTTTATAACTGTGACACTTGTTTCAAAAAGAACAAGGCCTGCTTTGTGGCATATGCTCAATGCTGGATTATACGTCTTGTCCAATCATACCAGAATTCCATCTTTATATGTTTGTTCTACCCATTTTATTTCTGTCAGTTTGTATCCAGTGCTGGATTATATCATAATCTGACTAAACTATAGATTATAATTTGAAAAAGCTATCCCTGTGGCTCCTCCACCACTAACATGTTTGGGGGCCGTGATTTGACGACTGGTAACCGCACTTCACGCGCAAAATATATCACTTACCGAGATCTGCTTCAGCAGAGTGTCACACCCAGTAATGGGTAGAAGGCGTGATGATATATTTATTTATTTATTTATTTACTAAACTATAGCTGAGGTCCATGGGAGTCCACAGACAATTTTCCAGAGGGGGGCGGTCGGAAAAAACTCTCAAATATACATAAATTTCTAAAATATTTTTTTTTTACATAACATAAATACAAATACACATAACAAATGGATAAAAAAATATTTAAATTTGTGAAATAAATTACTAATTTCCATAAATTGACACCATTACTTCAATAAATTCCGATTTAGCAGTTTTACAGTTTTTATTTTCTAATATTTTGTGTCTGTGTATACTTAAACTTAGATTACTCAATCGTTACGATAGGGAACATGTCGCTAGCTGGCCATAAGAATACTGCTGGAAATTCAGTTTCAGCTTGAATTTATTATCTTTAAACTTATAATTTAATTTTTATTTAATTTATATATACCTATACAGTGTGGTTCCACGACTCTCGAACATCGGACTTTAACATGTAAAATCACATTGTTTTAAATTTCCTGCTTCCTAATTATTTAAAAGCAAAAAAGCTTCAAATAAAATTTGTGGGGCATAAAATATGAAATTAATTTTGCATGCTTTGTATCGGCACAAATTATATCTGAAAATGACTAAAATTGTCTCAAAACTATCGATAGCTTTGAAATTGACACAAAATTAAACAAATGTTTGTCGTTCAATGTGTCAAAACTATCAGAATAAATTCCTTATTTATTATTTCATTTGTTTTGACAAATAAAACGTCAAACATATGTTTAATTTTGTTTCAATTTTATGCCTATCGATAGTTTTGAGGCAATTTTCGTCATTTTCTAATCTAATTTGTGTCGTTACAAAGTATGCAAAATTAATTTTGTTTATTGGTTCAGATGCACTTTTATTTCAAGCTTTTTTGCTTCAAATATTTAAGGAAGCAGGAAATTAAAAAATTATAGTTTTACATGTTAAGTCTTGGTCACCACCCTAGATAATATCCAAGGGGGGGCGCCCCCCCTTGCCTTCCTCTGCGGACGCCCATGCTTAGGTTCCCGGCACATTAAGCAGCACCGTATGGAAACAATGCCTTACTTTCTTTTCTTGATATATCAATAACTATATTTTAATTTTTGTGACATGGCGTATACATTTGTTAACTTTAAATAATTTCGGTGATAGCAGAAGTAAAATTACAACCAAAAATGTTTCAATTTCCGAAGCTAGTTCCAAACTGCGGAAACATCGCAGCTCCACGAGGAAGAAATATTTTTAGTTAGTTTCCGGTATTCATTTAGACAGTTAGCAGATTTCTAATTACACCTAAGTCTCATTTAATTCTCAATTTCATGTAATCAGCACTTCATCAGCTATCAAGTCACCGAGTCAACGTGTCTTGCATCGCACTACCACTCGGCACTTCGCACACCATCCTCAGATAAACAGCAAACAGCAAAATTAAAACCGAAACCTTCTGTCGCATTCCAAACCTTAACGAACACATCTTCTACTTCCTGAAGCAATGCTTCTCAAACTTTACATATTTGAGGACCATTTATTACCTACTTCAAAAGCTGCATTTGTTAATTTATTTGCTACTCTGCACAACAGGAAATAACTCTAATTATAGTACTATAAGCTACAGCTTATAGTGGAATACAAACCACTCAGAAGTAGTTTTAAAAAATAAATAATTAAATATATCATCACGCCTTTTACCTATTACTGGATGTGGCACTCTACCGTATCAGATCTCGGTAAGTAATATATTTATGCGCGTGAAGTGCAGTTACCAGCTACCAAATCACGGCTCCCAAAGATGTTAGTGGTGAGGGAGCCACTAGAGTAATTTTAATGTGGTAAAAATTGTTTGTTGGTTGTGGGAATCAAACCTAGGTTCTAAAATACCACTGACCCACCTACCTAATTTTATAGTAAGAGTGCGGTTACCAGGCGTCAAATCACGACCTCCAAAGATGTTAGTGAAGGAGGAGTCACAGGGATAGTTTTAATGTGGTGAAAATTGTTTTTTGGCTGTGAGAATCAAACCCAGGTTGTAAAATAAATAGTCCGACTCGATACCACCGAGCCACCTACTTAATTTTATTGTAGAAGTGCGGTTACCAGGAGTCAAATCACGACCTCCAAAGATGTAAGTGCAGGAGGAGCCACAGGGATAGTTTTAATGTGGTGAAAATTGTTTGTCGGCTGTGGGAATCAAACCCACGTTCTAAAATATATAGTCCGACTCGATACCACTGAGCAACCTACTTAATTTTATTGTAGAAGTGCGGTTACCAGACGTCAAATCACGACTTCTAAATATGTTAGTGGAGGACGTGCCACAGGGATAGTTTTAATGTAGTGAAAATTGTTTGTTGGCTGTGGGAATCAAACCCAGGTTCTAAAATACATAGTCCGACTCGATACCACTGAGCCACCTACTTAATTTTATTGTAGAAGTGCGGTTACCAGGCGTCAAACCACGACCTTCAAAGTTGTTACTGGGGGAGGAGCTACGGGGATAATTTTAATGTGAAAATTTGTTTGTCGACTGTAGGAATCGAACTAAGGTTGTCAAATCCACAGGCCGACTCGATACTATTGAGCCATCTACTCCTATTCAGAGTCTATTATAAGCTTTAAACCTCTGATATTAAGTTCTTTTTTTGTGAACGATTTATCGAAGTAATCAACAGTTCGCGACATTTTGAGAAGCACTCTCCTACTATTCCTTCGTCCATTTACGTCTCATTGATATTCCAGAGCCCGGAGTCGTATCCGGAGCCCTGTATTAACCGAAGCTAGATGCCGGAATAACACTACAACATTAGCTCAGTCGATACCAGTTTATTTCATTTCCTTCGTTTTTGTTGTGAAGTTACACTTGTTATAGTTCTATGCATGCTGCGATGTTGCACATTTACACTGTTGCCAACATTGTAGTTGATTCCATCTAATAATCAGTTGGGAATTAACGCTTGATGGCTAGTTTGAAATGTGGCAACCTGGCACATACAGACGCGAAAGTCGGTCTGGAACAATCCTGCTTCGTCAGGAAAGTTTTGTTATTACAACTTTATGTTTGTAAATTTGTAGTTAGGAATATTGTAAATACGAAAATTTGTTTCGTTATCAAGTTTTTGACGTTTTCAAACATTTGGGATTTTAATCAGTATAGGTTTTCGAGTTTCAATTCACTTTGAAAATTTATATAAATATAGAAATATTTCTATAGATTAAAGACCGAGTTTCATAATTGTAATATTAGTTTGTGAGAAGGGAACTCGAACAATAAGTACATTTTCCTGACGTATTATGTATACTATTTTTTCTGAAACCGTTTAATATTATTTATATTTAATCATAAATAATTCAAAATGTTTAAATTTTTTGATTTGAATTGTACTGACAGCAGACGACGTATCCAAGGCTACAACAAAAATAACAGTCAGGTAAAATCATTACCAAACTATTTTGTACTTTACAAATAAATAAATATATCATCACGCCTTCTACCCATTACTGGGTGTGGCACTCTGCCGAAGCAGATCTCGGTAAGTGATATATTTTGTGCGTGAAGTGCAGTTACCAGTCGTCAAATCACGGCCTCCAAAGATGTTAGTGGTGGAAGAGCCACACGGGTAGTTTTTGAAATTATGAAAATTGTTTGTCACCTGTGGGAATCAAACCAGGGTACTCAGGATCCACAGGCCGACTTCATACCACTGAGCTAGCCACACCAGACTTTAGTTTTGTTTATCAATTGGTCAGGAAAGAAGGGACTTTCTTGCCGGTTTCAGAAAAAAGTATATTACATAATAAGTCAGGAAAGTGATATTTCACTTTACTAAAATAACCTCTATGACTCCTGCTCCACTAACATCTTTGGAGGCCGTGATTTGATGGCTGGTAACCGCACTTCACGCACATAAATATATCACTTACCAAGATCTGCTACGGCAGAGAGCCACACCTAGTAATGCGTAAAAGACGTAATGATATCTTTATTTATTTATTTTCCATTAAAGGTTGATTAAGTGTCTCTAAACTTTAATTTTCTGCTGTGTAATTTTACTAAAATAATATAGAGGAAATACTTCAATATTTCGTTTGTTCAGGCGTTGTTATGGATTAAAACATGGTGTAATTATGAACCTATTCACCATACCACCATAATGGTAATATTATGTTGATTAATATTTAATATGAAATTGGTGTAACATTGAACTAACATCACGTAGGTGTGTTGTATGTAGGTAAAGTCTGCATGTTTATGTTTGTTTTAATAAACAAACTCGTACATGACGAAATCAAAATACACTAATTATTGAAATTAGTTTACAGCGACCTAAATGTTAATTGGCAAAATACAAAATGTCGTTATTATATATTTATTCAATAGACTCGTTTATATTTGTATACGAGGACAAATATACAGGATGTCGAATATTTCGTTATCATTGTCCTTCCTTGAATACTTTACAACAAAAAAACTATAAATAAAAAAAATGAAGATAAATAGATTAAATCTTTTGTTTGTAAACAAACATTATAGTAATACGAACAATTTAAGCATGTCTAAAATTAACAACGCCAAACGATAACTAATACCTACTTATTGAATCCTTTAATTTCGAGGACCAAAATAAAATAAAACGTTGAATGTACTAGGGGCATAATCAATAGGGACATCGATTGTAAAAAAAATTTTCGAACCCCTGTGGCTCCTCCACCACTAACATATTTGGAGGCCGTGATTTGACGACTGGTAACCGCACTTCACGCGCAAAATATATCACATACCGAGATCTGCTTCAGCAGTGTGCCACACCCAGTAATGGCTAGAAGGCGTGATGATATATTTATTTTCGGTCAACTTTTTGAATAATAAAAAATGCTGGAAATTAGTTTACAAGGCTAAATCTTAAAAACTAAACAAGATATGAAAATGTGCTCAACGGCATTGAATTCCTCGTATCAGAATTAACTTATAAGCAAATTTTTAGCGATTTTTATTTTTTGAAAATTTCTTAAGGGGTACCCCTTTGATTTTTTTCGATTTTAGGCTATTTTCAGACTGTTTGCTCTAAAATTCTTCCTCGTAAGAATATTGTAACGAAAATTTACAAACATATGTATTTTGACCCGCTAAATCCAATGGTAAAATCTTCAAGTACATATGTCTTCTAGTTTTTGAGATATTGTTCAAAAACTGCTCGATGAGAAAATTTTGGTAAAAACTTTTTGAAAAATAATAAATGCTGAAAATATGTTTACAAGTCAATTGAAGCACGAGAAATTCAATGCCGTTGAGCACATCTTCATATCTTGTTTACTTTTTGAGATATAGCCTCAGGAAACTCGAAATTAAAATAAGGTAATTTTTTTGGAAAATTGAACTTTTCCGGAGGCTATATCTTAAAAACTAAACAAGTTTATGAAGAAGCGCTCAACGGCATTGAATTCCCCGTGTCCGAATTGACTTAATAGCAAAATTTTAGCGCAATCCAAACTATTCATTCATTGTTATTATTTGATTATTCGATCTTAGAAACCATGAATATTCGAACTATTCGGACTGATCGGTTATTCAAATATTCGATCAGTTCAGATATCCGAGCTTTTCGTATATTCAAAATATCTGGATAATCGAACTATTTGGATAGCCAAAATCGAATGTCCGTTATGTAAATATCCGAATATTCGAATATTCGAATAAAATCAATATCCCTAATAATCAAGATAATAGCACTCGGGACATTTAAACATTAGGCCCTTAATACTTAAATAAATATTAAAAGTATTAAATATTCATGTGATGCCAACAAAAAATAACGGAAAAGGAATTGTCGACTGGTAGAATTTTACATTTGTTCGAATATATTCTTAGTTCCATGACAAACTAATTAAAAACAGTATTTTTTTGAAACATTTCTAACTTTTTGAAATGAACGATTGTAAACAAAATTTGTTTATTGATGTAAAATCTACATTAATAAACAAATTTTGTAGATAAATAATTTACATTTCTATATCTTTTATTTCAACCACTTTCCCTAAAATAAACTGGAGAACATGTTAATTTTAATTCAAGTGGAATTTTTGTGGATCACCCTGTATAGTCGTATAAATACAAATGTATATCATGCGAAAGAATAAATTTTGAATAATTCATAAACGAATAAATTCACGCACAATTTAAACAGAAATCTGCGAATAAAATCACAGAAAACCGATAATAAAGTCCAGCTGTTTCTTCACCGCAAATTCAGAAAAATTCTCCAATTCTTAATAAGTTTAATTCATAACTTCCGCAGCATAAAGTCACATCAAATCATCGTGGCCTTGCATAAAACAAAGGAAGACAACCCTCCCTCTCACATGCTAACCCCTGCACAGGAAATCCTCAAGGGGAGGATGAAAACAGACTGTGACCACACCGGATAAAACGCCCGCGCAAGAATGAATTTTTCATTTCGTTTAAAGTTCGAGAGGTAGTGAGGTCACGGGGGTGGGTGATGCAGAGGGGGTTGAAGTGACCTCTGAGCGGACGCTGGAGCCAAGGCGAGCGCAATGGTGACGTAGGATAAACGATGCGCGCGAAAATTGAAATGACCGGAGCTCTGCACGGAATTTTGATTACGGCATTAGTTTAATCTGACGGTTCAGACTGAGTTTGATATATACTTGCTAGTCACGTGGGGTCAAATAGGACGATCTTTTACCATATCTACTACGAATATCCCTCAAAGTAACCCAGTATTTTGAGGACTTTTTGCGAGGGACAAGGAAAAAAATTATCTGCAGAATTTACCAAGTTTATTTTTATCGTTATTTATGGGGTAGCTAGTTCAGTGGTATCAAGTCGGCCTGTGGATCCTGAGAACCCTGGTTCGATTCCCACAGGCGACAAACAATTTTCATAAAAAAAAAATATATCTTCACGCCTTCTACCCATTACTGGGTGTGGCACTCTGCCGAAGCAGATCTCGGTAAGTGATATATTTTGCGCGTGAAGTGCGGTTACCAGTCGTCAAATCATGGCCTCCAAAGATGTTAGTGGTGGCGGAGCCACAGGGATAGTTTTTTTTTAAATGATGAAATCCTGAGAACCCTGGTTCGATTCCCAAAGGCGACAAACAATTTTCATAAAAAAAAAATAAATATATCATCACGCCTTCTACCCATTACTGGGTGTGGCACTCTGCCGAAGCAGATCTCGGTAAGTGATATATTTTGCGCGTGAAGTGCGGCTACCAGTCGTCAAATCATGGCCTCCAAAGATGTTAGTGGTGGAGGAGCCACAGGGGTAGTTTTTGAAATTATGAAAATTGTTTGTCGCCTGTGGGAATCGAACCAGGGTTCTCAGGATCCACAGGCCGACTTCATATCACTGAGCTAGCCGCCCCATTAATAAAATAATTATTATAAATGAAACAGAATGATTTTCAATTCATGAATCGATAGTAAATATAGCTATTATTCAATCTTATTATTTAAGATTTGTATTTCAGTGGTATGAAGTCGACCTGTGGATCCTGAGGTCCCTGGTTCGATTCCCACAGGCGACAAATTTTCATAATTTGAAAAAGTTATCCCTGTGGCTCCTCCACCACTAACATGTTTGGGGGCCGTGATTTGATGACTGGTAACCGCACTTCACGCGCAAAATATATCACTTACCGAGATCTGCTTCAGCAGAGTGCCACACCCAGTAATGGGTAGAAGGCGTGATGATATATTTATTTTTATTTATTTTCAATGCTATTTATTTTTTCCAAATTCTCATTTAAATATTGCAACAGTTTTTTATGATTTTATTAAGTTTCATCAGCATGGATGACATCATAACGTTTTCAGTGTATATATTTATTTTATTTTCCAGTATTGAAAACTCAAACGAATCATAAAAATGCGAGTAGCATGTATTAGAATATATTCAGAGAAATATCCCATTCATTTTCGATTACATCTGTCTTGGGCGAGTTGTATACCTCAGCCAAAACAAAATTGATGAAGGCAGTCGAAACTCACAATTAATCATTTGATTTGTACCTTGTTTTGAGTTTTGAATCTGGAATGTTGGGCGGGTAAACCATTGTGCCAGTTACGCAGCGGTGTGAATGATTTGATCGTGAAAAATGAGTGAAAATCGGAACAAGCCACATCGTACGCATCGCATCGCAACGCAACGCATGCTATCGTATGCGTACAACACGTATTGATTATTCATTATATCACGCGTTTTCCTCGATAATTATTTACGCACAGCGTAATTTTTGTTTGCTGCGGCAGTCGTATCGTTTATAATGCTGTACATTTTTCGATTGATAGATTGATGTTGGAGATACATCCGGGTAAACACACGAAAATGAAATATTACTAAAATAATTACCTAAAAAAAATGGGTAACAAGTATTCATATTTAGTTAAATGCTTTTAAAACAAGTTTTTTTATCATCCTCTTGAATATGATACTACAGAGTGATCAAAAGGAATCGTTACAGTTGGCAACAAAAAAAACTACTTGAAATTGGTAAGCCTGATACATAAATTCATTTCCTGTTGTTGACAGTGACATTTAAAATTTAAATTTGAGTACATTTATTATTACGTTTATTTCTAAAGTATTTCTATTACTTAAAAAATCAAAATTCTATTAGCTGTCAGACTCCTGACATAACCTATTTGTATTTATTAGAAATGTCGAATAGCATTTCCGCCTATATCTGACATTGAGCCAACTGTGGAATAAAAAGATCTCTGGAATTGTATTGCCAACTATAACAATTCCTTTTGATCATCCTGTATTATTTCAACTTTTTCAATAGTAAAAGAACGCTATTTCAGGAATGTTTACGTTACCATGGATACGTCATTGTTTTTTAGTCTAAAGCTACATTCACAAATCGAAATTAGTTTTTGTTTTATGTTTTCCATTTTTGTTTTAATAACCTTGTAGACATGTTATCTTATGCAGCCATTCACAAATCAGTATTTAGTTTTGGTTTTAACACAAAAGTTAGCAAACTCCAAACCTATGTTTTAGTTTTACGTTTTATACTTAGGAATAGACCAATAGGACGAAGCGTAGAATGATGTAGTAATATATATTTGTCTCTTTCTATCATCCTTCGCATTGACGATAACCTAAGTTTGTATTTATTCGAGTGTCAAAATGAATGAAAATAAAAACAAAATTTTAATACCTACATTCTTATTATGATAGTATTTATCTTGCTCTTCCTAAAAATACGAAAGTAAACAAACAACATATGACAGCATGTGTAACTTAGCACATCTGACAGTTGCATTTACTGTATTACCGATCTTCTAAACTTTATGATAGATGTCACTACCAACTAAAATCGACAAAAGCAAAACTATTTGTGAATGGCATCTAAAAACATACTAAAACATAAAGCATAAAACAAAAACTAATTTCGATTTGAGAATGTAGCTTTAGGACCAAAAATAACATTTTTACTAAAGTGATAGTTATTTGTTTCATTAGGACTTAATATAAATTTGTCTTAAATTACACTAATGTTAAACTTTATTTGTAATTAAGCATAACCCTTGAATAATAATTTATTATTCTCGGCAGTGAGTAATGAACTGTATTATATATCAAGAATGCGCATGGTTGTAGAAAAATTGATACATCTAAAAGGTAAAATAAATTGAAATCCTTTTGCGGTCGATGGTGGCGCCACTAGTGTAAGCCTCTTGTCTCTTCAAGGGTGTTGTACCATGTAACGGCGTTTTTATGTAATTTCCCAGTGAAGAATGATAGCAAATGACGTTTTCGTCACGCTGATGTCGCGGCTGCTTGCACACGAGACGAGAGGTTTTGCCAGCGTCGCGGCGTCAACAAAAGAGAAACGGATACGCCTACTTACGCGCGATTTTTAACGATCGATTTACCGACACACTGCGATTATTTTCATATTTGTTTAAGCGCCTAAAGCGGTCTAAACTTTTACCCTAATCAGCTGACATGCCACATAAAAATCGCATTATTTCTTTCAAACATATTCACGCTATAGAGAACAAAATCAGGAGGGTGAAAAGTTTTGAAAAGTTCATTCTTTACTTACGCACAGTGAAAATGACAAGAATGTTGAATATTACAATCATGACATATGATGTACGTGTATCCACGATATTTATTTCAAGTAAAGCTACTACTAAATCTATTGAATTAGAAATTACAATCAATTTTCAGACTGGTATGTCATTCAGTTCTGTTTTGACACCCATCGAAAGCAACCTTGAAGATTTTTGAAAACATGGAAAAAAGTGAATTTCGCGTCTTGATTAAACATTATTTCTTGCGTCGAAAAAACATTACGCAAACCAAAGCATCGTTTGTTAAACATTAAGGGGACTCCTCACCATCGATTGGAACGATTCACAAGTGGTTTACTGATTTTCGTTGTGGTAGTATGACTATAAAGGACGCCGAACGTTCTGGTCGTCCAATTGAGGCTACAACGCCAGAAATCGTCGATAAAATCCATGGTATGATATTGGACGATCGGCGAGTTAAAGTGCACGAGTTTGCTGAGGCTATGAGCATCTCAACCGAACGGGTACGGAACATTTTGCATAAATTTTTGGATATGAGAAAGCTATCTGCCAGATGGGTGCCGCATTTGCTCTCTGTTGACAACAAGCGCGACCGTGTGACAAGTTCAAAGGAGTGTTTGGCGATGAAAACTAAACTGATATCTGAAAGATTTTAAATGCAAATTTTAATTTTGTGTAGTCCTGAAACCTCTCTCTCTCAACCGTTATCCACAGCTTGGAGATATTTGCACGCGTGATCGGCAAAATCACAATCTCCCGGCTAAAACTGAACTTTGCGAACCGCAATTGTTTTGGAGAAAATAGGAACGTAAACGTGAGTAATGTAGCGCGCAGATACCCTGATAGGGATTTGTTATACGACCATTCAGATGTTTATTCCATTGTTTACTTGATTACTTGTTGGATGCTGAATGTATTTTTATTCATCGCCGTCTGAGATATTGTTTTCGAGAGCTGGCAAATTTATATACTTGTTTGCAAATCCTCGTGAAATGTATTTTCTGTTTCATGCATAAATGATGATGTGATCCGGATCGAATAAAAATGCAACTCTCGGGAATAAACTCAAACTTAGGTAAACAATAAATACAGACGATTTTTTATATATTACGAAACAGTATTTACTAACAAAATTTTGTTTTTGTTTATATAAAATGAAAATAAAAGTATTTTAGCAATGCAAGAGTCAACATATTGATCATTTATATATACTCTAAATTTGATTATTAAACAATGATATACTGAAAACGTTATACAGATGGATTAACGTCATCAAAAAACATAACTACAGGAATGACATAGAACGCTGCTACGTTTACATGATATATATTTAACCAGTTTTAAATTGTATTACGCGTTGCTTCTTTGGAGATGACAAAATTTCATTTTTTTAGTGCGTTCAGTACTTTCTAATAAATATTACATTAATAAAATAAAATAAATATATCATCACACCTTCTACCCATTACTAGGTGTGGCACTCTGCCGAAGCAGATCCCGGTAAGTGATATATTTTGTGCGCGTAGTGCGGTTACCATTCGTCAAATCACAGCCTCCAAAGATGTTAGTGGTGGAGGAGCCACAGGGGTAGCTTTTGAAATTATGACAATTGTTTGTCGCCTGTGGGAATCGAACCAGGGTTCTCAGGATCCACAGGCCGACTTCATACCACTGAGCTAACCACCCCATTAATAATGAAAATTAATGACCTATTTACTAATTTACCTCTCGTACAGCACTTGTTCAAAATAAATTATTAAATGAAGAATCAATAATTGACAAACCTTTGACAAATTTCTTTCCATGGGCATTGTTATAATATAGCTTTTAAAAATTATTATACTGAGAATAAAGCTCTTGTGAGTATTCCCGGGAATTATCTCTATAGATGCTTTTTTGTTTGTGACAAATGATAGGTAGTTGTCAAATAATTATTTAAAACTGTCAACGCGTCAAGTAAAATGTGTGAAAAAAATTGATTTAGTTGTATTTTAGATACAAAAATACACCAACAAATTTTGGAAACAACTTCCAAGAATACATTAATAAGTAATCAATCGATATGAACCCAGTTCAAAATCTTTTAAGTTGGATGAATCGACCTCAATAGCTAAGTCAAAAAATAATCTAATTAAATATAACTCGAGAGTTCGATAAATTAGAAAATAATTCTCCAGTATCTTTCTCAAACTTGTTGCCATTTGGCAATAGTCACTCAAGCCCTACGCGCATTCGTGAAAATTGCCTGGCAATAAGTTTTCGAAAGATCTCTTGTTATATTATTACTGAAAATTATTCTGGTCACTAGATACCAAAAATTATAATAATTTATACAGTAATCAGGAAAAAAAAATTGTTATTAACTTATAGATCATTAACAGATAATGATCCAGTTACAGAATAGGGAGGATTATCGGCAATTATCATATTATTTGTTATATATAGTTGTGAAAATATTTGTGTAAACTTTTGAGAGTTTCCTTACTATCTCATCGTAAAAAATTCGGAACATTCAAATGCGATTTGCTAAAAATGGTAAAAGTAGGTATAGAACAAATAAGTACCTAATAGCATGACTACATTTCTGTCAAGAAAAGTGTGCATTAGCCTGGATTCTATATTACAAGTAATTTTTAACATAAAACTACTTTAAAAGCAACAAAAGTCGTGAAAAATTCACGAGTAGAAATCAGAGAACATTCTCCATTCTGGAGTCACTTTGCTCCGGTGAAAAAGAGCGCGCTTATCTGCAAATGCAGGAGAACAAATGCAGTCAGGATTTCCACTTGTCTTCCATCAGCGCCTCTACCAGCGCGGCAGCGAACTATCAGCAGTGATGTGAATATATGAGCTACGGCCGTTTTTGCCACGGAAGTTTTTTAGTTTGTGATTGGTTGAGACAGAAATTGAGAATGACACGTGATATACTTCAAACTATAAAGATTTATAAATGGATCACGAATATTTTTACTGTATCAACTAAGATTAATCATCAGGATTGTTTATGCATAAAAAGAAATTAGCTTTTATAGTCTGTAAACAGGGGCCCAAAATAATGTCTTTTCCTTAGTATACTTTTGACAAAAACTCAATACTCAAATACAACAAATTAAAGTTGAATCAATTAGTAAGCGATCGTTACAAGCTATAGCAGTTAATAATCTGGAATAACACTATATATTTTGCTGCTTAATTTTGTAGCTGAGTGTACAAGGCCGGAACCCAGTAAGACTGAGACAAACGAAATGAACTATTTGTGTAAAATATAAGCTTTATTTTGTTATTATAATTGTAATGATTGTTAAGAATTTATATGGAGTAGGTGGTACAGTGGTTATCGTGTCGGCTTGTGGATCCTGATAACCCTGGTTCTATTCTCACTGGCGACAAACATTTCCACCACTACTCCTGTGGCACCCCCTCCACTAACATCTTTGGGGGCCTTGATTTGACTGCTGGTAACCGCACTTTACGCGCAAAAATATATCACTTACCGAGATCTGCTTCGGCAGAGTGCCACACCTAGTAATGGGTAGAAGGCGTGATGATGATATTTATTTGTTAAGAATTTGTAAAATATAAATAAATATAAATATATCATCAAGCCTTCTACCTATTACTGGATGTGGTACTCTTCCGAAGCAGATCTGGGTAAATAATACATATTATTGCGCGTGAAGTGCGGTTACCAGCAGTCAAAACACAGCCCCCAAAGACGTTAGTGGAATGGGAGCACAGGAGTAGTATTAATGGGGTGAAAATGTTTTGTCGGCTATGGAAATCGAACTAAGGTTCTCAGGATCCACATGCCGACTCGATATACAACTGTGCCACCTACTCCATAAAAATGATCAATATTATTTTATGGGGTAATGGCTCAGTGGTATCAGAGTCGGCCTGTGGATCATAAGAACTCTGGCTCGATCCTCACAACCGACAAAACATTTTCACCAATTTAAAATTACCCCTGTGGCTCCTCCAACACTATCATCTTTGAGGGTTGTGGTTTAAAGGCTGGTAACCGCACTTCACGCGCATAAATATATCACTTACCGAGATCTACTACGGAAGAGTGCCACACCCATACTGAGTAATGGGTAAAAGGCGTAATGATATATTTATTTATTTATTTTCTCTAATGACAAATTCTTAAAAACTTTGTGTTTTATTAAGTTATAATTGAAACAATTAAGGTAAAGTTTAAAAATGAAAAAAGTTGTATTAAATTGAAATGGGGTGGCTAGCTCAGTGGTATGAAATCGACCTGTGGATCCTGAGAACCCTGGTTCGATTCCCACAGGCGACAAACAATTTTCATAATTTCAAAAACTACTCCTATGGCTCCTCCACCACTAACATCTTTGGGGGCCGTGATTTGAAGACTGGTAAAAATATATCACTTACCGAGATCTGCTTCGGCAGAGTGCCACACCCAGCAATGGGTAGAAGGCGTGATGATAATATATATATTTAAATTGAAGACAAACTGGATAATATTTGCTGGGTTTAGAAAATCTGAAATTTTCAGTTAGGTAATTTTAATATGAAAACAACAATGTTTTTCGGTTGGTAGTCAATCTATTTAATGGAGTGATAAAATAATCGGATAGAGCACTCAGTTTGAATTTTAATTTATTAATGGTAAAGTAGCCTTTTACGAATACTAAAGTATTCTAATTGACTGTTCAATCCGATTATTTTACCACTTCATATTCTACTAATAGTCGACAATTTTACATTTGCAATCGGTTTAATATTAGCATTGTGGGTGTATATTTGAGCTCACGTCTAAAATGAGAATATTTTCCAAGAAGAACAAAGCTACCATTTTCTTTTTTTTTTTTTCATAATGTACAGAGAGCGTGCGAGATTTAATTAATTAACAGAGCACGTTGCACAACAAGGAAAGCTTGCATTTATCACTGATGTAAGCATTACAATTATGATTAAGTTTTAGATTAGAGCTTCCGTGAAAGCTAACTGCTAGCTAAACTTACTAACTATGAGTAGTTACATACATACACACTCACATATCGTCACATCACAGACATGTGTTCACAGAACATGAGTGAAGATAACGCCAACACGATCTGATGACGTAGCACTTGATTTATTTCATTATTAACAAACTAATTAATATAACCAAGATACAGTTTCGTTATTAGATTCGTTGTTAGGAGTAAGCGTGAGCAATTTGAGCTGTTTTATGCATATATTATGTGCGTCTAAGAAAGAAGATGAATGATTTTATAGATGTGATTGAAGGTTTGTTGTGTACTAAATGATTTCGAGTTTAATAAATAAATGAGTTTATATGGAGTGATCTATGAATGTGGTTAAAGTGAGGGTGGTGTGTTTGGATGAGAATGTTTCACGAGGGCTAATTATTTGATGAATGTAATGAGTGAATATTTTATGAGTGATTTTAGGGTTCGTGCTACCCTATTTGATGGAATATAGCGTGAAGATATGTATGTATGTATGTACAGTACACAATTGAATTAGATTCGTTGTTAGAAGTAATCGTGAGCAATTTGAGATATTTTATGCATATATTATGTATGTCGAAGAAAGAAGATGAATGATTGGACAGATGTGATTGAAGGTTTGTTGTGTGCTAAATGATTTCGAGTTTAATAAATAAATGAATTTATATGGAGTGATCTATGAATGTGGTTAAAGTGAGGGTGGTGTGTTTGGATGATAATGTTTGACGAGGGCTGATTAGTTGATGAATGTAATGAGTGAATATTTTATGAGTGATTTTAGGGTTCGTGCTACCCTATTTGATGGGATATAGCGTGAAGATATGTATGTATGTATGTACAGTACACAGTTGAAAGAATCTAGAGTTTTAATATTTGCAGGCGCATCCACCAAATTTCCACATTTTCGCTCTCAAACGATTCTATAGTATTTCGGGATTTGAACCTATGTGGTTATATCCCTAGGGTGACTATTGGCACACACTACTATCACTTTGCATTGCCACATTTTCCTTTACTGTAATGTGTGTTGCCGGCCAACCTGCGCAAGTCCTTGTTACATACGTAACGAATTTTACGAGAAGAATTCAATGGTGTTCACAGATTTTCATTATGTCGTCAAGTTTTTAAAATATTTATAAAATAAAAATTTGAAAAAAAATTGAAAAATTTAATGGCTCCGAAAAGTTTGAAAACCCTTGCTTTATATTGTATATTTTTTGTTGTTAGAAGAATTACATGCCATTATCAAACGTAACCGAAGTCAAATGTTAGTTTATATAATTAAAAATGAATTATAATTAGCAGTGAACAAGTGTTTGTTCTTCCTGCAAATGCAGAATGTGCAGTCAGATCGCTAATTGAATCAGTGTAAAATAACGAATTAAATGTTGTCCGGTTTAATCGCGTTTTAAATGAAATTGAACGCAAATGAGCGAATCTAATTTGATGTTTACAGATAGAAATTATATTGCAGCTGTCAGCTGTGCCGTGATTCATATCCAAACATTTAAATAAAAATGAGCATCGAAATACACAATACAAACAAAATAACAATAATGTTTCTGATTCTGACACTGAATTTTAAGGTTATTTTCTGACGGGCAAAAAGCCAAATGCGATGAAATTATTATTTACAAAATTACTTTTCTACCACCAGAAAGCAGAATATATATGAGCAGTACAATAATATGAATACATGACAAAAAAATTATTGACAGAAATTATTGCTGGTTGCTCACAGAAACTCTGAAAGTGGACTGGTGTAGGGATCAACAACCACCCTTAAAATCTGTGCATTTACTTCGGCGCCATCAATAGTTGCCACCCGTTCCCAAATCTAATTTCCTTTTTTTCATTTTGATCATGACAATCTATTAAAAAAGCCATTTCTGTCCCTAGAATAAATGAGACATCATTTTGCACCCTAGCTCTCTAACTATAAATCGATTCTTTTCACCCATCACTAGAGCTTTATTCTTAGTATAATAATGACAGGATTGGTTGAAACGCAGACACGTGACATACAATGAAGCTTTCTTTGGTTTTGAGAAACGTCAAAAAATAATTGGTAATATTCAACGCACGTAAGGTAAGAATATTGCCCCACCAAAATAAACCAAAAAATTTACAAAATTTATTATTTTGACATATGTCAGGCAACTTCATTGCTAAGTAAAAAAAAAACTGTCAAATTTTTATACAGAAAATTATCGCGATAGCTTCACTAGTGCAAATTACCGCTGTAATTGCACTAGTGCAATTATCAATTATTAATTCACTCATTTCCATGAAAACATTGTCAAATAATGAATCGATATTGATTGTTTAAAGTCGTGATGCAATATTCATCTTAGTTCTCCAATCAAATTGAAAATGGAGAGTCACTTATAAAATCTAATTCCAGCAAAACTCCGGCACTCCGGAAGTGCGTAGTCGGCGTATTGGTTCGTAGTGCGTGAGTTACTTCCCGGTCCGTTATCGGGTCGAACAATAAATCTGCGGTAACATTAGAAAACATATCCCCGGGTGAAAATATAGCACGCGCCCGAAGCGTCACCAGATATCAACCGAGGATTAGTGTATAGATTTTTTGTCTCGTTTTCAATGTGAATGTTTCATTTTAATTTATAATACCCGATGATTTATTGAATACGGGTATTTAATTGGAGACACATGTTTAGCTAGTGAATTATAGCTGCTCGCTCGATATATCCGCAACATATGTGATACTGTTTTATATGCAAGTCTTGTACAAAAATTGTAATTGCAATTTCCTGATAATGACGCGAAAAACATTTCCTGTGTTTAATCATTAACTATTTATTTAGGTAAATTACGAATTGATAATGATTTAATGACTATTCCAATATTTGTTCTAATAAATAGTAGAACACATTATGCAATATACTATTGATATTCAGGTGGTTCAGGACATACTGTAATATTTACTATATATCTCAAGGAAACACACAAAATGATAACTACTTTGACCTCTTATATACAGGATGTTTCTATACTGACGAATCAAACTTGAAGGGTATATAGTATATGATGTCCTGTCAGAACAAAAAGAATTCTTTCAAAATTGGTTGAAATAAACATTTTTAGTACCACTGATTTGATAGTTATTTCTAATATATTAATAATTAAATTATACCTAATCAGTACAATAATACATCAGGTAAATGATTACTTGCAGCGTTTATTATTTTATTTAACAATTGTTGACAGTTTTTCTGTTTGAAAATTCGGACGGTAATTTTCATGTATCCATGGATACGATGATACACTTTTATTGCTGTTCAGCAAACGGAAAATGTCAACTTTCTGCTTTCAACTAACAATTGGAAAAGTCCATTTTCTGCTCGGTCGTAGAAAATAGTATATTACATAATAAGTCAGAAAAGTGATATTTTACTTGACGCATCGGTTGTTTGATCCGCCGAGTCAAGTAAAAACACTTTCCTGACGTATTATGTATACTATTTTTTCTGAAACTGTTTAATATAATTGATAATTAATCATAAATAATTCAAAATGTTTAAATTTATTGATATGAATTGTACTGACAGCAAACTACGTATCCAAGGTTACTACAAAAATAATACAATAAAATAAAATAAATTTATCATCACGCCTTTTTACCCATTACTGGGTGAGGCACTCTGCTAAAGCAGATCTCGGTAAGTGATATATTTATGCGCGTGAAGTGCAGTTACCAGCCGTCAAAACACGGCCTCCAAAGATGTTAGTAGTGGAGGAGCCACAGGGGTAATTTTAAATTGGTGAAAATGTTTTGTCGGCTGAGGGGATCAAACCAGGGTTCTTAGGTTCCACAGGTCGACTCAGATACCACTGAGCTATTACCCCATAATAAAAATAATAGTCAGGTAAAATCTTTTCTAGACTGTTTTGTACTTTACCAGACTGTTATTTATGTTGTAGCCTTGGATACGTACTTTACTTGACTGTTTTTGTAAAAACCTACTTTCCATACTAAAATTGATCAAGAAAATAGGCACTTTCTTGCCGGTTTCCGAAAAAAGTATTTTAACTACTCGTACTAATAACAACGTACAACAAAATAATATTGTATAAAAGAGATGAATTTTATAAATAAAACTTTTTTTGGCAGTTCATAAAAAATATATATGGGATGGCTAGCTCAGTGGTATGAAGTCTGCCTGTGGATTCTGAGAACCCTGGTTCGATTCCCACAGGCGACAAACAAGTTTCATAATTTCAAAAACTACCCCTGTGGCTCCTCCACCACTAACATCTTTGGGAGCCGTGATTTGACGACTTGTAACCGCACTTCACGCGCAAAATATATCACTTACCGAGATCTGCTTCGGCAGAGTGCCACACCCAGTAATAGGTAGAAGGCGTGATGATATATTTATTTTATTTTATTTTATAAAAAATATATGAACTAGTTTTTCTCCTATTTTAATTTAAAGTATTGTTCCCTAAAATAATTCAGGAACGTTGTTGAACAGTAGATGGCATTGACGAGAAAATAGTTGTAGAAAACTCCACAGAAAAACTAATCCCGCGGGAAAACATTTTTTGCGTATTTGATAAGGTTTAACACAACAAAAACAACAGATTTTTCGATAACAAAAACTTTTCGCCCCGGTTATCTACTCGTAAATTTCCCGCACAAAAAGTTAGTTAAACTACTGAAATTCACCCCGCAGTAATATTTCCAAAATAAGTATGATGATACATTTGCATAAAACTTCTAACAATCCAGATTTTTTTCCAAGATAATAAAGTGTTACTTCCTCATAAAATAACTCGGGACGCGCACAAAAACCACCCCGGCGAGAGAAAGTGGAAACAGTGGAAACTGTCGGCAAACGGGAAGAAATACACGCGAAGAAAACTCTCTCTCGTTTTCCGAAGGGGTTTAATTCGAATATCCGGACTTTGGAGTAGAATGATGGCGTAAATAACCAAGAGTGGCTCGCTTTAATTGAAGTGGCGTGTGAGGCAGAGAGACGGAGGCAAAATGGCGGCAGCGGGAGACTGGATGGCATCATTAGCGGTTCCACGCGCTTCGGCAAAAACGACACCTTTCTTTGCTAATACTCGACGTACTGAGAGCCTGGGTCGCAAGTTAAGGGATGATGTATTTTTAAAATGACATGTTACTTTAGGAAGTAATGACGAGGACTTTATAGCTAAATAAATGAAACTTGTTTACAGTAATTATGCTCATATCGCTGGAATTACTTATTAATTTTAAATAATGTGTTTTGGTAGTTTGTAACTAACTTAAGATGGGTTGTATGATGAGTATCGAGATTAAGAAGGTAGTTAATATCATGTGTTAATAAATATATTTATTACTCATTTGTGGGGTGGCTAGTTCAGTGATATGAAGTGGGCCTGTGGATCCTGAGAACCCTGGTTCGATTCCCACAGGCGACAAACAATTTTCATAATTTCAAAAACTACCCCTGTGGCTCCTCCACCACTAACATCTTTGGAGGCCGTGATTTGACGACTGGTAACCGCACTTCACGCGCAAAATATATCACTTACCGAGATCTGCTTCGGCAGAGTGCCACACCCAGTAATGGGTAGAAGGCGTGATGATATATTTTTTTTTATTTATTTGTAAACGTCATTTACTCAAACTGTTTTGTAACTATGTAAATGAATCTTTACCGTTACTAACATGTAATAGTATATTACATAATAAGTCAGGAAAGTGGTATTTTACTTGACGAAGTGGTTGTTTGACATACGAGGTCGCAGGCCGAGTATTTTAATCCGCTGAGTCAAGTAAAAACACCTTCCTGACGTATTATGTATAGTTTTTTTCTGAAACCGTTTAATTTAATCAATAATTAATCATAAATAATTCAAAATGTTTAATTTGTTTGATATGAATTGCACTGACAGCAGTCTACGTATTCAAGGTTACAATAACACTAACAGTCAGGTAAAATCTTTACCAGACTGTTATTTTTGTTTTTCTTTTTACTTGTCTGTTTTTGTAAAAACCTACTTCCAATACTAAAATTGGTTAAGAAAGTGGTCACTTTCTTGTCAGTTTCAGAAAAAAATACGTTACATAATACGTCAAGAAATTCTCTAAAACCGTTTAATTTAATCAATAATTAATCATAAATAATACAAAATGTTTACATATTTTTATAGGTATTGTATTGACAACAGACTACGTACCTATCCAAGGTTAAAACAAAAACAAAAAACAGTCAGGTAAAATCTTTACCAGACTGTTTTGTAGTTTACCAGATTGTTATTTTAGTTGTACCTTGGATATGTACTTTACTTGACTGTTTTGATAAAAATCTACTTTCCATACAAAAAATTGGTCTGGAAAGTAGGCACTTTCTTGCCGGCTTCAGAAAAATTTATTTACAGGTCATCTGTCAATTTTATAAGTTAGTACACGAGCGCATTGCCAGAGTAATGGTTATGAAATATCATTTCAAACAATTTTGTGACAGTTGTAACTGACAAGATTTAATTATAATTTTTAATTTTGTTTACAAAATACTTTTAAATGTAACAAATAATTTTTTTTTATTAAAATATTTAGTTTAATGGGGTGGCTTGCTCAGTAGTATGAAGTCGGCCTGTGGATCCTGAGAATCCTGGTTCGATTCCCACAGGTGACAAACAAATTTCATAATTTCAAAAAACTACCCCTGTGGCTCCTCCACCACTAACATCTTTGGGGACCGTGATTTGACGACTGGTAATCGCACTTCACGCGCAAAATATATCACTTACCGAGATCTGCTTCGGCAGAGTGCCACACCCAGTAATGGGTAGAAGGTGTGATGATATATTTATTTATTTATTTTTTTATATTTTCAGTAAATAAAAGAAAGTTTTTAAAGCATGAATGGTTATGATACATTTAAATGTAGCGCTATTTTTGCCTGCTTTGCAAATGGCCGCCGTCAACATGCTTGCCTCACAGATACCAATACATGCTAAAAGCAAATTAGCTATCCAGTGTTTATATAAAACATATTATCCACAACCTAATTTTATTAAGCAATTAACAAACCATTCGTTACATGTATCTTTCCACTCTCGCAAATGACCTTTGATTTATTAATGGAGTGTAGTTGCTGATGTTCCGTTGATCCATCACGTAAAAAAGCCAAGATTTGACCTCAGTGACCTTGGCACAAACTGAGCGGGTGCAAGGAGGGGAGAAGGCGGGTTCTAGCGGTGGTGATTAAACCGATGATGCGAACGGGCGGCGCCGAAGTCGACGCTACAAGGCATCTGCACAAGACTCCGGAGCTCAAGCCCGGAGCTTGAACTCCGGACTTGATATGCGTGACAAGTTTCGAGAAAGCAAACAGCGGGCGTTGGAAAGGGAGGAGTTGATCTACTGATTATATTGAGAGCGAAAATTCTAGTTTATATTTAGCTTTAGTTTCGGAAACATAACATCAGGAACTTAAACCAAATATGTATTTTATTTTTATAATTATGAGTTTTGAAAGGTTAAGTTATAACATTAAGATCTTTATAATTTCAATTGTGTAGTATGCTGCATTTATATAGCAACTAAATTATAAAATTAAAATAAACGAAACTAAAACAAAATTAAATTTGCTATATAGCGTTTATGATTCACAATTCGATATTTAGTTTTTCTAATTTCAACTGTCTTATTTTGAATATTTCTCATTATTTTTATACAATAGTAAGGTTTATTCTACATTACTTAGTCGTACTGTAATATCGGGTAATGGCTCAGTGGTATCGAGTCGACCTATGGATCCTGAAAACCCTGGTTCGATCCCAACAGCAGACAAACATTTTCACCAAATTAAAATTACCCCTGTGGTTCTCCCGCCACTAATATTTTTAGGGACCGTGATTTAACGGCTGGTAATCGCACTTCACGCGCATAAATATATTACTTACCGAGATCTGCTTCGGCAGAGTGCCACACCCAATAATGGGTAGAAAGCATGATGATATATTTATATTTATTTATTTATTTACTTACAGTAAAATTTTCAAAAAACTTAATGTAAAATTTTTCAATAAATTACTGACAAATAAATTTGAACACGAGGAAATCAATGCCGTTGTGGACATCTTCATATCTTGTTTATTTTTCAAGATATAACCTCCGGAAGAGTTGAACTTTTCAAAAAATTTACTACCTTAGGTTTCGACTTTTCCGATGCTATATCTCAAAGACAGAACGAGATATAAAAATGCGAATATCGGCATTGAATTTCTCGTGTTTCAAATATCTCATAAAAATGTACATCAAATTTTTCTCAGCAAACAATTTTTGAACACTATCTCAAAAACTAAAACGCATACGTTGTATAAAGAATATTAGAGCAAACAGTTTGAAATTGGCTCAAAATAGTCCTGATGTTCCAATTACTGTGTTTAAATTTTGTCATTAATGGGTAATTTAAAGTACAGGTATTGTAAAAATTATACTTACTGACAAAATCGTTAAAAAAACAATTGTTCATATATTTTGAAATATTATCTTAATAAGTTTCTTAATTTAGTTGAATGCAGAAAACCAGCATTAGTTATTCAATTATTCACTACTGTGTTTGCGAACCATTTTTGCCTTCCAAATTTTATTTCATGCCTAAAATTGTATGTAAATTTTATTTAGGGCCTAAAATTATATGTAGTCTTCTTGTTAAAACATTGAAAAAAATATCCAAAGTATGTGTGGAAAACGGAAATAAATTGAATTGTACAAATCAGTGTTGGAATGCAAAGCAGTAAATAATGAATTAGTGGTGTGGACGAATGCGCAGTGATCATTGTAGTATTTTTGTAAGCGATTAAACATTTGAAGGCAATAAATTGCACCCAAACGCCATTTTACATTTTGACAGACAGTAATCAATCCGTTAAAACCAGATTTAAATTGTCAATAGTCCAAGCGTATTAAATTCAATTCAATAAATTACAAACCAAATGGATACACCGCAATGAAACTTCATTTATTTATATTTAACATCGATATTGCAATTACTCTGAAATGGCAAGTTCTGCATAAATAATATCTGTACAGAGTGGTTGGTGGCGGTGGTTATATCTCTTAACTCGGGCTTTGTACTACGTTAAATGATTTGTAATGTGTGCAGACATTAGGAAGATGGCTCAAGATAGCGAATTTCCGTTCCGGAAATGGAACTGAATCTGTTAACGACAAACTCGACATTTTCACAACAGATAATCATCGTCACGATGCTACATAAATACTGAATAACATCAAACATTCACTAACACGACAATTATATTGCTTGCTCGAATCTCAATCAAAATAGAAATGGATACAATGACAGATACATTCATTTCAAGCAGAGCTGGGCAAGCTACTTAAAAAAAGTAGCTACGCTACAGCTATTCTTTAGAAAAGTAGCTAAGCTGCAGCTATAAGCTACATTTTGTAAAATATAGCTAAGCTACAGCTAAAAGCTTTCATTAAAGTAGCTGTTAAATTTTAAAGCTACTTTTTTCAATTATTGTGAATTATTAAATTTGCCGTTGTCATACGATCAGTTGATCAGTCTTTTGTTATAATAAATAAATAAATATAAATATATCATCACGCCTTCTACCCATTACTGGGTGTGGCACTCTGCTGAAGCAGATCTCGGTAAGTGATATATTTTTCGCGTGAAGTGCGGTTACCAGTCGTCAAATCACGGCCCTCAAACATGTTAGTGGTGGAGGAGCCACAGAGATAGATTTTTCAAATTATGAAAATTTGTTGCCTGTGGGAATCAAACCAGGGACCTTAGGATCCACAGGCTGACTTCATACCACTGAGCTAGCCATAATAATAATAATGATTGTTAATAAATATAAAAAATATAAATATAAATATAAAAAATCGCAAATGGACAAATGTACTGTTAATTTGTGATGCTATAATTTTTATTTATATCGGAATAAATTAACAGTCACATTAACAGAAGACTCCTAAACAGTCAATGTTTAGTTTATCTAATATTTAATACAGAAAAAGTAGGAAAGGTTAAGAACAAGTAAAAAATAAAATATGTTAATAGATTTTACACTATATAATAACTTGTTATCCTACAGTTATAGAAAACAATAAAGAAGGTACAATTCAAATAAAAAACAAAAATTAATAGGTATTTCTTAATGAACTGTGGTAGCTTTAAGCTACAAAAAGTAGCTTCGGGCTAGAAAAAGTAGCTTTAAGCTACAAAAAGTAGCTTTAAACTAGCTCCAGTTGTTATAACAATATCTTTAAGCTAATAGAAAAAAAAATATAGCTCGCTACAAGCTACAGCTATATTTTTTCACATTTAGCTAAGCTACAGCTACAGCTAAGGTAAACGTAGCTAAGCTACAAAAGTAGCTAGCTACTGCCCAGCTCTGATTTCAAGTATGACATTTGTGCTGGAAATCTAAGTAAATTTATAACATCGAAATTTATGACTTTATGAAATATTTTCTATTTCTCAACAAATATTGATACGATTTTGTTCAATTCATTATTTGCAGATTTACGAATCTTTAAACTTATAGATTTATCACAGAATCATATCATTAATGTTAATTGTACAATTTATATTTTAATTTAAATTTTATACTTTTTCAGTTCTCTGGCATATAAATCGCTTCTTAACCTACATTCACAGTTCTTAATATAGTTATTGTTTTTGTATAATTAATTGAGTAACCTGTTGGCACTTGTTCAAACATGTTTGATAATATTTAAAATATACAAAATAAAAACACTTGGTTGTAAGAAAATATTTATTTTTACACTTAATACGTATTTCGGCTTTTACACCATCATCAGAAGTGAAATACGTATTAAGTATAAAAATAAATATTTTCTTTGAAACAACCAAGTGTTTTTATTTTGTATTTTTTAAATATTGTTTTTGTCTTTATCTTGTCGAGTGGAACTGGAATATTTTCAACACAAAATTATAGAAAATACATTTTTAAAATATGAAATATTAAGAAACAATAGTATACTTTGTTCCAAGTATGAATGCAACAGAGAACAAATTTTGTAAATTACGAAAGTAGTACCATTCTTGCGGTGATTCTAATGATGTCTTTGTTTTTCCAAAAAAAAAGTATAGGTACCTAGATCTGCGATACAATGTGAAATTTGCAATTTTCATACAATAATTTTGAGGTAGCTAGCTCAGTGGCATCGAGTCGACCTGTGGATCCTAAGAACCTCGGTTCGATTCCCACAGTCGACAAACAATTTTCATCATATCAAAATTACTTCCTCCATTAATATCTTTCGGGACTGCGATTTGACAGCTGATAACCGCACTTCACGTGTATAAATATATCACTTACCGAGATCTGCTCCGGCAGAATGCCACACCCAGTAATAGGTAAAAGGCGTGATGATATATTTATTTTATTTACTTTAATTTAATTCCAAAATGGTGGCAGATAGAAATAAATGTTTCAAATAGATATCAAAGCCCTTTTTACATTAGAAAGTAAAAAGTATATACGAGCACATCCACATTTACATTTTTTTTAGATCAACATTTTTAACAGTTCCTCTTGTTTGTCGCAAAACTTTGATATTGTAAATAAGAGGTATTGTTTCTTAACCATCGATACACATTTATTTATTTCAATTAAAATTAAAATTTTGTTCTACAACTGGACATTAATCCTTATTACCGAACAGGGAGCCTACTGGAATCAGTTTTCTCAGTTCAGTTCAGTTTGTTATGTAACCTAATTTACCTGAACTTAATATAAATCAACAAAGTGGTAAACAAAACACAGCTAAAGTAAACATTGAAACAAAATAATCACTAAGCATTATTTTGATGAACAAATGATTCTATTTCCGATGTTGTTTACTGGGATTTCTCTGCCTAACAACATTGTTTGTTTGTTTGTTTGTTGACAATTTCCTTGGAGGCAGTAAAACTTGTTTCGTCCTAAATTGGCGGTGTTTAAAGCATAATTAGTGGGGCTTTGAATAGAGAAATTGAAACCATTGACAAAGTTGGGATCAACTCAATGTCGTCAGACCTGCTGCTTGCCATTCAGAAGCTCCTGGGGTCCGGGGATTGTGTCACTCCTTGTGTTTGCATTGTGTACACACTACACACACACTAGATGGCCGCACACTACTGACCTCTAGCTCGACTAACTTTGTGTTTTGTATTTGTTTACTGTTGATTAGCTGTATACAGTATACAAATTTGCAGTTACACAATGTGTAACATACAGAAACTTTCCAATTGGGCTTTGCTGTTTACACAAAAAGAGAATTCAAAAGAATTTGCACAAAATACAGAACGTATTGTTACATTTTAAATGGAACTAGATTTTAATTCCTTGAGTATTATTTTATTTTTTTTATCACGCTGATTATTAGTTTTATAAGCTAACCAAAAATACAACTAAGTTATAAGTGTTTCAGTGTTCACTACATCATGCAGGTCCCGTACTATTACACTTAAATTCAAGTAGATATGTCTCTCTCTCTCTGTCTTGGTTATGTGCTATAATTAGAATTAATTACAGTCGCGTGGCTCCAGGGCCGGTCTTAAACTTTGTCGTGACCTCAGGCGAAAATCTGTGAGTTATGTCCATCATTAAGTACATCCCTAGGCACAAACAGGTATAATACACAAAAAAAAATCGCTTAAACTTACAATATAAATCCTATAAATCAACTATACATCATTTATTAATACGATATTTTGATCTTAATTCCAATTAAAAGTTAATTCAAAGTCGTAATTATCTCGAAGCTACTGGTTGAGAATCTCTGGTTTAGACCAAAGGAATCCAATTAAATCCATAAAATTAATGAAAAAAAACAAACGGAAGACAAAAAATAATAAAATCGAAACTAGAAAATAAATGAGAACTGGGGTACTCTTCATTCTGTCATCGCAACAAGCGTTATGAAACACGCAGCGCGATTGAAGCGCCTCTCACGTCAATTGCACGAGTTAATTTAGGCTTTCGTCGAGTGCGGCGGGCCACTCCCGCATCCGTCCCGGAGACCCCGGAGCACGAAGCTGCGCGCGTGCTAAACGAAGCGGCGAGGAATTAAGCCTCGATAATAGGAAACACAGCGTGTGTTATCTACAGGATGTTACGATTATTATTTAGTTTTACTAGAAGATTTGGAATTTATAGTTCACTCTGAACCACCCGTTGCTCCGCCAGTATTAAAATTTTAAACATAAGTATGCAAGGCGAAGACATGTAGAAAAATTGAGTTCGATTAAATTTTTTTTGTAATTAATTTTTTGGCGGTGCACCTAGCCGTCAGTGTAATTACTTTTTCCTGAAAGCGGCAGGAAAGTACCTACTTTCCTGACCCATTTTAGTATGGAAAGTAGATTTTAACAAACGGGAGTAATGGGATAAAAATAAATAAATAAATATATGATCACGCCTATTATCCATTACTAGGTGTGGCACACTATCGAAACAGATCTCGGTAAGTTATATATTTATGCGTGTGAAGTACCAGCTGTCAAATGATGGCCCTCAAAGATGTTAGTAGAGGGGGAACTATAGGAGTAATTTATATTGTGATAAAAATTGTTTGTAGGCTGTGGGAATCGAACCCGAGTTCTCATATCCACAGTCCGACTCGATACCACTGAACCACCCCCATAAATGAAATGAAGCTCGTAAAATATGAGTACTAAATTGTAAATGTATTTGAATCCGTTCAAAATATACTTTTAAAATTGGATTTCAGGTTTTAGGTAAAAAAAAGTTGTAAAAGTTAAATTTCAGACTTCATATTTTATTCTATAACGTTTCGGTTAATGGTTATGGCGGATTAAAATACCTGGCATGCGGCCTTGTATCTTAAATAGCTGTTTCGTCAAGTAAAAACACTTCCCTGACGTATTATGTACACTATTTTTTTTTTTTATCTGAAACCGTTTAATTTAGTCAATAATTAATCATAAATAATTTAAAATGTCTAAATTTTTTGATAAGAATCATATTGATAGCAGACTAAGTATCCAGAGTTACAACAAAAAAAGACAAAGTACAAAATAGTCAGATTAAGTCTTTACCAGACTTTTTTGTTGTTGTAACCTTGTACACCTGACTGTTTTGGTAAAACTACTTTCCAAAATTGGTGAGGAAAGTAGGCACTTTCTTGCCGGTCTCAGCAAAAAACATTATTTGTCAGGCTGATGATTAAAACCTATCATTTTTACTTGATTTCAGGGAAACGCTGTCATTCCAACTTTATTTTATTAACTACTACCATTTTTTTAAAGAGGAGAGGCCTCCTATTGTAACTTTTGATACAGGACCCACCAAGCGTTAGCTACACCAGTAATTTTCATATCAAATACGTAATTTGTAAAACATCAGGACCGGAACAACTGTTCCTAACACCCTGTGTGCGTATTTGTATGTGTACGCAATGTGCTGTCGTCACGCTGATAAGTTTTCATCGCAGGTAAATTAAATGAAAAGCGCTTCAATTTCGACGAAATGGGGTCTTGTTCGAAGTGTTTGGCTTCCTTATGTCAAGTGCTTCGTGTATTTATGCCTTCAAATTATTCAAAATTATTAATGAACACGTATTTGTCATTGTTGCTTTAAGATCAAAATGTTAAACGCAAAGTTCTACACGTGCAAATATAAATTCTAATTTATTTTAAACCAAAATAAATTATAAATATATCATCACGCCTTGTATCCATTACTGGGTGTGGTCAAATCATGGCCCCCAAAGATGTTAGTGTTGGGGGAGCCACAGGAGTAATTTTAATGTGGTGGAATTGTTTGTCGGCAGTGGAAATCGAACCAGGGTTCTCAAGATCCACAAGCCGACACGATACCACTGTGCCAGTTACTCCATCTAATTTATTTTACAACCACGATAAGTTTCTTTCAATGTAGGAAACGGAAAAGTTAATAATAGAACTGAATTACTTTATCCAGGTGATTCTTAAATTTAATGCAGTCGTTTAACTTGAACATTATTAAATTTTTCAGACTGATGTCACTCGTATTTTCAATAAGTCTCGTTCTCAAAATAAAGAAAATGAACATATTTCACGACTCTGTCAGAAAGGAAAATTGTCTTCCCTTAGTTGAGAGAAGAACGTTATAGTTTTCATCCCTAAGCAAGAAAGCAACAGTTTCTTCTAGAAACATTATCCATGACAACTAAAAAACAATTGTATGGTTTGACATTAGTGACGCCCAGGTGTTGCAGGGTGTTTGCGGTCTTCTTATTTTTTTCAGTGGGTGATACTATAGGTCAAAAGAAAGCGAAAAACGTAAAAATACTTTGGTAAAAGTTTATAATAAGACAGATATTATTTCTTTTAAGTTTTATAAGAGGGCTATAAATTAATATTGGAAGAAGTTGTGAACTAACAAATTTCATTTGTTTTCTTTTGTTTTTTAATTTGTTTATCTGTCAGTTGTAGTTTGTTATTATTATGATAGATGTCCCCATAAATAAGCATCATGTCAATTAATTCAATATTAGAATACAAATGTTTCATCGTTCACCTGTTACACAACTAACAACTAATTAACAAATGATAGTGCACAATTAAATCATAACAAACTACAAATTACATTAAATTAATTAATTAAATCAATTGGCATGATGCTTATTTAAAGGGAAATGTATCAACATGATAACAAATTACAACTGACAGATAAACAAAAAAAAAAAAACAAATGAAATTTGTTAGTTCAGGGGATTCTAAAAGTTTTTCTTATAGACACTAAAGAAATAATATATCTTTTGTTATAAAACTTTTACTAAGATTTTTACATTTTTCGTGTTCTTTTGACTTGTAACATCAGCCATTAAAAAAAAGAATAACAAAACGTAAACATCCTTTTGCTACAATTTGTGTATTTTTAATGTCACAGTAACATACAATTTATGCAAGGCAGTATTCTAAAATATGTCTATACGAGTATACTATGTGTCGACTATTATCTCTTTTCAGCGCCTTCTAGATACGTGTATATCATCTCAGCATGACAGCTGACAGCACACTACTGCATTTCACATAATATAGGAAGTTATGTGTAAAATAAAATTACATAAAATGTGTAAATTTAATATAATGCTACAGTATGGTACTGTCTGTAAGTGTGTAGGTAGTGAGCGGATGTGATGTGCAGTTATTAAACGGAGTTCAGTTGTTCTCCAGGCGCAGGCGATGTGATTTCCGTACACCGATTGCAGTTGTTACGTGTTTACAACATGTAGTTTGTTTTCATTGCTTCGGGAACAGTTGTCGTAACTGTTACTGTAAATTCTAAATTAAAGGCGAGTTCTATTGACTTTTTATTCAACTGTGAGATAAACTAAAATTATTTTAAACTAGTGTCTAACTCAATAAACCTTTTTTTCTATATCTACTGCTATAACAAAACTATTATAGAACAGGAAAGAGTTCGTTAGTAGCTCATTTTTGAGTGCTGTAATAGAGCAGTACAATTTATATTTTTCAGGTTGGTAACTGCTGAAATATCATAATGTCCAGGACGATAGGACTTACTAGGAAGTAAACTCTTGCTTGTATTTTTAGAAATTTCACGTATTATAGGTCGGATACAAAAGAAATCGTAAATAAAATAAATATAAATACTGGGAGTGGCACTCTGCCGAAGCAGATCTCGGTAAGTGATATATTTATGCGAGTGAAGTGCGGTTACCAGCCATCAAATCACGGCCCCCAAAGATATTAATTGTGGTGAAGCCACAGGGGTAATTTTAAATTGGTGAAAATGTTTGTCGGCTTTGCAGATCGAACCAGGATTTTCAGGATCCACAGGCCGACTCGATACCACTGAGCCATTTCCCCATATAAAGAAACAATCTACAATCTTTTTACTTTAAGTTGCCAGTTTCAAAATAAAACAATTGAATTTTCGAACATCAGTATCACCAACTAATACAAAATTCCCTAAATTTTTAACCTGCGATCTTTTATTCAAAAAGAGCATAAAAGGCACAAAAAATATAAAGAACTAATTTCATAATTGTCGATTATCGCATGCAATTTGCAATCTGGGTAGTTATTGGGAATCTTCGAAGAGTAACGAGATCTAATTTTGTACTATTTTTTTGTTAGTACAGAGTTTATATTCCCTAGTACAGAGTATACAGTATTGGTAAAATGTTACCGCCATATTTTAGAATGTTTTCGAATGATATATTTTTTATGCAATAAAACATGCGTGCAATGAGTATTTTTTTTCAACGCGAATTTATTTTACGGTCTGTTGATATTCGAGTTATAAAGGTTCGACAGTATTTGAACTATTTATAAACTATTGGCCTTTAAAGATAGAAAAACAGGCAATCTGTAAACAACCAATAATTTACAATTTTATTTTGGGTTTATTTCATGAACAAAACCTATTTGATCAAAGAGTATATATTTATTAAATGTATTCTGTATGTGTTTTTATGTTAAATTAATAGGAAAGAAATTGCCGCTATACGATAGTTTAACCATTTATAATTTCGCCATACTAAATTCCTAGACCTCATATATCTTCCTGCATGTCAGAGAGCATTAAAAACAATCCACTCTAAAAAAAAAACTACCTCAATAAAACAAACGAACCACGAATAACACAGCTTGCCAGTCCTGGAAGTAAACATCACAATATCCATAAATTCATCCAGGATTTCATTATCTCCAGGCGGGCACCACAAACGTACAAACACAAGCACAATAACCATGAGTTATCTGCACGCATACTTGTCAGTCAAGAGGAAATGGTGGCGGCGGCGGTGGCAGAAACAGAGGTAGCAAAAACGAACGCTAGGAAACTGGGGGCCGTGTGGTGGCGGTTAAGACAAGAACTTATACAACGCTAAGAATTTTAGCTAAACACAGTTTTCCGCAAATTTGTATGAGCTCTGTACCCTGGAGTTCACTGATGAGAAAAAATATAAAACCGTTTTTGGTTTAAGTTCTGCAATAATTTATTTAATTCTAAAATGTAATGACGATTTATAGTATAATAAATAATAGTTGTCAACGGCCATGGCTGCACTCGTTGGAACTGATCTAAGCGATAACGCGAGTTAAGTAACGTTGCGCGCGGGTAGTACTTGGATGGGTGACCGTCCAGAGAAAACCCGCGTTGCTGTTGACCATAATACCTAAAACGCAGATCAGGGCGTAATGGCGGCATATGACCTAACTAGTTGGTCCGCCAAAGAAGCCACAAAAAAAAAGTATATTACATAATAAATCAGGAAAGTGATAAGATATTTTATTTGACGAAGCTTTTTTATGTATACTATTTTTTCTGAAACCGTTTAATTTAATCAATATTTAATCATAAATAATTCAAAATGTTTACATTTTTTTATATGAATTGTGCTGACAGCAGACTATGTATCCAAGGTTACAACAAAAATAACAGTCAGGTAAAGTCTTTACCAGACCGTTTTGTACTTTACCAGACTGTTATTTTTGTTGTAGCCTTGGATACGTACTTTACTTGCCTGTTTTTGTGAAAACCTACTTTCCATACTAAAATTGGTCAGGAAAGTAGGCACTTTCTTGCCGGTTTCACAAAAGATAAATAAAAAATATATATATCAACACGCCTTCTACCCATTACTGGGTTTCGGTAAGTGATATATTTTACGTGTGAAGTGCGGTTACTAGCCGTCATATCACGGACCTCAAAGATGTTACTAGACCGTGAGCCATAGGGGTAGTTGTAATGTAGTGAAAATTATTTGTCGGCTGCGGGAATCGAAACCGGGTTTTCATATCCACAGGCCGACTTGATACCACTGAACCACCTACCCCATATAGTACATTATATTATAAGTAATAATAATAATATTTTTCCACAACCGGGATACAAATTTGATTTCTAGTATACCAAAATCATGATAACAATAATCAATTTTAACCCGCTATGCTGTTATTTGTTATTGCCAATAACAAAGGGAGTAAAGAATTTTAGTCGCGTTGCTATCAGTATTTTAGTTCCGGTATTAAGGAATAGTATATTATATACCAAGTGACTAAAGTGCATAATTTAATCCTGAGGGTGAAATTTATTTCACGAGCCGCAGGAAGGGGAAATAATCACTTGAGGGATTAAATGTACTATTATACACTATTTTTCGCGCTTTCAGCCATACATTATGAATACTTGATTAATTTTAATATTGATCTGAAATTTGCAAGCCAGGCCTTTGACTCGGCCTGTCAAAATATGCACGCACTTGCAAAAGTCAGTTTCTACCCTAGTAAATACAAATAACTATTGTTTAATTTAACCGATACCGTAATTATCCTATTTTTTTATAAGATAACGTTGATCCTTGTACAGGAAGACCCTGTACATAAAAATCAAAATATATTCACATATTTCACTGCAGACCATATACCTATATCGAATACTACAAAATACAAAAAGTATTCATTTTATTATAGTAAAAAGTCGAAATCGTTTCCGTCTAATATTGGATTTTTTGTGGTGTCACCGTTTCCGCGTTTGGGGCATTGACTTCAATATGAAGTTGATATGAAGTTTAGCGGGTGACAGACAGGTAAGAAGGGATTGTAAAACGTAAGAAGGGGAGTTTCCTACCTGCAGGTGGCGCCGTTCTGACATGTGGATCTTCCAGGAGCGCAGAGAGGGCCCTGACTGCAATTCTCTCCGGAGTAGTTGTCGAAGCATGAACACCAGAAACGTCTGCAACAGAAATCATAATTAATTAATTGTTATTTTAATTTTTGTGTTCTTATTTGCATTATATGTAGTTGTGCAACAGAAATAATAATTAATAATTAGTTATTTTAATTTTTAGTGCCCTTATAAAATCTGTGGTAAATGGTAGTACCACCTTAAGGATTAATTTAAAATAATATAACACTAGTTATGAAATTGAGGATTTCATCATTCGATTTCACATATATTTTTGCGTAGATGTACATATTTTGATACTTAAAAATTGTTTTTAATCGCCGGAGTCATGATCTCAAAAAATTGGTTTAATGAAAATGCGATTTTTTTTCATTGAACCAGTATGAAATCGAAAAATTTTAAAATACGGTTCTATATCATTTAGACTAAAAGAAATCGAATGCCGTTGAGCGCATATTCATATATTTTTTAGTTTTTAAGTTACAGCGATTTTTGACTTTTTTTAAATCTCAACTTTGAAGACCCATATCTCGAAAACTAAAAGAGATATTGAAATGCGGTTTGAACCAGTATATTTCTCGTGCTCCAGTTAACTAATACTGAAATTTTTAAAATTTTGTAAATTTTACAATTTTTTCAAAATTTTATTTTGTCTATATTTCAAAAAGTTGACGAAATAATGAAAATCTATAAACACCAGTGGATTCCTCACAAAAAAGTACATATGTATGTAGAATTTCAGAATTTTTGCTCTACGGATACAATTTTTAGAGCAAAAAATCTAAAAATGGCCAAAATTCGTAAAAATCTTAAGGGGTACCCCTTCAAAAATTTTCAAAAAACAGTGATTTTTCGTTTTTTTGTAATAAAAACTTTATCTGTACGAATTTTAACCTAAAATTTTACATACCTATGTACTTTTACGAGAGGAATTCAATAGTGTTCCCAGATTTTCATTATCTTCTTTATTTTTTGAAATATTGAGAAATGAAAATTTTTAAAAAAATTTGTAAAATTTTCAAAATTTTCAAAATTTTGATATAAGTTAATTAAGGCACGAGAAATACACTCGTTCAAACCGCATTTCAATATCTCCTTTAGTTTTCGAGATATAGGCCTTCAAAGCTGAGCTTTTTAAAATGTCAAAAATCGTAGCTTGAAAACTAAAAAGATATTGAGGTGCGCTCAACGACATTCAATTTCTCGTAGTCTAATGCTGGGCTGCAAGAAAAAAATAAAGAGCTCTTTAGTTAAAGAATTGTTTATCTAGCAACAGTATCAATAGCGATTTTCTGAAATTTATTGAACCGTTAGTTGCTAATAAACTGATAAAACTTTCATGCAGCCCAGCATGAATGATATAGAACCGTATTTAAAAAAGATTTTCAATAAACAACCATACAATAATTTAAACGTCAACTTTCATACTCTATTCGGACTATAACACAAATATGTGAAATTGGAAATAACGTGTGGTTGATACGGTCAGTCAAGTCTTTGTGTGATTCCAGTGAAAGCAAGAGCAAGTGTCAGTTGCAAGAGCTGTCAACTTCATTCGTTTCATTTTAAACGTAATTAAATTAGCAGCGGACACAATGTGCACGAGCTGCGAACAGCGAACAACGCTTGTGATACGAGGCAGCACCAGCACCAGCATCCAGCTTCAGCCTCGACTTCATCACGCGAAATTTCATTTATAACAATGTGCGGGATTCAGAAACGACCGCTTTATCACACTAACCTGACTGTACTTAACGCCACTTACATTATATCCTTAATTTTAATATTCCTTTTTTGAATTCCTAATGATGCTTTCATGCCACTTCACTCTTATTTACTATAAACATGTTTTAACTCTTTTAAATATTGTTATGCATAAAAAATATTGTTTACACCTCACCCGTGAAATAAAAATAAATAAATAAATAAATATACCATCACGCCTTTTACCCATAATTGAGTGTGGCATTCTGCCGAAGCAGATCTCGGTAAGTGCTATATTTTGCGAGTGAAGAGCGGTTATCAGCTGTCAAATCACGGCCCTCAAAGCTATTAGTGGTGAGGCAGCCAAAGGGGTAATTTAAAAAAAATAAAATAAATATGTTATCACGCCTTCTACCCATTACTGGGTGTGGCATTCTGCCGAAGCAGATCTCGGTAAGTGATATATTTTTGCGCGTGAAATGCGGTTACCAGCCGTCAAATCACGGCCCTGAAAGATATTAGTAGTGAGGTAATTTAAAAAAAATTAAATAAACATATCATTTGCGCGTGAAGTGCCAGCCGTCAAATCACGGCCCTCAAAGATATTAGTGATGAAGGAGCCACAGGGGTAATTTAAAAAAAATAAAATAAATATACCATCACGCCTTCTACCCATTACTGGGTGTGGCACTCAGCCGAGGCAGATCTCGGTAAGTGATATATTTTTGCGCGTGAAGTGCTATTACCAGTTACATGTTAGTGGTGGAGGAGCCACAGGGGTAGCTTTTGAAATTATGAAAATTGTCGCCTGTGGGAATCGAACCAGGGTTCTCAGGATTCACAGGCCGACTTCATACCACTGAGATAGCCAAGAGGTAATTTTAATGTGGTAAAAATGTTTGTCGACTGTGGGAATCGAACCAGGATTCTCAGGATCCACAGGCCGACTTTATACTACTGAACTATCTACTCCATGTGTTTCGCGTATTCAGAATATCGTCTTCCTCGGCCAAAAAGTTCGTAACGCCAAACACTCATTTCACAGTCTAGATATAATATTATTAATGTATTATAAATTGAAATTTGAATTTCACAGTGAAGATTTTTGCACGAATATAAAAAGTATATCTTTTTTTAAGCTGACATAATAAAGTAAATTTCCAAATTTCGTCACATTGCGCAATGACATTTTCCGAGTTTTTCCAGCATTTAATTATATTCAACACGCACGGCACCACGTACCACGGCTCATATATGAACTACATAACATCAGCCAGGACCATAAATCTTATTATCTGTACGCGGCGGTACAGCAGGCACAGGAAAAATCCGAAACCGGCGACCGTTTCATTTGTTTCATTGCCTACGTGATTTTATAACTTTTACGCATCGAGGCGTATGTACTGTGCGAACGCACGGCAAATACCGTCGCCATGGTAACGATCTTATCCCTGCCAAGTGTCTCGTAAAACGTGCGTAGCTGCGTGTTTCGTCGCTCGCCGCTCAACGCGTTAAACTGATTATATTCGCGTCCCTACCACCACCCCCGCTGCCGACGCCTATGGCGGATTATCATTTTTGAATAATAAAATTGTCGCACGTGCTGTTCGCTTATTTTGCGATATTTAAACATTGCCAAATTTTCCGCGGAAATCGTCCTATACCTACCCTATGTCAGTGGTCTTCAAAATGACGATCGCGAAAATACAGGTATTCAAAGATTCAAAGAATTTATTACAAAATTCAATTAACTCTATTATTTTATGAGGTGGCTAGCTCAGGGGTATGAAGTCGGCCTGTGGATCCTGAGAACCTTGGTTCGATTCCCACAGGCGACAAACAATTTTCATAATTTCAAAAGCTACCTCTGTTGCTCTTCCACCACTAACATCTTTGGGGGCCGTGGTTTGACGACTGGTAACCGAATTTCACGCGCAAAATATATCACTTATCGAGATCTGCTTCGGCAGAGTGCCACAGCCAGTAATGGGTAGAAGGCGTGATGATATTTTTGTATTTATTGTTAGATTTTGTATATATCCTTAAGAACAGTTATTTGACGGCTGGTAACGGCACTTCATATATATATACAATATATATTTGTTTAATTTAATTAATTCTACAAAATATTATACCAACATACTAACGATACTATACCAAATAATTTAAACTAAAAATTCACTAGCAATGTCAAAATATTTTTAAATATTTTGTAGTGTCAAAAGAACGTTATTTTTTCACATTTAAAATTAAGGATAAAACTCCAGTATACCCTCGTGCCTTATTTTAATATTTTGTCAAAAGATGGCACTGTATAGGGACGTTCACGTTTGCAGTCACTCTAAAACAACTTAACCTAACCGAACCTCACCTATTCTGCACACAAAACCATCACTACGACTAACTATCCACTGTTTTAGAATTGATCGTATCATGTAAAATTTATAATGTGTCAAACTACTACCAGTCGACAAGAGGGTATACTGGAGTTTAGCCAAGTTAAGTTCTACTATTGAGCGTAAAAATTAGTATTTTCAATAACAATAATATATGGAAGATTTTTCACAATGTTATTAATAATAGTGTTGCATACTTTAAGCAGGAACCAGCTACAGGGCAGGTCCCACGTTATCCACTATCAAATCAGCACACCTTGGAATCATATGAAGTCCATCCAGTCTATTTCACACCACTACCACGCATATATTAACATTTCTTTTATACGTCACGCACTAATACGCACAATGATACATAATTTAAGGCAAATTACATATTAAAATATCATTGAATATTCACTAAAACCTTCACAAAACACAGAAAATACTCCGATCACTACAGAAAGCCGCACTAGACTAACGAAACTGGTATAAACGTAGAAAGTACTAATTAGTAAGCTGTGCTTAAACTTGTTCGGTGCCTAATGTTGAGATATATTTATTTCAAATGAAAAATCGATAATCTTACTTACTAAATATAATGTACGGATCCTTCAGCTCTCGGATGTTCCCGATTATAAACGAATGAACACGATTTTCAAAAATATTGATGTGTGTGACAAAAATTATTATACACTTTTTAATCCAGTGTTTGAGTTAATTATTTTTTAGTAACTTTTCATAGTTATTAAATTTTGCCAAATAGAAAATACCATAGTACGATATATTAAAGAGATAATTGACAGGTATGCAAGGATATTTTGGTTGGACCAGTTAAAAAATCTAAAAAAATTAAAATATGGTTCTATATCATTCAGACTATGAGAAATCGAATATTAATACCTCTCATACAAAACATTTACGAGCATACCTTTAAAAAACGAACATTATATCAAAGTTTTCTAAATAATATTTTTTCTCTAACTAAATATTTCCTTTTGAATGATTACAAACGAATGATAAAATAAACAGTACAAAAAACGCAACAAATCTCAATTCTGCAAGATTTAAAATATTTCGCAAGGTGTAATTAACTACAGTCTTTTCCAACGAGGAATTTTGTTCTCATGAACTACGGTGGTGTATTTTTGGAACTGCGAATTCTTTTGTTCAGTTTCTCTGGCGGCGGTGAAGAACAAAGAAATGAGAGGAAGTAAAATTTGTTCTCGGCGCACATCCGGATAGCGGTAATTCGTAGCCACCGACGCAACTGACTTCATTTAGCTTTGATAAGCATTTATGTTCCGACTAACCCTATACAAATGAATCTAATTCGTTTACTTTAATTTACGCTATTTTTAGGAAAGAAAAAATGATATACTTTCCTTAATAAATTAATGAAGTTTGACAATCAATCAATCAATTGGTTAATTAATCTTAGAACTAACAAAAAAATAACCACAACTTTTACGTAATAAACAAGCTCAATAATACAGGGTGAACAAAAGGAATTGTTATAGTTGGCAATACAATTCCGGAGATCTTTTTATTCCACAGTTGGCACAACGTCAGATAAAGACAGAAATGCTATTTGATATTTCTAATAAATACAAATAGGTTATGTCAGGAGTTTGACAGCTAATAGAATTTTGTCTTTTTAATTAATAGAAATACAGGATGATCAAAAGGAATTGTTATAGTTGGCAACACAATTCCAGAGATATTTTTATTCCACAGTTGGCACAACGCCAGATAAAGGCGGAAATGCTATTTGACATTTCTAATAAATACAAATAGGTTATGTTAGGAGTCTGACAGCTAATAGAATTTTGACTTTTTAAGTAATAGAAATACTTTAGAAATAAATGTAATAATAAATGTACTCAAATTTAAATTCATAATGTTTAAATTTTTCGATATGCATTGTATTGACAAAATACAAAACAGTTAGGTAAAATCTTTACGACTGTTTTGTAATTTACCAGACTGTTATTTTTGTTGTAACCTTAGATACATACTTTACTTGACTGTTTTGGTAAAAATCTACTTTCGATACTAAAATTGATCAGGAAAGTAGGCACTTTCTTGCCGGTGTCAGAAAAAAGACTTTTCAATTATTTTTTTTGGACATCTGTATTTCAATATTTATGAATAAATCAACAACGTTTGTTGTTATTACCATATTTACAAAAATGACGTAGTTGTCAAACTACAAAGTGATCAAAAGGAATTGTTTAAGTTGGCAATACAATTCCGGAGATCTTTTTATTCCACAGTTGGTACAACACAAGGTGAAGGCAGAAATACTATTTGACATTTCTAATAAATACAAATAGGTTATGTCAGGAGTCTGACAGCTAATACGATTATAGACTACTTCGAAAATATGCAATATTAATATAAATATTATGTTGTAATGTAAAGACTATTTTAATAAAAAAATATAAATGTACAATAAATTTAAATTTTCAAATGTCACTGTCACCAACAGGAAATGAATTTATATGTCAGGCTTACCAATTTCAAATAGTTTTGTTTATCACCAACAGAAACAATTCCTTTTGATCGCTCTGTAGTTAAAAATATATCTCTCCGCCATTTTGTTTCACGCTGTCAAACAAAACATGCAAATAAATCAAATCTCACTTACGACATATCTCTCTCCGCGTAGCAGTTCCCCAGGTAGCTACACTGCAGTACCCCGCAGCTCTTCGGCATCGTTCTATCCTTCCTCGTACTAATCTCATACGTGATGTTAAATCCATACACATCCATGAGATCGTAGAGGGCCCGGAGGTGATTGCCTTCCAGTTCTTGCAGCTGGAAGTCTAACACCATGAAGCGGGTGTGACCTCGGAGCCAGCTGAGCTGAGTTACGTTCTTCTCTGTCACGGTGAAGAGGCGCTCTTTGCCCCACTCTTCGCCGTAGTCCACGTGGGACGTCACGGTGAGGCCTTTCATGACGTAGAGCTGGGTGAGGTAGACGATGATCTCCACGTTGTGAGTGTGGGGGATCTTTGAAGCGTCGATTACCCAACGGCATCTGAAAAAAAGGTATTATTTGTTTATTTTTTTATTTATTATTTTATACATAACCGGGTTGAAAAGCACGTGTTTCAGCCCTAAAAAGCGGGCTTAAACACTTATTTTTGGCCCATAGGCCAAAACGAAATAATACCTATGGATACATAAATAAAATGACAATTTTTGTTTATTGTGAATACTTGATTCTGCAAAATGTCATTTTGACATATAACCTATGTACATATTTTAATCTTTTGAACATATAATTAAATGTTATTTTGTTGTGCATAAAATATTGTATGTACCACGGGCAAAGTTAGCGTTTTTCATAATGAAAGATGTAAAGTATAATAGATATTTATGTTACTAGTGGAATAAAAGCATTATTACAGCACTACGAGTGTAAAGAATGATGTAATAAGTCATTATTAAAATAGTCGTAGATAAAATAGTTTCATTAATGTTTGTCAATATAAAATATCCGAAACTTCTATCAAATCCGGTAGTACGTTGGTATGGTTAGCGTTACGGCATTTGAATCCGTAGATCTCTAGTTCGAATCCCATTCAAGCTAAAAATATATGAACTACCACACTGTACTTCGGTAAGTCCGAACCCTGTACTGTAATTGGAATTAAGTTTCTATTGTACGAAGTAGCATAAACAAATATATAAATAAATTGTAATAATAATATTGACTGTTCCTTACTTGATCGGCACAGGGAACTTCTTAGGAAACCCCGGCGTCTGTATCACCCCATGCATATCTGTCAACGTCACAGTTCCATCACAGGCCTTGTTCGGCATCTGTCTTCTTTTGTTCTTGTGACCAGTAGCAGCGCCGACAGCGGTGGGCAGCATCAGCAGTAACAGCGAGGCGGCTACCACGCATAACGTGGCCCACGCGTGTCGCCGGCGGTAACGGTGCCACGGAGTCATCGCACCAGGTCCTGGAGCGCGAGCTCAGCGGTTCATATCACCGGAGGAAGTCGCATGGCGAAGTGGGAGTACTTGGTGAGGGAAAGACACCTGGAAGAGAAAAAAAAGGATGTTAAGTAAACATGTAATGTCAGAAGAGAAATATATTTAAAGAAAGAATTAAAATAATTTTAAGTTGATATTTGTAAAGAAGAGACAAAAGTGATTTTTGTACGATTATGAGGAAAGTGAGTCTTTCTGCATTTGTTTTGTGTATGGAAAGCAGTGGCGTACCTAGGGGGGGGGGCAGTGGGTGCAGTCCGCACCGGGCGGTACATATTTTGAAGCGGCATTTTTTATATTAAGTTTTAGTTGTAAAATACAACTTGCTCACTTCATAAGTTTACTATTCGATTTCTACGAATTATGAATTACTATATGATTTCGAATATTTTTCTTCATCGTCAAGTCAATGTAGGGTTGAAAATATTATCTCGAAAAATTCCTTTATTACTGCCTAATTTAAATATACCATCCAATGGAAAAAAAGTTCCCGACCTATAGATTGTCTCAATTACAATTATTTATTTATGTTTATTAATTTAATGGGATAATGGCTTAGTGATTTCGAGTTGATCTGTGGATCCTGAGAACCCCGGTTCGATTCCCACAGTCGACAAACAATTTTCACCAAATTAAAATTACCCCTGTGGCTTCCCCACCACTAACATCTTTGGGGGCCGTGATTTGACGACTGGTAACCGCACTTCTCGCGTATAAATATATCACTTACAGAGATCTGCTTCGATAGAGTGGCACACCCAGTAATGGGTAGAAGCCGTAATGATATATTTATTTTTATTTATTTATTTTATATTTTAAAATTGTAGTTCGCTATTTGGAAACTAAATTGCAGCAGAACCAAATTTAACCAAATTTAAAATTATTTGATTTAAAATATAGACTATACAAAATTATATCGTGATGATATATTTATTTTATATTTATTTTTTAAATTTATATAAACCACCATTTGATTGACTTAGAAAGGGCGACAAATTGGAGACCGCCCTGGGCGGCAAAAGTTCTAAGTACGTCACTGATGGAAAGTAGATATCTATTGCCTACTCATGTAGAAAGTATGTTTTTCTTCAAACGTCAGAAAGATTTCAGAACTCCATAGAAACTGTTAAAGTTTCAATTTCCAGAAAAATATTTTCTTTCTACGATCAAGCAGAAAATAAAATTTTCCAACTGGCAGTTGAAAGCAGAAAATTGGCATTTGTCGGCCGAATTTCCAAACAGAAAAACTGTTAAAAATTATTTCAAATTATTTTTCAGAAAGTATCCTTGCCGCTCTTGCATTATTGTTGCTTTCGGCTACGCGTCGATCAACAATCTCCATGCATGAGCAGCAATAGACAACTTTCTGTTCTAGGTACACAAATAACTATTCTAACGCTCCTTCAAATCAAAAAGTTTTATTAGTTCACCAGAGGCAAAAAAATCCTTTTTCTGCCGCTCACGAGCGTCTGATAAATTATATGATATAAAAAAAAAATTTCGACGTTTTAAGAAAAAATTATATCTATAGTTGTCGGCCTCTCTGCGCTCGTTCGTCAATATCTACAAATTCACCACAAAACTATCACCTCACTTTCTTATAAAATATTACACTATTTTCCGATCGAGACAATATAATCTCTTGCCAAACAAACTATAATTAAAGAAATACTAAGTGCAGTAAGTATATTTTAAATCTCTGCCAGTAAAAATGTTAGTGGCAGTTTAACCAGTATAAGAAAAATATAAAAGAAATAAACTGAGTAACTAAATCAAGGGAAACAAAACAGTAAAATGTGTTTATAGTTGACATTTAAAACTAGGCTACCAGGTTAACTGAAATGTATTCTGTAATAGTAATGTTGAAAGAAGAATAAAACAAGTATTACCAGCTCATATTTAATCGTAAATAGTGAGATAAAAATAGAAATATTATTATGTGCATGTACATAATAATAATTTATCGTTTTGTAGTAATCCTTTTGTTATCCAATGTTCATAAATAAATCATTTGAACAGTAAGAGAGAGATTATAAAATGTAGCATAAATTATAGTTAAAAAAATGTAGATTCTGACATTAAAATAACTACTTTTCTTCATAATTCATAAAATAAATAAATATATCATCACGCCTTCTACCCAATACTGGGTCTGGCACTCTGCAGAAGCAGATCTCAGTAAGTGATATATTTTGCGCTTGAAGTGCGGTTACCAGTCGTCAAATCACGGCCCCCAAAGATGTTAGTAGTGGAGGAGCCACAAGGGTAGCTTTTGAAATTATGAAAATTGGTTGTCGGCTGTGGTAATCGGATCAGGGTTCTCAGGATCGACAGGCCGACTTCATACGAACATCATCCCCCATTCTGTAACTCGAACATTATTTGTTAATCATTTATAAGTTAAGGACAATCCTTACTTCTTATAATTATTCTGCAGATTACCATCATTTCGTCATTATGTGATCAAAATCATTTATTCTGTTACATCTATTTTATGGGGTAATGGCTCAGTGGTATCCGAATCGGCCTGTGGATCCTAAGAACCCTGGTTCGATCCCCACAGCCGACAAAACATTTTCACCAATTTAAAATTACCCTTGTGGCGCCCCCACCACTAACATCTTTGGGGACCGTGAATTGACGGTTGGTAACCGCACTTCACGCGCATAAATATATCACTTACCGAGATCTGCTTCGGCAGAGAGCCACACCCAGGATTGGGTAAAAGGCGTGATGATATATTTATTTTATTTATCTATTCTTACAATATGAATACGAGATATATAAATATCTGGATAAATTTAGCTGATTCCTAAAATCGAAATTCTGATCATCTGTAAAATAACGATAAAAAATTAAAATTATCATTAACTTATCGATTATTAACAGATAATGATATAATTACAGAATATAAGATAATATCTGTTACCGATCAAAGAATTAATAACAATCCTTAATTTTCACAATTACTATGAATAAACAACTACAAATTAGCTGTTTTAAAACAAAACACAAACGAGGTCAAATATCAAAACTTGAACATTAATCTTTCAAAATCGAAATTAAATCCACGAATTCGTTATCTAACCATTCTCAAAGATAAACACACAATATACATCCAATTAATTTATCAAAATATCATCCCCTCTACCCAGCATCCAACATACGTGACGTCACAAAACAAACACGTAATTAAATATCCTCGTCTGTTCTGGACAGACATCGCAACAAGGACAGAGAGAGGGCGTCTGGAGCATCTTGCAGCGTCGCGGCGACACTGTCAGAGAGCATTTCCTTCGCGTTATTAAATTTCACACACTATAAACAGAGTGACAAGTCATTTACGACTCTGAGATCCGCTATATGCATGCTACACCTACCGCGAGATATGTATTGTGGTGGAATTCAACCCTGTATTAATATGCTACCTAGTAGGAGTTTTCGAGTCAAGTTTTCTCAGTTGTCATTTACAGAATTTCACTTCATTTACCACTTACTATAGTCTGTTTTTGAACCAGGAGGAGTAAATGCATAAGTCAGATTTACACTGTAGAAAGTTACCAAAGAAAGTTACTAGATTTTTGTTCGCGCGAAATACAAAAATTTCTTATACATCTGCACTGATTAAGGCTCATGGAATTTATTTTAAAATACAAATGACATTATAAACTCTAATTTGTCACTCCGTATATTATTAGTTTTTAAAAGAACTGATTTATGTTAATGTCACAGAAATGCAAAAAACCAACAAGAAAACAAATAACCTCAAAACTTATGACAGCTCTAATAAAATCTATGTACAGTGTAAACTGGACGAAGCATTAGCCAATCAGAAGCGTCAGTTTTAGCGGTTAAAATTTAAATTATTCCTCCTGGTTAAAAAACAGACTATAGTAAATAGAACTAATGTGTGAATGGGGTAGGTGGCTTAGTGGTATCGAGTCGGCATGTGGATTTGAGAACCCGGGTTCGATTTCCACAGCCGACAAAACATTTTCACCACATTAATACTACTTCTAAGCTCCCATTCCACTAAAATCTTTGGGGGCTGAGTTTTGACTGCTGGTAACCGCACTTCACGCGCAAAAATATGTATTATTTACCGAGATATGATTCGGAATAGTGCCACATCCAGTAAGAGGTAGAAGGCTAGATGATATATTTATATTTATTTATATTTTACAAATTCTTAACAATCATTACAATTATAATAACCAAATAAAGCTTATATTTTACACAAATAGTGCACTTCGTTTGTCTCAGTCTTACTGGATTCCGCCCATGTACACTCAGCTACAAAAATAAGCAGCAAAATATATAGTGTTATTTGCACTTTTCACCGCATTAAAAGAACTACCCCTATGGCTCTTATACCATACCAAATTTATTTTACCTTTTAGAAGTATCAATTTGTCTACAATCATGCACTTTCTTGATATGTAATATTTACAGTCCATTACTCACTGCCGTGAATAATACAGTTCATTACTCACTGCCGTGAATAATACAGTTCATTACTCACTGCCGTGAATAATATAGTACATTACTCACTGCCGTGAATAATAAATTATTATTCACAGATTATGCCCAATCACAAATAAAGTTTAACATTAGTGTAATTTAGCACATGTTTAGATTGAGTTCTTTTTGTACCGAATTGCATAAATTAATTAATATTTATTTTGGCGTAGGTGGCTTAGTGGTATCAGGTCTACCTGTGGATTGAGCACCTGGGTTCGATTCCCATAGCTGACAAGCACTTTTCATCACATTAAAAAAACTACCCCTGTGGCCCTTCTACTACTAACACCTTTGAGGGCCGTGATTTGACGGCTGGCAATCGCACGTAATTTTGATATTTTTACAGGTCAGCTGTCAATTTTACAAGTTAGTAAATAATGCGCGTAGACACAAGACAATTTTTTGACACTGCAGTTGTAACTGATAATGCACGGAAGCTAACTGTTTCTACTGCCTCAAGAAGATGACAGGCTCATCTAATCAACTCATCAGCTAATTCCTCGTTTCGGCAATAAAAACTCTTTTGTCTGAAACCGGCAAGAAAGTGCCTACTTTCCTAACCAATTTTAGTATCGAAAGTAGATTTTTACTAAAACAGTCATGTAAAGTACGTATCCAAGGCTACAACGAAAATAACAGTCTGGTAAAGTACAAGATTTTACCTGATTGTTATTTTTGTTGTAGACTTGGATACGTAGTCCGCTGTCAGTACAATTCATACAAAAAAATTTAAACATTTTGAATTATTTATGATTAAATGTTAATTAAATTAAACGGTTTCAGAAAAAATAGTCAGAAAAGTGTTTTTACTTGACTCAGCGGATTAAAATACTCGGCCTGCGGTCTCGTATTTCAAACAACCGCTTCGTCAAGTAAAATATCACTTTCCTGACTTATTACGTAATATACTATTACCATGCTAGTAATATAATATACTATACAATATATGGTAGCACAGAACTAAATGAAGTTAAATTTTAGAAAGTAACTGACATACCTTTTAACTATAGTTGCTGTCATTTGCACTCGCAATATCACTGTACACTATAAAATTTGAACTGAATTGAGTTGTGAATGAAAATATCTAAGTAGTTCACTTTAACACACAAACAACAAAATGCCTGTTGTCTATGACTAAGATTATAATAATGGCGAAGTTAGCAAAATGAGCGTTCGACTAGACATGCCAGGTGAACAAACTTCGTGCGATTACTCAGCATTTTGATAAAAGGCATCAATTGCAGGTGTGGGCAAACATTAGGAACCGGCAAGTACCAAGTCGTTTAAATTCGTGCAAAACATCGATGTGCTTTCCAGTGACCACCAAACACGAACAGAAATATTACACTTGCAATACAATGGAGTTTTTTTCACCAGAGTGGAAGTATGGAAGTAAATGTACATAGCTTAATAGAATGTTAGGAGGCTGGAAACCAAATCTGCAGTAATTTGATGTTTAACTCTTTTCATATAGTAGCAGAAGAAGTTTGAGGTGGACCAATGAGGAATTATTTTGAATTCATTGAAATATTTTATATATTTAATGCAGAACTTCAAAGTAAAGGTAGCCTAGCCTCACCAGTTAATCGGAATAAAATAGTCACTTGTTTCATTAGTATTAATTTGTACCCACTTATATATGGGGTGGTATCAAGTCGGCCTGTGCATCCTGAAAACCCTGGTTCGATACCCACAGACGACAAACAATTTTCATAATTTCAAAAAAACTACTCCTGTGGCTCCCCCACCACTAACATCACTTACCGAGATCTGCTTCGGCAGAGTGCCACACCCAGTAATGGGCAGAAGGCGTGATGATATATTTATTTATATTTATATATTTAAAAAAATTCGCAGATTTAAAACTAGAATGAAATAAATTAACAAAATTGATTTTATCACCACAACAACTGTAGTAAAATAGTTATTTATGTATCAAGGGTGAAAACAGACGTTTCTGGCCCGTGGCATGATTATAAGCACGAGGCACAAAGTTCCGAGGGCTAATAACATGCTAAGGGTCAGAAACGCTAATTTCACCCGTGGTACATATTATATTTTATGCACAATAAAATAACATTTAATTATATGTTCAAAAGATTAAAATATGTAAATAGGTTATATGTCAAAATGGTATTTTGCAGAATCAAGTATTCACAATAAACAAAAATTATCATTTTATTTATGTGTCCATATGAATTATTTCTTTTTAGCCCATGGGCCAAAAATAAGTGTTTAAGTCCGCTTTTTAGGGCTAAAACACACTCTTTTTGGCCTGGTTATGCATAAAATATATTTTTGTTTCTAAGATAAAAAAATGATGACGTACACATAGACATAGTAACGTAAACATTTCTGAAATAGTGTTCTTTTATTGTGGACAAAGTTGAAATAATAGTATCATATTCAAGTGGGTAAACAAATAGTTATTTGTTTCTTTAGGACTAAAAATATAAGTTTTCGGATCGAGTAATAAAGATTGCTGGATACCGCGTACCGCAGTCTAGCAATATTACGAGACTCGAAATAGTATTTTAACAATTATGACTTTTTAAAACTATATATTGATTCAGTTTTGCCGTGGAGAGAAAAACAAGGAGGATCTGCAACTGCAGAACTCCTAGCTGAAAGTGACATGATATATTTAGATTACTCGAGATTTTATTTTTGGATTATTTCTCGCGAATTTATGGGTTGGTTAGCCTGTGGATCCTGAGAACCCTGGTTCGACTCCCACGGGTGACAAACAATTTTCATAATTTCAAAAGCTACCCCTGTGGCTCCTCCACCACTACATCTTTGGGGACCGTGATTTGACGACTGGTAACCGCACTTCACGCGCAAAATATATCATTTACCGAGATCTGCGTCGGCAGAGTGCCACACTCAGTAATGGGTAGAAGGCGTAATGATATATTTATTTATGATATATTTCTCGCGAAAAAAATGAAAAATTCTCGATACTATTTTCGTTCTGGAGAGGGAAACAAAAGGGATCTGCAACTGCAGATCTACTAGCTGAAATTGCCATAATTTATTTAGGTTAGTAGAGACATTCTTTTAATATTATTCTTCGCGTTATGATTAAAAATTCCCACGACGAATCTACCCCGTGTTCCTGCAATGAGAACAAGAGACGGAATCAGGTAGGCGGAGCATTTCTCAATCTCGTTGGGATGTTAGAGGGTCGGATCGCATCCCTTGGAATCTTTTATCATCGCTCGTCAGTCTACAACCGGTATCCGCACATCCGACATCCGCAGCTTCACCGTTCACACGGGCATCTGTTATGCTGATACAAATATTTTTATTCTTTGCTTTATTGCATTTTTCCCCTGGCGAACACTAGTGCTGGATTGCGGTATTATTTCATTATTTTTGGTTGTAAACACGCCGCCAATGACGAGAGATTCGCATCGTGGATGGCAGGAATGTCATCGTGGAACAAAACGAGAAATGCGAGATATGCATGTGACGGAACCTGCATAATATATTGAATACTTTTCTACTTGCGTGTTCTGTATTTTTGATTTATAGTTAGAGAGCTAGGGTGCAAAATGATGTCTTATTTTTTCCAGTGACAGAAATGGTTTTGTAATAGATTATGTCATGGTAAACATGAAAAAAAGAAAATTAGATTTGGGAACGGGTGGAAACTATAGATGGCGCCAATGTGAATGTGCCGATTTTAAGGGAAGTTGTTGACATATTTTTAACAGACTAATTTTCAGTTTAAATTATAGACTTTGGTATAATTAAGTAATAAAAATGGTAGACAGAAGTTTTGGCCGGTGACGTATGCGCAACAAAACCGGTCAAAGTAGGCAATTTTTATGGTGTCGTGTGACATATTACTACTTGTTCACGACGAATACATGACAAAAAAATTATTGACAGATATTATTGCTGGTTGCTCATTGGTGACAGAAGCCCTGAAAGTGGACTGGTGTAGGGATCAACAACCACCCTTAAAATCAGCGCATTCACATCGGTGCCATCTATAGTTGCCACCCGTCCCCAAATCTAATTTTCTTTTTTTCATGTTTATCATGACATAATCTATTAAAAAACCATTTCTGTCACAAATTATTTTCAATTTATTCTCACTCTCTTGTTATATAAAATTAAAAAATAAATATATCATCACGCCTTCTACCCATTACTGGGTGTGGCACTCTACGGAAGCAGATCTCGGTAAGTGTTATATTTTGCTCGTGAAGTGTGGTTACCAGTCGTCAAATCACGACCCCCAAAGATGTTAGTGGTGGAAGAGCCACAGGGGTAGCTTTTGAAATTATGAAAATTGTTTGTCGCCTGTGGAAATCGAACCAGGGTTCTCGGGATCCACAGACTGACTTCATACCACTGAGCTAGACACTTGTTATATTATTACTGAAAATAATTTCATAAATATAATTTTATTTCTCAAAAATTGTTGGGTTAAAATAATATAAAAATGAATCATATATTCTATTCGATCTAGACTATTTAGGAAAAAAAATTTGAAAAGTGCGTTTTTTAGTAATAAATAAATAATTTCTTCCTTAATGTTTGTGATAACATCTTCGTCAATATAATAATTTGTGCGTGCGTGAGAGTCCGTTCATTTTCTCTATTCTCATAAAACGTTCTGCTCGCCGATACAACGGGAACCGGAACACCGGAAGTTCAATATCGCGTCCCAGAAGTAGCACAAAACGCGTCGCCAACGGAAATATAACTGATTTATATCTAATTTACGAAGTCGCTGCTTAGGCGAAGCAGAGGGTGGAATGCTTGGAATAAACGTGAGTAATTTGCACTTTTTACAACTCCTCTCCCAGGAATTTTTACATGAATAATGTATAGATATGCTTCAAGATGTGACGATTATCTGTGGAGGTTTCAGTGGATTCCGTTTTTGTCGTTTTCTAAACTTCCGCGAGGGAGCGAAAATTGTAAAATATATTAGAATTATACAAAATATTACACTTCTTCTTCTACATTTTAAAAGATAAAAATGATATATGTCTTGTCAAATCATTCGAGAATTTCGTCTTTAAGTGTTTCTTCTACTCATATTCATCATGGTTAGTTTATATACTTCGTATCAATAGCAATAAACAAAAATATATATTCAGGCAACATAGTCATTTTAACAATATTTGTACTGTAAGTTACCTATTAATGACAAAATTGAAACACAGTAAGTGCAACTTTTATTGCACAGTGGTTTCCATGGTTATATCAGGACTTTAATATTTACTTACTGTCCACCGTGAACTGTAAGTAAATATTACATATCAAGGTCCTGTTTATCTTGACAACAATTTGACAACTGTCAATTTTGAAACCTATTTTTATTTTCCTTCTATTTGTGCAAGTATTGTAAAAAATTGCTTATTAACCTCAAACTATAAGTGATTTTTTTAGTTCGTGAAATGTTTAGGACCCCTTAACTTAAATAACTTAAAATAAGAAAGTTGGACCCCGTACGATTGAAATTTTTTTTTTTAATAATTTTGTAATAGATTTACATAATGTTTTTTTTCTTGCTAATATAACCAAAAAAATTTTTAATAGTTTTGTAATAGACTTACAAAATGGTTTTTTTTTTTTGCTAATATAACCAGCCTTGTAACTCTTATAGTTCTCGAGATAGCAATAATGGTCAGTGCAGTCCGCACCGGGCGGCACGTATTTTGGAGAGGCATTTTTATATTTAGTTTTAGTTGTAAAAAACAACTTGATCACTTCATAAGTTTACTATTCGATTTCTACGAATTAAGAATTACTATATGATTTCGAATATTTTTCTTCATCGTCAAGTAAATGTATGGTTGAAAATATTATCTCAAAAAATTCCTTTATTACTGCCTAATTTAAATATGCCATCCAATATTAAAGAAGTTCCCCACCTATAGTTTGTCTGAATTACAATTATTTATTTATGTTTATTAATTTAATGGTGTAATGGCTCAGTGGTTTCGAGTTGGCCTGTGGATCCTGAGGACCCCGGTTCGATTCCCACAGCTGACAAACAATTTTCACCAAATTAAAATTATCCCTGTGGCTCCCCCACCACTGACATCTTTGGGGGCCGTAATTTGACGGCTGATAACCGCACTTCACGCACATAAATATATCACTTACCGAGATCTACTTGGGCAGAGGACCACACCCAGTAATGGGTAAAAGTCGTGATGATATATTTATTTTTTTAATTTATAAAAACCACCATTTCATTGACTTAGAAAGGGCGGCAAATTGGAGACCGCCCTGGGCGGCAAAAGTTCTAGATACGCCCAGAGCTGGGCAGTAGGTAGCTAGTTTTGTAGCTTAGCTACTAGCTTAGCTACATTTACCTTAGCTGTAGCTGTAGCTTAGCTAAATGTGAAAAAATATAGCTGTAGCTTGTAGCTAGCTACTTTTTTTTCTATTAGCTTAAAAATAACAACTGAAGCTACTTTTTAAGCAGAAGGTCAACAAAGTACGCATGCGTACAAGCTAAACCCACACAAAATAATTATTTGTTGCCGGTTCTAACTGGCTCTAATACGCAAAAATACACAGTAGGTGCCAGATGGTATTTGCTATTTTTGATATTTATGTACATAATAGTAAATTAACAGTCATTATAACAAAAGACTGATCATATGACAATGGCAAATTTAATTATTTCACAATAATTTAAAAAAGTAGCTTTCAAATTTAACAGCTAATTTAACGAAAGCTTTTAGCTATAGCTTAGCTATATTTTACAAAATATAACTTATAGCTGTAGCTTAGCTACTTTTTTAAAGAATAGCTGTAGCTATAGCTTAGCTACTTTTTTTAAGTAGCTTGCCCAGCTCTGGGTACGCCACTGATAATGGTACAACTAAATTGAACACCCGGTATGTATGTATTTCCACAATCTGTTTCTCTACCCAGAATCTAGTTTTATCTGAGTACAAATTAAATTGCGAGAGAGTAATAATACTTCAATTTAAATGTATATTGAGTGACAACAATCAGAAATAGTTCCTTTCGTAATGCAAGTGCGTCCTCGACGAATTTAAAATATGCGAGCGCACTTTTGTATTTGCATATCACGATGTCGCCGCTGCGTCTTACTCCAGAAACTCCCTCTTCCACTTCCTGTAAGTGGAAAGTTGTACAATTTGATCTTCCTTAATCCTTTGTTCAAATTTAGAATTGCAAAATCGCAAATGTTATCTGCGTTCCTTCCCGCCTCCTTCCCGTCATAAAACGAATAGAATATCGATTCACGATTGTTTTCCAACACTAACGCCAGGATTTGACTAAACTGTAACTTTAACCAAAATCAAGCATGTGTTGTAGATTTTATTTTGTCGTGTCTACTATCGAGAATGTATGTATATGTAGAGTTGTTAAAATGTTTAAAATAAATATGGAACGAAATTGCGTTTCTGTGTAGGATGACATATTTATGAATCATATTTTATCTGCTGTTGGACATGGAAAGATCGTGCATTCTCAGACGCGTACTATTATTATTATACTCAATAAAAGGTTTCCACTTTTATCTACTCTAAAAATACTAATGAGGTCTAGAAGTCTACGCTAGAGATACTTAAAGCAGTAGTTTACAATCTTCATAAAAATAACTACCCTTGTACATATGTAATTATACTTTTTCTGTTGTTTACAGTCGCATTAGAATTCAATTTTCTATTCTACTGTTCAACATTTGTTTGAGAGAAATGATATGAAATATTGTGGCTCCCAGGCAAACAGTTTTTAGCAAACAATTTCATATTATTACATATTTTTTGCTATCAAACTTTTAAAAATAATTTTAGAAAAAAATACTTCAAAATAAAAGTTATGAAGAATGAAATTTTCTACAATTTTTATTTGAAATATTTTGTTTACAATAATTTATTCAATAGTACGGTGGTGGGGATAACGTTGCGGAATTCGGATCCGGAGATCCCGAGTTCTAATTCCACGGTGAGTACGAACCCTGTACTCTAATTGGGATTAAGTTTCTGTTGTACTGAGTTGCAAAAAAATTATAAATGAATAATAAATAAATTTAGAAACATTTAATTGCAAAAATATACTATCATATGTTCAAAATAATAGTGTGCTATTAAATATTTTTTTTTTTTTCAAAACAGCCAGAAAGTAATTTTTCTACGACCGGAATAGAAATTTGATTTCTATGATACCAAAATGATGATAGAAATAACTAATTTTAACACACCATGTTGTTATTTATCGTTGTCAATAACGACGGGAGTAAATTATTTTAGTCCCGTTGCTATGAGTATTTTAATCCCGGTGCTAAGGAAAATGATTATTGTTGTCTTGAAATTCTGTTAAATTTTTTACAAAAAGAGAAACAAAGTCGACTACAAAATAAAAAATAAAAAAAAATATATCATCACGCCTTCTACCCATTACTGGGTGTAGCACTCTGCTAAAGCAGATCTCGGTAAGTGATATATTTTGCGCGTGAAATGCGGTTACCAATCGTCAAATCACGGCCCCCAAACATGTTAGTGGTGGAGGAGCCACAGGGATAGCTTTTTCAAATTATGAAAATTTGTCGCCTGTGGTAATCGAACCAGGGACCTCAGGATCCACAGGCCGACTTCATACCACTGTGCTAGCCATCCCATGACTACAAAATAACATTTTTAAATAATTATTTTTAATATTTTTAATATCTTAGGGTTGTGGAAATAATAGTATAAACACAACGTGAGTGTATTTTTTCCCTCGTCATATTGTAGCCCTCACCTTTGGCTCGTCCTGCAAATTTACTCTTCGGAAAAAAATCATGCACTTCTCTCTCTTAGTATATAATAATTATACTACTTTTCCCTCGATTGAGAAAAGAAAGTAATACTTTTTATTCCTAGGGAAGAAAGTAAATTTTTCTTCCCTAGGGATGAAAAGTATTACTTTCTTCTCCCAATTGAGGGAAAAATAGTATATTATATACTAAGGGAGAGAAGTGCATGATTTTTTCCCGAGGAGTAAATTTTCAGTTAAGCCATATCCATAGCAACTGGAAAATAACATTAGTCACATCCAGGTGACATTTGTCACGAGAATAAATATTATTTATATTTCTAATTTATTTCTGAAAATATTATTTCTGATATGGTATGAAAATATGTATACTTTGTGAAGAAAGTGTCATTTTTCCCTCATGTGCTCGATATTCATTCGACTCGGGAAATAAAACTTCGATAAGAAATATATCACTTTCTGCCCTTGATATACAAATATCTTTAACGAACCCCGGAAAATGACGAGTCCATAACATTTGTCTATGTTACTAATGCTGGGTTGCAAGAAAAAAATAAAGAGCTCTTTAGGTAAAGAATTGTTTATCTAGCAACAGTATCAATAGCGATTTTCTGAAATTTATTGAACCGTTAGTTGCTAATGATCCAATAAAACTTTCATGCAACTCAGCATAAGACTTAAAGATACCTCCGGATATATTAATAACACACTGCATAGTTGCAAAGTTCTAGAAGTTTCATTCTCTCATACGTATTTCGTGTCTAAAAGCAACGAATTCTCGTTTCTTTTTAACGGCCTCACTACGCGTACATATGCGCAGAGATATTACTGTCAAACTAACAAAATTTACAACCGGACGTAGAACAGCTATAAAAATTATTCACGGTGTTTGATTGCTAAACGTCGTTCGTAAAACCGAACAAAGCTTTTTGCGAAGTTGATTACAGTTTACGAATATTCTTTCATTTAATTTAAATTTAAACATCAGTTATTCAACGTACTCATGTGTGTATTTTTCTTGTTGGAAATCTCACATATACTGCAGAATCGTTTTCCATTCTTCTTCGCTTTTATTTTCACATCATTTCCTTCATTCGTAAAACATCGTCTTTGTCATTCGCACATCTGTCGGTATCTTAATGGAAATTTTAGAAATGTGTCTCTCAATTTATTCCACAAAAGACATTTTCCAAATTTCTAATACGACATTATCATGCCATATCCCACCAACATATTGGTTTTTTTCTTTATTTCTAGGAGATGGCAACACTGAGTAAAGATACATATCATCGTTCACTAATATCTTAATACTAAATTATGAATTATTACCACTTTTATTTCAAGCGTTTTTCTGTAAAATAATTTATAAATGTTTGACAATGGGATAGATACCAAAAATGGAATTAATTCTACATTTGTCTTAAGCCTAGAGAAATATTCAGTACATTTTTTTAATTAATTTATGAACCTCAAATGCATTCGCCGATTTACAAAAACGTTTTTCTGTGCGAATTTTATTTGTTGCATATTGATCGCCAAAAGTCATCTTTATTAACTAAAAATCAAGTAGAAAATAATTACAACATTCTGATTTGTTAATTTCGCTTTTTTTATTACTTTTATGTACTTATTTTCTACGGGAAAAAAATTAAATGATATATTCTTCTTCTTAAAAATTGTCAGTAATAATATAACAAGAGAGTGAGAATAAATTGAAAATAATTTGACAGATCTTTCGACAACTTGTTTCCAGGCAATAGTCACGAAAGCCCGTAGGGCTTGAGTGGCTATTGCCAAATGGCAATGGAAAGATACTGGAAAATTATTTTCTAATTTATCGAACTATCGAGTTATATTTAATTAGATTATTTTTTGACTTCCAACTTAAAAGATTTTGAACTGGGTCCATATCAATTGATTACTTATTAATGTATTCTTGGAAGTTGTTTTCAAAATTTGTTGGTGTATTTCTGTATATGAAATGGAACTAAATCGATTTTTTTCACACATGTTACTTGACGCGTTGACAGTTTTAAATAATTATTGGACAACTACCAATCATTTGTCACAAACAAAAAAGCATCTACAGAGATTATTCCCGGGAATAATCACAAGAGCTTTATTCTCAGTATAATAATGACAGGATTGGTTAAAACGCAGACACGTGACATACAATGAAGCATTTCATTGGTTTTGAGAAACGTCAAAAATAATCTCTTCTAGAGCCCGATTTGTTATCTACAGTATCTGTTAGATAATTGAAAAAATATTGCTTCAATAACTGACAGTTAACGCAAGTGTCAAATAGTTAAATAACAGTTTAATAAATATATTTTTTTATCCAATCAGACAAAAATAAAAGTTTTCCAGTATATTTTCGTTCCTCAAAATTCATTATTTTATTTATTTATTTATTTATGCTACTCTGTACAAAACGAACTTAATCCCAATTACAGTACAAGTTCTGGATTCACCGAGCTGCAGTATGGTAGTTTATATATTTTTAGTTTGAGTGGAATTTTGAATCTTCTAATTCGAATGTGGTAATAACTATTATAATTCTGCATAGTTTTATTTGTAGGTGGTGTAACTATATATGTGATTGGGTTAGTATATTGTTGCTGCACCCAGTGTTGGGAAAGAGGCGTAAAAAGCTTGACAGAGTAAAGCTCACGCTCCTTTCTAATTACAGTGAGTAAAAAGCGCGCGTCATTGTGTAAGGAGTGAACTTTATCTAGGTTTATGACTACTTAAACGAATTCGCGTGCAAAATACCAAACACCCAGACTACTAAATGAACTGGGACCCCATAAAACAGCCCATAAACAATACTACTGTACTTTTCTAACGTTATTATCATCGAGATAATAAAACACAAGTGCTGTTTATTCCGTGTGATGAAATGTTCACCCGCTCATTTACTTTCTTTGTGTGTAATTGATTTCTGCAAAATGCCATATTTATTCCGTTTATTACATCGCATAAATCATGTGTCCTAAACCTAGTTATTATAAACGCTCTACGGAATAAACAAAGATATTTTTGCAATAAAATTTATTTCTACTGCAGGTTTCATAAACACTTTTATGTGCAGCTAATTACTTTATTTTTAGATTAACCTACTTAATACTGATTAATTTTTGCATGTTTACTTGCAATTCTTTAACCTTCAATTATGTGTAAAGTAATAACAACATAAAATAAAGACAAAAAGTCAATTACGATGTGGAACTTTGTCTTAATAAATAAGAAAAATAAAAAAACAAAATTTCCATCACTTGTCACAAATTCCAAAATTTTTACAGCACGTTTGAATCAACTTATCAGGTCATCCTCAAACGGCTGGTCAGTTCAGCTTTAACCATAGACGCGTTTCGTCCTTTAGGGACTCATCAGTATGGTGTGATCAACTATCCAACTAGACCAACTAGGGACTAGTGAACTGTGATATTTTTACAAGCTGAACTGACTGATGTTAAAGTAACTACGTCGGTAGACAAGACATGAGAGCTAAGGAGCAACCCGTGGTGCCATCTACCGACAGAATCGCAAACTGCATGACAGCAATTTAAATAAAATAAAGAGGGTAGCTAAATGCATAAATTGATTTTAGTACACATGAAAACTTTTGATATAATAAATTTTCAACTTTCTAAATTGTTTTACAGAAATTTGTTTCAAATAAAAGACAAAAGAACAGCAATATGTACCACATTAAAAATGGTAAATGACTGGAAAATTATACAGGATTTCATTATCATCTACTTTTATTTGAAGAATTTATTTCTGAAGAAATTAAGAAACATGAAAGTGATAAATATATAATAAGTTTTGATACCGGCGGTACCGTGGTGTGGACAGCGTTACGGCATTCGAATCAGTTGGAATCCCACTCAAAGTAAATATATATTAACCCCTAAACTACAGCTCGGTAACTCCGAACCCTGTACTGTAATTGGCATTAAGTTCCTCTTGTACAGTTGCATAAATAAATATCAAGATCATGTGCAATATTGCATGCCCTGTTTGCTATACGTTAGGATCAGAATCACCATCCTGTCACACATCTCTGTTCCATGGTTCGGTGGCATTTGAACCCAGACAATGCAGCGGTTGATTGTTAGGTATTGATTGGAACACTGTGACAGTGAGAAATGTGTTTGTCCTCTCGAGTGCGTACTCTACCATCCAACAACCGGAGTCTGAACTCCGGGTCGGGCTTCGGAGCTGAACAACGTCTCTCTAGCGACACCCCCGCACACCGCTTGCTATTGTGGCTGGTCCTTTCATCACCCGGAAAGATTGTGTTAGGACTGTGAGGACAATGAGGACTATTTTACATGCGTGTGCTCGATGATTGAGGATCGATAAATTAGGTTTTGTTTGAGTGGTTCAACACGTTTGTAAGGATTTGTTTTTATATTTAACATTTTATTTGAATGGGGTCGGTGGCTCAGTGGTATAGAGTCGGCCTGTAGATCCTGAGAACCCTGGTTCAATTCCCACAGCCGGTAAACATTTTCACCAAATTAAAATTACACTTGTGACTCTCCTAGCACTTTTCGGGGCCGTGATTTGACGACTGATAACCGCACTACACGCGCCTAAATATATCACTTACAGAGATCTGCTTCGGCAGAGTGCCATACCCAGTAATGGGTAAAAGGCTTGAGGATATATTTATTTATTTATATTTTATGGGGTAGTGGCTCAGTGGTATCGAGTCGGCCTGAGAATCCTGAGTACCCTGGTTCGATTTCCACAGCCGGCAAACATTTTCACCACATTAAAATTACTCTTGTGATTACCCCAGCACTAACATCATTAGGGGCCGTGATTTGACGACTGGTAACCGCACTTCACGCGCTTAAATATATCACTTACCGAGATCTGCTTCGGCAGAGTACCACATCCAGTAATGGGTAAAAGGCATGATGATATATTTATTTATTTATATTTTATGGGCTAGTGACTCAGTGGTATTGCGTCGGCCTGTGAATCCTGAGTACCCTGGTTCAATTTCTATAGCCGACAAACAATTTTCATCAAAATAAAACTACCACTGTGACTCCCCAGCACTAACATCATTAGGAGCCGTGATTTGACGGCTGGTAACCGCACTACACGCGCATAAATATATCACTTTCTGAAATCTGCTTCGGAGAGTGCCACACCCAGTAATGAGTAAAAGGCTTGATGAAATATTTATTTATTTATATTTCATGGGGTAGTGGCTCAGTGGTATCGAGTCGGCCTGTGAATCCTGAGTACCCTGGTTTGATTCTTATAGCCGACAAACAATTTTCATCAAATTAAAACTACCACTGTGGCTCCCCCATCACTAACATCATTAGGGGCCGTGATTTGATGGCTGGTAACCGCACTACACGGGCATAAATATATTACTTACTGAGATCTACTTTGGCAGAGTGCCTCACCTAGTAATGGGTAAAAGACGTGATGATATATTTATTTATTTTAATCCCTCAAGTAATTATTTCCCCTTTCTACGACTCGTGAAATAAATTTCACTCTCAGGATTAAATTATGCACTTTAGTTTCTTGATATACGAATAGATATCTTCTTCTTCTTCAATGACGCTACAGTCCGAATCGGGCCTGGGCCTACAGGGCACACCGAGCCGCAGTTTTTCCGCTGCCGTACTGTCGGTTTCCGTAGTCAATGTTACTTTTTAAGGCATATGTATAAGTGACCAGCTTATAGCGCCGAGTGGATATCTTAAATTGGCCTAAAATTGAAAAAAAAATCCCAAGTGGTACTGTACCCCTTAAGATATTTTCAAAAAACACTCAATTTTAAAATAAACTACATTTCCGGTTATCAATAGGTATCTTCTTCACAAATAAGAAGTAAAATAGCGAATAGATTCTTCATCCTCAACGTTCACAGCTCATAGCTTCTCGCAGTCGTGCCAATACATCGCACAAAAATAAAAATACCAAAGAGACGATTTCACGATTCGCCAACCACCATCGTCATCGTCATCCCAAATGAGTTTAGCGAGACGGATAGATCCCAGAACTCGCCCGTCGTAGCCATCGTCTGCTCATAAATATTATTTTTTTTAGCCTTGGTCAAAGGCAAAGCCGCTGGACCAATTCTAGAACTTTACCTGTCCCATATTCGACGAAATTATTCGAAGCAATTATTTTTATACCCTATTATAATTCTGAAAGGTAGGAACGTTATTTTAAGTTGAAATACTGACGTTAATTATAGCGCTTCTTTACACAAAAGGTTTTTGAATGAATACCTTTTGTTTTATAGAAGTTTTTATTGCAATAAAAAACTACGAGACTTCATTCAAAATATTTTCCTTTAAGACAAATTTATGACTTTTTTCTGGATATACTCTTTTTATTACTGAAGTCGTAGCAAAGAAATATCATTTTATTACAGAAAATATCACAAACATTATTATCATAACTTCGTATTAAAATTTTTACTATCTACATTCTGTAAAACTATCAATTTTGCTATTAAACAATGGACACTATACTGAAAATACAGCTAAACCATCAGAACTTATTCAATTCTATAATGAAATGAAAAATATCGAATGGAATGTTCGACAGAAATGTTAAGTTACTAATTTGATAATTCATTGCGATATGATATTGGCCACTTAAGACAGTGTTTCTCAACCGGTGTGCCGGACGATTTTTAACACATACTTTAATTAGGGATTTAATTTTATCGTGGAATTTATGATAAATATACTGAAAACGTTATAAACATCGACTGACGTCATAAAAAAATATAACTAGATGAATGACATAGAGTGCTACTACATTTACATATAATCAATTTTAAATTGTATTGCGCGTTACTTCTTTAGAGATTTCATGTTTCTTTGACTACGCAGATATTTTATAGACCTTTTAATGATTCTAGTACTCTCTAATAAATTATAAATTAATAATAAAAATTAATGACATATCTACTAATTTATCTCCCGTACAGCACTTAGGGATAAAAGCGGTCCATTATTTGTATATTATTATTTAAAATAAATTATTAAATGAAGAAACAGCAATTGACATTTCTTTGACAAATTTCTTCCCTTCGGCATTAGGCGTATTCCATTTACCATTTGGATCAGATCTAACTTACATTTACTGATCCAGATCACTTATTTATTTCGCCCACTTTATTTATAGTACTAAAATTACTGATTCTAATTTACTTTGAAGTAATTCACCCCAATAAGTGCATCAGTGATTCAATTCATTTAGTTATTTTGTCTAATTTATCTGAACTGATTTAAATGAACCAAGAGGCAAATGGAATACAGCTATTGTTATAATACAGTTTTTAAAAACTAATGTAGGTTAAAGTCAAAGTCCTTAAACAGATTTTTTGATGTTTGAAACGATTGATCATGAATCTGGCAGATCAATGGCAACTCGATATAGACAGAAATTATGTGTCATGTTAACGTGTAAAATTTAAAATAATTATTAAAAATGAAAAATAATTATTTTCAATACATGAATCTAAGTAAATATAGCTATTATTCAATATTCTTATATAAGATTTATGTTCCAATGCCGTTTTTTTTTTAATTTTCATTTAAATATTGCACCAGTTCCTTATGATTTTATCAAGTTTTATCAGGATGGATGACGTCGATTTTATAACGTTTTCAGTATAGAAATAATATTAAACATTTTTGAGTCATTAGTGCTATGTATGTTTCTTAACTGCCCTTCGAGGGCGACAAGCTTACAGGGATCAAGGCCTCTGGCTCGCGGGTCTCTAAATCACCTGAGGGGTATAAACATCAAATAATGCCTGTGGTGCATACAATATTTTATCTCTTATTAGTATTTTTGAATAACAAATAAATAAATATAAATATATCATCACGCCTTCTACCCATTACTGGGTGTGGCACTCTGCCGAAGCAGATCTCGGTAAGTGATATATTTTACGCGTGAAGTACGGTTACCAGTCGTCAAATCACGGCCCCCAAAGATGTTAGTGGTGGAGGAGCCACAGGGGTAGTTTTTGAAATTATGAAAATTGTTTGTCACCTGTGGGAATTGAACCAGGGTTCTCAGGATCCACAGGCCGACTTCATACCACTGAGCTAGCCACCCCATTAACAATTAATAATAATAACCTAAATAATAAATAATGGATTACTTGGCAAAACAAAATAGAAGAAGTGGTAGTTTTTGACAGTACCACTACAATAACGTCACTTTTAATGCCCTAGGGCCTATTAAAATCATATAATGCCCTGGAGCATTATGAACCAAGTAATTTGCCTTGTATCCATGGTATTAATAAACAATAATGAACTAGAAAGACAAAAAAATATATACATTCTAAAGAGTGGTAAGGTTATATTACAATCGCGAAGCATATCCGGTAGTTTTGTCTGTATTAAAAACTCTAGTTACACGTTGGAAAAAAGTTTTATTTCTCGACAACATAATAATGTTCTTTCTTCTGCGCTATTAACCCAATTTCTCTATAAATATAAGCAGTGGTTAACGGTTAACCCAAGACGTAATAAAAGCAAAAGAAATGCAGTGAGAAGTGAAATTTGCTCTGCGAGTTTCCGCTGCACAATGCGCACTGACGTCATTTCCTCGGCACAGTCCTGCCAACTTAGTTCGCGAGTTGTTGATGGGGAAATTAAATACTATTGTTAATTTTGTGTAATTAGTGGAGCAGTCACTGGAATGGAATAGTGTCTTGATAAGAACTTGCTAGAAAAAGGAAGATGTTTCAAAAGTACCACTCCGATTTGAAATTATAACTTTTTCAATTGTTTACGAAAATGAAAATTGTAGATTGAGTAAAATCTTAATCAGATGGTATGGTATAAATAAAATAAATAAAAATATAAATATATCATTACGCCTTTTCCCATTACTGGGTGAGGCACTATGCCGAAGCAGATATCGGTAAGTAATATAGTTATGCGCGTGAAGTACGGTTACCAGCCGTCAAATTACGGCCCTCAAAGATGTTAGTGGTGTGGAAGCTACAGGAGTAAATTTTAATTTGGTGAAAATGTTTGTCGGCTTTGCGGATTGAACCAGGATTTGTAGGATCCATAGGCCGACTCGATACCACTGAGCTATTACCCCATATATTATAAATAATACGCAATAATTATATAATTATTTGATCAAAAGCTACCCCTGTGGCTAACATGTTTGAGGGCCGTGATTTGACGACTGGGAACCGCACTTCACGCGCAAAATATATCACTTACCGAGATCTGCTTCCGCAGAGTTGCACACCCAGTAATGGGTAGAAGACGTGATGATATTTTTTTTTTAATTAAAAGAAAATAATCGGAAACCAATTTAACCAGTTTTTCGGAAATATTGGAATTCGAAAGCCGCTTTTTCCAAAAGTCGATATTTGCAAGAAACCTTAGTTAACACTGGGAAAAGATTCTAGTAATAGCCATACTTATGATCAATTTTTTTAAGATGCTAAATTAAGAAAGGTAATGTTTTTATGGCCAGGCTATATATACGCTGAGATTTTTCTCTCCAGGTGCGCAAGATTCTCCAGTTCCCTGAGATGGAGCCATTTGGGCGATTGCACATTTAATTAGACACACTCGGTGCGTTCGTCTCGTCTCTTTTTTAATTTCTCGACTGAATTTTTCAGGCGTTTTATGCCAAATGAATTGTTCGGAGAGACGACGGCAGTAGCAGCAGCAGCAGCATGTCTCGCTTGTGTTTGTCTATCAATCTTCTTTTTATTAAAGTTTCTTACGGCGGCAGACGTGCGCGACGCGGCCCCGAAGTCGCCTGGAGCCGCCCACGCTACCGCCCGGAACCCCGGAACCCCGGACTCGTGTGAGTGCGTGCGTGAGAAGTACACGACGAGGCTAATCGATTTTAAATGATTTATGTTGCTGTTTTATAAAATTGTTTTATTCTCTTGACACACAAATGCGATATGTACTGTAGGAGGCTAATTGAAATTCAATTCAATTGAGAAAACCATTTTAATTTCATGTTCTTTATGTGTCTAATGCCAGCTTATTCAATTTAAATTTAATCCATTTTGCAAATTGCGTTGGTTTAATGTTTTAATCTTTTAAATTAAATAAGGAAATTATTAAATAAATAAAATAGTCAACGAACATGGCTGCACTCGTTAGAACTGATCTAAGCGAGTTAAGAAACGTTGCGCGCGGGTAGTACTTGGATGGGTGACCGCCCACAGAAAACCCGCGTTGCTGTTGACCATAATACCTAAAACGCAGATCAGGGCGGAATGGCGGCATATGACCGAAGTAGTTGGTCCGCCAAAGAAACCACAAAAAAAAAACAAATTACTGGGTGTGGCACTCTGCCGTAACAGATCTCGTGATAATATTTTGCGCGTGATGTGCGGTTACCAGCCATTAAATCATATTACCCAAGGACGTTAGTAGAGGAGGACTCACAGGGGTAGTTTTAATGTTGTGAAAAGTGTTTGTCGGTTTTTGGAATCTAACCTGAGTTCTCTAATTCACAGGCCAACTTAATACCACTGAGCCACCTACCTCATAATTGTTTAAACCATAAAAAATGTTGGAGAAGGGTAGTAAAAAAAGCAAACACCAGTTTATTGAATATCTTGATTTCTCGCAAAATTTTAATTATTTAAATTTAATAATTGAAAATAACAACTTTTCGGATATTTAGATTGTCCCCATGTTCAAGTCTATATATTAGTATATTGTCCGGCAGTACGGTGGGGTGGGTAGCGTTACGGAATTCGAATCCGGAGATCCCGAGTTCGATTCCCACTCAAGCTAGAAATTATAATTATTACCATGCTCGGTGAGTTCGGACCCTGTACTGTAATTGGGAATCAATTCCTGTTGTACAGAGTAACATAAATAAATAAGAGAAAAAATAAAAATAAATTAGTTAGAGTTATTTAGAAAAAGTTAAACTAAATGATAAACATATCAACTAAAACAATAAATAATTAAAAAATTGTTACAAAACTTAACAATTACATAATAAATATTAATACAATATTGAACTGACTTATTGTATTAATTTTTAATATGTAATTGTACATTATTTAATTATATATTGTTTTAGTTTGTAAGTTTATCACATTATTTAACTTCCTCAAAGCAACTGTAACTAATTTCTTTTTCTCCTAAACTCATTTGTGTAATAGTAAGCCTATGGAGACCAACTAAAAGTATACCTTTGTCTCAAGTTTGACATATCTTGATCAACGCCATTTAAAAATAGTTGAATACCCTAATAAAAAAATCGACTGACGTATTTTGACAGATGTAGATCTGAATTCCTTACAACTTTTATTTAAACCTTTTCTTACAATAGTCTAATCTAATCAAGAAAAGAGATTACAGAAAAACTCATTTCCCACGTTGATCGCCACCCTGTACAGTAAGCAGTAAGGGTGAAATTCCTTCGGGAAATCGTTTTCCGAAGAAACCGAGCAATAAAGACTTTTAATAAACATTTCCAATGCTGTAATTAGATCGACTTTATTCGTTTTTACTTGGACTTAATTAAAAATGCTCAATCCTTTGTGGTATCTCAAAAGTGAAAATTCATTTTCATTTATTAAATAATTAAATTTCACTCAAGCAATTTCCTACAATTGTCGTCAGATATCTACGTTTCTTTCGCCTTACTTCGCGTCTTTTGAACTCTCAAAAATATTTGAACAAAAGAAGGGTGCTCCTTTTCTGTGTACGGAAGTGTTTGTCAACACAAAATTTTGAGATTAAAGTACACAAAAAGTTCTCTAATGTTTAGCGTTTTCAGTTCAAAGGAATCTACAAATATTTGCAATTCATCAAATCCTTTTATACTCATCTTACAAACTGACGGACGTGACAATGAAAGAAATAAATTATATATACAAGATATTCATAAAGAAACAGAGCAAATACTTTAAATTGTAGAGAAAGCATTTTTATCAAAAATAAGTTAAAAATGAAACAAAAACATAGTTGTCAATATATATATATATAAATATATACAGGGTGATCAAAAGGAATTGTTATAATTGGCAATACAATTCCAGAGATCTTTTTATTCCACAGTTGGCACAACGTCAGATAAAGGCGGAAATGCTATTTGACATTTCTAATAAATACAAATAGGTTATGTCAGGAGTCTGACAGCTAATAGAATTTTGACTTTTTAAGTAACAGAAATACTTTAGAAATAAATGTAATAATAAATGTACTCAAATTTAAATTCTAAATGTCACTGTCAACAACAGGAAATGAATTTATATATCAGGCTTACCAATTTCAAGTAGTTTTTTTTATTGCCAACTGTAACAATTCCTTCTGATCACTCTGTATATATATCATCACGCCTTTTACCCATTACTGGATGTGGCACTCTGCCGAATTAGATATCGGTAAGTGATATATTTATGCACGTGAAGTGCGGTTACCAGCCGTCAAATAACGGCCCCCAAAGATGTTAGTGGTGGGGAACCACAGGGGTAATTTTAAATTGGTGAAAATGTTTTGTCGGCTATGCGGATCGAACCAGGGTTCTTAGGATCCATAGGCCGACTCGGATACCACTGAGCCATTACCCCATATAGTTGTCAATATAAAATAGTTATTTATGTATCCAGGGTGAAAATAGGCGTTTCTGGCCCGCGGCATGATTATTAGCTTGCAATATTTAATTATATGTTCAAAAGATTAATACGGGCACATAGGTTATATGCCAAAATGACATTTTGTAAAAACAAGTATTCACAATAAACAAAAATTGTCATTTTATTTATGTATCCACAGGAATTATTCTTGTATGGTCCAAGGGCCAAAAAAAAGTGTTTAAGCCCGCATTGTAGGACTAAAACACATGCTTTTCGGTCCGGTTGTACATAAATATTACTTTTTAACTACAATTTTTACAAGGCTATCGATGAGCTGTCATATTATTTTTATATTAACAGCTACATATAAGTAAGCAAAATCTTGGAAATGACATAAAAATTACACAATAAATTATTATATTCACAGAATACCGAAATGGTGATAATTTTTATAGTAATAAATTGTTGTCATTAAAATATCGATTGATTTCAGATAATGATCGATTTAAAAAATAGTCATCATTTCTAGAAATCCGTAATCGATGTTCAAACTTCAATTTCCTTTTGAAATTGGTAAAAACTCCATTAGCAATGCATGTTCATTCCTCACAAATATTTTGATAAAATGGATAGTAATAAAGATCAATCATTTAAAATATGAAATATAGAAGTTCAAAGAAAAACTAAGTTTAATCAACTTTCCATCAATTATCAATCAATACATTCGAAAACAAAGTCAGTAAAAAGCAAATGATTCTATTTAGTGAAATATTCAGAGTCGCGGGAAACAAATAGCTTTAAAATGGCGTCACTTAATCAAAATGTCAGAAATTGTTCCGTCGAATTACGTATCGGATTAAATAAATCTATCATTTGTCAAAACAAAATCGCATCGGAACGCGGTTGGGGGTGACAGCGATGGAAGCGCCCTCAGGAAACAACGGTGGTGGAATAAACTCGACAAACATATATCCTGCCGAGTTGTTGTTTGCCGCCACAAATGAAAAGATAAAAGTTGTTGCCTGCCATTTTCATGTCACTCGTAACGCAGTGCTACATACATTTCTCACTGCACTACTTTAAAAAAAATTACGTTAATAGGTTTCACTAAAATCAAGACCATCTTAAGCCTCCTTCAACCCTTGAGAGTCCTAGAATAGACAATTATTGACACGATCCTATTTAAAAGATATAAAAATGTTATTTTTCTATCGCGTTTACAAAGTGTATTTTGTGCAACTGTTTTTGCAAAAAATAGAGCTAAAAAGTTCAAGTTTATACAAATGTTTTTGCAGATATTTTTGTGTGAAACTGTCAAGTTGTCTAATTATAAAAATGTCAAACATAATTCTTTCAGTTTACTTGTCTTTATACACCTCAAATAAAATTATTTAATTAATTATTATTTATATATAATAAAATAAATAAATATATCATCACGCCTTCTACCCATTACTGGGTGTGACACTCTGCCGAAGCAGATCTCGGCAAGTGATATATTTATGCACGTGAAGTGCGGTTACCATTCGTCAAATCACGGCCCCCAAAGATGTTAGTGGTGGAAGAGCCACAGGGGTAGTTTTCTAAATTATGAAAATTGTTTGTCGCCTGTGGGAAACGAACCAGGGTTCTCAGGATCCACAGGCCGACTTCATACCACTGAGCTAGAGACCTCATTATATATAATAAAGTAAATTAATTAAAGTGCAAAATAATTTTTTATTAAAAATTAAATGTATGGTATTTTTATAACATATCCTAAATGACTATGAATTTGAACTCTAACCTAAGTAATAAATGTCAAAATAAATTAATTTCAAATGTTTATTGACCTGTGAGTGTTACCACATTGTAATATTATGATTATTTTTTAAATAAAAACTTTACAATAAAAGTAAATTCAAGCGATATAGAAAAAATAGTATGAGAAACACGGGTTGCAATGATCAATTTTAATACTTATTTTTCAATATACTAATTTAATGGGATAGATAACTTAGTGGTAACGATTCTGGCTGTGGATTTGAAAACCCGATTCGATTCCCACAGCCGACAAATAATTTTCACCACATTAAAATTACCCCTGTGGCTTTCCCTCCAATAACATCTTTGGGGGGGGGGGGAGGCATGATTTTAATACTGTTAATCGCATTTTAAGCGCATAAATATATTAGTTACCGAGATCCGCTACGGCAAAGTTCCACACCCAATAATGATCAAAAGACGTGATTTATTTATTTATAAAATTAACTTTTTTTAATAATTATGGGGTAGCTAGCTCAGTGGTATCAAGTCGGCCTGTGGATCCTGAGAATCCTGCTTCGATTCCCACAGGCGATAAACAATTTTCATAATTTCAAAAACTACCCCTGTGGCTCCTCCACCACTAACATCTTTGGAGGCTGTGATTTGACGACTGGTAACCACACTTCACGCGCAAAATATATCACTTACCGAGATATGCTTCGGCAGAGTGCCATACCCAGTAATGGGTAGAAGGCGTGATGATATATTTATTTATTTATTTAAAATTTATTTATAAAGCATTTTAGAATATGTAAATAAATTGTATGCCATGTTTATTTACAGGACAATTAGCGCTATTATTATCATAATTTTTTATGCTATGTAAATACATCTTCATTTAGATATTATGGTCAGCCAATTAGAAACAAAATAAAATACGTCCAATGTAACCACATTGTAATATGTCACCAAACAGACTTTACGTACATATTTCTGTAAGCCGTTCGCTTGCCAAAAAAGAGAATATAAAATTAGTTTGCAGAAATTCTTGTAAACAAAATTCTTCCAGAATCTCATACAGACTCCATAAGAGAAATAGATTAGCAGTGGAATCTGTGGTTTGGTATTGTTAAGACGCATTAAATGACTTCCTCCAACGACGGCAATTTTTCAAAACCTTTGAAGCTCCGAAACAAAATAAAGTTTCCTTATATACATCCGATGTATATCTCTTTTAGGTTTAAAACAAACAACAAATGGAACGAAGCCGTACGAACTTTTTACATTTTAAAATCTAATCTCCGAGAGCAATCTCTAGCCTTAGTTTGTTTTTCTTTGAAGCCCAAACTAGACAATACAACAACACTTATTTTCACTTAGCATACAAATTTCTTTCACTGGAAGCAGGTTTTTTCTTATTTAATTTGCAGATTTTTAAAGCTGCCAAACATACTAACACCAACCAGAAGACTGAACTAATTTTAAACTTCATTACTACTCTATAGCATGGGCGTCCGCAAGGGGAGGCAAGGAGGGGCACTCGCCCACCCCTGGTTATTAACTAACTAAATACAATCAAAATTCTAATTAAAACCAACAATATTCAACTATAGCAAACAAATTATGATTATGATGATCATGTTTGACAAGCATAATTTTAGAACACATCAAATTACCTTTTGAGTACCTTTTCTTAATTCCTTTTCCACAGCAATATCTTCGCTCGTTAGAATAAATTACGCATGATATGATACACTCAAATTGCCGAATTCCAGAATGCTAAACGAATTCTCCAGAGAATATGTTTGTTAACTTTAAACATCTCTCAATATATTAGAATTCATGAATGCTAAATTAATTTATGGAATATTTTGTCAGTTTTATCACTTGTTGAGGAACATGATTAAACGCACTGAATTATTATTATAGGATTTAAAACAGATGGAATATAAGCTTTGCTGATTAATTTAATCATTTTCATTTATGAGTCGGCAAAAATGAACATAAATTAAATATTAATTCGTAAATAAATACATATTTCATGAATGCTTTTAACGCAAAACAATCGCTTAAAGGTATTTAAGTTAATGTTCATATTTTATTCATAGAGTATTTCTATTAAACATAATTTTCAGTAAATACATAATTTTGTTAGACAATAATATGATGTAACCAAAGATTAAATTGATCTTTCTTCGTTAATTACAGTTTATATTTTGACAATATAATTTGATATAGGTAATTTGCTGAACCACATTTAAACTTCGTTAATTACAGTTATTATTTTGATTATTTTTTTACGTTTCTCAAAACCAATTAAATGCTTCATTGTATGCCACGTGTCTGCGTTTTAACCAATCCTCTCATTATTATACTGAGAAAAAAGCTCTTGTGCTTATTGCCGGGAATAATCTCTGTAGATGCTTTTTTGTTTGTGACAAATGATAGTTGTCAAATAATTATTTGAAACTGTTAAAGCATCAAGTAAAATGTGCGAAAAAAATCGATTTAGTTGTATTTTAGATACAGAAATACACAAACAAATTTTGGAAACAACTTCCAAGAATACATTAATAAGTAATCAATCGAAATGGACCCACTTCAAAATCTTTTAAGTTGGATGAATTGACTTCAACAGCTAAGTCAAAAAATAATCTAATTAAATATAACTCGAGAGTTGGATAAATTAGAAAATAATTCTCCAGTATCTTTCTCAAACTTGTTGCCATTTGGCAATAGCCACTCAAGCCCTACAGGCTTTCGTGACTATTGCCTGGCAACGAGTTTTCAAAAGATCTGTCAAATTATTTTCAATTTATTCTCACTCCCTTGTTACATTATTACTGACAATATTAATTTGATATAAGTAATTTTCTAAACCACATTTAAACTAAACTTAAAATAATATTTCCAAAAATACGATAATTGATTTTGGGTCATATACAGGAAAGTAGGGATAATCAGGTTGATGAGACAATACCTAAATTCTTAAGAACCTAACAAACAATCACAGTAAACAAGAAAAACAATTTACCTTTTCGCAGTACTTTATCAATAAAATCAATCTTCTTGATAGTTTAAACGAGTCTAAATGCAGCCAATAACCAACCGCAACAAGCGTGTGAACAATTGACCATCGAACATATCGAGCATTTATCAACTACGTAGAGCGGAGACCACCAGCGCCGCCACTACACTATCTACACCACAGCGGCAGCTTCGAGAACTACAAGTACGTGACATATTCCGTGCGCGGAGATTTGTAATTTGCGACGCATTTGCGACGAGTGTCCTTCGAGATTTTTACGATCACGTAGGAGATGGCGATGTAGGCGACGTAGGCGATATTGGAGAGGTCAGGTTTGCCAATTTCAATCAGTGAGTAAACAATGACGATTAAATGAACACTGTTGATTGGGCATTATGTAGCTTTTATTTGAATGTTGTTTATTGCTCGAGGAATTGTAAACAAAATTTTGAGATTAAAGCATTAATTAATATTGCATATATACAAAACACTACGTTCCCAAAATGTGTTCGTTGGATTCATCCTGCAATTAATCTTCGCCAAACATTCCTATTCTGTCAATTCGTTTCTCAACCAAATTCATATTTCCTTTCATACAAGCTAGTCTCATCTTTCGTTCACGCAACAAACCTTCAATAATATCTATCCTTTTATTCCTAGATCGTTAATACAATATCTCACCCTCAATTTCACTAGCGTACACCTGTTTTACAAATCTTTCATCTAGCAACATTCTTCTTACATTTGTTTATTCCTAACACTCGGTATTATTCATTAACAAAATAAACCTTCAATCATATCCCACATTTAATCTTAAGCCGGTTATATATTTTTCACCCTCAATTTCACCAACATACACCTGTTACAACAACCTTTCATTCTAACAACATTCTTCTCAAGTTTGTTTATTTCTACCATTCGGAATCATTCATTACCGTAACAAACCTTCAATCATGTCCATTAATATATTCTTAAACCGTTCATATCATTTTTAATTTCACAAACACACTTGTTTCACAAATCTTTCATTCTAACAACATTCTTCTCAAGTTTGTTATTCCTCCCAATCGGAATCATTCATTAATGAAACAATATTTCAATCATATCCATCCATTTATTCCTAGGTTGTTCACGCAATCTCTGATCCTTCATTTCTCCAACATACACCTGTTTCACCAATCTTTCATTTTAATAAAATTCTTCTCCATTTTTGTTTTCCATCCATTCGGAATAATGCATTAACGTAACAAACCTTCAATCATATCCATCCATTTATTCCTAGGTTGTTTATGCATTCTCTCACCCTCAATTTCTTCTATATACACCTCTTTCATCATTCTTCAATTTTAACAACATTCTTCTAAAGTTTCTTTATTCCTACCACTCGGAATCATTCATTAACTCAACAAATCTTCACTCACGTTCATTGATTTATTCTTAAGCCGTTCATATAATTTTTATCCTTAATTTCACCAGCATACACTCGGTTTCATCAATCTTTCATTTTAATAACATTCTTCTCCAGAGTTTTGTATACCATCCATTCAGGATAATTCATTAACGCAATAGACCTTCAATCATATCTATCCATTTATTCCTATGTAAGTTGTTCAGGCATTCTTTCGCCCTTAATTTCTTCTATGTACACCTCTTTCACCATTCTTCAATTTTAACCACATTCTTCTTAAGTTTCTTTATTCCTATCACTCGAAATCATTCATTAACGCAACAAATCTTCACTCACGTCCATTTATTTATTCTTAAGCAGTTCATATAATTTTTCATCAATAATTTCGTTAACATACACTCAGTTTCATCAATCTTTCATTTTAATAACATTCTTCTCAATTCCCTTAAAATAATTAATTAACGAAACTAATCTTCAATGATATCCATCCATATATTCCTAGGTCGTTCACGCAATCTTTCACCCTCAATTTCACCAGTTTTTCAGTCGATATTCTCATACGCATCATCATATATGATTGTTGAAACCGGAACCCGATAATAACGGACCCAGGAGTAAAATTTTAGACATAACTGTTTTATTATTATTAAGCAAATTAAATGCTCTCAACTGAAATTAGAAACAGGAAAAAGTATAAATAAAGCTAACACTGATATGCTAAAAACATATCATGTGTCAAAATATTTCCAGTCATAATCTACAACAATATTTTCGAATGTTTATTACGTATGCAACAACCTAATACTAAGTCAAAATATTAAAAGGAATAACAATAAAAGTATTTTTCTACTAGAACTATTATCATTCTAAAGCATGGACTCACAGTTACAGGTACGGTAAACAGCAAACAATGAAAAACAAAACAAGAGTTTAAATATCTACGCATTAAGCTGATATCACGAAAAACAAAAGCACACAACACCGCTATAAAACAAAATATACACGTAATGCAGCAGCTGTTTTGAATTTGCGTTGCTCAAGGCTGAACCGTGTGTTAAAAACCTACAAAACATTAGATAGCAGTAAACATCTATTGTTTCAACGTTTATCGAAGAACACAACTTTACGATGACAGGAGACCATGGTAAACAAGATGGCGGCGGCATCAGCAACACTAACAATGCGGGGAGAGGAACTATAGCTAGGTGTTACGACATGAGTGAAAAGGTTCTCGTTGAACTGATAAGGATGTCATTTTATTGCGAGACAATAGAAAGGGTTTGCATAGGGAATTGTGCGAGGATAATGCCCTACTAAATCCTAAAATACGATCCTGGGCTACTTTCAGAGTGTGCCAAAAAGCCTGATGTCATATTACTACAATTTTTTTCACTCTTAATATAGTTATTTAGAAGTTAAAAAATTAACAATTTAGAAAGCTCATTTTTGATGGGTTTTCAATTTTATTTTTTCTACAATTGTGTTGAAAAGTCAACATATCAATATTCAAAATGAGTGTGAAATATTTGTGTATCTAGAACAAAAAATAGTCTATTGCCGCTCGCGCACGGAGAACAACAATCATGCAAGGGTGGCAAGGACACTTTCTGCTCGAGATGCATAATAGTTATTTTTATAATAAGTGCCGAAAAAGGCTTGTTACGTGCAAGTGCAGAATTTAACGCACGAGGCTTGCCGCGTGCTGAAATCTGCACGAGCATTTAACCTTTTTCGGCACGTGTAAAAAACAACATTTTTCCTACAACTGTGCGATTTAGAAAATCCCTAAAATATTATCAAAATTTATAAAACCTTAATGATATTACACGAGAACGATGTTTTACGGCGTTGCTATGGTTTGTTTGTTGATTGCTTGCACATTGTTCTACGTAAATTTTAAAATATTTCACTAATTTCAAGACAATTTCTTCAAAATCGTCTACATTGGAGTACTACAGTGAGTGATTCTTCTTTATCATAAACACCTCCAAAGATAATTGAAACTCCGGATCATGCTATGTTGGATCTATTTTTGACAATGACAATCAACCTGCTGCTGGTACTTCTAAAGGCTCCGAAATTGTTCTCAATAATATTTATGTTAATAATATGAACAGGTACGGATGAAATCAATGTTTTTTAGACAGTACCAAAGTTTCCACTACACATTATGTCAATATAAGCAACTGTAACAACTGTGTTAATAATATATACAAACAATAAATATTATGTATTTCACTTACTCTTGAAACGCTTGAAAAACTGTTTTAACAACGAATCTACAAAGATTAGAAAAAAAGAGATGTGTTTGAAAGATAATTCCACACAATTACAGTTAGACATTTTATTGGAAGAACTGAAAAAGACTATTTAAAAAAAATACTATTCTTAAAAGATAGAAGTACTTTTTTATTTCGAGTATTTTTATTTAAAATAATTTTGGCAGAGCAAATATTTAAAAAAAAATCTAAAATCGCAAATGTTTTTCGTTTGCAAATGTTTTTATTTTGTTTGTTATTTATCATGGACGACTTGCAATGTTAAATAATTTAGACAGTTTTTGTTCCAGGAACATTTTAATTAAAAACTTTTTTTAATATCTGACAGTTTTAGAGAGATTAAAAAAACTTTGTTCTGAATTTTGGAAGCATGTTTATAACTCGGCATGTACTCGAATTTATTAGAATTTCGAATTTTATTTAAAATTATTTGGCATTAAATAAGGAATGGAGTAAAATAATGAGTAGGAATTTAGATGTAATGGCTGTATTAGGCTCTGAAAGGGGTTGAAACACTCTCCCAAATTTGTCTCTATTTTACGAATGTCGTTTGTTTTACGGGTGGAAAGCTAATTAAAGGTTACGACTCACTTTGGAATAATTTGATATATAATGACCAAAATGGCGACACAGTCCTATACCCTATATTCAAACTGTTAGAGACTTCCTTATAAATAGCTATAACTTTCAATTTATGTTAAATGGTGGCATTAAAAAACGAGTATAGTTCCACTAGAGTATGAAAGTTGACGTTTAAATTATCTTATGGTTTCTTTTCATAAGTTTGCGCTATGAAAAAAAATTAAAGCAATATGGCCTTTATGTATTTTGCTATGAAGATCTAGAATTGTAAGAAACCCAAAAATGGATCATTGTAATACCTGTACAATGGTGCCGCGTGCCGAAAAAATCATAAAATAAAAAACAATCATACATGAATGCTAATTTGTACATACATACATACATATCTTCACGCTATATCCCAACAAATGGGGTAGCATGAACCCTAAAATCACTCATAAAACAATCACTCATCACACTCATCAAACAATCAGTCCTCGTCAAACATTTTCATCCAAACAAACCATCCTCACTTCAACCACATTCATAGATCACTCCATATAAACTCATTCATTTATTACACTCGAAATTATTATCACACAACAAACCTTCAATCTCATCATTCCTATTCACTTATCATTCATTTTCTTTCTTCAACGTACATAACATATGCATAAAACATCTCAAATTACTCACGTTTACTCCTAACAACGAATCTAATAACGAAAATAACAACGAATCTACAAGATTAGAAAAAATGAAAGCGATAGCCTGCACTTGTATATGAAAGAAAAGTCCACACAATGCAGTAATTGAAAATGAAACAAAAAGATAAGAAAGGGAAGGATCGTCGCCCTGCGCTTGATTTTGAAAGTGAATTTGTTACAAATATAAATTATTAGAACAATTTACCGTCGTTTCCTAATTTGAAAATTGCATTTAGAATGTAGTATGAAGTCGGCCTGCGGATCCTGAGAACCCTGGTTCGATTCCCACAGGCGACAAACAATTTTCATAATTTCAAAAACTACCCCTGTGGCTCCACCACCACTAACATCTTTGGGGGCCGTGATTTGACGACTGGTAACCGCACTTCACGCGCAAAATATATCACTTACCGAGATCTGCTTCAGCAGAGTGCCACACCCAGTAATGGGTAGAAGGCGTAATGATATATTTATTTATTTATTTATTTAGAATATTCCAGTTGGCGTAATAAATTAAAAATTATTTTAAAAATACTTGCGATCTATGTAGTATATCTCAAGAGAGGCTTGAGAATCTCGTAATAATTGCAATTGCATTTTCTATATGTTTAACTACCTTTTTTTTAATTATATTATGTTTTTTTTATTGTTAAGTTTATTTTTTCATTAAATATATATTTCCAAAAAAAAAGGGTTTTAATTTTTTTCTCATGTATGGGGCGAAGAGATTATAACAATTTACATATTAAAATAGTAAAATTCAAAATTCAATTTTAGAAGGACACATTTAAAAATTAGTCCCGATGACAGTAGTCCATTATTTATTGGATAACTGTGAACACAGCTTCAAACTGAAAAATACAACGACCCCAAAACCCCAGTTACAAAAAAGCAAAAAACTACCCTCTTTAAAAATTCCCTAATGAGAAACCAACCCCTGTCCACTTGAAATTCACCACAGGAGTAGCAAGTGTTAATAATGTCCAACAACCCCCATCAAGGGGTAGTACACGAGTGCTGCAGCTCGGTAGCCCCTACCTCAGTACGTCAGAGCTGGCGTCCCGACGCCGGACTAACGACTGCCTTAATAAGCTTTGTTATCGACACGGGCGGTGGCGTCGCGGCGGTGTCGGCGACGGTGGCTGCATTACACGAAGATTAGATGGAGGAGTCTAGGTGACATTCTGGAGATGATGTAGTCAGTGATTATAACAGGACATGAAGGATTAGATAGTTAGGATGATGAGGACCAAGAGGATATGAGATAGTTGAAGATATTTGTTTATGTGTTTATGCTGCACAACAGGAAATTAAAATAAGGGCTCGCGTTGAAACTAACAAGAGTTATATTTGATAAATAAAAAAAATTAAATATCTCGTCATGTTTTTTGCCCATTACTGGATGTGGCACACTGCCGTAGTTGACCTCAATAAGTGATTTATGTTGTAACCAAGGGAATATGAAAATATTGATAAATAAATTTTTAAAAACTTCCAACGAATTTGATTTTTATCATTAGCTGTATTTCATTTGCCATTTAGTTCACTTAAATCAGTTCAGATAAATTCGACACATGAATAAATGAACTGAATTAAGCAAACTGATGCACTCATTAGGGTGAATTACTTTAAAGTAAATTAGAATCTATAATTATAGTACTGGAAATAAAGTCTGCGAAGTAATTGAGCGAAATAAATAAGTAATCTGGTTCAGTAAATGTACGTTAGATCTGATCCAAATGGCAAACGGAATACGCCTAATATCAAACAAAAAAATACAAATTTCGCGTATCCATAGCAATGTAAAAATGTTATATTTTTTGACAGTTGTAGAAACAGTCTATTACATAATAAGTCAGGAAAGTGATATATTACTTGACGAGGAGGTTGTTTGCAATACGAGGCCGTAGTAAAAACACTTTCCTGACGTGTTATGTATACAATTTCTGAAACTGTTTAGTTTAATCAATAATTAATCATAAATAAATAAAAATGTATTTTTTTCTATTTGAATTGTACTGGCAGCAGACTATGTATCCAAGGTTACAACAAAAAAAAACAGTCAGGTAAAATCTTTATCAGACTATTTTGTACTTCACCAGACTGTTATTTTTGTTGTAGCCTTGGATACGTGCTTTACTTGACTGTTTTGGTAAAAATCTACTTTCCATACTAAAACTGGTCAGGAAAATAGCAAATTTCTTGCCGGTTTCAGAAAAAAAAAATTATATATTTCCTACTCTACTGGGGTAAATGGCTCAGTGGAATCGCATCAGTCTGTGATTTTGATAATTCGAGTTCGATTCCTGCAGCCGACAAACATTATTCCACATTAAAATTACCCCTGTGGTTTCTCCACCACTGTGGTTTGATGGTTACTACACGCATTTCACTCACAAAATATACCACCTACCGAGATCTGCTACGATAGATCGCCACACCCAATAAAGGATAAAAGAAGTAGAAGAATGTGAAGCTATATTTATTTTTTATTATAAATAAATAAATATATCATCACGCCTTCTACCCATTACTGGGTGTGGCACTCTGCCGAAGCAGATCTCGGTAAGTGATATATTTTGCGCGTGAAGTGCGGTTACCAATCGTCAAATCACGGCCCCCAAAGATGTTAGTGGTGGAGGAGCCACAGGGGTAGTTTTTGAAATTAAGAAAATTGTTTGTCGCCTGAGGGAATCGAACCAGGGTTCTCAGGATCCACAGGCCGACTTCATACCACTGAGCTAGCCACCCCATTTTTTATTTATTTCAAGAAATTAACTTAAATTGCAGTATCTTATAATGCAATTAAACCACTATAAGTTGTAAGGGAAAGATTTAAATTCGTGAACTCTTGCACCAAAACTACCAGGTTGCAAAAGAAAAACATATAAAATTCTATTTCACTTGTAAATATTTTTACGTTGTAAATCGAAGTAACTCTATTTTAAAACATTAAAACAAATACACATGTTAAAAAAACCGCTTCAAATATCCGATATAGGTTTAAAAAAAAACTATTGTGTTGATTCGCATTTCAAAAAGCGGCATACGAGTAAAACGCTGACAACCACATGAACAAAATAAAAAATGTACAACAAAAATTATCTTCGCTTTAAAACCGTCGGAATCCCTCACGCGTTGGTTATCAGCAGGAGTCAAATTCTTAGCCTAAAAACTCCAATAAACAAGTGACGCTCGGGCGCAATTCGCGGACATAAATCCTCCTTAATCCGCCTCATAAATTAAATATCACGCGCCGCTAAATTTACAAGCTCGCCTCTGTTTGCGTAGATGCCACTAAGATTTATTTTTTATTCATTATAACCGCCACGGCATTTGCATTTTTCACCATATTATAAAACAACCTAGTTTCTTTTGTGTTATCTACTTTGAGTGCAGGTGGCAGCATTGAAATAATACTATTTTATTTCATATTATTTTTACAACATTCACGTCATAATACAACGTGAAATATTGTCTCCAAGACACAGAAAAATAAGTAACATATCAAATTTCTTGCCATTTTCGAGGGAACTCAATTTATTTTATGATGCTTACATTTTTTATGACAATACAATTTCGTACCTTCTCAATAAATTATTTTATTTTGATATGACACATTATTGTCACATTGCTGTAATGTCACAAAATATACTACCTACAAACAATATCACGATCAATGTTACAATCTCTTATATGCTTTCTAACATCTGACATACAGAAGTAAAAAATAAATAAATATATACCTATTACTGGATCTGGCACTCACCCGAAGCAGATCTCGGTCAAATCACGGCCCCCAAAGATGCTAGTAGTGAGAGACACTGGCGTACCTAGGGGGGGGGGGGGTGCTGCCCGCACCGGGAGGCACATATTTTGGGGCGGAATTTTTTATATTTAGTTTTAGTTGTAAAAAACAACTTGTTCACTTCGTAAGTTTACTATTCGATTTCTACGAATTATGAACTACTATATGATTTCGAATATTTTTCTTCATCAAGTCAATGTAGGGTTGAAAATATTATCTCGAAAAATTCCTTTATTACTGCCTAATTTAAATATGCTATCCAATGGTAAAAAAGTTCCCCACCTATAGTTTGTCTCAATTACAATTATTTATTTATGTTTATTAATTTAATGGGGTAATGACTCAGTGATTTCAAGTTGGTCTGTGGATCCTGTGGATCCTGAGGATCCCGGTTCGATTTCCATAGCCGACAAGCAATTTTCACCATTTAAAATTACTCCTGTGGCTTCCCCACCACTAACATCTTTGGAGGGCCGTAATTTGACGGCTGGTAACCGCACTTCACGTACATAAATATATCACTTACCGAGATCTGCTTCGGCAGAGTGCCACATCTAGTAATGGGTAAAAGTTGTGATGATATATTTATTTTTTTGATTTATAAAAACCACCATTTGATTGGCCTAGAAAGGGCGGCAAATTGGAGACCGCCCTGGGCGCCAAAAGTTCTAGGTACGCCACTGAATGTAGTTTGTATTCTCATGGCTAAACCTAATGAGGTTCGAACAAAAGAGAAATTTGTGAAGTCGCATCTTTCTGAAAGTCAACAAGCTCCATCTTCATGTTGCCAACTTGAACAACATGTCAGCGCCATAAATCATAAACAAATTTGGTAAACAGCTTATGAATAGAGTTGACGCCTGCTAACCGTTCATTTGCTTTGAATACACGTTAACTACATTAAAGATCGCTTTGAAAATAATTAAGTTTGTAATTAGGTTTCCATTAGCTCTCTTATCTGTCGTTTATTTTATCTTTGTCGCGATGCCGCCGCCACCGCCACCAACGTTTAGCGGCGACAGTCATCTGAGGACAGATGCGAATCGACCTACGGTTGCACAATGCCAAATGTGTCAGTAGAAGCTCAACCCTGAACTGAATGATCAATCTGATATCAAAACCATTGGAGAGGTATTTTCTTCGGAGAAAATAAATAAAATAAATATATCAACAAGTCTTTTATCGCTTTATCTGTTAGATTTCGAGCTCTGCAAATGTAGATCTGAATTTATTACATTTTAATTTACCTCTATGTACGACACAGCCGTATTTTTTAGTTGAATTCTGCGAGATTCAAACGCGCGAACTTTTTCTTGATATATTCACTGGGCTAAGACTGTCTGATTATATTGTTTTGTATACTATTTTTAAAAGAACTTGATAAGGGTATCATAAAAAACGACCGTGTCTGTCAAGTTAATTAAGAAAAAGTAAAATTCGCAAGAAAGACATACATCCATATCTTCACGCTATATCCCGTCAAATGGGGTAGCTCGAACCCTACAATCACTCATAAAATATTTACTCATTACATTCCTCAAATAAGCAGCCCTCGTCAAACATTATCATTCAAACACACCACCCTCACTTTAACCACATTCAAGATCATTCCATATAAACTCATTTATTTATTACACTCGAAATCATTTATCACACAACAAACCTTCAATCTCTCCAATCACTCCTGTACACTTATCATTCATCTTCTTTCTTCGACGTACATAACACATGCATAAAACATCTCAAATTACCTACGCTTACTCCTAACAACGAATCTAATAACGAATCTAACAACGAATCTACAAAGATTAGAAAAGATGAAAGCGATAACCTGCACTTGTATATGAAATAAAAATCCACACAATGCAGTAACTGAAAATGAAACAAAAGATAATAACAGAAGGGAGTGTCGCTCTACATTTGTTTTTGAAAGTAAATTCCACACAATTGCAGTTAAACACTCTACGTAAGAACTGAAAACGAATTAAAAGATAATAAAGGAAGGGAGTGTCGCTCTACGCTTGTTTCTGAAAGTGAATTCCACACAATTACAGTTAAACACTCAATATAAGATCAGACAACGAATAAAAAAGATAAGAAACGATGGAAAGACATTCTTATTTCACGCATTTTTCCGAAGTATTCTTATATTTAACAGTAAAATTGCATAAATAATTTTCCGCGTACCCATCCAGAAAGAATTAGTTTTGCCTAACTCCAAATCGTCTAGAAACAACCTGTTTCCGGTCTAGGCCGGCAAAAACTAAGGACTTTGGTAAGCTTAGCGAAGTCACGCGCAAAATAAATCACTTATAGAAATCTGCTACGGCAGAGGGCCACACCCAGTAATGAGTACAAGGAGTGATGATATGTTTATTTACATTTTATATTTTATTGAATTATTTTACAATTTGTAATTAAAAATATCAGAAAGTACTGGAATGTACACGATTAATATTCCAGCACGTTTTGCTGTCAAAATGCTAATTCCGCCAATGTATCAATCGTGAATAGTCGATCTCGATAAGCGATGTATTTTTGGGCGTAAAATATGGAGGGAGCCACAGGGATAATTTTAAATTTTATGTGGTAAAAATTTTGCAACTCGATACTCATTTCCTCAGTTCAATGCGTTAGCACAGCGCTATCTATAATAATGAATAAATAAAATGTAATATACAAATATAAATAAAATAAATATATCATCACGCCTTCTACCTATTACTGGGCGTGGCACTCTGCTGAAGCAGATCTCGGTAAGTGATATATTTATGCGCGTGAAGTGCAGTTGCCAGCCGTCAAATCACGGCCTCCAAAGATGTTAGTGGAGGGAGGGCCACAGGGGTAATTTTAAATTGGTGAAAATGTTTGTCGATTGTGGAGATCGAACTATGGTTCTTAGGATCCACAGGCCGACTTGATACCACTAAGCCACTACCCCACAAAAAAGGTACCTTTTCAGCTTCCAGGAGGGAGTTACGACGGCCTTATTAATGAATGGCAAAATTTCTAGAAGTTTGCATTTTATAACAAAAGAGTTTTTAAAAAAAGGTGAAACCATTTTTTCTTGTTTTCATTTTGTTTTAATCGCGGATTTCCGTGTTTGGTAATGTGTCAAAAATATCGATTTTTACCCATTTAAAAATTGAAATTACCCCATAAAAATACAAATGTGGTAAAAAAATTTCCTCGGATAAAATTAATTTCATGAAAGTGAAAATTTTAAGTAATTTAAGGAAATCAGGTTAATATCTCGTCCATACCAATTTCCGAACGAGAGTAAACTTACTTAATTATAATTAAAATTGTTTTTAATTAAATTAAAACAAGTTAAGTGAGTTTGACGTTGATGTGTATTAAAAATATCATCATCCCTTTCTCCCTAAATTACCAGAAAGAGCAATTTGTTGCTAAAAAAGTTTACACAACCTTCCGTCAAACTAAACACTTTCTAATTATGACAGATGGATACTTGGCGGGACATACATTACTCTTTTTGATTAATTCAATTTTATTTTTAATGTCTCAAGAAATCAGCAACATATTTCATGGTGTCTAAACTGACATAATTAACAACCCCTTTGATATTGTATTTTAAAAATAAATAAATATAAATATATCATCACGCCTTCTACACATTACTGGGTGTGGCACTCTGCCGAAGCAGATCTCGGTAAGTGATATATTTTGCGCGTGAAGTACGGTTACCAGTCGTCAAATCACGGCCCCCAAATATGTTAGTGGTGGAGGAGCCACAGGGGTAGCTTTTGAAATTATGAAAATTGTTTGCCGCCTGTGGGAATCGAATCTAGGGTACCAGGGTTCTCAGGATCCACAGGCCGACTTCATACCACTGAGCTAGCCACCCCATTGTATTTTAATGAGGTTTATAACTTCATCTTCAACAAGAACTGTGAATTTATAAGAGTGACGATTTCTTTCTTATTCTATGTTCTAGCAGAAATCCAAATTAAGAAATTAAGTTAAAAATATAGAAAAAATAGTATATTACGTAATAGGTTAGGTTAGTGCTGTCAACAGAATACATATCAACAAAATTAAACATTTTGAATTATTTAGGATTAATTATTGATTAAATGAAACGGCTTCAGAAAAAATAGTATACATAATACGTCAGGAAAGTGTTTTTATTTTCCTGACTTATTACTTATCTATTTATTTGTTACTCTGCACAACAGGAAGTAAATCCCAATTACAGTACAGGAGACCTACAGCTTATAGTGGAATCCGAACCACTCAGACACAATCGCATTTTTTGGATATAAGTAGAAGTCAGTGAGATTTGAACGCACGACATCTTGCTTGCTAATTAAGAAACGCAAGTTTTACCTCGCTTTTATCCACTGAGCTACGATTGCCTGTACGTAATATACTAATATTGTATAAAATGTAAAATAGTGTCAAATTTGGAAAAATCAACTCTTCTAAAGATTATATCTCAAAAATTAAGAAGGATATGAAGATGCGCTCAACGGCATTGAATTCCTCGTGTCCGAATTGACTTGTACACACATTTTCAGCAATTTTTAAATTTTTGATATTTTGACCAAAATTTTCGATATACAAATATTTGTAAGGCCAATATCTTCAAAGCTAATAGAGATACGAACTCAGGGATTTCACCATTGGATTCTGCGCGTCGAAATACGTATGTATGTAAATTTTTAGTAAAACATTCGGATGAGGAAGATTTTTAGAGCAATAAGTCTGAAAATGGCTTAAAATCTAAAAAATCTTAAGGGGTTACCCCTTAAGAAATTTTCAAAAAATCAAAATCGCTGAAAATATGTTTATAAGTCAATTCAAACACGAGAAATTCAATGCCGTTGAGCGAATTTTTATATCTTTTTTAGTTTTTGAGATATAGCTTCCGGAAATGTAATTTTTTCTCAAAATTCATTTCGAGTTGACTATTTTTCGTTATCTGCCCTATATGTAAAAAACTAGCCTAGATACTGGCCTGGAAAATGCACCATTGTAATCCCCATAATTTTCTGCATAAATATACATATTTTTTATTGATGCATCTGAAACATGTTCAAATTTTCAAATATATGATAAAATATAAATAAAATAAATATATCATCACGCCTTCTACCCATTACTGGGTGTGGCACGCTGCCGAAGCAGATCTCGGTAAGTGATATATTTTGCGCGTGAAATGCGGTTACGAGTCGTCAAATCACGGCCCCCAAAGATGTTAGTGGTGGAGGAGCCACAGGGGTAGTTTTTGAAATTATGAAAATTGTTTGCCGCCTGTGGGAATCGAACAAGGATTCTCTGGATCGACAGGCCGACTTCATACCACTGATCTAACCACCCCATAAATTTACGACGAATAATTGCGTAAAAATACACTGGATGCGCTACTGACTCAGCGGATTAAAATACTCGGCTGCTTCAAACAACCGCTTCGTCAAGTAAAACATCACTTTCATGACTTATTATGTAATATACTATTACAAGTTAGTAAGGGTAAAGAGTAATTTACATAGTTACCAAACAGTTTGAATAAATGACGTTTACAAGTGAGTAACAAATAAAAAAATTAACAAAATTAAACTAAGAAGTTCTCAAGTTAGGAGAAAACTTAATTTAATAAATGATGAGCAAAATAAAAAAGAGAAAAATACCTAGTTATCAATTTTTAACCATTCTTCCTTTAATTAGCGCAATTTTAATGATGAACAAATTAATTCGACAAGAACTTTTTCATCTATCTGGAAACAAATTCTGATTCCTGAAACATGTAACAAAATGTGGCGATAAATCTTTGCGCCGATAATAAATAAAGTAAATGCTAAACATTGAAAGCGAACAGGGGTGAAGAAGGGTAAAGAGAATGAAGGAGGAATGTCGAAGATAAACAAAAACGTCACCGAATGAGATAGAAAGTTGTTCGGACGAAAGGCCACCCTTCGGGGGAGATAGTTGGCCCCGAACAGGACCGAAATAGACACATTTTCATAAAACTTTATTGGCAATATCTATAAAATCACTTAGTTATAAATATATCGTCACTCCTTTAACAAGGGATGGTTGTAGCACCATGGATGCGCTGTCGCTTCACAAACTAGAGTTCAAGCCTCGTTGAATTCAACTAATGAGTAATTTCTTTATAAACAATTAATACCGGTAATTAGAATTAAAACCGAACCAAAACTTACGTTAATAAATCAATCAAAAATATATAAATAAATATATTGTCAGGCATTTTACCCATTACTGGGTGCGACACCCTGCCGTAGCAGATCTCGTTAAGTGATATATTTATGCGCGTACAGAGCAGTTACCAGCCGTCAAATCTCGACCCCAAAAATGATAGTAGATGGGGAGCCACAGGGGGAATTTTAAAGTGGATATTATTTATTTCAAATAACTATGGTAACCGGTTTATTATGAAGTGGTGTTGAATAATAGTTTTTTATGACATAAGTGTGATAAGAGTTTCATTACGATACGCGTGTGAAATTATACAACTATCTTAATTATGCATTATCACACGTATAATGTACAAAATTTTATTTACGACCAGAAAATAAATTTAAATTAAAACAAAAATAATTTTGTTTTAATTGTAATTGTAAATAACAAATGCGTTGAATGTTAATTAAATTTGTAAAAATCAACTTGCCTCCGGCAGGATTTGAACCCAGACCTTCCTTACTTAAGACACCTAAAAAAAAAAAATCGCTTGTCAGTGCCAACAATTAGACACACCTCTGTGGTCTAATTGGATAGGACGTTCGCGGCCCTAGTGGAAGGTCTGGGTTCAAATCCTGGCGGAGGCAAGTTGATTTTTTCAAATTTAATTAAAAATAATTTTGAATTGACAGTTCTCATAATTATTTTAACAAAAACTTAATTAAAACCATGGTAACTATTATTTTGAGTGCGATAAGTGTCATTTATCGCACGGTCATAGATAAAAGTAATTATTATGTTTATATGGGGTGGCTAGCTCAGTGGTATGAAGTCGACCTGTGGATCCTGAGAACCCAGGTTCGATTCCTACAGACGACAAACAATTTTCATAATTTCAAAAGCTACCCCTGTGGCTCCTCTACCACTAACATCTTTGGGGGCCGTGATTTGACGACTGGTAACCGCACATCACGCGCAAAATAAATAACTTACTGAGATCTGCTTCGGCAGAGTGCCATAATGAATAGAAGGCGTGATGATATATTTATTTTTTTTTATATTATAAGCTAGCTTAGTGGTATCAAGTCGGTCTGTGAATCCTGAGAACCCTAGTTCGATCACCACAGCCGACAAACATTTTCACCAATTTAAAAAATTACCTCTTTGGCTCCCCCACCACTAACGACTTACCGAGATCTGCTTCGGCAGTGTCACATCCAGTAATGGGTAAAAAGACGTGATGATATATTTATTTTTTTATTTAATATAAATTTTGTTTAATAATTTGATAATTCTCAAGATAAATGTTTTAATTTTGTGTACGATTCGTACCTTTAAATTGAAACATTCCTTCTGAAAAGCTCGTACCAAGAACCGTACAATTTGGAGCTTTAGGGTACACCTTATTTATTATATAATAAGCAACAATTCCTTCTTGAGTTTCCTTGCATTCAGTGAAATAATAGGGTATTATGAATACTCCCTTATATGTATTCAACAATAAATTACTGAACTAAATTATCACGAATCCCCCACTTGGCGTGCAGACATTTGCTGTAACTAATTGAATCAAGTAACTATTGAATGATCACGAACAAGTCCGGCTCTGGGTCCGGGCGACTCCAGGCGACTCCAGGCATCAGACTCCGGGACTCGAGCAGTTAATGGTGCCAACGATGTGGAACGCTGCGCCCCAGGAATTATCGGGACCTTACTACGAGCGAGACGGAAAATAGAAGACTTTGTCTTTCTTGCAACGTTGTCTTCGTTGCCAAGGAAATGCGTGAATAGTTTACTCAAGAAATGAAATCATTCCATATGAGAGCAAAGAGCGTATAACCCTACTCAGAAATGGTTTTTTTTGCGTCTCCTCCGAGATTTTCAGTTTTACATATCTCAAAATCGTTCGGAAACGCTGTTCGATAAAAACTAGGGACATTTAACGCTGATTTGTGCATTTTAATCACAAATGTAAATAATTATTATTCAATTTGAAGTAGCTGTGTACCACCAATAAAAAATATAAATAAATATATCATGCCTTTTACCCATTACTAGGGGTGGCACTCTGCCGAAGCAGATCTCGGTAAGTGATATATTTATGCGCGTTAAGTGCGATTACCGGCCGTCAAATCACGGTTCCAACAGATATTAGTGGTTGGGGAACCACAGGGGTAATTTTAAATTGGTGAAAATGTTTTGTCAGCTGTGAGGATCGAACCAGGGTTCTCTGGATCCACAGGCCGACTTGATACCACTGAGCCATTACTCCAAACTTACTTATATTCATAATAGTTATTTGTGTCACTAGGTCAGAAACTGGACTATGGAGAATGCGAGCATATTATTGAATAATATGGGGTGGCTAGTTCAGTGGTATGAAGTCGGCCTGTAGATCCTGAGAACCCTGGTTCAATTCCCACAGGCGACAAACAATTTTCATAATTTCAAAAGCTACCCCTGTAGCTCCTCCGCAACTAACATTTTTGGGGGCCATGATTTGATGGCTGGTAACCGCATTTCACGCGCAAAATATATCACTTACCGAGATCTGCTTCGGCAGAGTGCCACACCCATTTATTTTATTTATTTATTTATTATTGAATAATTTCTTAAACAAACTTTTCTCTTTGTCGTAACTTATAGAATGTTTTTTTCAAAGTAAAATGAGTCACAGAAATTTAATTGAGAAGAATCTCAATCCTTTGGAAACAAGATCAGAATGGATTTTGTTCACAAAGGTATTTCACGTATCAAGTAAACTAGTAAAGTCACTGCACATGAAAAGTAAAACAACACAAAACTAAACAATTCTATAGGAATGCGTTTTATAAAGTACTCTCTTATTTCTGCGGCAAGCATTTGTACAGGGCGGGTGTAGTGCCGTAACTCGACACCATCAGGAGACTTGAAATTTTTACAATTTTTCTGAAGCTAAAATTATTAATTTAGGAACTTTACATATAAATTTATACCTTGATATTTCTGTTAATTATCAAATTGATGCTAGTAATAATTTAAAAAAGGTTTTAATTTTTAAAGGAATTTAAAATATAATTCTGTTAGTATTTTTGTGCATAACCGGGCTGAAATTCATGTGTTCTAGTAGTGAAAAACGGTCTTAAAAACTTGTTTTTGGCCCTAAGACCATGATAAAATAATTTCCTATGGATACATAAATAAAATGACAATTTTTGTTTATTGTGAATACTTATAAATAAATAAATAAATATACCATCACGCCTTTAACCCATTACTGGGTGTGGCACTCTGCCGAAGCAGTGATATATTTATACGCTTGAAGTAAATACTTGATTTTGCAAAAAGGAATATATAAATGTACCTATTTTAATCTTTTGATTTTAAAATTAAATATTCTTTTGTTGTTCATAAAATATTGTATGTACCACGGGCATTCCATTACCATGCCACGGGCAAGAAACGCTTGTTTTCACCCTTAAAACATAAATAATTATGTTTAATTTTGCTTCTCTATTTTTATTTTTTAAATATATTTATTTTGTTATTATTGACACGTATACGAGTGTATATTATTTTGTGTTTCATATTTTTAAAATATTTGTTAGATATGTTTCGATTTTTAAGGGTTGTTTGATAATTTCATTTATTTGTTGGTTTTATATTATTTATTTATGCTACTGTGTACATTTCACGTGCAAAATATATCACTTACCGAGATCTGTTACAGCAGAGTGCCACATCCAATAATGGGTAAAAAGCAAGATAATATATTTATTTATATTTATTATTATTTTTATTATGGGGTGGCTATCTCAGTGGTATGAAGTCGGCCTGTGGATCCTGAGAACCCTGGTTCGATTCCCACAGACGACAAACAATTATCTTAATTTCAAAAGCTACCCTTGTGGCTCCTCCACGACTAACATCTTTGGGGGCCGTGATTTAACGACTGGTAACCGCACTTAACAAGCAAAATATATCACTTACCGAGATCTCCTTCTGCAGAGTGCCACATCCAGTAATGGGTAGAAGGCGTGATGATATATTTATATATTTATTTATTTATTATTTTCATTTCAGACAAAAGTTCACTTTTAATGTATGTTTATTTAAATAAAATTATGCAGAACTTAAACCAAAAATCTTTTTAATTGTGCTTACTTTACTTCACGATTACGATGACTTTAAAAATAAAGAAACTTTTACGTATTCAACATTGTACTCTTTAAATCTTCTTATTATTTCGTCAAAACGGGGCAAATAATAATTAATTAACCAATTATGTAAATGCTAATATAAGATATTATAATTCTAATAATGAAATCATCTTAAGATGTCGTTTGGAAAACTTGAAAATATGTTGAATGGGGCCCTGTACTTTCTACAAACAGTTTGCAATTCTTCGCGGTATGATTCCCCGGAATGTAGGATATTGGTTCTTGTTTTTTTTGTAACGAACGTTCTGTTTCAAAGAACCATTAGATGAAACAAAGATAAAGAGCAAATTCTATTCTCAAGTCTGCTGGGTCTGTTCTTATTTTCCGAGCGTTGACAAAAAGCTATCTGCTGGTAATAGATGTGTTTTCTCCTTCCTTCGTCATTTTCACTTCTTTTATCCTATTTTACTACACACGCCCAGCCGCAATCATTGTATCTTTTCCCATTTTCGGTAATTATTTTTTACAAGATATTGATCATGGCAAAGCCAACGCTGATGAAAGAAAGGCAAGAGAAAAACTTCACGAAATACTTAACCTAGCAACGGGAAAGTTCATCACAACTTACGGAACTTAATTACGAAAGGATAATGAACGACATCTTATTAAAAATTTATACATACATGCACGAAATACAAAAAGTTGTTTCAAATTGAATTATAAAAAGAAACAATGAGATATCGCTAGGATTTGAATCTGGAACTTATGAAATCCGGTCATATGTGATTCAAATGTTTTTTCTTTCAATTGAAAGTAAAATTAGAATAAAAACAGCCTCGGAAAAGTACAAAATATGATGAGAAAAAATTTGGAAAAAATGCATCATTTCGGAAGTCTATATCTTAAAAACTAAACAAAATATGAAGATACGGTCAACGACTTTGTATTTCTCGTGTTCGAATTGACTTGTTGGCAAATTTTTAGCGATTTAATTGTTTTGAAAATTTCTTAAGAGGTACCCCTTTCTTATTTTCAGACTGCTCAAAAATTCTTTCTAGTAGGAATATTGTACTGAAAATTTACATACATATGTATTTTAACTCGCTGAATCTAATGGTAAAGTTCCCAAGTGCATATGTCTTTTAGTTTTGAAGATATTGTTCAAAAACTGTTTTATGAGAAAATTTTGGTGATTATTTTCTTACGTTTCTCAAAACCAATGAAATGCTTCATTGTATATCACGTGTCTGCGTTTTAACCAATCCTGTCATTATTATACTGAGAATAGAGCTCTTGGGAATTATCTCTAGATGCTTTTTTGTTTGTGACAAATGATAGGTAGTTGTTAAATAATTATTTAAAACTGTCAACGCGTTACAAACAACTTCCAAGCATACATTAATAAGTAATCAATCGAAATGGACCCAGTTCTAAATCTTTTAAGTTGGATGAATCGACCTCAACAACTAAGTCAAAAAATAATCTAATTAAATATAACTCGAGAGTTGGATAAATTAGAAAATAATTCTCCAGTATCTTTCTCAAAGAAGTTCGCGAAAGATCTGTCAAATTATTTTCAATTTATTCTCACTCTCTTGTTATATTAATACGGGACATTTTTTAACATATAAAAATTATTAAAAAATTATTTATAACCTAATTAGAGCACGAGAAATTTAATGCCGTTGACCGCATCTTCATATCTCGTTCAGTTTTTGAAATACAGCCGCGAAAATGTACAAAATCTGATAAGATAAAATTTGAGATAAATATATTTCCGGAATCTATATATTATCCAAAGAGGAGCTCAACGACATTCAATTCTTGGTTTCCTATTTGATTTATAGCAAATTTTAAGCTATTTATTTTTTGAACGGTACCCCTGACTAAAAACATATTTCACTTTCTTTCCTTGATATACAAAAACAAATTATAATTCCACGAAAAACAGTTTTTCCTTTTTATTATCCTATACCAACATTTTTATGGAATACACTATATGATCAACCATGACATATTACGTAATTTTCAAATAAAATTTATTAATGTTTGCATTAGTTACTATGGTTACATACCCTGCTAAAATATTAAAGCTCTCTGAAAAAATAAAGATATCATTCTGGCTGTCGAAGATCTCACGGGATTAATTTACGTCATAGGATCAAAAAGAAAGGATGCATCAGTAGCATATGATTCTGGAAAATCCGATTAAGTCCAGAGAAAAAGATTATTTCGTGTTTCCTTCGATAGCCACGAATATAATGGATATCACTGTCGAGTCGGTCTTTATGTATTTTTCCACTTCAACCAAAAAACGCGAAGGTTATTTTCTAGATTTTTCCTCAACAAAACTTTGAACTGACTTCATCCAACAGCCCGATTCTCAAAAAAGTTTTAGCTAATCTTGAAGTTTGAATTAGCAAATCTTATTATAGACAGAGTTGAATATCACTTTCCAAAAATTAAATGGTAGAATGATTATATTAAAGTTTATTGAAACTTGTTTTTAAAATATAGTTTAAATGAATTTAACTAATCAAAAATTAAGGATTAGCTAAAACTCTTATGTGAATTGGGATGTTAAAGTTTAAAAATGGTTAAATATTTGTGTAAACTAAATAGTATATTAGGAACCATGAATTGTAAGTGACAGTTTTTAGGTCAAGAATGTAGTTTGGAATATCAAGGCCCGAAAGGTCGAGATTTCCTAAATATTTGCGACCTAAAACAATCACTTAAAGTTCGAGGTTATTAAGCTACTTTTTACAATACTTCCACAAATAGAAGGAAAAGAAAGATAGGTTTCAAAATTGACAGCTGTCAAATTGTCAAAATAAGCAGGATCTTAAAATAAATCAATAAATATATCATCACGCCTTCTACCCATTACTGGGAGTGGCACTCCGCCGAAGCAGATCTCGGTACGTGATATATTTTGCGCGTGAAGTGCGGTTACCAGTTGTCAAATCACGGCCTCCAAAGATGTTTGTTGTGGTGGAGCTACAGGGGTAATTTTAAGTTGGTGAAAATGTTTGTCAGGTTCTTAGAATCCACAGGCCGACTAGATACCACTGAGCCACTACTCCATTACGAGAATTTATGATTACGGATATTTTGACGAGATCAGATATTTTTAAACGATAGTCATTTTTTCACATTGAAAGTGGCGGCAAATAAAATAAATAAATAAATATATCATCACGCCTTCTACCCATTACTGGGTGTGGCACTCTGCCGAAGCAGATCTCGGTAAGTGATATATTTTGCGCGTGAAGTGCGGTTACCAGTCGTCAAATCACGGCCCCCATAGATGTTATTGGTGGAGAAGTCACAGGGGTAGTTTTTGAAATTATGAAAATTGTTTGTCGCCTGTGGGAATCGAACCAGGGTTCTCAGGATCCACAGGTCGACTTCATACCACTGAGCTAGCCACCCCATAAGCAGGATCTTGATATGTAATATTTACTTACAGTTCACGGTGGACAGTAAGTTAATAATAAAGTCATGATATAACCATGGAAACCACTGTGCAATGAAAATTGCACTTACTGTGTTTAAATTTTGTCATTAATAGGTAACTTGCAGTACAAGTATTGTAAAAACGTTATTTTGGACTCCTGTGAAATGCATACTAGTCACTCCAGAAAAACTTTTTCTTTCGTGACCAATACATCACATTCCACACTAGTATAATAAATTACTATTATTTATGTCAAGAATGTAGTTTGGGAAATCTAGGCCGGAAGAGTAAAGATTTTCTAAACTTTCTCGACCTTAAAAATCACTTACAGTTCGAGGTTAATAAGCTATTTTGTACAATACTTCCACAAAAAGAAGGAAAAGAAAACTCGGTTTCAAAATTGACAGCTGTCAAATTGTTGTCCAAATAAGCAGGACTGTGATATGTAATATTTAATTACTGTTCACGGTGGACAGTAAGTAAATATTAAAGTCCTGATATAACCATGGAAACCACTGTGCAATAACAGTTGCACTTACTTTGTTTAAATTTCGTAATTAATAGGTAACTTACAGTACAAATGTTGTAAAAAATTAAATTTCAACGCGCTAATTGCAGTAAAAACATCTCGGAGCGCAATTTGATTTCAAAGTAAAATATAATCGAAGTTTTGTCCGCTTTAAATAAATTAGAGTTCAAGGGAATGAGTAACGTTTTACGGGTTTTCTTGCGAGCTGTCTGGTCGCTTTTTCCACCCCATACATTTTTATCTTGGTCGGTGGGCGGACACAAATAGTAAAACAAATTTTTAATTTATTTTCGTTTCTTTCAGCGCAGTGCAGTACATCAGCGGGCGGTGGAAACTTGCTCCACGCTTGCCAAAGCAAAAATGTCACTAATTTATAAAACATTCCCTTCCTTGACGTCTCCTGCACCCTGACGCGCGTATCATTGCGCGGTGATTTCTTTCCGTGATGCTTTAGACATTATCTCCGCTTTCATTAAAAAATTGACAGCATGCAATTTCCGTCATCAATTAATTGTTTTAGGAAAAGAAAATAATTACAGCATGACAACAATATGTTGTTATTTGTTTGAGATATAATATTTACTTACTGTCCACGGTGGGTGGTAAGTAAATATTAGGCATATTCCATTTGCCATTTGGATTAGACCTATCTTACATTTTCTGAATTAGATCACTTATTTATTTTGCTGGATCACTTCGCTGCCTTTATTTCCAGTACTAGAATCAGAGCTAGGCAGTAGCTAGCTTCTTTTGTAGCGTTGCTACTAGCTTAGTTACGTTTACCTCAGCTATAGCTGTATCTTAGCTAAATGTGAAAAAATATAGCTGTAGCTTGTAGCGAACTATTTTTTTTCTATTAGCTTAAAAATATTGTTGTTACAAGCTACTTTGAAAGCAACTTTTTGTAGCTTAAAGCTACTTTTTGTAGCCCAACGCTACTTTTTGTAGCTTAAAGCTACCACTTATTAATTTTTGTTTTTTATTTGAATTGTACCTTCTTAATTGTTCTCTATACCTGTAGGATAACAAGTTATTATATAGTTTAACATCTATTAAGATATTTTATTTTTCACTTGTTCTTAACCTATCCTACTTTTGTATTAAATATTAGATGAACTAAACATTGACTGTTTAGGAGTCTTCTGTTAATGTGACTGTTAATTTAGTCTGATGGAAGTAAAAATTAAAGCATCAAAAATTAACAGTACATTTGTCCATTTGTGATTTTTTATATTTATGTACATAATAGTAAATTAACAGTCATTATAACAAAAGACTGATCAACTGATCATATGACAATGGCAAATTTAATTAATTCACAATAATTGAAAAAAGTAGCTTTAAAATTTAACAGCTACTTTAATGAAAGCTTTTAGCTGTAGCTTAACTATATTTTACAAAATGTAGCTTATAGCTGTAGCTGAGCTACTTTTTTAAAGAATAGCTATAGCTGTAGCTTAGCTACTTTTTTTAAGTAGCTTGCCCAGCTCTGGCTAGAATTACAGATTATAATGTACTTTGAAGTCATTCACCCCAATAAATGCATCAGTTTGCTTAATTCATTCACTTTGTTATGTTGTCTAATTTATCTGAACTAATTTAAATGAAGCAAGTGGCAAATGGAATACAGCTAATGTAGTCCTGATGTAACCATGGAAACCAACTGTTCAAGAAAAGTTTCACTTAGGGTCAGTTTTTCAATCACCGATTTTCTCTCAATTAATGTTAATCGGTGGTTGAAAAACTGCCCTTACTTTGTTTATATTTTATTAATTAATAGGTAACTTACATAATTCCTTTCAACAAACGTGCTTGTATGAAAGGAATTATTAATGTGGATGAAGCTAAAGTGGTGTGTTAGGATTGGAACGTTTGGCGAAGATTAATTGCGGAATGAATCTGATGATTTCAGAAAAGTGCAGGATTTTAGATTTTAGTTTTGTTGTTTAATAATTTCATTAGAGTGTTTACCTGCAATTGTGCGAAATTCACTTTCAAAAACAAGCGCAGGGACGACACTCCCTTCGTTTCTTATCCTTTTTATTCGTTTTCTGATCTTACATTGAGTGTTTAACTGCAATTATGTGGAATTAACTTTCAAAAAACAAGCGTAGAGCGACACTCCCTTCATTTATTATCTTTTAATTAGTTTTCAGTTCTTACGTAGAGTGTTTAACTGCAATTGTGTGAAATTCACTTTCAAAAACGCAGGGCGACACTCCCTTTCTAATATTTTTGTTCCTTTTTCAGTTACTGCATTGTGAGGACTTTTCTTTCATATACAAGTGCAGGCTATCGCTTTCATCTTTTCTAATCTTGTAGATTCGTTGTTAGATTCGTTATTAGATTCCTTGTTAGGAGTAATCGTGAATAATTTGAGATGTTTTATGCATATGTTATGTACGTCAAAGAAAGAAGATGAATGATAAGTGAATAGGAATGATGTGATTGAAGGTTTGTTGTGTGATGAATGATTTCGAGTGTAAAAAATGAATGAGTTTATATGGAGTGATCTATGAATGTGGTTGACGTGAGGGTGGTTTGTTTGGATGAAAATATTTGACGAAGGCTGATTGTTTGATGAGTGTGATGAGTGAATGTTTTATGAGTGATTTTAGGGTTCGTGCTACCCCATTTGTTGGGATATAGCGTGAAGATATGTATGTATGTATGTAATTTACAGTACAGGTATTGTAAAATAAAACAAAACAATATTAAAATAAGTAAACAATTTCAAGATTAAAGTAATTTGTTTTTCTTGCGAAAACTTAGGATCGTGGGCAAATGTTTGATAAACAGTTTGAAAGTTGTCCTTGTAATTATTTGTCAGTGTGTTTGGTTGCTGTTTGGTGGCGCTGTAGATAATCTCGTGTTTATATCCGTACGTGACCAGGATTAACTTTCGTCCTGATAAACTGACTCCACGTCTCTGCAGTCGCGAGTTACACCGTTTACTGGGTGTCGTGTTTAAACACTCTCCACATGGTAAACAGAATTATGACACGCCGTGTTACTTAACTCAGCCTCCTCCCTCTTCACCTCCCGTCCACGCCCTTACAAGAGCGGTGTTGGTTTCTTATCAGACTGAGTTGTATTACTGACCTGACTCACCCGACTTTTTATTAACATTTGATACGTATAAACACTACAAACTGCGCAGCATTGAGCAAGTTATTTACACTTTGTTGATATTTTTATTCGAGTTAGTTTTGTCGTAAAAACTTTAATTGTTATTATTTGTAATAAATTAGAGTGCAGGATAAGCAGTATCTTGTAGTATTCAATAAAACTATATAATCACAAGTTTTTACTATTATTACTTCACTGATTACTTTACAGACAAAGTTGCAAATTGAAATCAAAACACACATTTAAATTTACTTATTTGCATATAAATTTTTTACAATACTTATACTGTAAGTTAACTATTAATGACAAAATTTATACACAGTAAAGCTACATTCACAAATCGAAATTACTTTTGTTTTTTGCTTTATGTTTTAATGTGTTTTTAGGTGGCATTCACAAATAGTTTTGCTTTTGTCGATTTTAGTAAGTAGTGACATCTATCATAAATTTTAGAAGATCGGTTGTACTATGTAACTGTCAGAAGTTACACATGCTGTCTTATGTTGTTTGTTTACTTTCATATTTTTTGGAAGAGCAAGGTAAATATTATCATAATAAGAAAGTAAGTATTAATTTATTTTCATTCATTTTGACACTCGAATAAAAACAAACTTAGGTTATCGTCAATGCAAAGGATGATAGAAAGAGACAAGTATATATCACTACATCATTCTACGCTTCGTCCTATTGGTCTATTCCTAAGTATAAAACGTAAAACTAAAACATAAGTTTGTAGTTTGCAAACTTTTGTGTTAAAACCAAAACTAAATTCTGATTTGTGAATGGCTGCATAAGATAACATGTCTACAAGGTTATTAAAACAAAAATGGAAAACATAAAACAAAATCTAATTTCGATTTGTGTTTCCATGGTTATTTACTTACAATCCACCGTGAACAGTAAGTAAATATTACATTTCAAAGTCCCGTTGAAACCTATTTTCCTTTTCCTTCTATTTGCGCAAGTGTTGTAAAAGATAACTTACTAACCTCAAACTGTAAGTGATTTTTTTAGATCGCGAATGTTTGCGAAATGTCGATCCTTCGGGCCTCGATTTTCCAAACTACATTCTTGACCTAAAAACTGTCACTTACAGTTTCATGGTACTATTTCTTGAAACCGACAAGGAAGTGTCTACTTTCCTGACCAATTTTAGTATGAAAAGTATATTTATACCAAAATAGTCAAGTAAAGTACGTATCCAATGTGACAACAAAACAGTCAGGTAAATTACGAAATAGTTTGGTGAAGACTTTCCTAATTGTTTTGTACTTTACTTGACTGTTATTTTTATAACCTAGGATACGCAATCTGCTGTTAGTATGATTCTTGTAATAAAAATTAAACATTTTAAATTATTTATGACTAATTATTGTTTAAATTAAACGGTTCCAGAAATAATAGTATCTATAATACTTCAGGAAAATGTTTTTACTTGACTCAGAGGATAAAATATAGTCTTCCAGAGGTTACATATCAAAAATTAAGCAAGATATGAAGATGGGCACAACGGCATTGGATTCCTCGTGTCCGAATTGACCTGTACACATATTTTCAGCAATTTTTTTATTTTTGATATTTTGACCAAAATTTTCGATATACAAATATTTCTAACTTCAATATCTTCAAAACTAAAAGAGATACGAACTCGGGGATTTCACCATTGGATTCTGCGCGTTGAAATACGTATGTATGTAAATTTTTAGTTAAATATTCGAATGAGAAAGATTTTTAGAGCAATAAGTCTGAAAATGGCTTAAAATCGAAAAATCTTAAGGGGTACCCCTTAAGAAATTTTCAAAAAATCAAAATCGCTGACAATATGTCTATACGTTAATTCAGACACGAGAAATTCAATGCCGTTGAGCGCATTTTCATATCTTGTTTAGTTTTTGAGATATAGTCTTCGAAAAAGTAAAATTTTGTATAAATTTCATCTCATTTCGACTACTTTTCGATAACTTCCCTGTATGTCAAAAACTAGCCTAGATACTGGCCTGAAAAATGCACCATTGTAATCCTCATAATTATCTGCATAAATATACATATTTTTATTGATGCGCATTAGAATACTCGGCCTGCGGCCTCGTATTTGAAACAACCGCTTCGTCAAGTAAAACATCACTTCTCTGTCTTATTATGTAATATACTATTGTTTTCACATTTATTATATTGTTTTCAACCTTTAACTTAACAGATATGTACTACAAATAATATGTTTCTTTTGTAATAACAAAAATATGTTGTTTTCAAAAGATCAGTTTTCAGATGTTGACTTCAAACCCAATTAGGTACATATTTATCTTCAAGGAATATCGAGAATTCCAAGTATTCTGTTTATTATATTTTATATATATATATATATATATATAGTATATGATGATAACGATACGTAGGAATAAATAGATAGTTTGTTAAGTGAACGAAACCGACGACATTTCTAAATGTTTCTGTTTTGAACAAGAACTAAAAGATATGAACTAAATCTTTAAAATATTACAAACAAGCTGTTCTAATTTCTGCGTTGGAAAGTAGACTAAACATGTTATCGCATTCCATATTCGTTGCAGTTTTGAAATAAACAAATTTTCATATTCGAGGACAAATGTAATAATATTTGTTTTCATTTCAATAAAATCAGTGGACGTCCCACATTCTCGAAATAGATTTTATAAACACTAAAACCTGAACAACATATCAGTAAATAGATTTCATGGTACAAGGAAATGCAACTAAACCAATGATTTACGGTTTAGAAATTTAAAATGAGGTTACATGCGTTACTATTGGCACAGCAATAAATTCTGCAAAACCGTATTCAAATTGTAGAATAATATTTATATTTTGGGGTACTTACAAATAGGCAATTGTTTGTAGGAAGGAAAATGGACTTACCTATAACAAAAGATACAAGAATTAGTACGTGAATAAGTTATTTATAAATGAATAAAAATAATATGCTTTCACTACGTGTTCAATAGATTGCTTATACGGTGATAAAAATTATTTTTTAGACGACCACATATGAAAGTAACCATAACAATTGGCGTACTCCATTTGCCATTTGAATCAGATCTTACTTACACTTGCTGAACCAGATCACTTATTTATTTCACTATATTACGTCGCTCACTTTATTTCCAGCAGTAGATTTACTGATTCGGATTTAGATTAAAGTAATACACTCCAATAAGTGCAATAGTTCGCTTAATTCAGTTCATTTAGTCAAGTTGTTTAATTCATCTGAACTGATTTAAGTGAACCAAATGGCAAATGGAATACAGCTAACATCATAAACTATTACGGAAAGTTGAACATAACATATACTAATATGTTAGTATAACGCAAACTTCTAACATATCAGGTGAAGTTTCACTGATTGACAACAGATGGCGTTACGATGAAAGAAAGTAATAACATAAATGAAAAGAATTTGTATTATTATTTACATTGAAGTTTTAACAGATTTTTCAAAACATTTGCACAAACAAATCTTATTTTTTTAAATTAATAATTACTTGTTTACTAACATTTTAGCATTATTTAATATTTTGACATTACAGTTACTACAGTTGGTATCACAATATATAACGTTAAACGTCAATGCTTACCTACAAAAACGCATCAGCTGTCAAAGTGTAGCATTGTTCTTGTAATTTTTTTTTAGAAATATCGTCATGAAAAATAATACAATAAAAAGTTTTAGGAACGCTGGACTATAAGAAATATACGCACATTTTTAATGACGTCTTGTCAACTCTTTCTAAAAAAGATCCGCTATAATCAAAGTTATTTGACATAATAATAGCCATCCAATGAATAATAAAGAAACAAATTGATAGTTCCAAACTAAATGTCGTTAATAATCAAACAGATTATAACGAAACTATTGGATGAATTCTAGGAATATTTAACATTGGCCAACGTTAGCACAAAGTCCACCTAAGGCGAAGTTCATGGTTCAAACACAACCCCAAAAAGTAAACACAACAATGTCGAATACCCTCAACTAGCTATCAATGCAAAGGTAACCAATATTCGATCAACCCTTTCGGTAGTTCACGAATTTAACCCCAGTTGGAGCGGTTCTCACTGGCTAGGAATGGTTAGGAATGGCTTCACATACCCACTCATCGGAAAAATCCAATAGTACTAATTCCACACAATCTTGGGCTACGGCGCCACAGGCGTAGTCGAATATTATTTATCGGAAACATATTTTGACATAAAGTTATGGGGAGTATTCAGATAATACCTATATTCAAATGTATGTGTATTCAGTGATATCTAAATAATAAAATCATCACTCTTTTGTAACCTGTTTGAGGCTGCTTTATGATTTTGCTTTGTTTGTGAAATACTATCAATTCACACCTTTTATAGAGATGGAGCCACAGGGCTAACTTTTATTTAAATGTCGAGTACAGGATTTGATATGTTACCCTGACACTGTTTAAGGATAATAATAATATCTGTCAACGGCCATAGCTGCACTCGTTGGTACTGATCTAAGCGATAACGCGAGTTAAGTAACGTTGCGCGCGGGTAGTACTTGGATGGGCGACCGTCCAGAGAAACTCGCGTTGCTGTTGACCAATAAAGCTACGTTTCGACCTCTTAACATAGTCTCTCTTTTAGTCTTTGTTTTTTTGTTTCTGTTTATGTCGGAAACATTCCAGCCATTTCCAGCTCCTAACATAAACATAACCTTCATTCAATATTCCAGTGAAGGTTTGTTCACTTAAATGAGAAAATAATTGTATAAAACTATTTGAAATACTTTAAAAATTATATAAAATTATTAACGAGGAACAGTAATTATTATGAAAATGAAGCACTAGTTTAATTAATTTATACAATTCCAAAATAATTTTTAAAAATTGAGGCATTATTGTAGTGAACCTGCCAGAATATATCAAATACAATAAATTAAATTTCGAAAAAATGTTTTACGTAAATAAAATATTTTCTTTGTTCTGCTGTTCATATTTATTTTAATACTTTTCCACAAAAAATGACAGATGAGAATGAGAAATAAAATATAGAATTGACTGTCTATTGCAGCATGAGACAGCAATACCGCAGCTATCTCTCTCTACAGAACAGCGATGAAAGATTATGTCGAAAGTATGAAGTTTGCAAACTTTGTGTTTATGCGCAGTGACAAAGTCGAAGACTAAGACTAAAACAGTAGCTGGAAACGCTCAGCTGTATTCACATATGACAAACTCTCAAGGTTATGTCGAAAAACTCAAACGAAGACTATATTAAGAGGTGGAAATGAGGCTTAACACCTAAAACGCAGATCAGGGCGTAATGGCGGCATATGACCTGAGTAGTTGGTCCGCCAAAGAAGCCACAAAAAAAAAAATAATATCTATAATTTTAAAAAGTTATATTTATATGAGTGCCTAGAGCAGAAAGACCTCTTGCTTGCTAATTAAGAAGCGCAAGTTTTACCTCTCTTTTATCCACTGAGCTACGATGGCCTGTAAAAATAGAATATAGTTGATGAAATAATGGATTTTCCTGTGTCAATATTAATAATAGGTACTGTTTCATCCAAGAATTGTTGAAAGTTTCAGTAAAGAGTTAGTTGTTCGTAATAAATATCTTGAAGATTTCCGTCATACATTTATTTGAAGTTTGTAAGTTTAATGAAAAATCCCAGTTGGTCGAGCTAGTAAGATTCATCTCCGGAAGAGATAATATCCAGAAGTTACAGACATGATTCGCAATTATCCGTCAGCTGATTACAAAAACTTTAGTTGGAACAAAACTACAGATTCCGGATGAGATATCTCATCTCGTCTCGTGCAGTCTCGTCTCGGTAGTCAACACAGAAGCGCCGGATATAAACGACGTGTTTAAGAAGTTTTAAAGTTGCCGCGGGATATTTACTCTTACAAACCAATAAAGCAGATTTCCACTGTGATGCCGTGCAGAGATTAAACGACGCGGCGGATGTTTCTGTAAATAACACACGTTCCTCTCTGTAGGATATTACGTGCATGCCAAGTGCAAACACCTGCAGGAGCTGGTCCTGTCAAGCGCATCGTGTTGCATTACGTCACGGGTAATGGAATTACATGACGCAATTGAACGTAATTGACACAGCCATAGCTGCACAATTGTAGATTTTTCAGTGGTATCAAGTCGACCTGTGGATTCTGAGAAGCTCGGTTCGATTCCCAGAGCGAACAAGCAATTTTCACCACATTAAAATTACTCCCTGTGGCTTTCCCTCCACTAATATCTTTGGGGGCCGTGATTTTCCGGCTGGTAACCGCACTTCATGCGCCAAAAATATATCGCTTACCGAGATCTGCTCCGGCAGAGTGCCACACCCAGTACTAGGTAAAAGGCGTGATGATATATTTATTTTTATATTTTTTTATTCAAAAGAACTTCATAATGATGTTTGTATCTATTTTAGAGACATACAAACATGGAGATTTAACATGGCATTTATTTAATGTTTGAAAAGTAGACTTTGTCGTCTACTCGTGTCAAAAATATTACTTTCCGTACAGGTACGGAAAATGTGCTTTTCTGAACGAATAAATTACCATATCCATATCAACGTTTTCAAGCGAATTTCAAAACAGAAAAGCTATCACAAATTATTATTAAATTATTTTCAAGCATTTTTTAGAAAGTATCTTTGCCGCTCTTACATAGTTGTTGCTTTCGGCTGCGACTCGTGAATGGTAATAGATTACTTTCAGCTCGAGGTATACACAATTTTTTTTATACGATCATTTAAAAACGTTTGAAAAAGAATTTAAAATCTCTTTTAAACACGGGGAAACGTTATTTTTCCTTCTGTTACTATTGGAGAGAAGCTGGAATATTATTTTTCCGCTTGTTGCTATTGGAGACAATCGGAAAAGTTAAATAAACGCTTGCTGTTCCAGAAATGATCACTTTCCGTTGTCAAATGATTCCTGAAATAGCATATTTTGCGTCATGGTCGTATAAAAACTATTTTTCATGTAATTTTATTTGCCTGACAAATTTTCTAATATTAACATAGTAACAACGATGATAAATGATTCATTATTTTATCAAAAAATCTGATGAAGAATTTTGCATTGTCTGTGCGCAACATCTCAACTGACGAGTAGTCCTCCATTTTTCTACTGTGTTTCTACGTAGTATACATGTGAGAGGGTGTGTGTATTTCTGTGTGTGAAAAGTTATTTATTTCTTTGTCATTTTACGCGTTTACCCGGAGATTTGTTCTGGAAATACGCGGCCTGTGATGTGATGTGTCCGCCACGAACAGACGGATACAGCGGCGCTGTGTAATGCATACACAAAATCACGTATTTCACATATTTATAACAACAATTTCTGCGAAAACCCTACACACAAAACCTGGACTTTTTATACAGAATCCTCTTTATAACATGAGTTATTATTTCAGAATCTACCAACATTATTATAAAAAATTAGTTTAAATATTTCAGACAAAAACATAAAATGAAACTGATATATTCTTTTACATAGAAATTCTCTCTTGAAAATGATTCTTTTACCCAATTTTTTATCTTCAGTATCTGTCAGATAAATGATAAAAAATAGGGTCAATAACTAACAAATAACTCATCTGTCAACAAAGTTCAATAACAGTTTAATCAATATATTTTTTTTATCTAATCAGATCAAAAATTATATTTTTCCTTTGTCTTTTAGCTAAGTACCTACAGAGCTGGGCAAGCTACTTAAAAAAAGTAGCTAAGCTACAGCTACAGCTAATCTTTAAAAAAGTAGCTAAACTACAGCTATAAGCTATATTTTGTAAAATATAGCTAAGCTACAGCTAAAAGCTTTCGTTAAAGTAACTGTTAAATTTTAAAGCTACTTTTTTTAATTATTGTGAAATAATTAAATTTGCCATTGTCATATGATCAGTCTTTTGTTATAATGACTGTTAATTTACTATTATGTACATAAATATCAAAAATAGCAAATACCATCTGGCACCTACTGTGTATTTTTGCGTATTAGAGCCAGTTAGAACCGGCAAGAAATAATTATTTTGTGTGGGTTTAGCTTGTACGCATGCGTACTTTGTTGACCTTCTGCTTAAAAAGTAGCTTTAAGCTATAAAAAGTAGCTTTAAGCTACAAAAAGTAGCTTTAAAAGTAGCTTCAGTTGTTATTTTTAAGCTAATAGAAAAAAAAGTAGCTAGCTACAAGCTACAGCTATATTTTTTCACAGTTAGCTAAACTACAGCTACAGCTAAGGTAAATGTAGCTAAGCTAGTAGCTAAGCTACAAAAGTAGCTAGCTACTGCCCAGCTCTGGTACCTACATAAATAATTATTATGACTTGCCAGCATCATCCTGGAATATATCACTTTTCCTACTAGTTATGTATTTATTTGTTACTCTGCACAGCAGGTTATAGTAGCATTCGGATCATTCAGACACAACTGTATTTTTTTATAAAAGTTGAAATCAGTGAGATTTTGGACGCGTGACCTTTTGCTTGCTATTTAAGAAACGCAAGTTTTACCTCGCTTTTATTCACTGGACTACGATTGCCTGTTATACAATATAGGTACTATATATTTGGTAAATATAATAGTCACCCTTATAAATTAATTATATCAAATGAAAATTTAAGTTAGTTTCAGATGGAATTTCGTTCTTGGTAATACTTAGTAAGCCATAACTGAAATCCCTTTCATCCCTACTGTAATATCTAAATAATTAGTGGAGATAATGAAATAAATATAATTTAGTACGCATGAGATACCATAGAGATTTCCATAACACTATTTTAATTAGTCATATATTATCCTGATGTGACATAAATTAGTCCTCGCTGAAACTTCAAACAAGACAATGAATTGAAGCAAACTCTACACACTACAAAGTATCACGCACATATAGGGTAATGGAGGGGAGGGGGGGGGGGATGAAACCATTCGTGTACTTCAAATAACGCCAGAATTTCCTTTATGAATTGCTATTACAATTTGCTTAAACAGTAACAGAAGACAAGAATTTTAATAGTAAATGTATGGCTGAAAGTATGAAAAATAGTGTATATACCACAGGATTCAAGTGAAATAAACTTCACCCTCAGGATTAAATTATACATTTTAGCTAGCTCAGTGGTATGAAGTCGGCCTGTGGTCCTGAGAACCCTGGTTCGATTCCCACAGACGACAAAACAATTTTCATAATTTTAAAAAACTACCCCTGTGGCTCCTCCACCACTTACATATTTGGGGGCCGTGATTTGACGACTGGTAACCGCACTTCACGCGCAAAATATATCACTTACCGAGATCTACATCGGCAGAGTGTCACACCCAGTAATGGGTAGAGGGTGTGGTGATATATTTATGTATTTATTTTATTTTTTATTTTAAGGGATTTAATTTTGTGAATTTTTTTAATTTTAAGCCAATTTCAGACTGTTTGCTCTAAAATTCTTTCTCGTGTGAATATTGTAACGAAAATTTACATACATATGAATTTTGACCCGCTGTGTCTTCTAGTTTTTGAGATATTGTACAAAAATTGTTTTTTAAGAAAATTTAGAAGCATAAATTGTTGAAAATGTATGTATAAGTTAATTGAAGCAGAAGAAATTCAATGCCGTTGAGCGCATCTTTATATCTCGTTTAGTTCTTGAAATATAGCGTCGGGAAAGTTAAAAATCTGACGAGGCACTTTTTTTTCGGAGTTTTAGAATTAAAAAATCATTGAATTATAAATGTGAATTTATAAACACCTCAAATATTTATTATCGCAAATATGAAGAAATTGTGAAGACAATAGGATGCGGGCACTCACGTGACATTGTGACGTTTTTGTGACGTAAAAACAGCTGTCCCGTGAAAGATCACTGCGCCACCTACAAAAATGAACTATTTTTTGGGACGAGATTTGAAAACAACCCGGTTCTTTTCAAATCTCGTCCCAAAAAATAGTTTATTTTTGTAGGTGGCGCAGTGATCTTTCACGGGACAGCTGTTTTTACGTCACAATATCACGTGAGTGCCCGCATCCTATTGACATGTAGTACATCTATTTAATATTCTTCGTAACACATGATTTCCTATTTCTTTAAATTCAACATAAGTTATTCAAGCCACAGAAAGGTTATTTTATCTCAACAATTACTCGAGCAATAATGACATCCTATCTCGCCAGTTTCCAGTTCCCAGTTCCGAGATTTACGGAAAACAATGCTGGCAGAAAATAGAAAAGTCTTCTCCATCATTTGCATACATTACAATCTGAGTGTTGAGGAGTAAGACGGCGGCGAAGGAGGATCGTGGATCGACGATGACTGTGGTGTCGGGATATTGATGGGTCCTTCCTGATGGAATTCTCCTGTTTGGAAGTCACGTGTTTAAAATTCCGCCGGCGAGCGAAACAAGCCGACAAGCGACAGCGAAGAGAACGAAGTTGGCGCTTGCTGGCTGGTCGGCGATGGCAGCGACAAAGGTTATATGCGAGACGATGTGGAACTGTTCTTGCTGAATTTGCATAATACTCTGATGTCTTTTATTATATATGAGGAGTGTAGCTACTACGGATGCACTTCACGAAATATTTCTCTGTAATGCGAATTGGAGAGAATGGAGAGAAATATATGTACTTATGCAGAGAAATGAATTCTTTCCTGAGGGAGTATACTCCCCTTTTTCAACCAGAAATGTTTCATTTCACGCGGAAGTAACATATTATTTATTTTAAGGAAATACTTAACAATTGATAAAATCAAACTAAATTATTAAAAAAATAAATAAATATATCATTACGCCTTTTATGCGCGTGAAGTGCGGGTACCAGCCGTCAAATCACGGCCTCCAAGGATGTTACCCGCCACAGGGATAATTCTAATGTGGTGCAAATTGTTTGTCGGTTGTGAGAATCAAACTGAGGTTCTCAGGATCCACAGGCCAACTTAAACAGTGTCACTATAAATGACTCTCATATCAAATCTTTCGGTATGTGAAAAAGTCATTGGGTTGTTTATGACACATAATAAAAAAGAGAGAAAAATTGGAGTATAATCACATTTTATTCTCGGGCAACTGTAGCTTAGTTGGTCAGTGTATTTCCCGTGCTCTAATTAACTTATACTAAAATTTTGAAAATTTTACAATTTACTTAAATATTTTCTTTTGTCCATATTTCAAAAATTTGACGAGTTTATGAAAATCTGTAAACACCAGTAGATTCCTTACAAAAAATACAGATGTTTGTAAAATTTCAGTATTTTTGCACCCGGGATAAAATTTTTAGAGCAAAAATACTAAAAATGGCGAAAATTCGTAAAAATCTTAAGGGGTACCCCTTCAAAAATCTTCAAAAAACAGTGATTTTTAGTTTTTTTGTAATAAAAACTTTATCTGTGCGAATTTTAGACTGAAATTTTACATACATATGTACTTTTACGAGAGGAATTCATTGGTGTTCACAGATTTTAATTATCTTTAAAAAATTTTGAAATATTAGGAAATGAAAATTTTGAAAAATTTTGAAAAATTTTAAAAATTTCGATACAAGTTAATTGGAGCACGAGAAATACACTCGTTCAAACCGCATTTCAATATCTCTTTTAGTTCTCAAGATATGGACGTTCAAAGTTGAGCTTTTCAAAAAGTCAAAAGTCGATGTTACTCCAGAACTAAAAAAGATATGAAGATGCGCTCAACAAGATTCAATTTCTCGTAGTCTGAGTTATACAGAACCAAATATTTTTTAAAAATCTGTTATTAAACTGGTTCAACCAAAAAAATTGGCATTATCATTTACAGACATTTTTGCGACCAAGACTCCGGCGATTAAAAAAAATATATATTGAGGATCAAAATATGCATAATTATGTAAAAATATATGAGGAATTAAATGCTAAAATTTCATATCTAGTTTCATTTTTTTTTTAAATTAACCGTACACAACAAACGTGTTCAAGGCGTGATGATATATTTATTTATTTCATCGAAAGTGGTAATTGAAACATACGTCACTACACGATTACTTTCATGATCAATATTCAAAACTATAATTTTTTAAATAAATTACTTTATTAAAATAAAAATATTCTAGAAAACTATCGTCCTAATTTCAGTTTTATACCGTGTGTCATAAACAGCCAATTCGTACAATAAATAGTAAATTTCACTTAGGAACCCATAAAAGAAAAGATAAAACCATTCCGAAAGACCAGCCCCGGCCACGAGCACCAGACATCAATGTGTGAAGCAGCAGGAAGCGAGCAGGAAGCGGGGCAAGGATAAGAGGCGGCAGGAATCCTTGAAGAAGATTCTAGCGGCTCAGCGGACAAAGAACAGGAAAAGAAATTGGTCCATGAACCACGTGCGTCCGAAATGAGAATACTAGATGTGCACTTGACTCGAAAGATTTATCCTCTCGCCGCCACTGGCACTGCCCTCCGCTGCCCGCCCCCTCGCCGCCGCCCCCTCGCCGCCGCCTCCGGCATAAAGCATAGAGAGGATACAAAATAAACATGGAGAAGTCTTTCTGCTTTCTACATCAGCTTCAGCTCTGTGGAGTAGTTTATGCGAGAGGGTGCGAAAATGAGAAATCTCGAAATGTACAACTGGTGTGAATGCTGACGGCTTCTCACATCATTTTTCCTGCAGGCTGCGGGCGGGATACACTCCTACTGGATACACTATATGCTGGAGAATGTACAATGTATTTGTATGAATTTGTAAATGGTTTTTCATGCAGTATAATTTATAAAAACTTGCTAAAGTTATTCCTTAATTGTCCTACATCTAATTACGCTTGTATAATACAAAGACAAATTGTCAATTGCGATGTGGAACTGAGTCTTAATAAATAAGAAAAAAATAGGAATTTTTTTTCCAACACTTGTCAATATAGCACAAAAAATTACAATTGTAATTTTTTGTGGAACATTGACAAGAGTTGGAAAATTTTTTCCTATTTTTTCTTATTTATTAAGACTCAGTTCCAAATCGCAATTGACAATTTGTCTTTGTATTATTTAATTGCTGTCAAGCAGTTTGCGATTTTTGTCGGTAGATGGCACAACGGGTTGCTCCGTAGCTCTCATGTCATGTTACCGGCTTACATATCTTTAAAAACCGGCAGTTCAGCTTAAACAGTATCACAGTTCACTAGTTCCTAGTTGGTCTACTTGGATAGTTGATCGCACCATACTGCTCAGCTCCCACAGAGCGAAACGCGTCTATGGTTAAAGCTGAGCTGACCAGCTGTTTGATGATGACCTGATAAGTTGATTCAAATGTGTTGTAATTTTGTAACTTTAACAAGTGTTGAAATTTTTTTTTCTTATTTACTTATCATCATGCCTCGTACAAACGGAAATTTTTTTAAGAAACTATTTAGACAGAAGAAGTCAAGAAAGGATCTTGAAAATTAGCGTAAGAAAAATTTTGTGGAAAATAACTAACTTCATGCGGCACAGTAGTTTACCTATTTCATATCAAAGAGTAACTAACAGATTTTCAAGAAAAAAAAACTTCTAAAAAATTCTTAGAAAACTTTCCTCGTGTGCACGATGCATTCCATAAAATTGGGTAGCATGATTCCTTTTATTTATTTATTTAAGCTAATTAGCTAATCCAGAATTCAAGATTAGCTAAAACTTTTTTGAGAATCGGGTTGATAATTTTTAGCTTGAGTGAGATTCGAAATCGGGATCTATGGATTCAAAATCCGTAACGCTGCACATACTGCCGGAATATTATATAAGATTAGATTATATTAATTCAGCAATTTATTAATCTTCCCCAAATATTTCTATCCCGGTACATAAAACAGAAAAGCAATGATGTTAAACAAATTATTATAATATACCCTTGACATTCACAAGTGCACGTGCGTAGTTGTATTTAATTTATGCGATTTATAAGAATTTGTGAAGATTTATTTGTTAATAAAATAAGTTAGTATTTAATTTGATTTAAAAAGTTAAAATGTATCAGGACAAAGCGATCTGTTTCTAATGAAGCACTCGAAGAAAACGTTCAACAATTTTTGGCAAGGATTTTTTTTTTGACGGTACAGGATAATTAGATCGCATAAGTGCTGAAGAAATTTACGTCGAAAAATATATTTTTTTAATGATACACGTTTTTTTCCATTGCTAGTTAGATAACATAAAAATACACCTTCATAATTAAACTATTCTTATTGCCTCTTCTCTTTTAAGATATTTTATGGCCAAATACTTTCTTTCAAATTTTCCACTTAATGTACCTATAAATAGACTAATCCTTCTAAAGAAAAGAGCATCAAATGTCTCAACGATAAATCTCCTCAAATTTTAATTAAATACTCTTAAAAAATCGTCTGCCTTTTTATTATGAAATTCCTTTTCAAGGAATTAAGAACGCAAGAACGCTTATTAAATTTAAATTCCATCAAAACAACCCATGGAGACAACAAGAACAAGTAGAAAACAACAAAACTTACCCAACCTGAAAGTGAAACACGAAATTACATTCATTACTTGATTTAATTAATAGTTTATAATTAAAGAGTGGGTTTGACAAGCCGAGAGTAACTTAGAAAATAACATGAAACAATGTCAGGACGAATAATGTTGCAGAAACTTGATTTAAGCCCGCATTTGCTCTCTCTTTCTCTCTCTATACATTTGGAAAGGTCCATTACACTGGGCCACTATTATTTATATAATTCTGTTTATATATGCGCTCACATTATTTCACAAGCTAATATTTATTCATTAAATGGATACAAATGGAACAAAAGGCTATTGTAAAATGAAATACTGAAAATGCATTAAACAAAATTTGTGCAAAGTTGCAAACCCTGCTTAATTACTATTCAAATTTAAAACAGTTTTCAAAAATTGTAACCAAATTCAGTTAGGTTTTTTAATGTTTTATCTCTATTTGATTATGTTTTGTATATTTGTAGATCTGTTCAAACAGTTTCATTTAAACAATTGAATACTGAAACTGTGGGGTTCATTTTGTCGCTGTGTTTATTTGAAATGCATGCAGTACTTGTTTGGAAAATGCTGTTAAAATATGTCAATTAACATGCAGTCTGATGAAATGAAGTTTAATTTTTCAACACAATGTATCTGAACTAATATTTCACATGTTTTATGTGTTTGTGTACTGAATATTCAGCTCATGATAACAGATCAATAATAATGTAAAATATTTAATTTCAATTTTATTAAACATACATTACATCATGCTAAAATCTATAAAATACGACAGCAAGCATGAACCCGTAAAACATTCATTGAATTTCACCAAACATTCCTATCCTGACACATGAATTTAGCTTCACTCACATTCATAATTCCTTTCATATGAGCTCGTTTCATATTTCGTGTACACAACAAAACTTCAATCATATAAAACAATACGACTGTGTTTGAATGCTTCGGATTCAAATAATAGTATATTATACATCTAGGGAGAGAAATACATTATTTTTCACCCACTGGCTACAAAGAACCGGAGGAAGGAGCGAGTACACTTTGATGTTATGCTTACTTTTCATACATCAAGGTAAAGGTTAGTTTTTTATATTTTAAGTGTTTTGTATACGCACTTTTGTATTTAAATAAATAAAATGCTCGCGTCTGATAACTGTCATCAACATAAATGCAACCTGCATAACACCAACTTGTACTAGCTCTTTGCCGCGCACCCGTCTCATCACCCAGTTATTCTATCCCCTTCTGCTTCACAACAAACGCCGTTGTTATCTGTCTAGTAATGTTTTGTCTGAGATGACAACCATTCCATGATTACTTTGTAAAACTTTTCAAGGGAGGTGTTGAATAAAACATTATATTGGACTCTTGTGGAATGCATACTAGTCACTCAAGAAAAACTTTTTCTTTCGTGACTAATATATCACAGTTCACACTAGTATAATACTAATTATTTATGTATCAAGAATTAAAACAGGCGTTTCTGGCCCGTGGCATGCTTATTAACACGAAGCACAAAGCGCAGAGGGCTAAAAACATGCTCAGGGTTAGAAACGTTAATTTCATCCGTGGTACATACAATATGTTATGCACAATAAAATAATATTTAATTATATATTTAAAAGATTAAAATATGTACATAGGTTATATGTCGAAATTGTCATTTTGCAGAATCAAGTATTCACAATAAATCAAGGAATTAAATAAAATAAATAAATATATCATCACGCCTTCTACCCATTACTGGGTGTGGCACTCTGCCGAAGCAGATCTCGGTAAGTAATATATTTTGCACGTGAAGTGCGGTTACCAGTCGTCAAATTACGGCCCCCAAAGATGTTAGTGGTGGAGGAGCCATAGGGGTAATTTTTGAAATTATGAAAATTGTTTGTCGCCTGAGGGAATCAAACCAGGGTTCTCAGGATCCACAGGCCGACTTCATACCACTGAACTAGCCACTCCATAAAGTATTCACAATAAACAAAAATTGTCATTTTGTTTATGTAACCATTAGAAATTATTTTCTATAGCCCTAGGCCCGCTTTTTAGGGCTCAAACACATGAATTTCGGCGCGGTTTTGCATAAAATACTATTATTTATGTTAAATTATATGATATTTCTAAAAAAAGTAAATATATTTATCTACATTCATTTATTCACAATAATAAAGTCGATACGATTCAAACTTGAGTTCTCAATTCAACAACCAGAAACATTGCTACTGAACAATATCTCGTATTTTTGTTTTATTAGAAGTGAAACATTGTTAGCAAATAACGCCGACATTAGCGGTTTTCTCAACGCCGCGTACGAGTTCTAGAAGGGCTGATGACGTTCGTAGGGCCTTTCTGGCATAGTGAAGGGCATTATCACCGACCACGAACCACTAGATAGCGTCTAGGGCTGCAGGAACACGCATATATTCCCATCCCATCTGGAGATTCTAGAGTAACGTCGTGGCAACATTAAGTGCGTAGTTATGTCGTTGGAGATATTAATAAGTTTGTAAACTAAGTAACAACAACAATACTAAAGTTTCATGTTTTTCAGGAGGCGACAAAGCTGAATGACACTCGAATTAAACATTCTCTTCAGGCGTACGGAATCTGTCACGACTCTATACTAACTTGGCTGCTAGATGTAAATGAGAATTCTGTTTAAGTACAAAATATAAATGTTTTCACTGAGGGAATATTTCTATATATAAAATAAATATAAATAAATATATCATCACGCCTTTTACCCATTACTAGGTGTGGCACTCTGCTGGAGCAGATCTCGGTAAGCGATATATTTATGCGCGTAAAGTGCGGTTACCAGCCATCAAATTGCGGCCCCCATAAATGTTAGTGGAGAAGGAGCCACAGGGGTAATTTTAAATAAAAATTAATATAAATATATCATCACGCCTTCTACCCATTACTGGGTGTGGCACTCTGCCGAAGCACATCTCGGTAAGTGATATATTTTGCGCGTGAAGTGCGGTTACCAGTCATCAAATCACGGCCTTCAAAGATGTTAGTGGTAGAGGAGCCACAGGGATGGTTTTGAAATTATGAAAATTATTTGTCGCCTGTGGAAATCTCAGGATTCACAGGCCGACTTCATACCACTGAGCTAGCCACCCCGTAATTTTAATAATAATTTTAATGTGGTGAAAATTGTTTGTCGGCTGTGGGAACCGAACCGAGGTTCTCAGGATCCACAGGCCGACTTGATACCACTGAGCCACGAACCCCATATATTTCAATATATGAAATATATATTTGCTTTTTTACGTTACATGAAAAAGATATTTATTTCGTTTTTAGATAACGTCGAGATATATCTTTTTACTTTTGTTTTTATAAAGATATACGAGTATATGTATATAGTAAAAAATAAATAAAAAAAAGTTATTGATAGATATGTTTTCTAAAGATGAAAGAAATATTGGAGATTATTAGTATTTTTATTATTAAAAAAATAAATAATGAACGGACTGGATATTTCCAACGAAATACAGCAGTAGCGGTTCGTCAGAAGGGGCAGGTAAGACCACAAAATTTAAAATATATATTTTGAATCAATTTATAATATCGCAGAATTTTTTTAAACGCATCTAGTGTAAAAATATTCTTATAATAGTTATTTATATAACAAGGGTGAAACAAGGTGTTTCTGACCCGCGGCATGATTATTAGCACGAGGCGCAAAGCGCCGAGGGCTAATAACATACTCAGCGTCAGAAACGCTAATTTCACCCGTGGTACATACAATATTTTATATACAACCAAATAACATTTAATTATATGTTCCAAAGATTAAAATATGTACATAGGTTAAAAAAAATAAATATATCATCACGCCTTCTACCCATTACTGGATATAGCACTCTGTCGAAGCAGATCTCGGTAAGTGATATATTTTGCGCGTGAAGTGCAATTACCAGTCGTCAAATCACGGCCCCCAAAGATGTTAGTGCATAGGTTATATGTCAAAATGACATTTTGCAGAATCAGGTATTCACAATAAACTAAAATTGTCATTTTATTTATGTATCCATAGGAATTATTTTTGTATGGCCCTAGGGCCTAAAAGAAGTGTTTAAGCCCGCTTTCTAGGGCTAAAACACATGGTATTTGGCCCGGTTGTGCAGAAAACTATTTTCAGTCGTATTTTGATTGTATTTTAAAGAGTATAATATTAATAATATTTTTTTTAAACAGGCGAATATGATACTATTATTTCATTAATTTTTGTTCAAAAACTACACAATTTCAGGTTTATTTTGTATCATAAATGTAGCAAAATTTAATCCAGAGATCTCGAGTTCAAATCCCGTTTAAGCTAATTATATATGAACAATCACACTGCGGCTCGATGAGTCCGGACCCAGTACTGTAATTGAGATTAAGTTCCTGTTGTACAGTATTGCATAAATAAATAAATATACTTTTCTACTACTAAGTTCGAACGTTTAAGTCAGGAACATTTTGCACCAGTATAAATGAAAAAAAATCTCTACTTTCCATATTATCCACAAACATTTTTCCACTAAGAAAACCTTGAGTCTGGTGGTATCAAGTACAAGTACGTGCAAAATCAGAATTCGGGAAAAAGTGTTCATATTTCCCGCTCTCAGGTGGCACTAGCGTTTCCCTCTAGTGGCGGCGGCACAATTTGGATGTTTCCACTTAAGCACAAATCTCTCGTACTTTTGCTAGAATCACACACATACACACATACACATGGTAGCACACATGATATTTTATATAAGTTACGCGGGCGTGAAACCGCTGAAATTACTGAAATGGTGCAGCTGCTGCGCATACGTGAACGCTGAAGCTGAAGTGGAAACCAAATCTCGATCTTATTACTACCGCACTGAAAGAAAATTTTAATAAGTTTGATATAAAACGCTGGAAAAAGCAGGATATATTTTTTAATAAATATTTTGTTTAATTTTGAAATGTAATATAAAATAAAATAAAATAGGCATATACAGGGTGTAAAATAAGTGAGGAATATTGATATTATTTCCTGAACTAATCATTTAATCTAAATAATTAAAAAGATTTATTATGCGCGTAAAGTGCGCTTACCAGCCGTTAAATCACGACCTCCAAAGATGTTTGTTTTGAGGGAGCTACAAGGGGAAATTTTAAGTTGGTGAAAATGTTTGTCGGTTGTGGGGATCGAACCAGGATTCTTAGGATCCACAGGCTGACTCGATACCACTGAGACACTACCCCATTACGAGGATTTATGATTACGGATACTTTGACGAGATCAGATATTATATACTATTATATTATATTTTTATGGGGTGGCTAGCTCAGTGGTATGAAGTCGTGATTTGACGACTGGTAATCGCACTTCACGCGCAAAAATATATCACTTACCGAGATCTGCTTCGGCAGAGTGCCACACCCAGTAATGGGTAGAAGGCGTGATGATATATTTATTTAATTTATTTTAGATATATTTAATCGTTAGTTATTTTGTCACATTAAAAGGGGCGGCATTTTTTTTGAACGGCATACTATAATTTTTTGGCCCCAATAGAAAGAGTAATTATTCTCTCTCAAAACTAATAATATAATATGGGATGGCTAGCTCAGTGGTATGAAGTCGGCCTGTGGATCCTGAGGTCCCTGGTTCGATTCCCACAGGCGACAAATTTTTATAATTTGAAAAAGCTATCCCTGTGGCTCCTCCACCACTAACATGTTTGGGAGCCGTGATTTGACGACTGGTAACCGCACTTCACGCGCAAAATATATCACTTACCGAGATCTGCTTCAGCAGAGTGCCACACCCAGTAATGGGTAGAAGGCGTGATGATATATTTAATCGTTAGTCATTTTTTCACATTAAAAGGGGCGGCATTTTTTTAAACGGCATACTATAATTTTTAGACCCCAATAGAAAGAGTAATTATTCTCTCTCAAAAATAATAATATAATATGGGATGGCTAGCTCAGTGGTATGAAGTCGGCCTGTGGATCCTGAGGTCCCTGGTTCGATTCCCACAGGCGACAAATTTTCATAATTTGAAAAAGCTATCCCAGTGGCTCCTCCACCACTAACATGTTTGGGAGCCGTGATTTGACGACTGGTAACCGCACTTCACGCGCAAAATATATCACTTACCGAGATCTGCTTCGGCAGAGTGCCACACCCAGTAATGGGTAGAAGGCGTGATGATATATTTATTTATTTTATTTAAAAATAATAATAATTGATTTGAGAATAATTGAGAAAAGTTAGGTTGCATAAATGCTATTTTACTGATTTTTACAAGAAATGGATTTTAGTTGCCATAAAATAAACAAAAACTATAAATACGGCAGTCATTCTAGAGAATAATAGGCGTCTCTATGATTTTTTGTTCATTTTATCAGTAGTAGATCCAGAGCAACTAAAATCTATTTCCAGTAAAATCAGTAAACACGATTACTGTTATAGGAAAATAACTATATTTTTAAATTGAAACAATGTTTAATACCTGGAAAAATACGCATATACGAGTACTCGTATTTGATGATGTTATTGTAAACTTCTTCAGAAAATTCTTTTCGTTACTAATTTAATTTCTGTCATTTATATTTTTAATGAGTTTTTAATATATTTCAGGAAATTAACTGTATTGTCTTCCTTTACAGTTAAGTCTAAATATAGTCGAAAAGAAATCGAACAAAGATATTTCCTTACAGAAAATTAATAATCATAAAATCTAAGGAGGCATAAAATAATAATTGATTACAAAACATCTGGCAAAGTAAGCGATGTATTATTGTTTTGTCTACCGTTATGAAACTGGAGAACCGGACATTTATTACACCACGGTCAGAGAATTATAAATCAAATTGTAATTATTTACAAGCCTTTATTACAAGCACATACATCAAAACATTACGCAGTAATTCACATATTCAACAAACAATCAATCTTGTCCAAATATTCCCCAAAGTATCTCTTGAATTTGCTAACTTACTCATTTTAATAATTAAAACTGTACGTTGCCTACGTATTTACATATTTGCTAGTTTGTTCAACAGAAATTTAAGGTGAATCATATTCTTGATTGTGTTTGAAGTTGATATTTGAACATAGACCTTTCTGAAACAAGATACTCGTATACCCTCCATTTTGTAATTTTATAATTAACTTTAATTAATATTTATAAAGTAAATATTTAACAATTGGGAGGTAATTGTAACCCAGTAGATAAAAGCGAGATAAATCTTTCGTTTTTTAATTAACAAGCAAAAGATCGTGCGTTCATATATTGCCGTTGTACTTACTGTTGAAAAAGAGTCAATATTTTAAAGCATTTGTATTGAACGATTCGATACATCTACGCAATTTTACACAATTCGTTTTGAATGTAAACAGCAACTGTATTCCATAAATGATTTTTTCTGAAACCGGAAAAAACTGCCTACTTTTCGGACCAATTTTAGTATGGAATGTAGATTTTTACAAAAACAGTCAAGTAAAAGACGTATCCAAGGCTACAACAAAAATAACAGTCTGGTAAAGTACAAAACAGTCTGGTAAAGATTTTACCCTACTGTTTTGTATTTTACCTGACTGTTTTTTTTGTTGTTGTAAGCTTGGATACATTGTCTACTGTGAATACAATTTATATCAAGAAATCTAAACATTCTGAGTTTTTTTATGATTAATTATTAAAATAAATAAATAAATATATCACGCCTTTTACCCATTACTGAATGTGGCATTCTGCCGAAGTAGATCTCGGTGATATATTTTGAGCGTGAAGTGCGGTTACCAGTCGTTAAATCACGGCCCCCAAAGATGTTAGTGGAGAAGGAGCCACAGGGGTAGCTTTTGAAATTATGAAAATTGTTTGTCGCCTGTGGGAATCGAACCAGGGTTCTCAGGATCCACAGACCGATTTCATACCACTGAGCTAGCCACCCCATAATTATTAAAATAAATAAATAAATATATCATGCCTTTTACCCATTACTGGGTGTGGCACTCTGCCGAAGTAGATCTCGGTAAGTGATATATTTATGCGCGTGAAGTGCGGTTACCAGTAGTCAAATCACGGCCCCCAAAGATGTTACTGGTGGGGAAGCCACAGGGGTAATTTTTTAAATTGGTGAAAATGTGTCGGGTGTGAAGATTGGACCAGGGTTCTTAGGATCCACAGGCCGACACGATCCCACTGTGTCATTACCCCATGATTAATTATTCATTAAATTAAACGGTTTCAGAAAAAATAGTATACATAATGCGTCAGGAAAGTGTTTTTACTTGAATCAGTGGATTAAAATTTAAACAACCGCTTCGTCAAGTAAAATATCACATTCCTGACTTATTATGTAATATACTATTACAAATTTCATTAAATTCTAACCACACATTTACAAGTTTGTTGACTTTGTTTGGCTTGACGAAGAGTCGTACAATTTTTTTGCATTAGGATCGTAGACATTGAATTAATCAAAGAATTGTTTACCTGAAGCTTGTTTTCCATTTTCTGAATACCTGTATAATATGTTTCATTAAATCAACAACAATATCTTGTTACAAAAAGATCAATGTTCAAATACAAATTCCATACCCTTTTAGGCTCACATTTCACTCTAAGTTTAATATCTCTAAATCATCTTATTATTCTTCCTCTTCCAACAATTTACTTCACATTAAAAAATCATTTGATACGAAGACGTAAGACAAGTTATTAAGATTTCATCCGCTGTGATAAACTTCAGCCTGAGCTTTGGCTATGCTAGACGTTTGGAGAGCTCTTGGAAAATCGTAAGAGAAACATAAATAGCTGGGATCTCCAGCACAGAGGTCAAATTCTCACGATTGTTTTCATCTCGTGAAATGAAAGCGTATAAAGTTTATCGCGCAACCCGTTCTGTTGTGCAGTGCCGAGTATCGCCGCAGAATGTAAAAGTTACAGCCGCAACACCAGATGTTTAAATGGGAAATATGGCGCCGTAAAACAAGACACTATCGCATACCACTTCCGCCCAGGGTGCCCAACTATCCCACTATAAAATTGCAGGAACAACACAAGACGTCATATTCTATTCACACCTATGCTGCTGCTACTTCAGTCTGTACAAAAAACGGCTGTAATATTTTTATTGGAAATAAAATATTGTTTATAGTTATAGATCTATGGTTGCTCTCTTGTTTTACAAGCGACTGTTTATGACTTCAGTTTATAATCAAAGATACAACTGCGTATTTCAGTGGTTTCCGTTGTCAAGCAATTCTAAATTCCTATGGAGGAAAATTATGCTTCTTCGTAACTTTTATTTGATTCAGTTTTCTTTAATAGTATTTAGGGCACGATTGTAGCACTAAGGGAATATTTAAAATTCGAGGCGTTATGTACTATACGAGTCATCCACCATATTCTCCGGATTTGGCCCCCTGCGATTTTTATCTATTTCCAAACTTGAAGAAATGGCTCGGCGGAAAGAGGTTTAGCTCCAACGATGAGGTCATCGCTGAGACAAACGCCTATTTTGAAGGATTGCCAAAATCGTATTATTTGGAAGGGATCGAAAAATTAGAAAAACGTTGGACGAAGTGTATCGAGCTACAAGGAAATTATGTTGAGAAATAAAATATGTTTTGACCAAATAAATCATTTCTTGTTTCATTTTTCAGGAATTTTTCACCCTGCCCTCGTAATCTTGATTATGCCCACGATCCATACAACGTTGTATTTTATTTTGGCCCTTCAAAATTAAAGGATTCAGTCAGTAGGTTTTCGTTATCCTTTTGCTAGCATTGTTAATTTTGGTTATGCTGTGGTTTCTATGCATGTAAGTAGATTGTTGATGTTGCTATATTATTTGTTTTCAAACAAACAAAAAATAAATTTATCGTCATATAAAAGTGGAAAATATCAATAACTATTCGAAAGAAATATTGGATGAATTTGAGTCTAAAAAAAATAAAAATAAATATATCATTACGCCTTCTACCCATTACTGGATGTGGAACTCTGCCGAAGCAGATCTCGGTAAGTGATATATTTTGCACGTGAAGTGCGATTACCAGCCGTCAAATCACGCCCCCTAAAGATGTTAGTGGTGGAGGAGCCACAGTGGTAGCTTTTGAAATTATAAAAATTGTTTGTCGCCTGTGGGAATCACACCAGGGTTCTCAGGATCCACAGGCCGACTTCATACCACTGAGCTAGCCACCCCATGAATTTGAGTCTGCAAAAATTAGTACCACAGAAGTCAAAAGAGCTTTATGAAAAACAATACAAATATATTGTATTGTCTGACATTTACCCATAAAACACGATTTTTATTTGTTTGAATAGCTGTTGCTTGGCAATTTTACACGTCCCCGAGCGATAAAAGCCAAATTACGCCCGCTTTTGAAGGCTAATAAACAGGTTTATCATTACAAGATAAAATAAAATAATTAATAACCAATTAACCAGTTGCATTAAGTGACACTTAAGTAAAATATCAAATCAAATTGGATCAATAAAATGGAGAATTGGCAACATTTCGATCAAGATATGTGGGCACTTTCAAGTCTACAAAAATGTTTACAAAATATTTAATATAATGTTAGTAATTTTTTAGGGGGTAATGGCTCAGTGGTATCCGAGTCGGCCTGTGGATCCTAAGAACCCTGGTTCGATCCCAACAACCGACAAAACATTTTCACCAATTTAAAATAACTCTTATGACTTCCCCACCACTAACATCTTTGGGGGCCGTGATTTAACGGCTGATAACCGCACTTGCCGAGATCTGCTTCGGTAGAGTGCCACACCCAGTCATGGGTAAAAGGCGTGATGATATATTTATTTTATATTTTATTTATAATGTGATATGAAGATGCGCTCAACGACATTGAATTTCCTATGCTTGAATTGATTTATAAACACATTTTTTATAGTAATTTATATTAAAAGTTAGGCTAATAATAGCAATTTAAATTAAAAATAGAAAGCTAGGAAATTCTATTAAGTAGACAAAATTCCAGCTAGTGTTCTTCCTAAAAAAAATCTGGAATAAATTTGAATATTTTAAAATTTGCAGGACAAAATTCAATCCTTAACAGCGAAATTCCTCGCGGAAAAACTGCACACCATTTAAATATTAGCATACACGTACGATTTTTTAATTTTCTATTTTCATGTTTCATTTCATTAATAGCAAGTAATATTTCCAGAAAAAATTGTTAAATTAAAATCTACATGATGCATCGTTAGTGGATGTTTATTTATAATAAACAACGTTTGTTATTTTATAAACAAACACTTGTTAAAAAAGAATAAATAAATTGTGTTGATTGTAGTAGTAGTTTTATGTTTTTTGTATAAACATGTAATTATTCTGTCATGCTTTTACAAATAACGAAAATGTTTTTATGCATCATAACAAAGAATTTATATGCAAGTAATTATATGTCATATTAATATTCATGGAAACCGCATTAATACCAACAACTACATGGAACAATGAACTCAAAATTATTTATAAATATGAAAAGCTCATTTTAATTCGTCAAAATGTCAAGAAAAATCTCTTTCAGCTTTTCAGAATTCTAGTTCCGCAGCACATCTTTGACAGAGAGAGATTGTGCGGACGATCTGGGAATAAATGGATGAATATTATTCAAGATTTGTTACGCGAGGTAATGATTACAAGCGGGAGGAATAAACAATTGTATGGAAGAAATGAAGCAAAAGGATAAATAAAGTATTGCACGATGAATAATTAAATGTTGCAAATGTTCGTGCTACTAGATTTGATGGGACATAGTGATTTTTTTAATCGATACTACATTGATCGTTTTCTTATATAAAATTTTCAATTTTAACAGATAATTTTTAGGAGTAGGTGGCACAGTGGTTATCGTGTCGGCCTGTGAATTCTGAAAACCTTAGTTCGATTCCCACTGGCGACAAACATTTTCACCACATTTCACTCCTATGGCTCCCCCTCCACTAACATCTGTGAGGGCCGTGATTTTACGGCTGGTAACCGCACTTCATGCGCAAAAATATATCTCTTACCGAGATCTGCTTCGGCAGAGTGCCACACCCAATAATGGGTAGAAGGCGTGATGATATATTTATTTATTTATTTATTTTTATTTTTAGGACAATGGCTGCGAAAGAAAATAAATACTTCTTATAATTTTCAAAATTCTAATTTTACATACAATAATTATGTACACACTGTGTATATTTGTGTAAATGGGGGGAGAGCAATATGAGGCACTTGCCTCCCTTGGATTTTCACAATAAAGGTTTGTTACGTGATCGAATAAATCCGAAAGGGATGAATAAACGAGGTTGTATGAAAAGAAGCAAAAGTGGTGTGTCAGGATATGAATGTTTGGCAGAATAGAAATTAATTCTAGGAATGATTGATAATAGTTATTTATGTACCAAGGGTGAAAACAGGCGTTTAAACAAGATAAAAATTCCCGGTTTAAACCATTCGACTCACAGTACCTTTTTTGTAGATTTAAGTGAATGAATAAATTTTTTAGTGAATATTTTCTGAAGAGCAATTTCAAAAAAATTCATATTTAACTGGTTTTAACTAACTGTAACTTAAAATCTAAGACAGATAATTAAATTCTGTTTAAAAATTTGAATTCCTCATAGTTTTTTTGATATATAACCACAATTACTGCTATTTTAAATTAGTCATATATATTTGAAAAATGGTTGTCTAAAAACAGGACAGAAATTCTGTAAAAAAAAAATATTTGTCTTAAATATTTCTGATAATATGGATATAGTATTTTCTCAACGCGAGGATTTCAAATTTTCAAACCGCATTTCGATAGCTATTTTAGTTTTCGAGATATAGCGACTTAAATGTTGGTCAAAAAATGGCCTATTTTGACTAACAACTTCAAAAATATAAAAGTTATGCAATTTTTGACTACATCATTCGATTCTACGTAAAAAGTTACATAAGTATACAAATTTTCAGAATTTTTGCTCAACGGATATAAGTTTTAGAACAAAAAAACTGAAAATGGCCTAAAATTGAAAAAACACCAAGGGGTACCCCTTAAAAAATTTCAAGAAAAATAAATGTGAAATATAGTACTTTTTTCATTTTATCCCCCCTATTTCGGACCCGTAGATTACGAGAAAATTATGTAAAGTGACGTCCGATGCTTAGTTTTTGAAATATCGAAGATTTAAAATATCAGCTTTTGTGCCGTCCAACATACTTGCCGCTATAACTTCAAAACTATTAGAGATGTTACAAATCTGATTTCACCACTGAATTTATCACCCTTTACTTGGTATATACGCTAATTTTAATTAACTTTGGTTGCAGAATAAAACAATTGTTACAAATTTTCCAAAATAATCTAAATCACGAAAATTAGTTATATTTAGAAGCCCATAACTATAAAACTAAAAGAGATAATTAAGATCTGTTTACACCACTATATTCAGCATAGTTTACTTAGCAAATATGTATAGTTTCATTATCACAACCCAAAAATTAAAAGTTCCAGGGTCTCATACCTAAAAAGATGCAAAAATAGTGAAAATTTCAGTTTGCATCACATTTACACCACTTTAACGGAAGACTTAGAAATGTTTTTAATTTTGTAACGTCACCATTGAATTCAGCACATTTTAATTAATAAATACAACTAATATTTCTTGAATATTGTCAGTCTGGAATAACTCTATTTCATTATTTGTTCTATAGACCACGGGAGTCGCTAGTCAATAAATCGCAAACGTAAGAGAAATGTCCTTCAATTAATTAAACATATAATTGTCGAATGCAGAATCGAACCCGGGATCTCAAATCCATAGTCCGACTACCACCTACCCGACAACAATTTTAAATTTGAAATAGTGAAAAAACTGAATAGAATTTAAAAAACACTTTCGCAATAGCATTATTGTTAAAAGCACTAGATTCCAACACAGGAAGTGCATTTCCTGACATCGGCTATCAGACTATCTCCCCCTCCCCCTGCGTTCGTTTTCATTAGCCAATACTCGCATCTCGTATGCCCCGTTGCTATGAGTTTAATTAGTTGCGGTTGAATCAGCTGGTTGCGCTTGCGGTCACCGGTTACCAGTCTGGTTACGGTTACCACGGGGTTGCATTGTCCACTCCCTGGCATCGAACCCTGCTTTGATTGGAGTAGCTGATTGTAATTAAAGTAGTTGAACTGGTTAGTGTATTGACAGTTCTAAAACCAAGTTTCGATGCTTTGGATTCTGGACGGAAACGGAAATTGTAATTGCGTTGTGAGATTGGCTAGTCTATTGAAATTTGTTGAAATACGAACAGAATGGACTCCAGTATGAACGCCCATTAAAGTAGACTAACTAGCAGTTGACTTACTTTATTTTTCAATAGTCATACATTATTAAATAAGAAAAATAGGAAAAAAATTTCCATCACTTGTCTCATAATTCCACAGTAGTTGATCTAGTTGGATAAATGATCGCACCATACTGATGAGTCCGGAAGGACGAAACGCGTCTATGGTTAAAGCTGAACTGACCAGCCGTTTGTTGATGACCTGAGAAGTTGATGCAAACGTGCTGTAAAACCTCTGTGGAATTATGAGACAAGTGATGGAAAATTTTTTCCTATTTTTCTTATTTATTAAGACTCAATTCCACTTCGCAATAGACATTTTGTCTTTTGTTTTATGTCATACATTATATTATAGTACACTAAAAGATTGGTAAGTGCTCATTGTGAAGCACTAAATGATTGAATGTTTTCCTATATCGCGTTTACAATGTGAACTTTGTACAGCTGTTTTTGTCCAAAACAGTGCTTCAAAGTTCAACTTTGTACAACTCTTCTTAGGGATATTTTGTATGAAGTTATGAAGCTGTCTAGATGTAAAAATGTCAAATATTTTAACTGCCATTCATCAGCTCATGCAAAATTATTGCAATTATTTTAATAAATAATATAATATTCGCAAAAATTTAAATTTTAAAGTTGGTTTAAATAAAAAAAGCAAATTAAATGTTTGTCAGCAATGTTAATTTTTCCATATGACGTGTAATTTTGATTTGATTTTATTTATTTTGACCAAGTTTAAAATTGACAGATTAAAATTATAGCATTGTTTCCAGTTATCATAGATATTGTTTAACTTTTGTTCCTTACGAAATAAAGATGAAAATGATAATTTCCTTGTCTCTTGAAGAAAGAAAAATTGACTTCCTGATAGAGTCGTAACAAAACTAATTTTTCAGACGACCACTTATGAAAGTAACCATAACAACATCATAAACTACTACGGAGAGTTGAACATAGCATACACTGATATGTTAGCATAACGTACACTTCTAACATATCAGGTGAAGTTCCACTGATTGAGAGAAAATAATAAAATAAATGAAAAGAATTTGTATTATTATTTGGCAGATTTTTCAACACATTTGCACAAATAAATCTTATTTTTTTAAATTAATAATTACTTATTTACTAATATTTAGCATTATTTAATATTTTGACATTATGGTTAGTACATTTGCACAATACCTAACCTCAAACGTCAAACGTCAATGCTCATCTACAAAAATGCATCAGCTGTCAAAGTGTAACAACATTGCTCTTGTAAACCTTTTTTAGAAATATTTTGTGGTCGTCTGAAAAATAGTGTACATAACTCACTCGAAAGTGTGTTAACTGTGCTCGTGTACTGCGCGCCTCGTTTTTCATTTTGTACACTCGTACGTTATCTTATACTTTCGATGCTTGTTATGTAATATACTATAGAAGTGATACATATTTTATTAAAAGCCATAACTTTAGAACCCTTTATTGTCAGATATATCCAGATCTTCTGACAATATACGACATGTATAAACTAGGTCATTATCCTTGGCAGAGATACCCGAAAATCATATAAACATAATGAAGCAAATCTACAAAAACCTCTTCCTCGTATGAACTTCACTGTACGTACTTTGCAATTTCAATTCTCATTCCGCAAAGTATAATTCCATGCTCATTAAAGATCAAAAGTTTCAATACTGCTAAACTAAGCTCCAAAATCTTGAGCTTCAGTTGCACAACTCGCCGGAAGTGCGGGAAAGCTGTGAAAGCTTCGAAGCTCCAGCTACATCGCGAGAAAGGGATATCAATGTATATTCCACGCCTATGGTAATGCTACACCAATAATTAAGTTGCTTGGGACGCTTTGTAGCAAGCCATGAATCGATACACAAAATGGAATGATTCGTTTGAGATGTTACTCCACTTGAATGCATGTTATGGGATTCCAGTTTCGTTTGAGATGGTTATATCCTTGTGTATTTAAGGTTATGTGTAATTTTAGAGCTAACGACCGGTTAATTGGTTACTAACTTTAAGAAGAGGGTTGTTTTATTTCTAAAGTCGAGGGACGAAAATTCATGTATCACTTAACAATAAAACTAGAAGTTACTATAATGTTGATGCCACTTTTCTTTTATATTTTATGTTTATTTTATGGAATACCAGAATTTCTGTAACTAGAATAATTTACCCTAACATTTTAATGTTATTTTCAAATATTTCATTTTATTTTGGCATCATACATTTGTTTTATGCACAACCAGACCGAAATTCACTTGTTTTAACCATGAAAAGAGGGCTTAAACACTTGTTTTTGGCCCTTGAGTCATAATCAAATAATACATAAACAAAATGACAATTTTTGTTTGTTTTGAATATTTAAAATAAGTAAATTAAATAAATATATCATTACGCCTTCTACCCATTACTGGATGTGACACTTTGCAGAAGCAGATCTCGGTAAGTGATATATTTTGCACGTGAAGTGCGGTTACCAGTCGTCAAATCACGGCCCCCAAAGATGTTAGTGGTGGAGGAGACACAGGGGTAGTTTTTGAAATTATGAAAATTGTTTGTTGCCTGTGGGAATCGAACCAGGGTTCTCAGGATCCACAGACTGACTTGATACCACTGAGCTGTCCCATTTTTTAATAATTAATCATAAATAATTCACGGGCCAAAAAGAAATAATTCCTATGGATACAAAAATAAAATGACAATTTTAGTTTATTGTGAATACTTGATTCTGCAAAATGCCATTTTGACATTTAACCTATTTACATATTTTAATCTTTTCAACATATAATTAAATGTTATTTTGTTGTGCATAAAATATTGTATGTACCACGGATGAAATTAGTGTTTCTGACCCTGAGTATGTTATTAGCCCTCGGAGTTTTACGACTCGTGCTAATAATAATGCCACGGGGCAGAAACGCTTGTTTTCACCCTTGATACATAAATAACTATTTCATAAATATAAAATATATCATCACGCCTTCTACCCATTACTGGGTGTGGCACTCTGCTGAAGCAGATCTCGGTAAGTGAAACATTTTGCGCGTGAAGTGCGGTTACCAGTCGTCAAATCACGGCCACCAAAGATGTTAGTGGTGGAGGAGCCACAGGGGTAGCTTTTTAAATTATGAAAATTGTTTGTCGTCTGTGGGAATCGAACCAGGGTTTTCAGGATCCACAGGCCGACTTCATACCACTGAGCTAGCCACCCCATATATTATTTATACTATTTCATTTATTTAATATATTATTTTTATGGGATATTAATTTACTTCTATGCCCTAGTACCATTTTATTTCGCAATACTAAAACTGCAAATGTACGGTAACAATTTCGTTAATTATAAGTGCAGTGTATAATCAACTAATCAAATAAACTTTGATGATAAATTTCGCATGAATGATAAATGATTATAGCATAAATATATAGATGAACATGAATATGTGGCTCGATTCACAGTAATTACTTATCAAATTATCCATTAAATGCGGCCACATCGAAACGGATAAAATTATTCTAGTAATTAGCACAGATATTGCAACAAAATATGTAATAGGTACATTTTAGTTTCAGCGCATAAATAGACCTATCGGCGTTTAGTATCATACAGACCATAAAATTCTGTAATTTTCGCCATAATCTTAAGCACCGCGCGCGCGAAACAAAACAGAATAAACGGTCGTGTTTTGAATGAAGCTGATTTTATGTGCAGACGTGAAATGGATAAGTTTACGATGTAAAGTCGACAGGTTCACTTGAATAGCATTACTAATCTTAATTTTTATGGACGGGAAGACTGTAAATTTTCTGTAAGGTGATAAGATGCTTTAGAAATTACTACTGCGTAAAATATGAAGTGACAAATTTGCTACAAAACGAACAAAATTGATATTGAGTTTTAAATTATTTGACAGTGTTTCGGAAATTTAGTAAATAATTGCCCAGTTGTTGTAGGTAGCACGAATTCGCTCAGCCTGACTTCAAACCAAGGACGTTGAAAGGAGGAGATATGGCATTACGATACTGTAGCATTGCTTGAAGTGTGGCTTGGGCAAGAGAAAGAAACAACAATATTTTTTCTGCACCTTGCTTAGCCAAATCGCTTCTTCTTCCAAATATTTAGAATTTTTGTGTAAGAAAAGTGGCGTTTACACGTTGTCAGGGGGCGTTGTTGTATGTGAATATAACCACGAGGTGTTCATTTGTGTTTCAATCGCTTCGCTGTGTGGAATTGGACATATTTTTTTGTAAATAAGATGGTAACTAAGTGTTTAGTTTGTACACTTATGTTTGTTGAAGTAATTGTAGTTTTGATTTGTTTAAAAACATAAATTTGATATTTATTCTCAAACTTCCTCTTCATATTAACGGGTTTTATATTTATTGTTAATAGTAAATATTGTTCAACAATTACAATTACAAATATTTATTTTAATCGATAGATCACACTAACAATAAACGTTGATAATTTCAATTTCCTTGTAAAAATTTATAATCTTTTAGGGAGAATGATTCTATTCTGTCCTGTTTAAATTTAAAATCTCTTTATGACACATGCGCAATAGCAGGGGCTAAGCACGGTACAGGAAATAAAACTTCTGTCTCTGTCAATCTGCCGAGCCTCACAGTCTTGACTTTAATGCCTTATGGCACTCTGTCGCATCAAATCACACCCCCCCCCCCCCAAAGATATTAGTGGAGAAGGAGACACAAATGTTATTTTAATGTAATGAACATTGTTTATCAGTTGTAGGAATCGAACCCGGATTCTCCGCAGTCCGACTGAATACCACTTTACCACCGACCCCATATTCAAATAAAACAGAACTTAAACCAAAAGTGTATATAGTTTAAATTATGAGTTCTGAAAGATTTTTCCTCAGTTCATTTTAATTCCTCTGTCGGCTATATAAAGAATTTTAATCTTTATTAAATCTATGATTGTTATCTGAACAATGGTCCGAAAACCCCGTAAGTATAACGATGTTTTTGGCGGAAAAAGTAATCAGTTTAATTCAATTAGTGTAACACCAGTGAGCAATGTGTTTATACAACAAATTCAATTGTCAATTTTCCAGTACCAGGCGTGGAAATATCCATTAAACAATGAAAATGTAGTCGTATTTTTCCATTGTTATGACGTATTGTAAATGTACATCGCGCGAAAGAACTAATCCCAGCCCGGAAGAACAGTTTTCAATTGTTTTATCCTTTCTTTTTAATTTGTTTTGTTGCAACCCTGCATCGGATTACTCATTGTTTCGATATTTCCTGTTCCGGTTTAATTCTTCATCGCTCGTGCTTAATATGAATTACCGCGCTTTGTATAATGTTATATTATTTTTAGTGAAGCTTCATAATGCCGTAAATTCTCTCGCCGGTAAAAAATGCGGACTACAAGAGGGAAATTTAAATTTTATACCCGGATATGCGTCGGCTAAAATAAATTTAATAATATTAAAAACTGTCATGTGCTTCATAAGTTATTAAACGTGATTAATGTTGCGTGATAAAATTGTGAAAAATGAATCATGAGATAATAATTAAGTTTCTGTCGTAGGTATATGATATTAATTATGTGCTTTTTATATTTGCATTTAATTAATTTTTCATCATTTATTATATCTGAAATTCCACGTTACATTTTATATTAAATTAGTGATATACTGATCTAAATTGATGACCTAAATTTTATCATTCTTTTGAGTAATCAATAGAAAATTACTGTCACCATAGAGTACTGGAATTACCGCCATTTTAATTTCAAAGGAAAGCGGTAATTTAAAATTTATCAATTTATTTAAAAATATATATTTATTAATTTCTTATCTTCTTCACAAATACAAGTTCCCAAAATTTATTTGTGTCTCAACAAATTTTAATAACTTTACAGTCCTTTATTTATTATTTTCACCCTGTGGTATTTGAAACAGTTGAAATCCTTTTTCCATACAATTTTTGTAATGAGGCACACAATCGGATTCTACTTTTTTTCAGAAAGAAGAAACTAATAAGATTTCTGTCGGTAGATGGCACCACGGGTTGCTCCGTACATGGCCAAATTCCTTGAATTGCGCTACGCTTATTATGGCCATCATCATTTTGGCATATAGAAATTAGTCGTGAGTATTTTACAGTTTTGGTACGTCAAGTAATGCCATCTAGTGCTTTGTATTTCTATTAAAGAAAAGTGACAACGCTGTCACGTTACAAAAACAATCTTCATATATTTTTAAACTGAAGTTTATGTGATCAAACAAAATACATTTAATGGAACTGGTTATTTTATTTATAAATTCAATATTATTCAATATTATGATTAGTATTCCGAGCTTTCGACTAAAGTGACTAGCTAGTCTAGACCAAGTGAATTTCATTTGGCAACGTAGCATTATCTGTCACTTCAGGTAAAGAATGCCGCCATATTGTCTACCTATTTAAAATTTTGGAAGTGTTTATAAGTCAAAAGAAGAAAGTATTATTGAAGTATTGGTGTCAACGGTATTTTACTGTAAAGATCGTATGTTAATAAATATACAATGACTAGGCTTGTTTTTAGGGTTTTTTCAATCAATGCAATCAGCAGTATTTTCAAATTTAGTTACGACATATCTCATTAGAGGCGCTTGTAGACGTACTCGCTCTGTAAATTTGAAACTAGGAATTTTAATGACATATGAAACGGCCATAATAAGCGTAGCGCAATTCAATGAAGTTGGTCATGCTCCGTAGCTCTCATGTCATGCATACCGGCTTACATACTTTTTAATATCAGTCAGTTCAGCTTGAAAAGTATCACAGTTCACTAGTCCCTAGTTGGTCTAGTTGGATAGTTGATCACACCATACTGATGAGTCCCTAAAGGACGAAACGCGTCTATGGTTAAAGCTGAACTGACCAGCCGTTTCTTGATGACCTGATAAGTTGATTCAAACGTGCTGTAAATTTTGTGGGATTTGTGACAAGTGATGGAAAGTTTTTTCCTATTTTTCTTATTTATTAAGACACAGTTCCACATCGCAATTGACTTTTTGTCTTGGTATTATTTCAATTGCTGTCAAGCAGTTTGAGATTTCTGTCGATAGATGGCACAACGGGTTGCTCCGTAGCTCTCATGTCATGCATACCAGCTTACATACTTTTTAACATCAGTCAGTTCAGCGTCTTTGTATTATAATAATAAGCATTTTAATTTTAAATAAATAAATAAATATAGCATCACGCCTTCTACCCATTACTGGGTGTGCCACTCTGTCGAAACAGATCTCGGGAAGTGATATATTTTGCGCGTTGCTAGCCGTTAAATCACGACCCCCAAAGATGTTAGTAGTGGAGAAGCCACAGGGGTAGTTTTAAAATGATGAAAATTGTTTGTCGTCTGTGGGAATCGAACCAGGGTTCTCAGGATCTATAGGCCGACTTGATACCACTGAGCTAGCTACACCATTCATTTTAATGTTGATATTAATTAAACATAAAAATAAAAACTATGGAAAATATGGTGCCAGCCATCTTGGCAATTTTTAATTTTTTACATACTGTTAGCCACCTAGCTAACTTGTTACACTTGTAACATAACCTACGTTGGAGTGGCTAACTCAGTGGTACGATTCGATTCCCACAGGCGACAAACAATTTTCATAATTTCAAAAGCTACCCCTGTGGCTCTTCCACCACTAACACCTTTGGGGGCCGTGATTTGACGACTGGTAACCGCACTACACGCGCAAAATATATCACTTACCGAGATCTGCTTCGGCAGAGTGCCACACTCAGTAATGGGTAGAAGGCGTGATGATATATATTTTATATTTATAACCTACGTTTATATTTGACTGTTCTCCCTCTATTGAAAAGAAGTAAAAATTTTCTGTGTGACATCGGCTTCAAATAATTTAAATGTTTTACAGCAAAAAAATTGAAATTCTTGAAATAACTACAGCACGTGATTAAAATTCCTGTATAAAACCATGTAAAATTTAATTATTTTTATTAAAAAGTCATTGAAATTGCTACAAACCTTGGACAAATATATTTCTTTCACTAAATTAAAAATTTAATTATCTAAGAACATAATAAACTTCTACAAGACCTTGTTGACAACATGCTCATTGCCCATACATAAATAGAAAAACTCTTATTGAAAATTCCAGCAATAAAATCTCGTTTCCAGAGGAACAGGCTGGCAAGTTAGCAGGAGTACAGGAGAGCAGGAGAGGTACTTTCTCCACGTTTGCGCATTTATTTGCATTCGGACATTAAATTCATTGAGTGAGATTTAGAGCGATTTTAGCAAACGATGTAAACTCGTTCTACTTGCCGGTAACATACCGTCGGAGTTTTATTTTGTTCGGGTGGCTAGCCTGGCAAACTTTGTCCCGGAGTCTCGGAGTCTGGACCCACGAAGCCCGAGGCCCTGAAGCCAAGCCGCAGAATGCAAAACGGTGAACCGCGTCCAGCCATTAACAAAGAGAAATGCAAAGGAAAATAGCATCGGCGCTTTTTCCATTTCACAGTGAGTGAGTTACATACGCATGGGCGCCCGGATGGGAAAGGAGATATTACCTCCTCCCGCCCGAAACTCTTGTAGTTGCTACATCATTATGTGAGTATGTGTCATTTAAAATCTGTTGTAGAAGATTAAGAAAAATATAACAATGATGTCTTTTTCATCTCTTAAAATGACTTCTTTTTAGATTTCAAATGTTTAAAGTTAGAGGAGTACTTTGTAGTTTATACATTAGGGTGTCCGTTATTTTCGCAAAGTCGGCAATTACATGCTCGCGCCCTCTAAAACTACTCATAATAATAAATAAGAAAAAATAGAAAAAAATTTTCCATCACTTGTCTCGTAATTCCACAGAGGTTTTACAGCACGTTTGCATCAACTTCTCAGGTCATCAACAAACGGCTGGTCAGTTCAGCTTTAACCATAGACGCGTTTCGTCCTTCCGGACTCATCAGTATGGTGCGATCATTTATCCAACTAGATCAACTAGGAAATAGTGGATTGTGATACCGACTTAGCTGAACTGACTGATGTTAACATTTTGTCTTTTGTTTTATTTCAATAGCTGTCAAGCAGTTTGTGATTTTGTTGGTAGATGGCACCACGAGTAGCTCCATAGCTCTCATGTCATGTTACCGTTGTAGATAGGTTAACTCATAATAAATTTTTAAAAAGTTACCCGAATCATAAGTCAGTCAAATAACGTTAAAACGTGCCACCAGAGGGCTCAATATTTGCACGTAGTTTAAATGGGAAAATTGCTTTCTCCGATACTTTTATGTATAACTTTTTATGATTTAGACTTAAAAATATTTCAAGATAACTGCCAGAAAGCTGATATCAAGTCGGCCTGTGGACCCAAAGAATCCTGGTTCGATCCCCACAGCCGACAAAACATTTTCATCAATTACCCCTGTGGCTCCTCCACAACTAACATGTTTGGGGGCCGTGATTTGACTACTGGTAACCGTACTTCACGCGCAAAATATGTCACTTGCTGAGATCTGCTTCGGCAGAGTGCCACACCCAGTAATGAATAGAAGGCGTGATGATATGTTTATTTTCTTATTTTATTATTCTACAAATAATAATAATCAAACAATCGTTTTAATAATCGCTTCCGTTTTAATTACGTTTTAATCGCTCGCGATGAACAGACCCTCGCTCGTGTTACAAGAAACTAAACAAGTTTTTATTATTGGCACAAATAAAATAAAAATAAAATGCAAGCATTCAGAACGAAAACCTTATTTCATTAAAAAATTAGTTTAAAGATAATAAGCTCTAGGTAGGGCGGTTCATCGACCCATTGAACCCCTCTGCGGGCGCCCGTAGACAAGTGGAACGTATATGCAACGTATGTCAAATGAAAAGATGTATGTTGATTAAATTGAGGTTAAGAGATTGTGCAAGGACCTAGGAATAAATGGATGAATATTAATGAAGGTTTGTTGCATGAACGAAAGCTGAAAAGATCTTATATGAAAAGAATGAAACGATCGTCAGCCCATATTTAATTTAAATATATTAAAATATAAAAAATCAAACTAATTAGTTTGTATAATATTTCGTAAAAATATACATATGTCAGCCTAATTCAAAATACACTATAAGCTGTAGATTCATCTGAAATTTTAATTAAAACAAAAAATGGGTGAAGCACTCTGCCGAAGCAGATCTCGATAAGTGATATATTTATGCGCGTGAAGTACGCTTACCAGCCATCAAATCACGGCCCCCAAAGACGTTAGTGGTGGGGGAGCCACAGGGGTAATTTTAAATTGGTGAAAATGTTTTGTCGGCTGTGGGGATCAAACCAGGGTTCTTAGGATCCACAGGCCGACTTGCTACCACTGTGCCATTACCCCATAAAATTTTAATTTCCCCTCTAAAAATGTGTGGTTTCGCCGCCCTTGTATACCAGCCCCACAACGTTGTCGAGTCACAATCCTTTTTACTTGCAATTCGCAAAAATGGAGAACGGTAGTTATTACGCGGACAAAGGCCGCCACAGGACGTGGAAATCACCCGAGGCGATTCCGTTTCTGTTGTGCTGCTGTGCCCGCATTCGCACCTTAACCCTACATGACGTACTTAAGCGCGCCGCGCCGGTTAAATAGCTCTTTCTAAAACGACCAGAATCAACACTTTTTTATTTGTTTTATTACACAAGCAATTATTTTTCAGCTTTTGTCAAATTTTACCAGCTTACAAAGTTAAAATGATTTAACTTTTAAATGCTATACGTATAATTATTTTCTCACATATGGAATTTGTTTTATTGTGAGCTGTTGTTTGAATAAAAGTTATTCATTAAAATTATTCGAAAACTATGTGTTTTATACCAGTGGTTTTCAAACTTTTCGAAGCCATGACTCCCTTGGAAGAAAAAATCAGAAATATATTCTTTTACGACACCTTTTTTTTTCTGGGATCAAAATTGCAGTTTGTAATAGGCTGATATAAACATGTACATTACAAACATAGAACCACGATTTAAGAAGTTAGTAAAGGAAAGATTTCTCATTAAGGTGGTTCTATCATGACTGTCTCATAAAAGTATAGGTAACCGAAAAGTTTATAAAAACAAATATTTAATGTTATATATGGTATAGGTTATAAGCAAATCAACAAATTTTCATGCTAATGTAGAAATTCATGAAAAATTATATATTTAAATTTAAATAATAGTACCACCTTAAGGATTAATTTAAAATAATATAACACAAATTATGAAATTGAGGATATCATCATTCGATATCACATATATTTCAGCGTAGATATAAATATTTTGATCATCAAAATATTTTTTTTAATCGCCGATGTCATGATCTCAAAAAATTCTTTTAATTAAAATGCGTTTTTTTGTTGAACCAGTTGAAAATCGAAACATTTTAAAATATGGTTCTATATCATTCAGAATACGAGAAATCGAATGCCATTGAGAGCATCTTCATATCTGTTTTAATTTTCGAGATACAGCGTTTTTTGACTGTTAAAAAATCTCAAATTTGAATGCCTATATCTCGAAAACTACAAGAGATATTAAAGTGCGGTTTGAACGAGTATATTTCTCGTGCTCTAGTTAACTTATTATGAAATTTTAAAAATTTTGAAATTTTTGCAATTTTTTTCAAAAATTCTCTTTTGCTTATATTTCAAAAATTTTTCAAACAAAATTCAAATCTGTAAACACCAGTGGATTCCTCGCATAAAAGTATATAAAGATGTAAAATTTCAGAAATTTTGCTCCACGGATACATGTTTTAGAGCAAAAATACTAAAAATGGCCAAAATTCGTAAAAATCTTAAGGGGTACCCCTTCAAAAATCTTCAAAAACAGTGATTTTTCGGTTTTTTGTAATAAAAACTTTATCTGTGCGAATTTTTGCCTGAAATTTTGCATACCTATGTAGTTTTACGAGAGGAATTCATTGGTGTTCACAGATTTTCGTTATCTTTTCAATTTTTTGAAATATTGAAAAATTAAAATTTTTAAAAAACTTTAAAATTTTAAAATTTTTCGAAATTTCGATATAAGTTAATTGGAGCACGAGGAATGCACTCGTTCACACCGCATTTCAATATCTCTTATAGTTTTCGACATATGGGCCATCAAAGTTTAATTTTTCATTAAGTCAAAATTCGCTGTAACTTAAAACTGACATAGATATTTAGATGCGCTCAATGAGATTCAATTTCTTGTAGTCTTAATTATATAGAGTCATATTTTGACAGGTGTGTAAAAAGTATGATTAGAAAGTAATATTTTTACACTAGCAACTTTGCACGAGATCAAAATGAAATAAAATAGAAATAACATAATACATGATTTTGAACACAGAATGCCAAAATGGTGGTAATCTGTAGAATTATAATTTAAAATAAGTGTTTTCAGTATCTTATCAATTAGTAACAGCTAATGATCTAGTTACAGAATAGGGGAGAATATTTTATTTTAAAAAGATCTGTGTTTAAGTGTCAACTTAAAGCGCTTTTTTCCCTTAAATATCGTATAAATTGTAGAATAAATCTACATATAATTAAATTTCTTATATTTGTTTATCGCGGAAAATGTTGGAAAGGCTCCTGTCAAAGTCTAAATTCCAAAGTAGCAACACAAAGAAAAAGTCACCAGTTACCAAAACCCATTCAATTTAAAAGTCGATAGCTTGGGGTGTAATACCTCTAGCGGGAACGCCAAGGGATGCAGGGAGATGCAGGGTGGTATAAACCGAGAGTTTCGTTTCAAAAACGCCTGGAAACAAAAGAGCACCACGTCCGGGACACAAGCGACTAGATCTGAACAACGTACTAGTTGAATGCATCGGAACATGCAGTTTGAAGGAAGAAGAGAAAAAGAAGACGATCGAGAAGTCAGGAATATAATCGATGGCAATGTCGCTGATACTGTCACCGAGACTGTCGATTGTCAGCATTGCGATGCTCGATTTTTAACCGGAATCAACGAACTTCCAGCGTTACGGTTGAAATACTAGGCTGTAATTTTTCTAGAGCTGGAACTAAACCGCTCAGACTCATTTACTTGCATCAGAACTTTAGGGAATGATTCTTTATAAGTGCTGGGATTGTTACCCTTCGACCATATAAAATAGACAAACCATAGGGACATTTATTGTGAAGTCAACACAACCTAAAACGAGGGAAGAGAAATAACACATATAACTTTGTTTACAAATAAGTTTCAAACCTAAACTGCTATAAAAAAAGTTTGTTGTTATAATAGTATATTATATAATAAGTCAGGAAAGTAATATTTTACTTAACGAAGCGGTTGTTTGAAATACGACGCCGAAACCGAGTATTTTAATCCGCTAAGTCAAGTAAAAACACGTTCCTGACGTATCATGTATACTATTTTTTCTGAAACCATTTAATTTAATCAATATTTGATCATAAATAATTTAAAACGTTTAAATTTTTTGATATGAATTGTACAGACAGCAGACGCGTATCTAAGGTTACAACAAAAATAAATAAATAAATATATCATCACGCCTTTTACCCATTACTGGGTGTGGCACTCTGCCAAAGCAGATCTCGGTAAGTGACATATTTATGCGCGTGAAGTGCGGTTACCAGCCGTCAAATCACGGCCCCCAAAGATTTTAGTGGTGGGGGAGCCAGAGGAGTAATTTTTTAAATTGGTGAAAATATTTTGTTGGCTGTGAGGATCGAACCAGGGTTCTTTGGATCCACAGTCCGACACGATAACCACTGTGCCATTACCCCATAAAAATAACAGTCAGGTAAAATCTTTTCCAGATTATTTTGTACTTTACCAGATTGTTATTTTTGTTGTATCCTTGGATACGTACTTTACTTGACTGTTTTAGTAAAAATCTACTTTCCATACTAAAATTGGTCCGGAAAGTAGGAACTTTCTTGCTAGTTTCAGAAAATAATAATTTATTTTTACGTGACTATTGTAAATTAATAATAATAAATGAAACTTTCTAACGCATTGCATAGTTAGTAATATAAAAATATGAATTCATATTTTATAATATTTGTTGGAATATATTCACAAATATTTTCAAATTATAAATTAAAAGTGAGAGATTAAAAAACTGTTTTAATTATATTGTCATAACACAATTGCTAGAAAAAAGTAAAGAAAAACATAGCTATGTGGATCAATCCCTTTACCCCACTACTACAGGTTTTGACTTCACAATTTCTGAAACAATATTAATTATAAAATAATTAATTGGCATCCTATTAAAATAGATAAGTGTGACTGCAGCATAACCGTTATTATGCCATTATTACTAAAATTCAATTATTATTGTAATTTTCCTGGTAGTGACATACATTCCGAAATTCTAATATTAATTAATACAACAAAATTCCATCGAGTACTGAATTTAATCTCCTCGGTAGAATCAATAACATTACAGATATTTACAGGTGCATAATGACGTCAGCTTTACGGACATTTGTTTATACATAATGATCATAATGACGACATCTAGCACACTTCACAAATAAATAGTAACATAGGAATGAATTTCATAAATAAATAAAATTAAATATATCATCACGCCTTTACCCACTACTGGGTGCGGCACCGTAGCGGATCACGGTAAGTGATATACATATTTATGCTCATGAGGAGCGGTTATCAACCGTAAAATCACGGCCCCCAAAGATGTTAGTGGCGGAGAAGCTACAGAGGTAATTTTAATGTGGTGTCTCAAAACCAATGAAATGCTTCATTGTATGCCACGTGTCTGCGTTTTAACCATTCCTGTCATTATTATACTTAGAATAAAGCTCTTGTGATTATTCTCAGGAATATTCTCTATAGGTGCTTTTGTTTGCGAGAAATAATAGGTAGTTGTCAAATAGCTATTTACAACTGTCAACATGTCAAGTAAAATGTGTGAAAAATCGATTTAGTTCCATTTCTGATACAGAAATACACCAACAAATTTTGGAAACAACTTACAAGAATATATTAATAAGTAATCAATCGATATAGACCCAGTTCAAAATCTTTTAAGTTGGATGAATCGACCTCAACAGCTAAGTCAAAAAATAATCTAATTAAATATAACTCGAGAGTTCGATAAATTAGAAAATAATTCTCCAGTATCTTTCGAAAACTTGTTACCATTTGGCAATAACCACTCAAGCCCTACAGGCTTTCGTGACTATTGCCTGGCAACAAGTTTTCGAAAGATCTGTGAAATTATTTTCAATTTATTCTCACTCTCTTGTTATATTATTGCTGAAAATTGTTTGTCGACTGCTGAAATCAAGAACATTACATATAGTCATTTTCAAATGTATCTACATGACGTCACATCCAAAGACATTTACTAATAATACATAGTAATCATAATGACATTATCTATTTCGATTATTCATGTACAGTAAGCAGTAATATTTCTGTAGAAAATGCAGTTAAAATTGATTGGTCGATTGTAGGGCAACACTTACAAGTCGGCCGGTTTAAAAAATGCAATTCTTCACGCTCGTAACTCTCTTTCGAGGCCGTTTTACGTTATAAATTTCTCATAAAACTCAACGTTAAAATTGCACACTTCTTCCGCCCATAAAATTCACTTTTATTGCCGCATTTTGTTAATGTTAAAATATAATAAAGCCCATAATATTACTCATAAATTATTTTTGTTTTATTATTATTTTATATTTTTCAACTTATCTATTGAAATATATGAATATAATGCTGATAACGGAAAGAATTATTATAGTGATAATAAAATTGAAACAATGTGTTACTTATTTTTAACATTGTCCGCAATGTTAACCAACAAATTTTAATTAATCTATTTCATTTGTCATATTAAAATGAAGCAATATGTGTTAAATAAATGTGTAGTTAACTGTATGAAAATTTTAAATACATCCCTGTGTTATTATTCGGGGATTATAAGTCTACTGCAGTGACCCATCTATTTTAAGCAAGACATGCTACTGTTTTCCAGGTAATTTCAATTGCAACATTTGACTGGGTAACTGAAAACACCTCTTGGTTGCTATGAAAGGAACAACAATAATAGTATAATTTAAACATCAACTTTCATACTCTAGTGGTACTATACCATAATTTTTACAATACTTGTACTGTAAGTTACGTATTAATGACAAAATTTAAATACAGTAACAGCCAGTTCTTCAATCACCGATTAATATTAATCACGATTAAATAATAATAGAAACTATAGTTACCATTATTATTTAATCATGGTTAACAGTAATCGAGAGTAAACCGGCGATCGAAAAACTGGCCCCAAGTGTCAGTTTTTCAATCGCCGATTAATGTTAATCATGATTAAATAATAATGGTAACCATATGGGATGGCTAGCTCAATGGTATGAAGTCGGCCTGTGGATCCTGAGGTCCCTGGTTCGATTCTCACAGGCGACAAATTTTCATAATTTGAAAAAGCTATCCCTGTGGCTCCTCCACCACTAACATGTTTGGGGGCCGTGATTTGACGACTGGTAACCGCACTTCACGCGCAAAATATATCACTTACCGAGATCTGCTTCAGCAGAGTGCCACACCCAGTAATGGGTAGAAGGCGTGATGATATATTTATTTATTTTATTTATATAGTGTCCATTATTATTTAATTATGATTAACATTAATCAGCGATTGAAAAACTGGCCCTAAATGCAACTTTTATTGCACAGTGGTTTCCATGGTTATATCAGGACTTTAATTTTTACTTACTGTCCACCGTGAACAGTAAGTAAATATTACATATGAAGGTCCTGTAATGAGGTAATGGCTCAAATATCAAATCAGCCTGTGGATCCTAAGAACCCTGGTTTGATCCCCACAGCCAATAAAACATTTTCACCAATTTAAGATTACCCCTGTGGCTCACCTACCATTAACATCTTTGGAGGCCGTGATTTGACGACTGGTAACCGCACTTCACGCGCATAAATATATCACTTACCGAGATCTGCTTCGGCAGAGTGCCACATCCAGTAATGGGTAAAAGGCGTGATGATATATTTATTTATTATACCAGGGTTCTCAGGATCCACAGGCCGACTTCATACCACTGAGGTAGCCACCCCACTACTGTTGCTAGATAAACAATTCTTTAACTAAAGAGCTCTTTATTTTTTTCTTGCAACCCAGCATAAGTGATTTTTTTAGGTCATGAAGTTTAGGAAATCTCGACCCTTCGGGCCTCGATTTCTTAAACTACAGTCTTGACCTAAAAACTGTCACTTACAGTTCATGGTACGTAATATACTATTTTTACAGACCAATTCTTAAAAGTGTTTTAGCTAATATAAAAAATATATCATCACGCCTTCTACCCATTACTGCCGAAGCAGATTTCGGTAAGTGATATATTTTGCGCGTGAGGTGCGGTTACCAGTCGTCAAATCACGGCCCCCAAAGATGTTAGTGGAGAAGGAGCCACAGGGGTACCTTTTTTTTTTAAAATTATTCTCAGGATCCACAGGCCCACTTCATACCACTGAGCTAGCCACCCCATGAATTTTGGATTAGTCTACTTAAGTTAAACAATATTCTCCAAAGAGTTGAAATAAACTCTAATATAATTTTGTTACCATTTAGTTTTTGGAAAGTGGTTTTTATTAACTTTTATAAATCGGAATAGGATAAGATTAACCAATCCAAAATTCAGCATTATTTAAAACTTTCTTGAAAATCGTGCTGTTAGAGTTTAGAATGACACAATATGTAAATATTTGTAAAAGTATTTGATTTTTATAAATAAATATGGTTTGCATCAGAATGGTAATTTTTCCGCGAAAATTGATTAACAATCATGCTTATCTTATTAATTAATCTCTAAAACGAATTTAATGAATATCGATTTTGGTATAAATGCAGCAACCATAGTAGATATTCAATGTTGGTATATTGTCAATTGTCATATATTTAAATGGCGGATGAAATATGTATACGATTAATGTTAATCTAGTAATTCAATTCATAACAGAAATTTGCAATTTGTAGTCATCAAATATGTAGGTATGTTCGTTACAGGCAAGATTAAATGGACGCTGGCGTTTTGAAATTATTGTATTATAATAAATAACAACTGTAATGCTCCAGTTCGCTAATTTACATTTGGCTTTTCATTCATCCATTTGTTAGTATTAATTATGTAATTATGTTTGAATTTAAGCGCATTTCTAACACTTTAATAATAACTTAACCCCTTTGTTAGACTTTATAGATTAACAGGAAGACTTCAAACAGAATTAACAACAGGACATTAAATTTATAATAAATTAATCTCAATTTATAACTATATAACGTACTCAAATCATAACGGATATAGTTAAAATAGTTGCGCCACCAAAAGTTAAATTTTAAACTTAGTTTAAATTGGTGATTTTCATCGGCGCCATGACCTCCCTGGTAAAAGTGAGGTAAAAAATAATTTCGCAGCCCTCTTTTTGTGTGATCAAATTAGAAGTTAGTAAGATACTAATATAATAATGTTCGTTACAAAAATTAAACCACTATTTCAGAAAATAGTAAAGGAAATATTAGAACTAACCAATAAAAAAAATTAATTAAATTTTGATGATCTGCCTGTAGGTCAATTATACGAAATAAATTAAACAATTTATTTACTTCAATTAACAATACGTCGAACGATTCGAGCTGCCAAGCAACTCTCTCTCAAATTATAAATTAATAATACATAAACATACATACATATCTTAACGCTATATCCCAACAAATGGGGTAGCACGAACCCTAAAATCACTCATAAAACATTCACTCATAACATTCGTCAAATAATCAGCCCCCTTCAAACATTATCATCCAAACAAACCACCCTCACTTCAACCACATTCATAGATCACTCCATATAAACTCATTTAATTATCACACTCGAAATCATTCTTACATAACAAACCCTCAATCACATCCATCCAATCACTCCTATTCACTTATCATTCATCTTCTTTCTTCAACGTACATAACACATGCATAGAACATCTCAAATTACCCGCGCTTACTCCTAACAACGAATCTAATAACGAATCTAACAACGAATCTACAAAGATTAGAAAAGATGAAAGTGATAGCCTGCAATTGTATATGAAAGAAAAGTCCACACAATGCAGTAACTGGAAATGAAACAAAAAGATAAGAAAGGAAGGGAGTGTCGCCATGTGCTTGTTTTTGGAAGTGAATTCCACACAATTGCAGTTAAACACACTACGTAAGAACTGAAAAAAGTCAGAAAGTAAAATAAAAAAAAACAGATCATTTTTCAGTGTGAAAACTATTTTATAAATAACATTGCTACTAATACTATAACTAGACAAGTAGTACGGTATAGTTACAGGTAAACCACTTGAACTATTACCATATAAAAACAGAATAAATAATGGGACGGACGGAAAAAGTTAAAAGAGCTCTCTGAGAGGGCACGTAAATATTTAATAAAAATTCAACATTTGTCAGTGGAACTCTCGAGTCGGAAACTCGGGAACTCTTTAACGCACTTTGCCAGAGTTTCCTGCAGGAGCGTATATAGGCTGTGTGAGGGAGAAACAGGGATGCAGAGGTCTGTACAAGCGATAGAGACGACATGATGTGGTGGGCGCGAAACAAACGACCCATTTGTTGGCCGAGACGCAGGCAAACTGCATGGCCCCTGTGAGCGCCCGAAAACCTTATGCTCTAGTTTTCCTGTTTTCTCTCTTTCGTTTTAATGACAATTTGTAGATCAACAGACTGAAGCAATTATTGACAAAAATAGAAGACATTTTCAAATATCTTTTTCTATAAAGTGAGATTGGGGTGGCTAGCTCACTGGTCTGTGGGTCTTGAGAACCCTGGTTCGATTCCCACAGGTGACAAACAATTTTCATAATTTCAAAAGCTACCCCTGTGCCCCCTCCACCACTAACATCTTTGGAGGCCGTGATTTGACGACTTGTAACCGCACTTCACGCGCAAAATATATCACTTACTGAGATCTGCTTCGGCAGAGTGCCACACCTAGTAATGGGTAGAAGGCGTGATGATATATTTATTTTATATTTTATTTATAGTAATATGAAGATGCGCTCAACGGCATTGAATTTCCTTTCCACGAAATGACTTATAAACAAATTTGTGATGAATTTTAAGCGATTTAGTTTTTTGAAAATTTCTTAAAGGGTGTACTCCTTGGGGTTTTTTCGATTTTAGGCTAATTTCAGACTATTTGCTCTTAAATTCTTTCCTGAACGAATATTCTAACGAAAATTTACATACATATATATTTTGAACCTTTGAATCCAATGATATAGTTCCCAATTGCATGTGTCTTTTAGTTTTTTAGATATCGGGTAGAATGTTTTAATAAGCCAAATGTAATATGGTAAGGTAATAATGGACATAGGCTTAAGTTGTAGTTTATTTAATGAAGATTCATTGACAACGTTTCAGCCAAGGTTATGGCCATCTTCAGGTCTATACAATAGAAATAAAAAAAAATTAACAATCAAGAAATTGTTAGTCAAAATAAACAATTAACTCACCAAACGTAAATTTTAAACGTATAATAACACTTAAAATAAGTTTAAAGTTGCGAATTAAATATTTAGGGCAAACATATATCAAAATATTGGCTGGCTAGCTCAGTGGTATGAAGTCGGCCTGTGGATCTTGAGAACCCTGGTTCGATTCCCACAGGCGACAAACAATTTTCATAATTTCAAAAGCTACCCCTGTGGCTCCTTCACCACTAACATCTTTGGGGGCCGTGATTTGACGACTGGTAACCGCACTTCACGCGCAAAATATATCACTTACCGAGATCTGCTTCGGCAGAGTGCCACACCCAGTAATGGGTAGAAGGCGTGAAGATATATTTATTTATTTATATTTTATATATCAAAATGAAAAAAGTTAATATGAATCTAAAATTTGCAAATTTGCAATTTAGATTTATTCCATTTTTGCAAATTTTAGATTCATATTAACTTTTTTCATTTTGATATGTTTGCCCTAAATATTAAATTCGCAACTTTAAACTTATTCTAAGTGTATACGTTTAATATTTACGTTTGGTGAGTTAATTGTTTATTTTGACTAACAATTTTTGTTTATTTAAGTTGCAAAATAGTATAAATATTTTAACATGAAAAACCATCAAAGCCTATTCCTGCTCTCCCAGCAACCTTCAACAAAAACTACTAATAAAAACTCGCTGGCACCCTCAAGGGAATCAATGATTCACGAACGCAATAAAAATAAGTCGAAGAGTCTTCTGCGAGTCTTCGCCCTCGGTTCCTTACTGCGTTCTGTGCTGGACAATCACTGAAATATTCGTTTTAAAATGTATGAAAGTTTGAAACATGATCTCTTGAACGGCCTCGCAGACTGTGAATTATAAATGTCTCGCAATGCAGACCCGAAGAGGGAAGATCACGCTCCGGATGGTGTAGATACTGCAGATGTAGATGGCTGATGGTGAAGCGCTATGGACATTGCAGGATTTTTTACATTTGCAGCCAGGGACAGATGACACACTTTCAAGAATTTTTATTTTGTTTTTGGTTGTTTTGGCAGAAGTGATATGAATTTTAAATTCGTATGAAGTTCTTTTGCTGTGTTTATAAATAAATGTATCATATGTCTTTTACTCATTACTAGGTGTGGTATTCTGTCGTAGTAGATCTTAGTAAATGATATGTATATGCGCGTAAAGTGTGTCAAATAACGGCCCTCAATGATGTTAGTGGAAGAAAAGCCAGAGAGGTAATTTTAAAGTGGTGAAAATTGTTTGTCAGCTGTGAAAATCAAACCCGGTTTCTCATATCTACAACTGAACAATAAATATATTACAAAATTAAATTAAGTAGTTAATAGTTATTTTTATAACAAGTGTCGAAAAAGGCTTGTTATGTGCAAGTGAAGAATTTAACGCACGAAGCTTGCCGAGTGCGGAAATCTACACGAGCATGTAACCTTTTTCGGCACGTGTTATAAACAACATTTTTTCTACAACTGTGTGATTTAGACAATCAAATATTGTCAAAATTTATAAAATCTTAATGATATTCACGAGAACAATGTTTTACGGCGTTGCTATGGTTTGTTTGTTGATTGCTTGCACATTGTTCTACCTTATTTCAAAATATTTCACTAATTTCAAGACAATTTCTTGGAAATCGTCTAGATTGGAATACTACAGTGAGTGATTCTTCTTTATCATAAACACCTCCAAAGATAATTGAAGCTCCGGATAATGCTATGTTGCATCTATTTTCGACAATGACAATCAACCTGCTGCTGGTACTTCTAAAGCCTCCGAAATTGTTGTCAATAATATTACTGTTCATAATATGACCAGGTACGGAAGAAATCAATGTTTCTTTAGACAGTACAAAAGTTTCCACTTCACATTATGTCAATATAAGCAACTATAACAACTGTGTTAATAATATACATAAACAATAAATATTATGTATTTCACTTAATCTTAAAATAAAATTATTTATCGATATATTTTACGGTTCTTTTTATTAATTGTGTACCGATTAGATATACTGCAATTTTAGGTTATGTTTATAAACGTTAAAATATACTACTGCATATTTACTAGCGCTGGCTCACCGCATCTTCTTCTTCCATAAGCGTCTGTGTCCAAAATATGAATACCGCCCTCGGCGCGAAATTTAAATCGCTCTCAATACAACTTTATTTTACAGATGCGTAATTAATTACTTTCCGCACTAGTGTTTCTTTGCTTATAGAAACGCACTTGGTCTGCATTGGTCTCCTTTCCACCCGTAACCAAGGCAATAATAGTTACGTAATAACAATGAAATCGCACAGTTGTAGGAAAATAAATTTTTGCTACGTACCGGTTATGTGCTATCGGTTATTTTTTATGCGTTTACTAATAAAATCAACCCAGATATGTTTTCAATTTTTCTCCGTAAACATCTGGTGAATATTTTAATCTTGTTGTGAGATGAATTTGATAAAGTAATCGAATGATGATGTGTCAGGAATATGCGGCAGCATGTTTACCCTCAGACTGTATTTGATTTGAATAAAAATTCTTCAGGCTTCGCATCTGGTTCTGCATCTCATTGTGCAAACATTACCGCGATTCAGATCGATTGAATTATGATGAATTGATGAATATCTCAAAAGAACCGAACACCGCCGAAACTGAATTCTCGCTTTCTGTTTACACAGCGATGCACAATCGGCAAATAATGAACCCTTTATAGGAAAATAATTATTCTTCTTGGACCGGAAACGGAAGACAAGTAAAAGGGAAGATGGAGACAGTAGCGGAGACTAGAAGAGGAATCATGCGACTGAATTTACCACATGACTAGTGCAATATACAAATAATTATTTTTTGACGTTTCTCAAAACCGATGAAATGATTCATTGTATGTCAGCGTGTCTACGTTTTAACCAGTCCTATCATTATTGTACTGAGAATAAAGCTCTTGTGATTATTCCCGAGAATAATCTCTGTAGGTGCTTTTGTTTGTGACAAATGATAGGTAGTTGTCAATTATTTAATACTGTAAATGCGTCAAGTAAAATGTGTGAAAAAATCGATTTAGTTCCATTTCAGATACAGAAATACACCAACAAATTTTGGAAACAATTTCCAAGAATACATTAATAAGTTATCAATCGATATGGACCCCAAAAGAATAAATAAAAAAATGTCAACCTGACGTATTGACGTAAAAATTAAATTATTTTGATTTACTTTTTTCCTTCGCCATTTCTCAGGGCAAATAACTTGTAAAAATTTAACATTATTTCCCCTATGTGTAATATAAAAACCCTGTAAATATATACTTCTTATTATTAGTGATGTCTGTGATGCAGGGAACAAAATTTTACTTTTTAGCCGGGCTATGAAAATAGTATATTACATAAAAATTAAGAAAGTGATTTTTTACTTGACGAAGCGGTTGTTTGAAATACGAGGCTGCAAGCTAAGTATTTTAATCCGCTGAGTAAAGTGAAAACACTTTCCTGACGTATTATGTATACTATTTTTTCTGAAACCGTTTAATTTAATCAATAATTAATCATAAATAACTCAAAATGTTTAAATTTCTTGATATAAATTGTAGTCACAATATACTATGTAACCAAGGTTACAAAAACAAAAAAACAGTCAGGTAAAATCTTTAGCAGACTTTTTTGTACTTTACCAGACTGTTATATTTATTGTAGCCTTGGATACATATTTTACTTGACTGTTTTTGTAAAAATCTACTTTCCATTCTAAAATTGGTCAAGAAAGCAGGTTGTTTCATGCCGGTTTTAGAAAAAAGTAATTCTCATACTGTTATTTCTTGTTGTCTAGCAATAACTATAACGTACTGAAATACGACATTAGATTTTGCTGATTGAAAATACATCGAAAAATTGTCGTTTTCCATTCGATCCGATAAAAAACTTTATTAATAAATCTTAACAAAGGAAAAATATCTGTCTGTGTTCCATCGCAGCATCCAAACACGCCAGGCAAAATCTCCGAGCTTAGTTGCAGATAATATAGGACGAGTGGACGGAACGCAGATCGCAGCATTCGCTTGTAATTTGTGCAGAGCCCGCTCGGGACGCGCGGTCAAATAAACAATCCTGCTCCACTCCTGCCTGCTTCGCTACTCATACTCCTGCTATGTTTTGTAAACATTTCATATTTTTTGCACGTTCTAAGTTCAGGGGAGACTGAAATATTTTATTTCGAATTACGCTCCTGGCATAGCGATAAGCCCCCGTGAGGTCAACTCCGATTATTTAAAATGCGACGCATATGTTATCTCAGCAGGCGTGGCAAGGCGAAGCTTACCCATCTGCTGCCGCATCGTGTTTAATTTTCAGTTTAGTTTTAAATCAAACAAATACATATATCTTCAAGCCAAATCGGATTTCATTTTAGCGGAAAATTCATAAAAATCGGGGTCTCTTTATTCATTTACCCTAGATCTTATCAACCTGATCCTCAAAAAGGTTTATTTAATACGGATATTGGATTACGTAACCTTAAACTTAAAAAAAGTAGCTAAGCTACAGCTATAAGCAATATTTTGTAAAATATAGCTAAGCTACAGCTAAAAGCTTTCGTTAAAGTAGCTGTTAAATTTTAAAGCTACTTTTTTAAATTATTGTGAAATAATTAAATTTGCCATTGTCATATGATCAGTCTTTTGTTATAATGACTGTTAATTTACTATTATGTACATAAATATCAAAAATAGCAAATACCATCTGGCACCTACTGTGTATTTTTGCGTATTAGTGCCAGTTAGAACCGGTAACAAATAATTATTTTGTGTGGGTTTAGCTTGTACGCCTACGTACTTTGTTGACCTTCTGCTTAAAAAGTAGCTTTAAGCTATAATAAGTAGCTATAAGCTACAAAAAGTAGCTTTAAGCTACAAAAAATTGCTTTAAAAGTAGCTTCAGTTGTTATTTTTAAGCTAATAGAAAAAAAAGTAGCTAGCTACAAGCTACAGCTATATTTTTTCACAGTTAGCTAAGCTACAGCTACATCTAAGGTAAATGTAGCTAAGCTAGTAGCTAAGCTACAAAAGTAGCTAGCTACTGCCCAGCTCTGGTTGAAATCAATAATATTTAGTCGAAAGAACTTTTGTTTAGTAAACGCAAGTTAAATCCACTGTTATAGACTATCATACTACCATTTAATATGCATTAGTTAACTTCTGTTTGATCTCTAGATAATATTTTTACTTGTCATGTATAATTAATAATTAATTAATTAATTAATTAATCATTCAATAGATAGATCAGCTGCAACGCGTCGCAGCATCGGACTAGAAATTTTAGAAACTAAATTCGATTTCCATAACGAACAAACTGATTTTCACCACATTAAAATTACCTCTGCAGCTCCACCTCCGCTAACATCTATGGGAGACGTGATTCAGCGGCTGGTAATCGCATTTCACGCGTATAAATACATCTCTTACCGAGATCTGTTACGGCAGAGTTTCACAATCAATAATGGGTAAAAGGCGTGATGATATATTTATTTATTATTTGATCATCCACCAATATAACTCGCCGTTCAGTGAGAGAAAATTTAGTTGTCGGCTGTGGAAATCGAATTCTTCTTCCTAGTCCAATTCCAATTTAACTTCTTGTTAGAATATTGTCGTAAATCCGTCTTTGGATGTCGGAGAACATCTGAAGATCTCCACAAAGACTCTATCGCAGTGTAGGCCGAATTTACAGAGTCGAAAGCATTGTTACAAACCGGTCGTTATTACGGAAACAATAGTTGGGTTTAATTATCATGTCGACAGACATAACGATATCACGAGTGTAAAATCGATACGGAAACTACGATATAACATGTAGTTTAGTGTTTCTACCACCTACCTTATTCGATGTACGCAGATTTCAGGAAGTCGGTGACCTGAAACAATAGACCAGTGTTTACAAACAAAGCAAATGATAAATTATTATAGAATGTATGAGGTTGACAATTCTATTCGCGAGTTCTTAACGTCACGGCAAGTTTGTACATTATTGTTCGGATTTATTTTGCTTCCCTAGTTCTTGAGAAGTTATATACTTATTCCAGTGTCTTCTTTTATCTTTTAAGGTAAATCAGAAAGACATGTTGAGGATTAGATTTGAAAGCTGTCGTGTCTTACTGCTTTTCAGGAGAATAGCTGTCTAAGTTGGCTCTTAAACACGGATTTTTTTGAAACAAAAGATTATTTATTTATTTATATGCAGCCGTATTATAAAAACAACATTATAAAGATTAATTTTAGTGGTATAATGATAGTCATTACAGACCAAGGACTATAATGGGATTATTCTTATTTTTCTCGAAACCGACTAGTTTAAAATTGGATAAAAATTTACTGAGTTATAGATTATTAAATTTATGAAAATACTAATTTTATAATACTCTTTTCACTATCGTTATTAAAAAATTAGATAATTTTGAAAAAAAAATCGATTATTATTTACACATAATTTTATTATTTGATTATGGAATTTACTTTTAAGGACAAGCGCAGGTAACACTCTCTCTTTTTAATTTTTACTCTCTTATACACAGTATAAGGAAGTATTGTAATCGTGAAAAAAATCGTAGAAGAGATTTTCGCGGGAATACGTGTTTTGAGGTCTACTGAATCCGTTTACATCATTTTCTCAATGATGTCTGTGTGTATGGGGGTGTGTGTGTGTTTGTGTGTGTGTGTGGATGTGTGTCCGAGTGTGCAATATCTCATGAACGAGTTAAGATTTGTTAACGAAACTTGGTAATTATAAGTTTCATGAAAATACGAAGACCTGAGTTGATTTTGAATGAAATTGAAAAACCGGAAGAGGAAGTTTACTAGACACACAAAACAATAAATTCCATTTATTTCAAAAATGGAATCAGTTACGAAAAAAGTTTCAAATAAAAGATGTTAGCAAAAATATTTGGAATAGTCAGCGAATTAATTCGGCGTAATAAATAAGTGATCTGGCTCAGTAAATGTAAGTTAGATCTGATCCAAATGGCAAATGGAATACGCCTCATATAGTGGTTCGTTTTCGGAATATACTAATAATGAACATACGTTCAGCTGTGAATAGCATAATCGATAAAAATTGAACTAATTTCAATATTATTTATCGTTCAACTCTATATAAACAATGGATGTACTGCAACATATCTCATAATGTTTGTGTAGATCCATTTATTATCAGATATATTAAATTACATATTATGTTGGTATGAATGCATAAACAAACAGGAAGTAATATACAAATACATTTCACAGGAAACATATTCGATCCATTTATGTGTAATACAGAAAACTTTATTTTGCAGTAGATAATAAATAAATATAAAATCCTGTGGCAATTTTAAACTAGCGATCGTATTTACAATAATAAACAGAGCGAATGAAACCAAAATATCAAAACATTCTCTTTTACGAAAAAAATTCTTCACCATCAAAGCACAGTAGAGGATTTGACTGAATTTATTTTCGAGGAAGTGTAAAAGAATAAAAAATACTTTATAAATTTCAGTGACTTGAACCAACCTGAATTACAGAGCAATTCAGTTTCAGATTTATTATACTCCACTTGAAGATTTATTATTTATCCGCAGGATGGAATTTCTAGGAAAACCTAGTTGCAGGAAGTACGGGCAATGTCCCATCCCAATTATCCATTTAGAAACAAATCTTTTAGAGGCGCCGGACAAACAAAAGAAAAGCTCCGGAAGTGGCAATCGTTCGGAAAACACCACAGAGAAATTCGTCACTCGCCGATTCGACCCCAAAAAGGAATAAAAAGAATAAACTTATTTCACAGACTTTAATTAGAGAAATAGTTGTTTGTATACCAACGGAAGAAAACGTTCTATAGTTATTTGTATAGAAAGGGAAGAAAATGTGACATTTATTCCCTAAGGTACTGTTCCACTTCTCGAGACGAAAGCAACGAATATAAAACACCTAAGAGAATAACATTGTCTTGACGAGGTGTACATATAATTTTTTTCACTACCCTATCAGAATTTAATTAGAAGTTTAGTTAAAATGTACAAATCTGTTGACAAATGTCACCTGGAAGTTAATCATGTTAAATCATGGAGACGGCTTTACATTTCTTCGCTAGGGAAGAAAAAATAACTTTCTTGACCAGACATGAAATGTATCACAAATAAGACATTTGAATTTTACTCTGATGTCTGTCACAATTCGAGTGATTTTCGCTCTTTATTGTGTATATAATTGATGTCTTTCTGCAACCATGTTTTTATTATTCATTTATTTGTATTATTAATTTGATAATGGAACCAATCTACAGCTTCGAAATGTCGTCTTTTGTGATTTATTAAAAGTAAACTTTTCCAACAAACTTGGTAATCCAAACAACCTGTTGTTTTTTTCTCTTAATACCCATTCCTACAATTCTACGGCTTTTATATTTTTTATAAAAATCTCCAAATTTTTCATATTAAGATTACTTTAAGATTTATCATAATCAGAATAATAATGTATCTTGATATTTTTATGAATTTTGTTTACTTATATACGTAACTATTCGTATTATTATAAAAATGAATGTAATTACAGCTTACAGACAGCTTCGTAAAAAGTTTGATTAAAATAAAATATTTATTATATAGACAACTTCGTACGAAAGCAAAAAGCATAAAAGTAAAATGGAAATAACAGAATAAATTGTTTTGGCCACAAAATGCTTAAATGGAGATAATCTATAGAATATCATGAAAAATAAGGGTTGTCATTAATTGATCGATCAGTAACAGAAAATAATCGAATTACAAAACAGGAGTAATTATATTAAATGTTACAAGCAATCGTAGCTCAGTGGATAAAAGCGTGGTAAAACTTGCGTTTCTTAATTAGCAAGCAAGAGGTCGTGCGTTCAAATCTCACTTCTACTTATATCCAAAAAATACGATTGTGTCTGAGTGGTTCGGATTCCACTATAAGCTGTAGGCCCCCTGTACTGTAATTGGGATTTACTTCCTATTGTGCAGACTAACAAATAAATAAATAAATTTTATTGTAGCATTAATAAACGCGCCTTAACCAAAATAAAAATTTACTATTCAGTTAATAATTTGTTACTTAAGGTAGTACTAGCGTGAAAATTGTTTTTGCAGATCAGAATGAAATTTGGTTCACGTAAACATTGGATAGTCATACGCATCCTGTTAAAATATGAAACACATTCATCGTCTGTGAGCAAATATATTCGCTTGTAAAGTTGAGTTCTTTTACACGGAGCTTATGGCGATCATCACTCAGAATCGCACATATTTGGTTTGTGTACCTCTAACATTTTGCAGTTTCATTTGAAAAACTAGTATGATGTTCTAGAACTATCCATGTATATTGTATCAGAAGGAGAAAGTTTTTTATCGTTTAGTAATGGATATACAGCCATGTAAAGCCTTGTTTTTAACGAAAAATTAAGAATTCCGATTCATAATGGCAACACCACACGGTGGTATGGTATTTGAAAATTCACTAGACCAACAACCTGTTAACAATTCATTATATTCAAATCATAATAGGTATAAAACACTTATTTTATTCAATTTTTTTATTTTTTTGAGCGTCAGTTTCGCCACTCGACAACCATGGCGCCACCGTCATACTAGTACTACCTTAACAAAAATTATCCCAATTACAATTCTGGGACCCTACAAGTTATAAAGGAATCCGAACCACTCAGACACAATCATATTTTTGTATATAGCGAGATTTAAACACAAGACCTCTGCTTGTAATTAAATAAACACAAGTTCCATCTCGATTCTATCCACTGGGCTACAATTACCGATGTATTAAATTATGTGGCATGATTTATTAAACGCGTTCCTTCAGATCAAGTTTAACTTCAGCACTACATCATCCCTGGACGAATTGCCCCGGCCCGATTTAGTCCTGAATCCCGGGCTGCAGGAAGAAAGGATCAACGGCTCAACCGCTGTCCAGCACTCATTACAGATTCGCTAGGCGATGAGAGCGTTTCCAGCGCTGGAAAGCGGACGCAGCTATGAACGAACCCGTTTAAAAGTTTAATCAAAGTAAACAAGTGTACGGCTGGATGAGCGTACAACAGCGGCGGTATAATTGCACTAACTATTGTGGAGAACACGCTCAGAAAGTTTTCACGCTTTTTTTACCGGAAACAGAACCGTACTTAACCGGACATTGGCTGCAGAGTTGTCTCTTGCACTTCAACTGACACGACACCAACGAATATAGAAATTCAATTAAACTTGCTCGATTCAGACAGATTTATAATTATTAAAAGTTGGATTGAGGTTCAAAAAGTATACGAACAGAATTTAACTGGACAACATTCGTTTGTACATTTGTCAATTTATAAAGTTCGATTCCCACAGTCGACAAACAATTTTCAACATGTTCATACTATTCTTGTGATAAGCTTCAGGTAGAATTATTCTTTGATTAATTTTGAGTCGACAATCCTAATGTAAAAAAATTGTATGGCCCTCTATAAAGCCATACGAAGCCATCAAATTTATGAATGGGCGACTAGAATTTTTTTTTTAATCTTTTTGAAATATCATTGCTGTTAACATTCAAGAAGAATTGCGGTGATGCAATTAATCTTTTAATATCAATAATTTTAGTGGTATCGAGTCGGTCTGTGGATTCTAAGAACCCTGGTTCGATCCCCATAGCCGACAAACATTTTCACCAATTTAAAATTACGCCTGTGACTTTCCCACCACTAACATCTTTGGGAGCCGAGATTTGATGGCTGGTAACAGCACTTCACGCACATAAATATATCACTTACCGAGATCTGCTTCGGCAGAGTGCCAAACCCAGGAATAGGTAAAGGGCGTGATAATATATTTATTTTTTATATCATTTTCAGTTACTGCATTGTATGGACTTTTCTTTCATATAAAAGTGCAGGCTATCGCTTTCATCTTTTCAAATCTTGTAGATTCGTTGTTAGTTTCGTTATTAGATTCGTTGTTAGGAGTAAACGTAAGTAATTTGAGATGTTTTATGCATATGTTATGTACATTGAAGAAAGAAGATGAATGATAAGTGAATAGGAATGCTGTGATTGAAGGTTTGTTGTGTGATAATGATTTCGAGTGTAATAAATGAATGAGTTTGTATGGAGTGATCTATGAATGTGGTTGAAGTAAGGGTGGTTTGTTTGGATGGGAATGTTTGATGAGGGCTGATTGTTTGATGAGTGTGATGAGTGATTTTAGGGTTCGTGCTACCCCATTTGTTGGGATATAGCGTGAAGATATGTATGTATGTATGTATGTTTTTAATTTTATTTGAACTGATATAAGTGAACCAAGTTGCAAAGGAAATAAAGTATTTTACGCTATATAAACATGTCTTCATTCTGATGTTTTGGTCAGCCAATCAGAAACCACACAATAATCCCTAATATAAATTTCCATTTTACAGAATAGTAAAATAACTAAATAAACTACAAGTATAACTTCAATAGTATTAGTCTTGAATTAATGCTTTTTCAATCATGAATATATTTTAATTTAATAAAGCACAGAAAACAAAAACAACCTCTCGTTGTTAATGTCCGGCTTAGAACTTCGCTGAAACGTAACGAACTTCAGAATAGAACTTCAAAGTATGAACTATTTTTTGAGCGCGTAGGCAACTTACCGAGTGCCATCCTGTTAATTAATCCTCCCAAAGCAGCAAAGACAATAAGACTAGACGCTCTGTTAGACATTCACAGAATCAAATAATTATACGAGAGTACCTAGAACAAAGAAACTCCTACAAAAGATTCTCCTGCTGGAATCAAGTCGCCTGTGGAACGGTCAGTTTCCTCTCTGCACCCACGCAAGAGATAGAAAGAGAGAATGAGAGAGAGTATAACGAGGAGGAGGAGCAACCTCTGAGAAATCCAATATATTTATCGTGCAGTTCGATGGACGAAAGTTTCTTTTTGCAGTTACGTCTTATGAAAGCCGTAACGCTTTTGAAGCACGCCGCCAATATTCAGCAATGCACGGTTAAGCTTCCGGTTGAGATTTCCTAGATTCGTTGCACCGGAACTACAAACTCGAAAATGTTTTTCACGAGTACAATTAGGTGCATCTCAAAGCGAAATACTTCAGATAGAATCTCACTGAATGAAATGAAAATATTGAGCGAATAATCTTATGAATTCACAAAATCTTTATATTTAACACCCTAAGGGCCAGTTTGTCAATCACCGATTAATTTTAATCATGATTAAATAATAATAGAAACTATGGTTTCCCTTATTATTTAATAATGATTAACGCTAAACGAAAATAAATCGGTAATTGAAAAACTGGCCCTAATTAAACTAAATTAATAAATATTTAAACTTCCAATGTATTTTCACACGAAGGATTCACTGATGATCATAGATTTTCATTATGACTTATGATATATTAATGGGGTAATGGCATAGTGGTAGCAAGTCGGCCTGTGGATCCAAAGAATCCTAGTTCGATCCCCAAAGCCGACAAAACATTTTCACCAATTTAAAATTACTCCTGTTGCTTCTCCACCACTAACATCTTTAAGGGCCGTAATTTGACGGCTGGTAATCGCACTTCAGGCGCATAAATATATCACTTACCAAGATCTGCTTCGGCAGAGTGCCACACCCAGTAATGGGTATAAGGCGTGATGATATATTTATTTTTTATTTTTATATATTAACACGGAAAAATTTTCAAAAATTAGAAGCACGGAAAATACACTGGTTCAAACAGCATTTTAATATCTTTTTTCTACGGTCGTGTTGAAAAGCCAACATATCAAAATTCAAAATGAGTGTGGAAAATATCTGTTAGCAATACTCCGTGAGGAATGGTTTCTTGCCGCACTAAGTTCGATAAGAAATCGTTTATACTGTCGTTTCCAACAGAACTATTGTTGTACAATTTTTTTATTAATGTGAAATATCACACTAAATGACAGATATCATATATCGGTTTTAAGAAATAAAAGTCTACGACCGTACAAAAATTGAATGTAACATACGTATAGCAACGGTCATTGCAACACTTGTGTTAGAATATACTAATTTAGTTTTCGTGTTGAAATCGCTGTATCTGTGCATGTCAGAATAAACGTAATGTGTAAATGTTCAATGAATTATTATTTATATTGTAAATGTAGTTTAAGAAAAACAAACGTGAAAATTAACATTGTTGTCAAATACTCATATCCTGGGTTGCATGAAAGTTTCATCGGTTCATTAGCAACTAACAGTTCAATAAATTTCAGAAAATCGCTATTGATACTGTTGCTAGATAAACAATTATTTAAGGTAGTACTAGTGTGACGGTGGCATCATCGGTTGTCGACTGGCGAAACTGACGCTCAAAAAAATATACAAATTGAATAAAATAAGTGTTTTATACCTATTATGATTTCAATATCATGAATTGTTAATAGGTTGTTGGTCTAGTGAATTTTCAGAAACTATACCACCGTGTGGTGTTGCCATTATAAATTGGGATTCTTAATTTTCGTTAAAAACAAGGCTTTGCATGACTATATATCCATTACTAAACGATAAAAAACTTTCTCCTTCTGATACAATATACATGGATAGTTCTAGAACATCATACTAGTTTTTCAAATGAAACTGCAAAATTTTAGAGGTACACAAACCAAATATGTGCTATTCTGAGTGATGATCGCCATAAGCCCCGTGTATAAGAACTCAATTTTACAAGCGAATATATTTGTTCACAGACGATGAATGTGTTTCATATTTTAACAGGATGCGTATGACTATCCAATGTTTACGTGCGCCAAATTTCATTCAGATCTGCAAAAAATTTTTCACGCTAGTAATTCCTTAACTAAAGAGCTCTTTATTTTTTTCATGCAACCTAGCAATAGTAAGATAATACATTGTTAAAGATAGATTTTAAAAATATAGTCCAGGTCAACTTTGAATAACTTATGACAAGTACACTACAGTTAAAAATTTTATGGTACAATATAACTCAGAGAGAACTAGGTTTATATTTTTAATAATGTTTAAATATTCACATCACGATGAAATAACTTTGGCGAGACTTGCTATAAATGTAAAATATTACTGTCCTGGTTTATATCCTTTGTTGGTCTACTTGACTGTGATATAGCCACAATAACCTTTGTTTTAAACACTACTAAAACTATGCAATAACATCTCAAGATCATGTTACTATCTGTATTCTACTACTTCATCGTACGACTGAAATTACGAGACTTTGGCGTTGCTGTAACCAAGGTTCGTTACATCAGGGTTAGATATTATTGATGGTAAAACCAACAGGGTATATTTCTAAATTGTTTCTTTTTTGTTCTCACAATAAAATACGTATTTTTACAATTCTAATGGTAGTTAATAAAAATAAAATCTGTCTACATTTCAGTGTTTATTGCGTTGTTTACAAAACTTAACTGCTGATTACAAATTTATATATTTACTCGGGGCTTAATTAAGTTTAATTGTATTTAATCTTGATGAACCAAAACGTCAAAATGAAGACTTGTTTACATAGCACAAAAAACTTTAAGCAATGAGAACGCTAGTTCTTCAAATAAACATGATCTATACATGAATTAATTTGTTGAATATTTAATAAATTTCGCTTCATCACATTTTGTGCATTGCCGAAGTTATATCTTGAAAACTAAATGAGATGTGAAGATGCGCTCAATGGCATTGAATTTCTCGTGTTTCAATTAACTTATAAACATATTTTCAGCGATTTTAATATTTTGATAAATAATCATTAATATTTTCTTATAAAACAATTTGTGAACAATATCTCAAAAAGTAGCAGGTTTATTCACTTAAGGATTGGACCATTGTATTCAGCGGAAAAAATACATATGTATATAAATTTTCGTTACAATATTCGCACCAGAAAGAATTTAAGTGTAAATAGTCTGAAAATGGCCTAAAATCGAAAAAAACCGAAGGGGTACCCCTTTAAAAAAAATCAAAAAATTAAGTCTCTTAAAATTAGCTACAAATTTGCTTATACGTTAATTCGGGCACGAGGAATTCAATGCCGTTGAGCGTATCTTCATATCTTGTTTAGTTTTTAAGATATAGACTTCGGAAAAGTTAAATTTAACCAAATATTACCGCATCAGATTTTGTACTACCCCGACCAGTGGCGTGGTGGGTGCGGTCCGCACCGGGCGGCACATATTTTGGGGCGGTATTTTTTATATTTAGTTTTAGTTGTAAAAAATAAGTTGTTCACTTCATAAGTTTACTATTCGATTTCTACAAATTATGAATTACTATATGATTTCGAATATTTTTCTTCATCGTCAAGTCAATGTAGGGTTGAAAATATGATCTCAAAAAATTCCTTCATTACTGCCTAATTTAAATATGCCATCCAATGGTAAAAAAGTTCCCCATCTATAGTTTGTCTCAATTACAATTATTTATTTATGTTTATTTATTTAATGGAGTAATGGCTCAGTGGTTTCGAGTTGACATGTGGATCCTAAGTACCCGGGTTCGATTCCCACAGTCGACAAACAATTTTCACCAAATTAAAATTACCCCTGTGGCTCCCTTACCACTAACATCTTTGGGGGCCGTGATTTGACACTTACCGAGATCTGCTTCGGCAGAGTGCTACACCCAGTAATGGGTAAAAGTCGTGATGATATGTTTATTTTATATTTATTTTTTTAATTCATAAAAACCACCATTTTATTGACTTAGAAAGGGCGGCAAATTGGAGACCGTCCTGGGCGACAAAAGTTCTAGGTACGCCACTGACCCCGACTAGTTGCTAGCAGTACTTGTACTTAATACTTAAGTACTTTTATACTGATACTTTGACCAACACAGGGTTTTAGGACTGATATTTCAGTCTCCTTAATAAGTTTCTAATAAATTACATCCAACAATATCAGTTAATACAATTTTCATTTTCCTGTTAATAATCGTATTCAGTATTGTAATATTTGAAATTAAATTTGACTGTTGCAAATATTAGTTTCAAAATGACACGTGCATGAAATGAATGAATAGTTAGCCTTTGTTATAAAAAAATGTTGAAATAGATACAGAACACGTGGGTAGTAAAATAGCTATACAATTTTATAGTGGGACTCCACGTGTACGAAAATAAACGATAATTTTTCAATGTCAAACGTTAGAAATAAAACACCTTTTATTACAATAGAAATAGTAAACTTAAAAACCGCAATTTATTATCACAATGATATCGTTTTCTCCGTAGCACGTGTTTATTCTTTTGAGAGCAATTCAATGCAGAGATAAATAAGAATAAATATCTTGAAGAGATGTAGAGATTTGCTCCATAAAGCCATTCGGCATTTTGTATTTCGCTACTCAGGAATATATGATTAGGCAGGAAGGAAAAATCCAGAGAATTTATACGATTTTTATACATAGTTAGTAACACTTCAGGCTACAATTTCAGGCTGAAACCGCGAAACTGGCTGAAACCTCTCACAACAAAATACATCACGAAGTAGAGGAAACGGAGGAAGAAAAACTATTTCCAAGTGTGTTTACCGCGGTAAATCACAGCGCAAGACCAGGGCCGACTCAGGAGGAGACACGTTTAGAGAAATGCATTTATACGCCATGTTTCGCTGCTTCTCATACCACAAACAAATTGAATAACGTAGTCATTTATAGTTACAGAGCTAAGGTACAAAATGGTCACTTTGAACGGTTCTCTCGCACATGAGTCACCAACCAAAGCTTCTGTCAATCCGTTTTATCACTTAATTACACTAAAGTCTATAATTTGAACTGAAAATTATCCTGTAAAAAATATGTCAACAACCACAGATAAAATCAGCGCATTCACATTGTAGCCATCTATAGTTTCCACCCGTTCCCAAATCTATTTTTCTTTTTTACTTTCTTATACACAGTATAAGGAAGTATTGGAATCGTGAAAAAAATCGTTGACGAGATTTTCGCGAAAATACGTGTTTTGAGGTCCACTGAATCCGTTTTGATCATTTTCTCAATAATGTCCGTGTGTGTGTGGATGGATGGATGGATGTGTGTCCAAGTGTGCAATATCCCATGAACGAGATAAGATTTGTTAACGAAACTTAGTAATTATAAGTTTCATGAAAATACGAAGAGCTGAGTTGATTTTGAATGAAATTGAAAAACCGGAGGAGGAAGTTTACTGGATACACAAAACAATAAATTCTATTTATTTCAAAAATGGAATCAGTTACGAAAAAAAGTTTCAAATAATAAATGTTAGCGTAAATATTTGAAACATAAAATGTTATTTGCAATTTTCCTTTATATGCGTCTAATTTTGAGAAAAACTAATTTATATATTTAATTATATATTCCAATAATCATAGTAGCAATAGAAACAAAAAACATAAACGTGTTTAATATTTATATGTCAAATAATAATTGTCAAATGCAAGGAGCAAGTCATAAGTGTTCAATTCAGCGTTTTTGATGATAAATCAATTTCATTGATCAAATAGTAAGTAATTTTATATTTCTATTTCTATTAATATAAGTTTATTTATATAAAATTTTGTTAGTAAGTTAATTATCTGTAATGAAAATTAAAAAGAAATCAGTAAATTCCCAAAATTTTTAGAAATTCAGATAAATGCTGAATTACTGAAGTAGTAAATTAGATGTTTAATAATATTATACAACATTCATATATTCTAAACATTAAATATGCTGTGTATAAGAAAGTCGTGTGGTGACCACACCAGATTTTTTTTTTGTTTATCATCACATAAATAAAAATAAATAAATATATCATCACGCCTTCTACCCATTACTAGGTGTGGCACTCTGCCGAAGCAGATCTCGGTAAGTGATATATTTTGCGCGTGAAGTGCGGTTATCAGTCGTCAAATCACGGCCCCCAAACATGTTAGTGGTGGAGGAGCCACAGGGGTAGCTGTTTGAAATTATGAAAATTGTCGCCTGTGGAAATCGAACCAAGGTTCTCAGGATCCACAGGCCGACTTCATACCACTGAGCTAGCCACCCCACATAACCTATTAAAAAAACCATTTCTGTCATTGGAAAAAATAAGCACCCTAGCTCTCTAACTATACTAAATAATTTTTTTTCACTATTTTATAGTTAACAATTTTTCGTTAAAATACAACTAAAGAGATTGTTATTATTGTTGGGAATTCTTCTTCAGCCGGTTCTGGGCGCAGGGGCGAACCCAGCGTCGTTGACGGCGACGCAGAGAACTACTGAATGTCTAACGACGTTACCGACGCCGTCGTCGTTACGTCACACGCAACGCTGCACAGCACAACGCAAGACGTCACGAAAAGCGCACTTTTCACGTTCAAACTTTATATTGAAATAATGGAAGATGGCGCTTGAGTTTGGCACTTTATGCTCACACCAGAATTTCTTATTTATGGTCTTTCTTATATTTATTATACTCCCTCGTATCTGACTTGTCTGCTACACGGTATTTTTATGTTGTATTTGTTCTGTGAATGAAATCAAGTTTGACCTCAATCTGAAGAGGTTGAAAATATCGACTTGAAGATTTAATCTTTGGAGACAGTATAAGTTAATTATTTTTCAGATGAAATCTCAGCAGCTTGTGACTTCTTTAAGATTTATATCGAATTGAAGAAGTTAAATTGAATCTACGAAAAAAGAAATATATTTTTGTCCTCTCCGTCAAATAGTTTCCAAGACAACAGTTAGGTTGATACAAAATACTCTTAGTTTGAATTATAAGCTGTCTACCATTTGGCACTTGGTTTAATTAAATCATTTCAGATATGTTCGACTAACTAAACTGAACTAAGTAAACTGATGGACTTATTAAAGTAAATTACTTTTAATAGAATCCGAATTAGTAAATCTAATACTGGAAGGAAAGTAATAGTATTAAGCCAGTCAAATTAAGCGATCTGTTTCAGTAAATGTAAATTAGATTTGATCTAAATTGCAAATGGAATACGCCTAATATATCATTTCTAATTGTTCATGAGTTTCTAAGAAATTCAAGTAATTCATCTCGCATTTTCCTCTGTTCTATAACAGGATCCTCATCTGTAATCGAACTTTTTTATTTCATTATTATTTTATTAATAAATAAATAAATAAATAAATATATCATCACGCCCTCTACCCATTACTGGATGTGGCACTCTGCCGAAGCAGATCTCGGTAAGTGATATATTTATGCGCGTGAAGTGCGGTTACCAGCCGTCAAATCACGGCCCTCAAAGATGTTAGTGGTGGGGTAGCGACAGAGGTAATTTTAAATTGGTGAAAATGTTTTGTCGGCTGTGGGATCGAACCAGGGTTCTTAGAATCCACAGGCCGACTTGATACCACTGAGCCATTATTATTTTATAGATTATTATAATTTGCGTATTCTGTAGCCAGAATAATTTACTCTGGATTTTTTATGCTATGTTCATGCACTTTGTTTTCTTATTTACATAGCTGTTATAAAAAATTAAATCATGTCAGAACACAGCTTCGTAAAAATGTGAGGTTAAAAATTGTTTTATATTGGTAACTTCGTATGATATTAAAATTCTTAAAGGTAAATAATGTCCGATATTATAAAGACAGAATAGATAAAATAAATATATCATCACGCCTTCTACCCATTACTGGGTGTGGCACTCCGTCCAAGCAGATCTTGGTAAGTGATATATATTTGCTCGGAAAGTGCGGTTACTAGTCGTCAAATCAAGGATCACAAAGATGTTAGTGGAGGAGGAGCCACAGGAGTAGTATTAATGTGATGAAAATGTTTTGTCGGTAGTGGGAATCGAACCAAGGTTTTCAGGATCCACAGGCCGACACGATACCACTGTGCTACCTACTGTGGTTTACAAAACCGGGCCTAAATAAATTTAGAAACAGAACGTCGAAATGACTGTAAGAGGTATGATGAATAATAAGTGTTGTCATTAATTTATCGATCGGTAAGAGATAATGATCTTGTTAAAAAATGGGAAATGAATAATTAGATAATAATATAAGGGAGATGGCTCAGTGGTAAAGAGTCGGATTGTGGATTTGGGGTTCGATTCCCACAACCGAAAACAATTAAAATTTCCTTTGGAGGCCTTGATTTAACGGTTAGTAACCGCATTTCACGTGCATAAATAGATCACTACCGAGATCTGTAATGGCAGAGTGTCGCCAGTAATGGGTAAAACCGACATTAGCGCTGCAATATAGACTCGTCCAAAACTATAAATGTCGTTGATAAAAACATTACCATTTCAATACATTTAATTAGATCCTGTTGATATGACGTCATATCTCGTTTAGAGCATTCCCAATTCGACACTTTTTTTGTGACCTTGAAGTGCGCTAGAATCGGCCTAGTTATGCTACTTATTTTGTCTGTGGTTGCAACTCCAAAAGTTAAATTATAAACTTGATTAAAATAAATAAGAGCAAAGCGAAATTACTTATTATGTGGACTAATTGACATTGCTATAAAACTTTCAATTTGCTATTATTTATTTAAACCAATTTTAAAATTTAACTTCTGACGGTAAGTCAGTCGTGATAAACTGTAGAAGTCCTTGTTCTTTTATTGTACAATTATAAAATGTAACAACACAAAATAATCTGTCGTTTAAAGTAGTTGTTCCATTAACAATGTATGTATAATCTACTTCTGCTTGGGGCTGTACATGTTTCTTTTTTAAGATAAATATGTTCACAAGTTTACAAACTGTTAGTTGAAAGCTTGGAAAGTATTTCGAGTTACGAAGCATTAAAACTTGAAGTGAATATATGAAATAAGAGGCGAAAAGGGTAAAGTGCGAGCGACGGCACATCCAGCAGAGGTTGAGTAATCTTGAAAAGTCAGACGCGTCCGAGAAACATGACGCCAGACGTCGGGATGCTGTGACGTCACGTCGTCGCTGTCCGGAACACGCTCCGGAACAGGAAGTTCTATCCGCGGCCCGGAGAACCCGGATGCCACCCCACTGCAACCGCAGGTTGGCCTCGGCTTTAGGGAACCACCATATTATGACAATATAACTAAATCCTTCGAATTGAATATTACAAATTCAAAGGAATCATTGAATATTTAAACTATCTTTTAAAAAGAGATTTATACTTTGTTCAGTGGAAGATTAATTGTATACTATTTACCATTTAGTTCATTTAAATTAAGCATGATTAAGTAAACTAAATTAAGCAAACTGATGCACTAATTATAGGGTGGCTAGCTCAGTGGTATGAAGTCGGCCTGTGAATCCTGAGAACCCTGGTTCGATTTCCACAAGCGACAAACAATTTTCATAATTTCAAAAACTACCCCTGTGGCTCCTCCACCACTAACATCTTTGAGAGCCGTGATTTAACGACTGGTAACCGCACTTCACACGCAAAATTTATCACAGTAGAAGGCGTGATGATATATTTATTTTTGATGCACTTATTGGAGTGGGTTACTTTAAGCTAAATCGGAATCAGTAATCTACTACTGGGAATTAAGTGAGCGAAGTAATTCAATCAAGTAAATAAGTGATCTAGTCCAGTAAGTATAAGTTAGATCCGATCCAAATAAGCAAATGGGATACGCTTATAGCGTGGTTGTATAGGACGTATTTCATCTTGATATCTTAATTCTGATTGATTGACCAATATGTCTAAATGATGACATGTTTACATAGCATAAAAAATCTTATGTCAATGACAGCTAGTTTTCTTCCAAACAAATATGGGAATTTTGTTACGTGTTCTAATAGTGTTTTATTATACAAGTGTTTTATTAGCTATATAAAACACGCAAGAAAAGTTTAGACACAAGACCGAAGGTCGAGTGTTTAATTTTTATTAAGTATTTAATATACCAATAAAACACAAGTGTAATACAAAATTTTATCCACAATTCATAATTATAGGTATCGAAGAAGATTAGTCGTAACGTTCAACGTTGATTCAGTTATATATAGTTTCTCAAAATACGGTAGATCATTAAGTGGTTGCTAAGTAACAAGTTGTTTATAGTGTTTTATGGCATATAAAACACTAGTGTTTTATATGTCATATAATTCAAATGAAATCAGTGTAATTATGTCTTTACAATATATGAGTTGTGGATAAAATGTATTTTTGTACTCGCATCATTGAAAATAAGGTTTACTTTACCTTGGAAACCGATGGAAAGTTTGATTTTGCGCACTAGTGCACAAAATAATTGAAAAAAAAACCCATTTTTTATTATTCTAAATTTTGACTATTAAAACGCTAACTGTACTTATATACACATTTTAAGGAATTTATAAAATAAATAGAGACATTAGCTTATAACGCCATCAAACAGATATATTTTAACAAACTTTACGAGAAAAAATAAACAATTTGTTTTCAAATAACAAATGTCAATTCATGGCATGCTTAACTGTCAATATAAATTCACGCTTCAAATTTAATAAATTTCCTCATTGGCGATTATATAATTTTTGCTCGTTACAAAAAGCATTGTACAAAACTCATGCACGACGACATCATTTGCACCATTCGCGCAAATTAAACCTCTCGCTTTGCTCGTGCTTTAAAGTTGCACTCATGTGTAAAATATGTCTTCGCGCACTTGTTATGTAAATAGCTATTATTATATATTTTGATTAGTTCTCTCTTTAATTCATTTTAAAATAACTTCATTTGAAGACATTGAAGCTAAAGACATATGCACACCACCAGATATTGCAGAGGAAGTAATTTTTATTTAGTACTTTTAAGGCTAGTATTAAAAGTGTGAGCTAGCAACAATTACATTTTTAAATTAGTAACAGAAACGTCAACTTTACTAACAACAAAATTAAAATCATCATGTTTTAAGAAGGTCGAAGAAAAACATATTTCCCCTAATTCAGTGGTTAAATCATGCGCCACCCATAGATGTTGGGGGTGGGTACAGAAAATTACATATTCAAGATGGGTGCTAACCACAGATCGAACAAATTAGTAAGTTCCGTCAATTAGTTAGAAACAAACGATTGTCAAACCCACTTTAACGTCAAGGCTGACCCAGGTTCGGTTGTCAATTGACAAACTCATCCATTGTCCCAACCCCGTGATGTCGCCTGCGTAGCAGCTGAGAAGAAACTGCGCCTTCGACGAAGTCAAGTGAACGTCGAAATTAGTTCCATTCCTCGCGCGTGTGATTTTAATTATCTGCGCAAGAATCCAATAAAGTCGCATTTGAAAGCATTCCACTTGACAACAAAGCTTGCGAAATTTAAATTACAATCGCAGCGATAAAAGTGAAATGAAATTGAAAATAAACAGCTGTAGGTATTTAACAAACGACAAATGCTACGATGACGGGAATGTGAAATCTCGCGCGAGGAATTCTGTATTGGATTTTAAAATTAATATTTACTTACTCGGAAACCGCTTAACCTTCTGTTGTACTAGTAATTTAATGCATCGCAGCGCAAAATTATTTTCAGTTTACTTAGCTAGTGTGGGCTTTGCACTAATTAATTACCAATACCAAATGGGGATTTACTACTTCAGTAAGCCGGCGAGATGAGATTCCTCGATACATAGGAACATAACTATTCAAAGCACTAGCTTATTGATTTAAAGTTTAACAAAAATGAGAAGATACAAAGTAATTAAATGTTAAATACAAAGACAAATTATCAATTGCGATGTGGAACCGAGTCTTAATAAAATAAGAAAAAAAGGAAAAATATTTCCAACACTTGTCAAAGTTCCACAAAATTACAGCACATGTGAAACAACTTTTTAGGTCATCATCAAAGGCTGGTCAGTTCAGCTTTAACCATAGACGAGTTTCGCTCTTTAGGAGCTCATCAGTATGGTGTGACCAACTATCCAGCTAGACCAACTAGGGGTTAGTGAACTGTGGTACTATGTAAGCTACGGAGTACCATGCAGTGCCATCATCTACCGACAAAAATTGCAAACTGCTAAATAGAAATAAATGAATAATACAAAAACAAATTGTCAATTGCGATGTGGAACTGAGTATTAATCGTACCATACTGATGAGCTCCTAAAGAACTCTGTATTCGTATATCTCAGTATATTTTTATTCACTTCGAAAGACGCATAGTTTAGTTTGTTTCCTTGTTGGATAATTCACTATTATAAGTAAATGACAAAGTCAATAATAGTAGCTTTGAAGCCCTAACTGATAACAACCACGAAGGGTGCAAAGCGAAGCGCTAATATCCATCTTAAGCTATCTAGAAGCTTTAAGCACAAATTCCTAATTCGAGTTTAACGATGCGCCAAATGATCGTAGTCGCCTGGTGCTAAACATTCCCCACAGCACCAAAGAGAAGTAATCCACACAATTTATTATTACTGGCTGACCACCTATCTACTATTCTACAGCAAAGAGCAAACAATACCGTTGCCATAGCACCCAACAAACTATTAAATTAACCAGTGTGGGTGTTACAAACAGTAGCGTCACTAAATTAAAATTAGGGGATGGATATTGCTCATGTATGTTATAGGGCTACGTAGATAGAAAAAAAACTATTTGTGATTTCAATTTATTGCAAAAAAAATATTATAAAATGTATAGACCTAAGTTAATTTTCTGTTAACTTTTGTAATTGGGCGATTGCCTGTTATTATTTCAAATAAATAAATAAATAATTTATGGGGTGGCTAGCTCAGTGGTATGAGGTCGGCCTATGGATCCTGAGAACTCTGGCTCGATTCCCACAGGCGACAAAACAATTTTCATAATTTCAAAAAAAGCTACCCCAGTGGCTCCTCCACCACTAACATCTTTGGGGGCCGTGATTTGACGACTGGTAACCGCACTTCACGCACATAAATACCTAGATCACTTACCGAAATCTGCTTCGGCAAAGTGCCATACCCAGTAATGGGTAAAAGGCGTGATGATATATTTATTTATTTTATTTTATAAAAAAAATTGAGTTATTCAGAATATCAGTCCCTATACTGTACTTTGGAATTTGAACCCGGACCCTTTTGAATTCCAATTCAATGTTCTATCGCTGAGCTATAATTTTCCTCTCCATTTTGTTAGTCCTCCATCAAATTTGACTGGTCAGCATAAAAGGTGTAAAATAGAAAGGATAGTATAAAGAACTTATTTTATAATAATTGTCGATTATTTTGTTCTTACAAAATAAAATTGCAATTATAAAACACGTTCTTTAATATCGACCGAGTACATTTAATAATTCAAATATAGAATGAGGAGGAGAGACTAATTTTTAGTTGTATGCTTGTAGAAATAATAATAGCCCTTTTGCGAACTGTATCTACGCCACTGTATCTAAGTATTAAATTAACTAAACTTGTGTGCAGTTCTACAACCGCCACAGAACACATTTGTGTTTGTATTGTTTGATCAAGCCAGCAGATTAGCCGTTGACGTATATCATTGAACGGTTTTATTGTATTTACAGTATAGGAAGTTTTGCATTCAAACTGTTATTGAAAATTATTGACACATGGAACGACAGAACCGCTATTAGAATTATAATATATAAATACATAAATATATTAACACGCAAACAAAATAAATTATCACAGGTGATAAAAAATTATCTTTTAGTTACTCATTTGTTATTCTACAAAACAAGATTTTAATTTAAAAAACAGTACAGCTTACCAGGCAGAATCATAAAGCGGATTAGCGCTAACACCATTTTTTATTTCGTTTTTAACTTTCTTTTCAATGTATGAAACAAGTTTATTTTAACTTGAGTTAAAAGGAAAGTTAATTAGCATCAAATTTAGTTTATTTCTTTAATATGTTTTAATTTGAAACAGAGTTATAGATAATATTAAAAACTGTGTTAGCGCTAATCCGTTTTGTGAATCTGCCTGTAAGTGAATTGTGTCTCAATCTTAATGTCATATTTATCATTATTAAAGCGATGGCTGGGGACTATAAAAATAACAAGAATTGATCCCAATAATTATAGCAATATTGTACATACATAACATCACGATATATCCCATCAAATGGGGTAGCACGAACCCTAGAATCATTCATAAAACATTCACTCATCAGGTTCATCAAATAATGAATCCTCGTCAAACATTCTTATCCTAACTCACTACCCTCGTTTCAATCACATTCATAGTTCCCTCTATATAAGCTCATTTATTCATCACACTCGGAATCATTCATCAGACAACAAATCTTCAATCTCATCCATCCAATCACTCCTGTACATATTTATAATTTCCACGAAGTACGGTTCATATACTTAAAACATCTCAAATTATTCACGCTCACTCTTCTAAAAACGAATCTAATTACAAAGATTATAATTATAATTTCAAAAACTACCCCTGTGGCTCCTCTACCACTAACATATTTAGGGGCCGTGATTTGACGACCGATAACTGCACTTCACGCGCAAAATATATCACTTACCGAGATCTGCTTCAGCAGAGTGCCACACCCAGTAATGGGTAGAAGGCGTGCTGATATATTTTTATTTTATTTATAAAACAGAGAGCGACAGCATGCGCTTGTATTTAAAAGAAAATTTCACACAATTGGAGTAAAAACTAAAAATAAAAAAAAGATCTAAAAGGAAGGGAGTGTTATCTGCGCTTGTTTCTTAAAGTAAATTTCACATAATTGCAGTTAGACACTCTATGTAAGAAATGAAAACGAATTAAATAGATAAGAAAGGGAGTGTCGTTCTACAATTGTTTTTGAAAGTGAATTCCACACAATTGCAGTTAAACAATCTATGTAAGATCAGAAAACAGATCAAAAAGATAAGAAAGGAAGAGAGTGTTGCCCTGTGTTTATTTTTGTAAGTTAATTTTACACAATGCAGGTAAACACTCAAACGAAACAACTAAAGAGTAAAAATTGAGTTGTGTTCGAAGAAACGAATACAAATTGATAAAAAACAATGGCAAATCTGATTTGCTAGGAATAATTGAAGTGCAAAGGAAAATAAGATGAATATCGTGATGTTTCGGCAGTTTATCCTGAACGGAATGCAGAAAGAAGATTGAGAACTTCCGATCCAAGTCGTCTGATTGAAAAACAACAAAGAATTATGAGCGCGAAGTTACGCAGCGGGCTAACGGGCCATGGAACAGACAATTGCCAATCGGTATGCTGACTGAGGACTCCCTAATATATTGAACTGTTTTCCTACTTGTACAAGACACATTATAACATTAATTTATTGACCTTGACCTGCTACTGGCAGTGAATTTTATTAATAAAAACTACAATTCCGTTGAAATAGTAATTTATTTCATACTGTATCGCATTTGCATATTTACAGGAGTTATTTCAGTTTGGTTAATAAGTTTTACTGAAACCAGCGAGGGAGTGCCTATTTTCCTGACCAATTTTGTATGGAAAGTTTTAGCAAAATTGTTAAGTAAAGTACATACCCAAGGTCACAACAAAAATAACAGCCCGGTAAAGTATAAAACAATCTGGTAATGACTTTACCTGACTGTTTTATATTTTACCTGACTGTTTTTTGTTGTTGTGCCCCTAGATACGTTGTCTCCTGTCAATACAATTCATGACCTGTAAAAAAATTTATATGTTACTTAATGTGGTATTGGCTCAGTGGTATCGAGTCGGCCTTTAGATACTAAGAACCCTGGTTCAAACCCCACAGCCGACAAACATTTTCACCAATTTAAAATTACCCCTGTGGCTCCCCCATCACTAACATCTTTGTAAACAGTGACTTGACGGCTTGTAGCCGCACTTCACGCGCATAAATATATCACTTACTGAGATCTGCTTCGGCAGAGTGTCACACCCAGTAATGGGTAAAAGGAGTGATGATATATTTATATATTTATATTTATTTTTGTTACTTGTAATCTGTTTGGTAACTATGTAAATGAACCTTTACCGTTACTAACTTGTAAAAGTATTTCTGTAAAATGCTTTAAGAACGTTTGACAAGTCAAGTTCTTTTGAAAATATTCTGTAACAATTTACGCAATTTTCCGTAAGTAAACAAGAATGCATATTCCGGTATTTAACTTTTTCAATTTCATTTTACATTCATTATAAAGAAAATTACATCCAAGCAATATTAATTATTCTCTCGTCTTCAAAGTAAAAAATTGTCAACAAGAGTTTTTAACCTCTCCGGAAAAATTAAACGCAAATAAACATAATTGTCAAAAATTCATTTCCAAGATGCGAATTTTCAACGCCGATGAGTTTGTTTTTTATTCGCGGTCACGTTTGGATCGCGGGTGCTTATCAGCTCGGTGAAAATTGGTGGAGGAACCCGAAAAAACCCGACGGTCGGCAGTTTTCGCTGATAGCACACTCTGATTATGGTTTGAGGAAAATATTTTGTTTTTAATGGGATAAAGGATTTTTTCATGCTGTGTTTTCGTAATTTTGTTACTTGTGCGATAATTTGCGGCGCAACCATTATGAGAAAAAATTAATGCGGATTGTTAATTAATGTTTAACTAAGTTTAAATTGCGTGAATTATAATTTTGTAAATGGACATTCAAGCATTGCTTTGTTACATTTTGAACAGATCTGAAATTATTCTCTGGGAAGATGTAAATTGTTTACAGAACATAAAACTGAATTGTTCATTTGAAATAAATTGTTTCATTTCTTGGGGAATAAAATCAAACAATAGCAAAACAAAATATTTATCTATTATTACATTCTTTTCAAACTTTAATAAAAAATTATATTTCATTCTTGTTGAAAAAGCATCCTTCCTTATTTTTAAACTTCCGTCGAATTTATTTTAGCTTTAATTATATTTTTCGTTTTTTCCAACTAACTAAATTTTTCAAATTAATTTAAAAATATACCAACAGCCAATTGTTTTTATGCAACTGTCAAAAAAGTTAACATTCACGCGATTCTGTACACGAAATTCATCTTTATTGTTCACATACCACTTTCTTAGACGCCTCTTTTGGCAACGTCAATATATATATGATATATAGAGTGATCAAAAGGAATTGTTTCAGTTGGCAATAAAAAAATCTATTTGAAATTGGTGAACCTGATACATAAATTCATTTCCTGTTGTTGACAGTGACATTTTAGTACATTTAGTTCTTATTCATTTTTAGTTATATTTTTCTTAAATATTCATAAAAATATTGTTGTTTCCCTCACGCTTTCTTTTATTACTTAACATAGCAATAATCTAACAGGCAGATTCATAAAGCGGATTAGCATTAACACCATTTTTCATTTCGTTTTTAACTCTCTTTTCAATGTATGAAACAAATTTATTTCAACTTGAATTAAATAGAGAGAGCTAATTAGCATCAAATTTAGTTTATTTCTTTAATCTGTTTTAATTTGAAACGGAGTTATAGATAATATTAAAAACGGTGTTAGCGCTAATCCGTTTTGTGAATCTGCCTGTAAAGTATTTTACTCAAAAAGTCAAAATCCTATTAGCTGTCAGATTCTTGACATAACCTGTTTGTATTTATTAGACATGTCAAATAGTATTTCCGCCTTTACCTAGCGTTGTACCAACTGTGGAATAAAAAGTTCTCCGGAATTGTATTGCCAACTGAAACAATTCATTTTGATCAATCTATATAATAATACTAATAATAATAACTTTATTGCCATATTAATTAAGACAACAATAATGTAAAATTTTATTAATTATTTGAAAAATAAAAGTTAAGTTACAATAACAGACGCAGGAAGCTAATTTCATATCGTGCTTAAAATGGCAATTGTTATCTCACGCCGTGACTAAAACGTTCGAAGTCATAGTTTGTCAACATGTAATTAAGATATTATTTGGCGCCAGTATGCTAAATAACATTTTATTCCATGAATTGTGTTTGATGATTTGAAGAATGAACAACATTCTAGGTATACGAATAACTATTTGGACCAATAGTAGAAAGACAGTTCAAATTTTGAACGTGGTTTAATTAATTCGCATGCATGGTTACGGTCACAATTATAGCTGTATTCCATTTGCCACTTGGTTCACTTAAATCAGTTCTGATAAATTACACAACATGACTAAACAAACTGAACTAAGCAAAGTGAGGCACTTTTTGGAGAGAATTACTTCAAAGCAAATTAGAATCAATATTTCTAGAACTTGATATAAAGTCAGCGAAGTATTCCAGCGAAATAAATAAGTGATCTGGCTCAGTAAATATAAGTTAGATCTGATTCAGATGGCAAATGAAATACGCCTTTAGTTAGTTCGTTAGTTACGTTTAATTTTAAGCTAAAACTAAAAGAAATCTAAAAATTGATAAGTTGATTATTTTTGCGTAATTTATGTACGTTTGCACCAACGAAACTTTTAGGTCTGACTTAAATAAATAAAAGCAAATCGAAGTATAATATCATATGACGATATTTACATTTCTGTCAAAAATTTGATGCGATATTGTCAGTTTATATCAAACTTAAAATTTAACTTTTGTTGGTACAAACTTACATTCCATAAATACGTATTTATTTTTGTGCATGATAAAATAAAATAAATAAATATATTATCACGCTTTTTACCCATTACTGGGTGTGGCACTCTGCCGTAGCAGATCTTGGTAAGTGATATATATATATATATATATATTTGCTCGTGAAATGCGGTTACCAGCCATCAAATCACGGCCCCAAAGATATTAGGGGAGGAGAAGCCACATGGGTAGTTTTAATGTGATGAAAACTGTTTGTCAAATGTTGGTATCGAACCAGGGTTCTCAGGATCCACAAGCCGGTTCGATACCACTGAGCATGATAAAATATCTTATTCGTCTTCTAAAATGTAAGACGAATATAAAATCATTAAAATATTTCATACTTTTCGCATTTAACTGCCGCTCTAAATGTTTAATACCGCAGATATGAGTGAATTTATGTGAAATAGAATACCGTTATTGCAAAGTTGAGTTAAGTCTGACCTCAATTCGGCTTAATCGCAAACATTTTTCCATTTTCGGGTCTATCAGCAAGTATATGAATGTTGAATCAGATTAGGAATGCAGGTTCGATGATGCATACCGCAATGAAGGGTTTTTCCCGAGGGGGAGTTCCCGCCAACCCGGACTTTCCAGAAACTCGCCGGAATCCCAATGGCGGATAATGTCTATTACAGCCAGGGGTACCAATCCTTCGGCATAAAAAAATGTGAAACCGCCCGTGCTACATAAATATCAGCGGAAATTCGGAGGAAAAATTTTTTCGATAAATCGAACGTCGATTTCAATAGAAATTTAGAAGCTCAAAGTACATTACTCAGGATTATCTTTTGAATGGATTTCTTTATTTAATGTTACATTCTAACCGCAGTTTTTGCAAATTTTATCACCGGAGTAACATACATTTTTATCCAGACACAAACAAAAGTTCTTTCGATCTAATTCAAACATGAATCAAATATGTCAACTAGAAGAATTATAAATGAATAACACTTTATTTTGAATTTTCATTATCTTTATTATATTTTATTTTATATGGGGTAATGGCTCAATGGTATCCGAGTCAGCCTGTGTATCCTAAGAACCGTGGTTCGATCCCCCCAGCAGACAAAACATTTTCACCAATTTAAAATTACTCCTGTGGTTCCCCCATCATTTGTTATCCAGACAAATTATACCATCACCAATAGTTATCTCCTTGACTTAGACGGCTAAATTCGCATACCAGTTTAACCCTATGAGGTAGCTAGCTCAGTGGTATGAAGTCGGCCTGTGGATCCTGAGAACCCTGGTTCGATTCCCACAGGCGAAAAACAATTTTCATCATTTAAAAATAAACTACCCCTGTGGCTCCTCCACCACTAACATCTTTGGGAGCCGTGATTTGACGACTTGTAACCGCACTTCACGCGCAAAATATATCAATACCGAGATCTGTTTCGGCAGAGTGTCACACCCAGTAATGGGCAGAAGGCGTGATGATATATTCATTTATTTATTTATTTAAATAAGATAAAAGTTTACTATTTAGTTAATTATTTGTTACTTTGCATAACAAAAAATACTCCCAATTAAAATTCCGGGAGCCTACAGCTTATAAAGGAATCCGAACCACTCAGACACAATCATATTTTTGTATATAAGTCAGCGAGATTTAAACACACGACCTCTTGCTTGTAATTAAATAAACATAAGTTTCATCTCGATTCTATCCACTGGGCTACAATTACCAATGTATTAACTTATGTGGCATGATTTATTAAACGCGTTTCTTCAGATCAAGTTTGACTTCAGCACTACATCATCCCTTCACTTCATAAATATATCACTTACCGAGATCAGCTTCGGCAGAGTGCCACATCCAGTGATGGGTAAAAGGCGTGATGATGAAACCAAAAATATATACAATTAATAATACAACGTTTCGACAGTAGATACCCATTGTCGAAATATTGTGTTAATAATTGTATATATTTTTTGTTTTCTTATAAAAATAAAATATAATAAAGATAATGGAAGTTCAAAATAAAGTGTTATTAATTCAAAATAAAACATTATCTTATAAATTTAGAACTAAGTAGAAGAATTATGTATTATAAAATATAAAAGCATCAATACGAATAAAACTTCCTGAATCATCCTGACCCATACGAATATCAATCATTAGCACACCACCATCTCTTCTGCAGTAAATATTCCATCATTAATATCAATGCATGAATCTAATGATGTTAAATTTATATACAAGCTTTGTAGACATCATTTGCTACCCTTATTTGATGAATAAATTTCGCGTGAAAAATTCCAGGTAAAAACCTACTTTCACTATTGAATAAGTCGTTGTGTACTAAATAAAAATATGCTACATTATTTCTGATTTCAACATCGACTTAATTGATATAAAATTTTGTGGTTTAGTTATATACAATGGTTAGAAATAAGGTCTTAATATACGAATGATGCGAATACGAATTTTTGGTTAAAGCAGTTTAAAAATCGAAACATTTTAAAACATGGTTCTATATATTTCAGACTACGAGAAATCGAATGCCGTTGAGCGCATCTTCTTTTAGTTATCGAGTTACAGCGATTTTTGACTTTTTAAAAATCTCAACTTTGAAGGCCCATATCTCGAAAACTAAAAGAGATATTGAAACACGGTTTGAACGAGTGTATTTCTCGTGCACTAATTAACTTATACTGAAATTTTGAAAATTTTGAAAATTTTACTATTTTTCATCAAAATTTTCTTTTGCCCATATTTTAAAAATTTGAAGAGATATTGAAAATCTGTAAACACCAGTGAATTCCTCGCATAAAAGTACATAAGAATGTAAAATTTCAGAAATTTTGCTCCACCGATACAATTTTTAGAGCAAAAAAACTAGAAATGGCCCTTCAAAAATAATTAAAAAACAGTGATTTTTCGTTTTTTTGTAATAAAACCTGGAGCTGTGCGAATTTTTGCCTAAAATTTTACATACATATGTACTTTTACGAGAGGAATTCACCGGTGTTCACAGATTTTCATTATCTTATCAATTTTTTAAAATAATGAGAAATGAAAATTTTTAAAATAATTGTAAAAATTTCAATATTTTCAAAATTTCGGTATAAGTTAATTAGATTACGAGAAATATACTCGTTCAAACCGCATTGCAATATCTCTTTTAGTTTTCGAGATATGGCCCTTCAAAGTTGAGCTTTTCAAAAAGTCAAAAATCGCTGTAACTCAAAAACTGAAAAAGATATGAACGGCATTCAATTTCTCGTAGTCTGAATTATATAGAACCATGTTTTAAAATTTTTCTGTTTTTAATTTGGTTCAACCAAAAAATTGCCATTTTCATTAACAGAAATTTTTGCGATCTCGAATCTGGCAATTAAAAAATATATATATTGAGAATCAAAATATGCATAATTATATGAAAATATATAAGGAATTAAATGGTGAAATATCCAATTTCATATCTAGTTCCATAATATTTTAAATTAACCCTCGAATTAACCATAAACAGAAACAAAAGTGAATATAAACATATGCATCTAAATAAATAGTATCTTTACTAGCGATCGGCCTCGCTAGGCTCCGCGAACACTAAAGTAGGATTCACAATTAACACAATATAAATTGAATTATTGCCAATCTAAAACTTTTCAATTCTGCACGTCTATCCTTCTAAAGACCCAAAATTACTGATATATAATATTGTTTTATTGCAACCATCCAATTATGGACTATAGCTTAGTGAATCATTCATGAAACTCGAAAAATAAAAATGGAAATCGCATTGCTTTGTCAATACAACAGAAACAAAACAGTCTTTTGTAAAAATGTAACTACATTATCGCATTTTTGTGTAATTTCTGCACAATTTAACCATTAACACGCGCACATTACCCATTTGAATCCATGTCCACAGCTGCGTTCGTAAATGCTTCAAATTTCCCTGCCTCTAGTTGGCGTCGTCATGTCATGTGTACAGTGTTCAACTGTTCCATGTTCAGTGCGTTCCGTGGTAGCATGTGGCAGCCGTTTTGTATCGTCTATTAACCCACATCGGCCACAGAGAACCTCCCCTCGACGCCACTACCGTGCCCATGGCCAACGCTCTTTGTTGTTCAAAATCGTATTTGCATACTACGACGGCCGTAAAGTTTTTATGGTTTCCGAGAGCTCAAAATGCACTTTTGTTTCGTTCGTTATTAGTCACATGAACTAAATATATTTACGAAGCAAAAACTTTTATGCTAATGTTGACCTTCTTGCAAAATGTTACATTCTGTACCCGCATTGGGAGTACATTGCCAGTTTGTTTCTAACTTTCATTCATTTTGATTCTTCATCATGATACCCTTATGTATTTTTCGTTCATTTTAAATAACTCTCTTCAGACATTAGAAAATCTTCAGTAATAACAAGAGAGTGAGAATTAATTGAAAATAATTTGACAGATCTTTCGAAAACTTGTTGCCAGGCAATAGTCACGAAAGCCCGTAGCCAAATGGCAACAAGTTTGAGAAAGATACTAGAGAATTATTTTCTAATTTATCGAACTCTCGAGTTATTTTTTGACTTAGCTGTTCAGGTCGATTCATCCAACTTAAAAGATTTTGAACTGGGTTCATATTAATTGATTACTTATTAATGTATTCTTGGAAGTTGTTTCCAAAATTTGTTGGTGTATTTCTGTATCTCAAATGGAACTAAATCGATTTTTTTCACACATTTTACTTGACGCATTGACAGTTTTAAATAATTATTTGACAACTACCTATCATTTGTCACAAACAAAAAAGCACCTACAGAGATTATTCCCGGGAATAATCACAAGAGCTTTATTCTCAGTATAATAAAGACAGGATTTGTTAAAACGCAGACACGTGACATACAATGATGCATTTTTGAGAAACGTCAAAAAATAATCAATAGTATTATTTGTCCTAAATAAGGCTTCAGTAATTCCGAAACTTGACCAATACGTGATCAACAAACATTTTGACAAAAATTCAGCGATAAAGGTATAAAAGAATTCAATTTCCATCTAAACTTTGGTTTGTAATGTTAGACAAAATCAGTTTTTCTTTCATAACAGTGTCTCCGGTTCCGTTATGATTGCTACCGATGAGAGATATTACTTTCTGTATCTCCGAGTTAGTATTTATCGGCGAGATTCGGTGTCCGATTCCAGGCACTCAATCAATTATCACAGACGTGCTGAAGTCGCTAATAGGTGCCCGGAGTCTTCCCGGAGCCCAGAGGAATGTGATGATATCCGGATTCAGTTTGTTTACGTTGCGCGTCATCTCTTACAAACCACTTCGTCACGTTCGCCCTGCGTTCTGCGTCAACCAATTTAGGGATTTTATTTTAATTACCTACCGCCGGCCCTGGTTTAAGTGATTCATTAGAATTTATTAAATCCTGGAGTATTAAGCACCCCAACAGCACACAACAACTTTTATTATTAAACTGGAGAGGATCATAATATAAATACGAGCAAATATACAACACACCTTTTATACTAAAAGTTGTTGAATCTAAAATTTGGCAATGTTAATTACAAGTTGTAGAGTTGTCAACGGACTTCGCATATCCGGATGATCGATTTTAAAATTTCCGGTATCCGGATTATTTCAATAGTTGATATGCAAAATTTGTATCTGATAAAAATAAATATATCACCATGCCTTTTACCCACTACTGAGTGTGGCACTTTGTCGAAGCAGATCTCGCTAAGTGATATATTTATGCACGTGAAGTGCGGTTACCAGCCGTCAAGTCACGGCCCTCAAAGATGTTAGTGGTGTGAGAGCCATAGGGGTAATTTTAAATTGGTGAAAATGTTTGTCGGCTGTGGGAATCGAACCAGAGTTCATAGGATCCACAGGCCGACTCGATACCACTGAGCCATAATAATTCGCAGTTTACACCTTTCGACTCACCGTACCTTTTGTATATAATATATAATTTTTATAGATTTAAGTGAATGAATTAATTTTTTAGTCAATATTTTCTGAATGTCGATAAAATTGCAAAAAAAATCATATTTAACTGGTAGTAACTGTAACTTAAAATCTAAGACACATAATTAAATTCTGTTTGAAAATTTGAATTCCTCATACTTTTTTTATATATAACCACAATTACAGGTATTTTAAATTAGTCATATATATTTGAGAAATGGTTGTCTAAAAACTGGACAGAAATCCTGGAAAAAATATTTTTTTTCTTAAATATTTCTGATAGTATGGATATAGTATCCTCTCAACGTGAGGATTTCAAATTTTCAAACCGCATTTCGATAGCTCTTTTCGTTTTCGAGATATAGCGACTTAAATGTTGGTCAAAAAATGGTCTATTTTGACTAACAACTTCAAAAATATAAAAGTTATGCAATTTATAACTACATCATTCGATTTTACGTAAAAAGTTACATAAGTATGCAAATTTTCAGAATTTTTGCTCTACGGATACAAGTTTTAGAACAAAAAAACTGAAAATGGCCTAAAATTGAAAAAACACCAAGGGGTACCCCTTAAAAAATTTCAAGAAAAATAAATGTGAAATATAGTACTTTTTTCATTTTATCCCCCCTATTTCGGACCCGTAGATTACGAGAAAATTATGTAAAGTGACGTCCGATGCTTAGTTTTTGAAATATCGAAGATTTAAAATATCAGCTATCGTGCCGCCCTACATACTTGCCTCTATAACTTCAAAACTATTAAAGATATTACAAATCTGATTTCACCACTGAATTTATCGCCCTTTACTTGGTATATATGCTAATTTTCACTAACTTTGGTTGAAGAATAAAAAAATTGTCACAAATTTGCCAAAATAATCTAAATTACGAAAATTAGTTATTTTTAGAAACCCATAAGTCTAAAACTAAAAGAGATAATTAAGATCTGTTTAGACCATTGTATTCAGCGTAGTTTTGTTAGTATATATGCATAGTTTCATTAACCCAACCTAAAAAATTAAAGTTCCAAGGTCTCATACCTACAAAGTTGTAAAAATAGTGAAAATTTTTATTCTGGATATCCGGACAGATAATTTTTGGATGTTGACAGCCCTTGAGCGATACTAAAATTAAGATTGATTTCTTATCGTGCAACTTAGTAAATGAATCTTATAATAATATTGAAATGTTTTCAAGGTATTTGAATTCTCATTGCATAGCCAAACTTGCACTGATTACTAAAACCGCAATAGTGCATCCACTGGCAACAATGCATTACTATCCCTCCTCCCTCTTAACAAACACACACCCTCACAAATACAGAGTGCCTAGAGAGGACCTGTAACCAACTGCATCCGACCACAAGTTGAATAACTCTCTCTCACACATATGAATGCTACTTGGATGAGATGATGACGTGGCAGTGTTGCCATGTTTACTCGGATAGCATGGAGTGATACATCAGCGCCAGTGGTAGAGAGTTACATTCACTCTTCAATTAAATTGGCGCAATGTTGGTACCAGTGCTGGCTTTGCTGCTTCTGCTGCTGCAGCAGCGTCTTTGTTTTGTGGCTAAGATCTTGGAAGAGTTTTGTCCGCTAACCACGTACAGAAACTGTTTGAGATGAATTACTTCCAACTTCTAGACTTACCACGGATTAAATTGAAACTGAAATTTAGACTTTTGGTGCCATCAATGGAATTAACAACTTTTTTAGTACTCGCAAGGCTGACTTGAAAATACTGACATTAATGGAAACTTTGACAAAAAGTGTTTAATTGTTTTTACTACTTGTATAAGTGCAACTAACTTTATATATCAAGCAAACATAAATTACTACTTAGAGAAAATATATATTAAGTTAAAATAGTACAATACACACAAAACAATAAATTCCATTTATTTCAAAAATGGAACCAGTTACGAAAAAAAGTTTCAAATAAAATATACAAAAGAGCAAAAATATTTGGAACATAAAATGCTATATGCAATTTTCCTGTATATGCGTCTAATTTTGAGAAAAACTAATTTATATATTTAATAATATATTCCAATAATCATAGTAGCAATAGAAACAAAAAACATAAACATAATTGTAAAACGCAAGGAGCGAGTCATCAGCGTTGTTGATGCTATATCAATTTCATTGATCTATATTCTAAATATTAAATATGCTGTGTATAAGAAAGTCGTGTGATGACTACACCAGATTTTTTTTTTACAACCTTGGATACGTATTGTGCTATCAATACAATTTATATCAAAAAAATTAAACATTTTGAATTATTTATGATTAATTATTGATTAAAATAAGCGGTTTAAAAAAAATTGTATACATAATACCTCAGGAAAATGTTTTTACTTAACTCAACGGATTAAAAACTCGACCTGCGGTCTCATATTTTAAACCACCGCTTCGTCATGTCAAATATTACTTTCCTGATTTATTATGTAACATACTATTAAAAGATCTTAATGCACTTGCATATTTTAAAATTTCTAAATTATTTAAGATAAAAATGTATCAATTAAATTTGAAAAAATCAACTTGCCTCCGCCAGGATTTGAACCCGGACCTTCCATTAGGGCCGCGAACGTCCTACCACTTAGACCACAGAGGTGTGTCTAAATGCTGGCACTGACAAGCGATTTTTTCTATGTGTCGATTGTTTGTAAATATCAAATTCGCGAAATGATTACTTCGACAGTACACATGATATACGAAACGGATTAACACAAATGAAGATAACTTCAAATATTAAATATTTTTTATATAATTGTTCGCGGCCCTAGTGGAAGGTCCGGGTTCAAATCCTGGCGGAGACAAGTTGATTTTTTCAAATTTAATTAACACTCACCTGACTTTAAAGTCATTTACAATTTTAAATTAACGAATGAAGAATAAATTAATACATTCAAATATCTTTGTATAATGTAGTCCTGTTTCTAAAATGTTACAAATTAGCATTTATTCTTCAACTAGAAAAAACCCCCACCTTTAAATTGAAAAAACCCCAACACCCAACCTAAACAGACCCATTTCTGTTCCAAAATAAACAGCACGCTTAATTAAAAATAAATAGTCCGTTGATGGTACGCGCGCGGGTCGAAGTGCCGGAGTTTCCCCGGAACCGCTCCGGTACCAAATGTTAACTTCGCCTCTCGAATTCAACCTGCTGATATTTGCTTTGTGTGATGATAGACCCGACCAGGCGGTATTGTAAGCGCCTGCCTCCTTCCTTGTTCTGTGTTTAATTTTAAACATGTGCACCCATGTTCGAGAACCTAAACACTCACGTTAATTTTTGATGAATGGTAAACCTAAACGATTTGGGATTAAATATAAGTTAATTGGATTCTATGTATATTTAAACGAGGTTGTTGCTATGGTAAGGCGGAATGTTTTATGTAAGCAATTCGCGTAATAGTATATTAAATATAAGTCAGGAAAGTGAAGTTTTACTTGATGAAAGTGTTGTTGGAAATACCCGGCCGCGGGCCGAATATATTAATCTGCTGAGTTAAGTAAAAATACTTTCTTGACGTATTATGTATACTTCGAATCTTTGTTTTAAACATATAATTATGAATGTTAATAACTAATACGAATGCTAATAACTAATATCTTACATAAAAATATGTGCATTACAAATATATTGTATGATGTTTCCAATCTTTTTGTATTGAGTTTTATCTCATAAACAGAAATAAATAAATACTAAAAATACTAAATACGTATTACGTATAATTTTTTTTTAATCGTTTAATTTAATCAATAATTAATCATAAATAATTCAAAATGTATAAAAAAAATTTACAATACTTATACTGTAAGTTACCTATTAATAACAAAATTTAAACACAGGAAGTGCAACTTTTATTACACACTGGTTTGCATGGTAATATCAAGACTTTAATATATTTACTTACTATCCACCATGAACTATAAATAAATATTACATATTAAGGTTCTGTTTATTTGACAACAATTTGACAGCTGTCAATTTTGAAACATATTATGGAGTAGGTGGCTCAGTGGTTATCGTGTCGGCCTGTGGATCCTGAGAACCCTGATTCGATTCCCACTGGCGACAAACCTTTTCACCATATTCATACTACTCCTGTGGCTTCCTCTCCACTAACATCTTTAGGGGCCGCGATTTGACGGCTGGTAATCGCACTTCACGCGCAAAAATATATCACTTACCGAGATATGCTTCGGTAGAGTGCCACACCCAGTAATGAGTAGAAGGCGTAATGATCATTCATTTAAATTTTCCTTTCCTTCTATTTGTGCAAGTATTGTAAACAATAGCTTACTATCGTCGAACTGTAAGTGATTTCTTTTAGGTCTACATTCTTGACCTAAAAACTGTCACTTACAGTTCATGGTACGTAATATACTATTTGATATGACTACGTATCCAAGGTGACAAAAAAAATAGTCAGGTAAAATACAAACCAGTAGTGGGATCGCGCCATGTAGAATTCTATAATAGAATTCAGGCGATAATTTTCAAATCATCAAATTAGCAGTCCATTCTAAATAATTTTGCAGTAGAAATGTAGTTTACATCATTTGTGCACTATCTGATACAAAAATACTAATTATTTTATGTTATATTAGGAAAAATTATAATTTTTACTTAAAAGATGACAGCGATTCTATTGTTCGAAATAGAATTATATATGGCGCGATCCGGGAGGAACAGGTAAAGTTTTTACAAGACTGTTTTGTATTTTACCAGACTGTTATTTTCGTCGTAACCTTGGATACGTACTTTACTTGACTGTTTTGATAAAATCTACTGTCCACATTAAAATTGGTCAGGAAAATAGACACTTTCTTACTGGTTCCAGGAAACAAAATATTACTTGTACTTTTCGCTTGTTCTTGTTCCTATTCTGTATGTAACATTCTGTTAATTGAAACAGTTAATTTTCGTTGAATAATTAAACTTTAATGATCAAAAACTAAATATCCCAACAACAAAAAATGATAGATGAATATACAGTGGAGTAATAAAAAACTAAAAAAAATATATACTTTTATAATGAACATGGTACAATATTTGCCAACTCTGAAAATGTATAGTGGAAAATTATAATAACGCTGTCAAAAGAACTGAGAATGAGAAAAAGAATAAAAGCGATAATAAATCTAGAGGGCATTGGCCAAGACCTGTACAGGAGAAAAGTGCACAAAAAGAAAAATGGAGAAATTTAAATGAGGCGTAATAAAAGGTTTAACAATGAGGGTAACAAGAAATGTATAAAAGTCATTTCGAAATGCTCTGTTCCAGTTTTGTCTTCAGCTCATGCGTTTTCGTCGACTTCGTACGATTATTTTTTAATGTTGCCTTTAATTGTCTGCTTCTTATACTTCTTATAGAGTATGTGGCACAGTGGTATCGATTCGGCCTGTGGATTGGAGAACCCGAGTTCGATTCCCACAACCGACAAACAATTTTTACTATATTAAAAACTACTCCTCTTCACTAACATCCTTGGGGGCCGTGATTTGATGACTGTTAACCCCACTTCACGCGCAAAATATATCTGTTACTGCAGAGTGCCACATCCAGTAATGGGTAGAAGGCGTGATGATATATTTTATTTATTTCAAAGATTGAAAAAAACTTGAAAATTTTTATAAAAATAAGTTTGATACATTTGAAAAATATATCATTTTAAAAATAACATATCCGCCGCCTTTATTCTGTAACTTCATCATTATCTGTTATCAACCGACAAATTAATAACATCCTTGTATTTCATAACTACTCTATAGATAATCAACAGTTCTATATTCTATGAACAAAATCATTTATTCTGTTATTTCTATTTGCCTTTTACATATTTTGCTCTTATACGAAGCTAGCTCAGTGGTATGAAGTCGTCCTGTGGATCCTGAGAACCCTGGTTCGATTCCCACAGGCGACAAATAATTTTCATAATTTCAAAAACTTCCCTTGTGGCTCCTCCACCACTAACATCTTTGGAGGCCGTGATTTGATGACTGGTAACCAGACTTCACGCGCAAAATATATCACTTACCGAGATCTGCTTCAGCAGAGTGCCATACCCAGTAATGGGTAAAAGGCGTGATGATATATTTATTTATTTACGAAGCTACACTACAAAAATATTACTTCTTAACCACACTTTTTACAAATCTGTGAGCTATTATTATACTTATTTTTATAATAATAGCTACGTTAAGTTCTACTTAAATCAAAAAAATATGATTGTAGCTGAGTGATTCGTATTCCACTAAATATGTAATTGGGATTAAGTTTCTACTGTGTAGAAATGACAAATAAATAATTTATCACAATTTGAAGTGTGAGTCGGACACGCACGGGACGATATTCAGTTCAAATTTGAAGTATTACCTGCATAATTGCCTTGAACAAAGCTGCCACTCACTGCACCTTGCAATTTGTATAAACTTCCACCTTTATTTTGTTTTGCCAACAGTTTCAATTCGAACGATAGTTTAAAAGAAAACAGACGCGCGTGAACGAATCGAGATTTAATTAGAATTTTATACAAAATTGAATGAATGCTTCTTTCGTTATTTTTTAATTTAAAACTAAATAGAAACGCTTTCAAGATTCCACGCAAATTAAAACAGAAAATGAACAAAATACGTTGTCGAGATAATATAATCACAAATAAATCCATACAATCGATTTTAAAGCTGAAACTATACAAGTTTAATCATGTCCGGCAGGACGGTGGTGTGGATACAGTAACGGGATTCAAACTGGAGATAGAGATGGGAATTCTAGCTCATTTGAGCGAACTAGTTCATTCGTACTCGTTCACCAAAAAGATTAGTTCACTGAACTAGTTCATTAGTTTACTTTCGTTCACGAAATTTTTAAGACTACGATGAACGGAAATCGTATTGTATTGTGATTCACGAGCGAGAACAAGTGAACTTTTAGGATCTGGTTCTAGTATAATTTGATCGCAGACAGCAGAAGCAGAGCGGTGGTCATAGCAACGACCACGAACGAATGATGAGTCTCGTTCACTCGTTCACTCGTTTACTTATTCTCCGTTCTCCGCTTTCGTTCGACCTCATCGGCCGTGCCGCCGTGGTGGTGAATCATATCCGAATAGTTCGCAGTGTACTAGTCTTTAATAATCTCACGAACGAGTTCGTGATGTTCACTATAAGGAATAGTTCATATAAACCAGTTCGTTTACGAACTACATACCTCTATCTGGAGATCCCGAGATCGAATCCCTTTCAAGCTAAAAATATATTAACTATCACATTAGGGGTAGGTAAGACCAGACCCTGTATTTAAATTGGGGTTAAGTTCCTGCTGTACATCGTAGTTATTTAGTTGCACAAGATTTTCACGTCAAATTTATGACAACATTCGACTGATTATTACAAATTATTACGCGTTTAGGGGATGTTTTGCTTGTAATTAGCGGGTGGTTATGCGTAGGAAATGCGAGACAATTTCGATATCTTTCGCAGTCTTCGCTTGTTTTTATTGTCGGCTTTATCTTTGCGAAACCGCTCCGTCAGCTCTGGATTTTACTTCTACAATAGAGAATTTATTGCTTGTTGTTCCATAAAGTGCGGCTAGATTATTCATCGTAAATTTTTTTCGGGAATTTATTACAGCATTTTTTTCTTAATCGCTGGATTTGTCTGTTTATCCTTCGCTGAAAATACCCAGTTAATCTTTACTACAGCCATCTAGACTCGTCGTTCAACATTGAGGTATTTGAAACAACCAATTTTTTACTAGTTTTGTTTTCTTATAAGTGCATACAAATATTGACTGCTTGTATCAACATCAATTAAGAGTTATTATCTAGAAGTTAACTAGCATCTTTTTGTAGTCATCTAATGAGTCTATCCATACTAACTGTCATTGTAAATCGTTAGTGGCGATTTTACATATTTTGAGATCTGAAGCGATATAGTATTTCACATTACTAGCATAGTAAAACAAGTTTTTATTGTCGAAAGTAAGAATTGACTGACGAGCAGATTAGGCGAGCCTGTCATCTCCTCGAGGCAGTAAAAATAGTTACCTTGCGCGCATTGTATAACATTTTATTTGTTATTCATTTGTAAACAAAATTAAGTAAGAAAAGATATAAGTTTTATTTGACTGTAGTTGAAGATACAGAGTGATCAAAAGGAATTGTTACACTTGAAATTGGTAAGCCTGATACATAAATTCATTTCCTGTTGTTGACAGTAACATTTAAAATTTAAATTTGAGTTCATTTATAATTACATTTATTTCTAAAGTATTTCTATTACTTAAAAAGTCAAAATTCTATTAGCTGTCAGACTCCTGACATAACCTATTTGTATTTATTAGAAATGTCAAATAGCATTTCCGCCTTTATCTGACGTTGTGCCAATTGTGGAATAAAAAGATCTCTGGAATTGTATTGCCAACTATAACAATTCCTTTTGATCACCCTGTAGTATGAAAAGAAATTCTACGGAATTCAGTCAAAATTTTTTTAATTTTTTTTATTTCGTCTACGTTTTGACTGACACCTCAGTCTTCATCAGGACAAAATAAATTATAAAATATATAACAATCTTTTTATATAAATTATTGATAATGATTAATAAATATTTAATATATATATATATATATATATATATATATATATATAATGTTAAATATTCGTAAATAGACTAAAAACGAAATTTTTATTCAATTTGAGAGATCATTATATTTTTTATAATTTATTTTATCCTGATGAAGACTGAGGTGTCAGTCGAAACGTAGACGAAATAAAAAAATTTTAATAAAATTTTACTCTAGCCCGAATTTAAATCCTATCAGTTACAACTGTTGTGTAAAAAATAGTTTACTGTGAAAATGCGCCTTGTTTACTAACTTGTAAAATTGATAGCTGACCTGTAAAAATTTTACAAGTTAATAACTAAATTACTATCAAAAAATCATGTTAGCAATTACAATACTTAATAATTTTTGTTACAGAATAATCATGATTGTCATATGAACATACAGAAATTAATTTTTTTATTGAATTAGTTCTAATATCTAAATTTTTTAAAATACGGTTCTATATCATTGAGACCACGATTCCGTTGAGTGCATCTTCAGATCTATTTTACTTCTCTAATTACACCAATATTTGCCATTTTAGGTCTAATTAATTTATACCTAATCTAATGAATGAATGCTCTGTAAATGTTACATGGGTTCGTGCTACCCATTTCATGCGATATACCGTAATGTAGGTAAGTAGCTCAAATAATAAATATTTCAAACCAAAACAAAATTGTAATTAGTTGTTTTTTTAAAATTTGAGAAAAACAATTATGCTAATCTTAATCCGAGTATTTAAAATTAAAAATATCGTCAATACCTTATCGACTTTTTAAATAATATTCAATAAGAATAAATCTACCATGTAGGGCGTCACTAACAGCCCTCATCCATAAAATTCCATTCCTCCACTTCTCCAAAACGATGATTTATGTATTGATGTCCACTTCCCAATTTCCTTTGCCACCATCAACAATTCAGAAAAGTGTAGTTGTACATCCCAGTTTCATACAACACAGCACTGCAGAGTGTGGTGTATGTGGATGTTCGCCCAGGGACCGCGCCTCGACGCTGCGCCGGCTATCACTCGTCGCCAGCGTCCCGACGCCGCGCCGTGTCGCACGTCATATAAATCCGCAGTACCGCGTTCAAATATGGAACGGTTTCTGATAGTGCTGTGCATTGCGCCAGGCACAGGGTGGACAACATTTTACTGTCATTTATTTAGTTATTTGTTACTCGTACAATTGCAATTATCTTATTATGTTTAGTTTCCATGGCATTTATACTGGGTTGCATGAAAGTTTTATCGGTTCATTAGTCACTAACGGGTCAATAAGTTACAAAAATTCACCATTAATATTGTTGCTAGATAAACAATTCTTTAACTAAAGAGCTCTTTACTTTTTTCTTGCAACCCAGCATTAGAATATTAAAATAGGTTAAGTTAAGGTAGTACTAGCGTGAAAATTAATTTTGCAGAACTGAATGAAATTTGGCGCACGTAAACATTGGGTAGTCATACGCATCCTGTTAAAATATGAAACATATTCATCGTCTGTGAACAAATATATTCGCTTGTAAAGTTGAGTTCTTATACATGGGGCTTATGGCGATCATCACTCAGAATCGCACATATTTGGTTTGTGTACCTCTAAAATTTTACAGTTTCATTTGACTAGTATGATGTTCTAGAACTATCCATGTATATTGTATCAGAAGGAGAAAGTTTTTTATCGTTTAGTAATGGATATATAGCCATGCAAAGCCTTGGTTTTAACGAAAAATTAAGAATCCCAATTTATAATGGCAACACCAGACGGTGGTATGGTATTTGAAAATTCTCTAGACCAACAACCTGTTAACAATTCATGATATTCACATCATAATAGGTATAAAACATCTATTTTATTCAATTTTTATATTTTTTTGAGCGTCAGTTTCGCCACTCGACAACCGATGGCGCCACCGTCACACTAGTACTACCTTAAGTATCTATTAACCATAGCAATGGTGTTGACATTATAAATTTGGATTCTTAATTTTTCGTTACAAACAAGTCTCTGCATGGCTATATAATCATTACTAAACGATAACAAACTTTCTCCTTCTGATACAATATACATGGATAGTTTTAGAACATCATACTACTTTTTCAAATGAAACTGCAAAATTTTAAAGGTCCACAAACCAAATATGTGCGATTCTGAGTGATGATCGCCATAAGCCCCGTATATAAGAACTCAACTTTACATGCGAATATATTTGTTCACAGACGATGAATTTGTTTCATATTTTAACAGGATGCGTATGACTATCCAATGTTTACATGCGCCAAATTTCTTTCAGATCTGCAAAATCTGGCAAATGGAATACAGCTATTGAATTAATTTTGTAAAGTTAAGTACTCATTGCAAATTTTATTGAAGGAATATGTAATAATATAATTAACGACGCCATCGATTTTAGTTACTTTTATTTATGATGTATATAAACTGATTCAGCAATATGGAACAAATTCATAGTTGACCGTCATCCTCATGTCACCCTGTATATGTGACAGATTGACCTAACAACGCCCTCGAGTGTACGTACAACAACAACCTATGATGGCATGTACACTCCGGGCAGTAATAGCAAGTGATTGTTTGTTAATAAGGTGTAATGTTGGTCTGATTTGTATGATTGTGGATATTAATATGGTGTATTGGCACGCTGGGAAATGAAGCTTCCAAGCAAATTGGATTCGAATTATTAATTTAACCACCAGTACTAATTTAGGGTTCATTAGCAATTCCAGTTGGTGTTTTCGAATTTGCATTAGAATCGTTTACACTTATTCGATGCTTTGATCAGTGATTAATGTTATTTCAATGGATGGTTTGACAGTAAAGTTTAAATTTATACTGGAATTAATTGTTATGTGGGAGATTCTAAATGTAATTACTGATATTCGTTCTGAATAGTTTACTTGGTATAAATAAGATATTTATATTAATGTATATTAACAGGATAGATAGCTCAGTGGCAACACGTTGCAATGTGAATTTAAGAACCAGAATTTGACTGGTTTTCATCTCATTAACAATTATCTCTGTAGCTTTCTCTGCACTAACCTTTTTTGACTATGATTTTATAAAACTATGTCACATACCAAAGTTTGCTACGGCAAAGGGTCTGATATTAGCCTAAAATAGAAAAAATCCTAGGGGTATCCCTTAAGAAATTTGTAAAAAAATAAATCGCTCAAACTTTGTTAATAATTTGCTTATAATTTAATTCGGACATGAGAAATTCAATACCATTGGGTGCATCTTCATATCTTGTTTAGTTTTTAAGATATAGACTCCGGAAAAGTTAATTTTCCCCATATTTTACTTATTTCAGTTTTCAGTTTTATTTTCCCGAGGTTATATTTCAAAAATTAAATGAGCTATGAAGATGCACTCAATGACATTGAATTTCTAGTGTTTCAATTAACTTATAAACAAACTTTCAGCAATTTTTATGTTTCAAAAACTTTTCACCAACATGATTTCAAAACAGTTTTTGAATAATATTTCAAAATCTAAAAGATCTATGAACTTAAAGACTTCACAATTGAATTCAGCGGGCCAAAATACATATGTATGTAAATTTTCGATACAATATTCGTACGAAAAGTATTGTAGAGCAAACAGTCTGAAATTGGGCTAAAATTGAAAAAACCCAAGGAGTACCCCTTAAGAAATTTTCAAAAACTTCAATCGCTCAAAATTTACTAAAAATTCGCCTCTAAGTTAATTCAGACACGAGGAATTAAATACCGTTGGGCGCATCTTCATATCTAGTTTAGTTTTTAAGATATAGACTCCGGCAAAAAATATATTTTCCTAATTTAGGGGATTTAACATCTAAAATCATAATAGTGTAATTGTCTGTTACCCTAATTATTTTAACCAAAAAAGCTGTAAATAAATCTTTTAAGGTATAAAATTCTGCAGCTGAATCAATAAACAAAATTAATTTTGAATGCTATATAATGACACAAATTAGATCTGTAAACTATAAATAACCATGGATTTGAAACAAAATTAAACAAATGTTTGGCATATTATCTATCAAAATAATTCGGGAAGCAGGAAATTATAACAATATCATTTTACATGTTAAATCCCTATGTTCACCCTAATCATCCGGTATGTTGCATCCCCAAAATACCACTCTTCACCCCTGCTCAAAAACCTAGTGTCGGTTTGAGCTGTGGCATCAGGGAAGACAAGTTCGCATCCTCGGCAGATAAAAATGTAACTGACCTCGAATTCATTATCGCGCTTTGCGTGCATTTAATTATTCTTTAGTTTAGTTTATTAGTTTTATTTTTATTCTAATATTGCAATTATATTCCGTTAAGTGCAATAAAGTTATGTGTTTCATGGTTTGTTATTAGTTAATGAAACAATGGTAACCACTAATCGTTTCAATTACCATCAAGTAATTCCCATTCGCGATGAACATTCCCCATCGTGTTACAAGTTCATATTCAGGGTAGTTATACTGACAATCCCCAAAAACGTAGTTGCAATAGGAACAATAATAAAATAGAAAGAATGCTAAATAATAATTTACGGAAGCTTACAAAAACGTGTGATATTTATATTTGGTGAAAATATCTCTCTAAAACAAAACGCTGCGATATGGTTGCAGGATATTCCTCAAGCGTTTCATAAACACACACCGAGATTGCGGTTGGTAGCACTACTCCTGCTGGCGTGACCGCTCAAATAAACGCCATTGTTTAACGTGCTAACAATATTTTCCACGCACGTTCCCTGCTGCAAATATGTTTAGTTTTGGTGTCGTTTGTGTTGCGTGCTTATTGTCTTAGGCTTCGTTTTATTGCTGCGCCTTCTTCGACGCAGGCACGTCTGCCTTCCATATAATCGTCTGTTTTTCTTATCGACCGCAGGACCGTCTTCCAGAGGCGTCAGGAACATCTTTGTTCTGATCCTTCGATACAAATATGATTAAATATTGTTTTTGACAGTTTAATTTAATATCACACTTGAAAGGATATGGTTAAGACTTTTTTTAAAGATTAAATAGAATGAGATAAAACGCGATTCTCTATTATTTAACATGCTAAGTAGGCGATCAATATTATCACTTATAATACAGAGTGATCAGAAATAAGTAATTCTGTTGGCAATACAACTCTGGGGATCTTTTTATTCCACAGTTGGCAGAACGCCAGGTAAAGGCGAAAACACTGTTGGACATGTCTTTTTTATAAAATAAAAATAAATATATCACGCCTTTTACCTATTACTGGGTGTGGCACTCTGTCGAAGCAGATCTCGGTAAGTAATATATTTATGCGCGTAAAATGCGGTTACCAACCGTCAAATCACGGCTCCTAAAGATGTTAGTGGAGGTTAAACCACAGGGGTAATTTTAATTTGGTGAAAACGTTTTGTCGGCTGTGGGAATCGAACCAGGGTTCTCAGGATCCACAGGCAGACTCGATACCACTGATCCATTACCCCATAAAGGGGTGATTTTTATAATAAATACAAATAGGTTGTGTGATAGAAAGACTTTAGATTTCTGTGAGTTATGGTAAGAAATAAAAGGATGTAAGAGAAATAATGATTTTTATTAATTTAAATTTTTAAATATCACTGTTAATGACAGGAAATAAATTTATGTGTCTGTCTTACCAACTTCAAGTATATTTTTTATTGTCAACTAAAAATACTTACTTTTGATCATCTGTATAATTAAATAAATAAATATATCATCACGCCTTCTACCCATTACTGAGTGTGGCATTCTGCCGAAGCAGATATCGGTAAGTGAAATATTTTTGCGCGTGAAGTGCGATTACCAGTCGTCAAATCACGGCCCCCAAATATGTTACTGGTGGAGGAGCCACAGGAGTAGCTTTTGAAATTATGAAAATTGTATCTGTATAATTAGTGCACTGAATATCACCGATATCTTTTTGAGCTCGCGAGTACTTTTGTTGCTATGAAAATATTTCCTAAAAGCAACAAAAACTCGAGTGAACAGCGAGAAATAAACAAAATAATGAAAAAATATGAAATCCTGCATCTACAAATACATCAAAAAGCATCGCTGTCATAGGAAGTCGTAATTGCGTTTTTGTACAACAAACAAGAATCATTGATAAGGTGAAATTTTTATTTCATTTGTAACTTTGATGTTATTTCGCGATGGAGCGATATTTCTATTCATTTTTTTTTGTTCGTTATATAATCATAACCCCATACGAATACAACACGTGTGTTCATAATTATCATAATATGTTATACTGAAACATTCAACATATTATTTTTGTAAACCACTCGTCCTACGGACTCATGATTTTCCAAAATAATATGTTTCATTTCAACACAATATATTCTATAATTTTGAACATACGTGTTGTATTATATAAAAATATTTGACCAGGACTGATTATTTAATAAATCTGGTGAATTGACGTTCTTTGAATGTTTCAGGAGTTAGTGTTACCCCTTTTGATGGGGATATAGCGTGATGTTATGAACTCATAAGACTGAAGCCAGACCAAGTAACAGAAAATGAATTTTAGTTCCAGTACCTTGTAATAGACCATTTCAAAAATGTCCGCGATCCCTAACAGGCAGATTCACAAAACGGATTAGCGCTAACACCGTTTTTAATTTTATCTATAACTCTGTTTCAAATTAAAACAGATTAAAGAAATGAACTAAATTTGATGCTAAATCATTCTCTTTTTAATTCAAGTTAAAATAAACTTGTTTCGTACATTGAAAAGAAAGTTAAAAATTAAATAAAAAATGGTGTTAGCGCTAATCCGCTTTATGAATGTGCCCGTAGGTGTTTATTTTTTGAACTAATAACTTAGTGCCGCCAAATGGCGGCGAACGAGATATTTCAAAATGAATTTAAGTTCAAAGTAAGTAAAATGTTTATATTGAAAATGAAAACTTATTGTAGCATCAAAATAAATGAAGTATATTCATCAGTTATTTATAAATTATGTTAATATGATAGATTTCGTATAATAACATATCCATTCTTTTCTTCTGTTCACGTTTTGAGGAAAAGAGTGAAATGTTTCTTGTTTTTTTTTTTTTGAATTATTATTACAATCCTGTACACAGCATATACAGAGTGATCTAAAGGAATTGTTACAGTTGGCAATAAAAAAAACTACTTGAAATTGGTAAGCCTGATACATAAATTCATTTCCTGTTGTTGACAGTGACATTTAAAATATAAATTTGAGTACATTTATTATTACATTTATTTCTAAAGTATTTCTATTACTTAAAAAGTCAAAATTCTATTAGCTGTTAGACTCCTGACAACCTATTTGTAAAAAATAAATATAAATATATCATCACGCCTTCTACCCATTACTGGGTGTGGCACTCTGCCGAAGCAGATCTCGGTAAGTGATATATTTTGCGCGTGAAGTGCGGTTACCAGTCGTCAAATCACGGCCCCCAAACATGTTAGTGGTGGAGAAGCCACAGGGAAAGCTTTTTCAAATTATGAAAATTTGTCGCCTGTGGGAAACGAATCTGGGACCTCAGGATCCACAGGCCGACTTCATCACCACTGAGCTAGCCTATTTGTATTTATTAGAAATGTCAAATAGCATTTCCGCCTTTACCTGGCGATGTGCCAACTGTGGAATAAAAAGATCTCTGGAATTGTATTGCCAACTATAACAATTCCTTTTGATCACCCTGTAGTACCCGTCATAATTACTATTATTAATTACTTTTCAATGAAGAAACAAATACTAAGCCACAAAAATAATCGAACTGACATTTGTCAAATCATAGACAAAGATGAGTATACGGCACTAACTTTTTTTTATCTCCGTCTAACGTTTGCACATGCGCAATGAATTTTAAAAATGGTCTATTGAATTCGAAGTACGATTATTTTTGGATATAAGTTGAAGTCAGAAAGCTTTGAATACGTGGCTATATTCACTGAGCTATGACTGCTAGAATGTCAAAAGTAATTCAAATTTCGATGTACAATATGTATTAGATACAGCTCTGTATGCCCCCATCCCAATAATATCTACATCTTCTCAACTTAATATGGATTCCTTCTTTTGAAATTCTCCCTTTTATTTTATCACTCCAGCATAACATTTGAATTTGCAGAAGGATACGTCAGAGGCTGAAAGGAATGCGAAGTAAATTTAGGGAATTCGGGATGAATGCGGGCCTGGATCGTGCTCAACATCCTAGCTTTGTGACCGTTTCTCTGTTTGTCTGATCCCTTGTAAGTGCCGCTGTTTTTTGCAAACAGCAGGCTTTTTACATGCGTTATACTAACGTCGTTTCTATTCTGCTGCTGCCTAGTCTACTGTCTGTCTCTGCTCCTGCTGCGTGCTTCCTGTCAAACGATATACTTCGTGTGTTCTTAGAATCTCAGATAGCGATTTTAAAATCCCTTTTCATGGACAACATGTTATGTCACTTTGCGACTAACTAACCAAATATACCACTACCAGTCAGTTTCACCAAAAAAATTGATTTTTAAACTTAGTTTAAATAAATAAATATATCACAGCAATGACAATCAATCTACATGATATTGAATTTTGATTTGTTTTTATTTATTTAAACCAAGTTTAAAGTTTAACTTTTGATGACAATTAACTAACTCTAATTTTATTCAAAGCTCTTTACACAAAAGAATAAAGTTGTCAATAATAGTATATTACGTACCAGGAACTGCAAGTGCCAGTTTTTAGATGAAGAATATAAATAAAATAAATACTGGGTGTGACACTCTGCCGAAGCAGATCTCGGTAAGTGATATATTTTACGTGTGAAGTGCGGTTACCAGTCGTCAAATCACGGCCCCCAAAGATGTTAGTGGTGGAGGAACCACAGGGGTAGCCTTTAAAATTATGAAAATTGTTTGTCGCCTGTGAGAATCGAACCAGGGTTCTCAGGATCCACAGGCCGACTTCATACCACTGAGCTAGCCATCCCAAGAATATAGTTTGGGAAATCGAGGTCCGAAGAGTCGAGATTTCCTATACATTTGCGACCTAAAAAAATCACTTACAGTTCGAGGTTAGTCAGCTATTTTTGACAATACTTGCACAAATAGAAGGACAAGAAAAATCGGTTTCAAAATTGACAACTGTCAAATTGTTGTTAAAATAAACAGGACCTAGATATGTAATATTTACTTACTTGTTCACAGTGGACAGTAAGTATATAGTAACGTCTTGATATAACCATGAAAACCACCATGTAATCAAGGTTCCACTAACTGTGTTTAAATTTTGTCATTCATAGGTAACTTGCAGTACAAGTATTATAAAAAAGTATATTTTTGATGGTGCCATAATTATCAGTTATTTTTGTCAATTGGAAATAGAGCTATGGGGTAGTGGTATCAAGTCGGCCTGGGGATCCTGAGAACCCAGGTTCAATTCCCACAGGCGACAAACAATTTTCAGCATTTTAAAACTACCCCTGTGGCTTCCCCACAATTATTAACTAACATCTTTGGGAGCCGTGAGTTGACGGCTGGTAATCGCACTTCACGCGCAAAATATATCACTTACCGAGATCTGCTTCGGCAGAGTGCCACACCCAGTAATGGGTAGAAGGCGTGATGATATATTTATTTATTTTAGAAACAGAGCTAAAAGGAGAACTAAAATGGTATTGTTTTATTAATCTACTAGATAATATTTAATTTTAGTGTAATTTGATATCTAGTCTATTGTTTCTCCTTGGAGCAAAGTGTCCAAAAAGAGAAATGATGCTGGACGCTGACCTCATTGTAAGAGTGCAGCACAACGAACGATTTGCTAAATCCCGAACAAACATTAACAATTGGAAGCATGATCAGTATTTGCCGAGAGGTACCTGCACACGTGGAAGAAGTTCATTTTAACAATTCAACAAAGGGAGCACAAGAAATACTCTGCGGATTATGTAAATTTGTATTCTTTGCGCCGGTCGACCCAACCAGAAGTTTGGATGAATATTTTAACACTGTTCACCTGCTACCTGCTTCCCGAAAATAGAACAACCATTCGAAAAATTACTCTTTCATTGTTGATCAGTTGCCATGGAAGGTAATGACAATTGGAAATTGATAAATGTTCAATTTTTTAGAGGGATCTTCCGCACTCGATTATCAATCGTTACTAAATTATTACATAAAATTGGAATAATTATTTGTATACTCAGGGAACAAAGTAAAAGATTTCATTCCGAAGGAGCCGTTTGCTGTTTTTGAACCGAAAGCGAGGGAGATAAAGTACCTGAGGGAAAATGGTACTTCCTTCACTAGGTATAGGTAGGAAATTAGAAATTTAGATAAGAATTATTATGATTTTGACAGATGCCATCTAAATGTAACCAGTATCAAACCATATCGCTGTTGTGCAGTAAGGCTTTACTTTCCTTGCTTGCGGCTAAGTTTAGGTTCTTTCACAAATATAAATAAATATAAATAAAAATAAATTTATCATCACGCCTTTTACCCATTACTGGGTGTAGCACTCTGCTGTAGCAAATCTCAGTAAGTGATATATTTTACGCGTGAAGTGCGGTTATCAGCCGTCAAATCACCTCATTGATATTAGTGGGAGCCACAGGGGTAGTTTTTTTTTTTAATTGTGAAAATTGTCGCCTGTGTGAATTGAACCAGAGTTCTCAGAATCCACAGGCCGACTTGATACCACTAAGCTAGCTACCCCATAATAATACAGAGTGATCAAAAGGAATTGTTACAGTTGGCAATAAAAAAAACTACTTGAAATTGGTAAGCCTGATATATAAATTTATTTCCAGTTGTTGACAGTGACATTTAAAATTTAAATTTGAGTACATTTATTATTACATTTATTTCTAAAGTATTTCTATTACTTAAAAAATCAAAATTCTATTAGCTGTCAGACTCCTGACATAACCTATTTGTATTTATTAGAAATGTCAAATAGCATTTCCGCCTTTATCTGACGTTGTGCCAACTGTGGAATAAAAACATCTCTGGAATTATATTGCCAACTATAACAATTCCTTTTGATCACCCTGTAGTAATATAATATAAAAACATAATTTATTTAATAAATAATCTCAGGTTCGAGAAATATTCTATAAAAATACACCTGCAGCTTCGGTTCGTTATCGTATATATCTCGGTTTTTCACTCAAATACTTTTTGTCTCAGAAATTTTTTTATTCGAATAAATTTTGACATGTATAATCAATGATAATTTCTCTCGGGTATTATCATATTATAAATACCCAAATTCGTCTCATAAAAAATTTCCAAACAAATGCATTTTCGAGGAACTCTTGAATATAAATAAAAATAAATAAATATATCATCACGCCTTCTACCCATTACTGGGTGTAGCACTCTGCTGAAGCAGATCTCGGTAAGTGATATATTCTGCGCGTGAAGTGCGGTTACCAGTCGTCAAATCACGGCCCCCAAACATGTTAGTGGTGGAGAAGCCACAGGGATAGCTTTTTCAAATTATGAAAATTTGACGCCTGTGGGAATCGAACCAGGGACCTCAGGATCCACAGGCCGATTTCATACCACTATATAATATATCAATAATAAATCTACCTATCGGTATATTACTTATGAATATACATGTTTATTCCAAAACTCCAATGCCTCTTTGAGATATCATAAGTAAAAATGAAAATCTTCATAAAAATCTAAAAAGATCATTCATAATTCCCTGGACACATCTTTCACTTGACAATAAGAGTTGAATTGACAAAAAAAGAACTGTCTGAGTGGTTCGAAAGTCACTAAAAAATGTAGGCTTGTCCTGTAATTGGTAGCAGAGTATCAAATAAATAAATAACATCACTGAACTCCCATCTGCAAAATTTAGTAGCGATCTAGATAAAAGAGAATAGGTATATTTGCAAGAACAATTTTTCTTTTGTGCATATTTCCTTTTATGTATAAAAATAAAGAACCTATTTCCAAAGGCACTTTCCAACTCTCCTTCCCAGATATTGAATATTTGATAGTTAATTTGAATAGGACTATGTCGATTTCACGGTGCTGTCTGCTCTCGATCGTCCATAAAAGTTTCACTGGCCAGTGAACTGGACACTGTTCTTTTCAACGTGGCGTAACCAATCGTAACATCTGTATTATTCAGTCACCACCCGAGGAAAAACTCCGCGCACGATCTGACATCAAATATTCAACATGCTTTTTAACAAAAACTACCTCAACAACTTTAATTACCACTGCGTTCATTGTAAACTCGAACTCATTTCATTATTCGGAAGAAATAGTAAGGAGGTTTTAATTAATTTTAAATTATTTAATTTTAGAACCAGTTCTCTTTTATGTTGGATTTTTTGTGCAATAACACAGGTCAGAGGTTAGGAATGCAGTAATTAAAATGCTTCCTTTTACTAGAGTCCGCGCCAAAAGAACGCGGAAAATGTGAAATATCTGTATTTAGTTTTTACTACATTATACATATTACCAGTATCGCTTCAAATGATTGTTACCATGATTACTAGATAGTACTATCACAGATTTAGTAAACAGATGCGACATTCACAGATTTTTTTAATATATTATATTATTTATAACACTTCAAATGATTTTAACCTTGTAAAAACTAAATACTGATTATTCACTTCGAACAAATTAATTTTTACAAGCTATTAACTTGTATTATAATGCAGCCCGGAAAATATTCGAATTAGGACCAGTTTTTCAATCGCCGGTTTACTCCCGATTAATGTTAATCATGGTTAAATAATAATAATAAATAATAATGGGGTGGCTAGCTCAGTGGTATGAAGTCGGCCTGTGGCTCCTGAGAATCCTGGTTCGATTCCCACAGGCGACAAACAATTTTCATAATTTCAAAAGCTACCCCTGTGGCTCTTCCACCACTAACATCTTTGGGGGCCGTGATTTGACGACTGGTAACCGCACTTCACGCGCAAAATATATCACTTACCGAGATCTGCTTCGGCAGAGTGCCACACCCAGTAGTGGGTAGAAGGCGTGATGATATATTTATTTATTTTTATATTAACTTTTTTTTACAAGTTAGTAAACGATATTTGTTGTCACAGTAATACATATAAGATATCATTAATATTTTCAGTAATAAGAGAGTGAGAATAAATTGAAAATAATTTGACAGATCTTTCGAAAACTTGTTGCCAGGCAATAGTCACGAAAGCCCGTAGGACTTGAGTGGTTATTGTCAAATGGCAACAAGTTTGAGAAAGATACTGGAGAATTATTTTCTAATTTATCTAACTCTCGAGAGTTATATTTAATTAGATTATTTTTAACTTGGCTGTTGAGGTCTATTCATCCAACTTAAAAGATTTTGAACTGGGTCCATATCGATTGATTACTTATTAATATATTCTGGCATGTCTAAAATTTGTTGGTGTATTTCTGTATCTGAAATGGAACTAAATCGATTTTTTTCACACATTTTACTTGACGCGTTGACAGTTTTAAATAATTATTTGACAACTACCTATCATTTGTCACAAACAAAAGCACCTACAGAGATTATTCCCGGGAATAATCACTAGAGCTTTATTGTCAGTATAATAATGACAGGATTGGTTAAAACGCACACACGTGACATACAATGAAGCATTTCATTGGTTATGAGAAACGACAAAAAATAATCAACATAATAGTTGCAACTAATCAGTTTTCCAGCTAATCCTCCTTTCGGCAGTAAAAACTGATTTACCACGATAGTAAACTACTATTACCATGCTAGTAATGTAAAATACTATTACTTTGATTTGTGAAGGCAATAATGATATCCAGTAAATGGTTACAAGGTTACAGGACAAATTCACAATTGTGGATTTTATTTGTGTTTGATCCATTTGTTTCCCATCTGATTGACGCCGATCAGCCTCCATGAATATTAAAAACAAAAATGCACTTTATATATCCCTGCGGTACTCGTCCATTTCCATTTAAATTTGATTTCAATTTTTTGTCAATCAAGTTCATTTCTTCGATAATTACAAATATTGACAAACCAGAATCCATTTTCGCATGTGTAAAGAGCTATTTTAGTTCATGTTTAATTAGCTTTCTATATTCATAAATATAGTTTAATTAATAATTATTCCAGTATTCCATACTTGACGAAATAATTAACGCTTTAATATAATTAATATTATTATTTGTATAGTCAAATTAATATAACAATATTTACAATGTATTCCTTTCCGGTAAATTTGATAATTATTAATTTACAAATAATGCTTTTCAACGAAACTTGCTTCTGTTCTGTTCACAATTATTATTAAAAATACATCAAATACACAACTAATACGCATGTTAATATTCGTCGAGTTTTGACGTTTCGAGGTTAAAATTAATAAACCACACAATATACTTTTCTTCGCAAGGGAAGTTTTATTATACTAAATGTACATTTCGACTGTCATGCAGTCATCGTCAGTGCCGTACCTGGGGGGGGGGGGGTGCGATCCACACTAGGCGGCATTTTTATATTTAGTTTTAGTTATAAAAAACAGTTTGTTCACTTCATAAGTCTACTATTCGATTTCTACGAAGTATGAATTACTATATGATTTCGAATATTTTTCTTCATCGTCAAGTCAATGTAGGGTTGGAAATATTATCTCGAAAAATTCCTTTATTACTGCCTAATTTAAATATGCCACCCAATGGTAAAAAAGTTCCCCAGCTATAGTTTGTCTCAATTACAATTATTTTTTTTATGTTTATTAATTTAATGGGGTAATAGCTCAGTGGTTTCGAGTTAGCCTGTGGATCCTGAGGACCCCCGGTTCGATTCCCACAGCCGACAAACAATTTTCACCAAATTAAAATTACCCTTGTGGCTTCACCACCACTAACATCTTTGGGGACCGCGATTCGATGGCTGGTAACCGCACTTTACGTACATAAATATATCACTTACCGAGATCTGCTTCGGCAGAGTGCCACACCCAGTAATGGGTAAAAGTCGTGATGATATATTTATTTTATATTTATTTTTTTTATTTTTAAAAACCACCATTTGATTGACATAGAAAGGGCGGCAAATTGGAGACCACCCTGGGCGGCAAAAGTTCTAGGTACGACACTGTTTGTAGTACACTAACGATGACTGCTTGCCAGTCGAAATGAACATCTAGTGCAATAAAACTTCCCTATTGAAGAAAACAATACTTTGTTTTTTATAAACATTTATCTTTACACAGCTCTAAACAATATATATTAATTAAAATTCAATAAAAAAATAAATACCTTACTGAGCTCCTATTTCACTGTAAGTTCTGTTGAAATGGCACTAACACAAACACAAAATCTTGCACTAAAACACAATATCTTATAAAATGTAAAAAAGTCCAGATGTAAACACAGTCACGGTACAAAGCATCATCGATACTGACAGAAATATTCCAGGTTTTGCCGTACGCGCAAGTCAGAACATTGTTCGTCAATTAATTTGAGATATAGAAAATATAAAATAAATAAATAAATAAAATATATCATCACTGCTAGGTGTGGCACTCTGCCGTAGCAGATCGCGGTAAGTGATATACATATTTATGCGCGTGAAGTGCGGTTACGAGCCGTCGGAGCACGGCCCCCAAAGATGTTAGTAAAAGGAGAGCCACAGGGGTAATTTTAATAAGGTGATTTTGTTTAAAAATAAATTATTAAAAATTTAAGTTTAAACAAATGGTGTAAACATCATTTCGCGACCTCCTTACTTATAATATGTAATCAAAATAAAGAGCAAGTCGGCCTGTGGATCCAAAGAACCCTGGTACGATTCCCACAGCTGACAAAACATTTTCACCAATTTAAAATTATCCCTGTGGCTCCCCCACCACTAACATATTTAGGGGCCATGATTTGCTGGCTGGTAACTGCATTTCGCGCGCATAAATATATCACTTACCATGTATTTCACAAATGGAATCAGTTACGAAAAAAAAGTTTCAAATAAAAAATGTTAGCAAAAATATTTGGAACATAAAATGTTATTTGCAATTTTTCTGTATATGCGTATAATTTTGAGAAAAACTAATTTATATATTTAATAATATATTCCAGTAATCAAAGAAGCAATAGCAACAAAAAACATAAACATGTTTAACATTTATATGTCAAATAATAATTGTTAAACGCAAGGAGCAAGTCATAAGTGTTCAATTCAGCGTTTTTGATGCTATATCGATTTCATTGATCTATATTGTAAATATTAAATATGCTGTGTATAAGAAAGTCGTTTGGTGACCACACCAGATTTTTTTAAATTTGTAAGTAACATCGATAGACCCCCGTCCAATATTTTCGCGATCCCCCGAAGGGTCTGAACCCATAGTATTAAAACCAAGGACGTTGAAAGGAGGGGATATGGCATTCAAGTCAAGACTGTCAGGCTCGGCAGATTGACAGAGACAGAAGTATTATTTTCTGTACCGTGCTTAGCCTGCTATTGATTGACATGTGTCATAAAGAGATTTGAAATTTAAATAGACAGAACAGAATCATTCTCTCTAAAAGATTATAAATTTTTACAAGGAAACTGAAATTATAAACACTTTGTTATCATGTTATCCACAAAAATTATGTCCAATTCTATACAACACAAAAATTGAAACACAAATGACACTTCGTGGTTATGTTTACATAAAACAACGCTCCCTGGCAACGTCTAAACGTCACGTTTCTAACATAAAAATTCAAAATATTTGAAAGAAGAAGAGATTTGGCTAAGCACGGTGCAGAAAAACTATTGTTGTCTCTTTCCCTTGCCCAAGCCTCACTTCAAACAATGCTACAGTATCGTCATGCCATAACCCCTCCTTTCAACGTCCTTGATTAAAACCACTTATTTAAAGTATACGATTGTGTCTGCGTGGTTCGGATTCCGCTATAAGCTATTGTAACTGGAATTAAATTCCTGTTGTGCAGAGTAACAAATAAATAAATATATTATTAAGTCTTAACTTCAAATATATTGTTGTTATTTAATTATTTTAACGCTTTGGTAAGTTAATTGTTTGTTTTTGACTAACAATTTTTCTATTGTAATTTTTATATTTTATTATTAGACCTGAAGATGGCCATAACCTTGGCCGAAACGTCGTTATTACTTCGCTAATAAAATAACTACATCTTTAAGCCGTTTGTCCATTATTACCTTTCCATATTACTTTCGGCTTACCAAAATACTCTACTAAATAAATAAATACAGGCGCGATGGCCGAGCGTGTTAATGCACATCTCTTAACATACTGTGACGTCATCCGAACCAAGGTTCGTCAGTTCGAATCCGCCTGTCGACAAAGTATGATTTGTCGTTAAAATAAAAAATACAGTTACTTGTATCAATCATACTCGGGCGCTATAAGCTAGTCACTTATACATATGCCTTAAAGTAAGTAACATCGACTCAGAAAACCGGCAGTACGGCAGCGTAAAAAACTGCGGCTAGGTGTGCCCGGTAGGCCCAGGCCCGACTCGGGCTGTAGCGCCAGTAAAGAAGAAGAAGAAATAAATAAATTGTTTGCAGAATAGTTATTCACCAAAATAAAAGAAAAATTCCCAGATATCCTTTAGAATATCTTTAGCTTAAATAGGTTTCATTTTTGCTAGTCCAGCAGAAATCAGTAATTAATTTTGTTGAAAGTAACCGCACACAAATAAACATAAGAAAGTATCGAAACATTGGCTAAAGTCTATATTTGCCGATTCTCTTATTGATTTTTGATAGATAGTCGCGCTGCGAGAAATTAAGTTGTCATTTCCGGTTGATGGATCATCGGGTTCCGGTTGTGTTTGCCTCATGCCCTCGACACGTCGCCATGAGCGCCGACACCAAGCCACTCGGGGATCATCGCATGTAATTGCGCATTGTGTATTGTTAGAGATTTATACGTTTACACATATGCTGCCAGACAATTTAATAGTTATAGAGGCAATATCACTTAGTAAGTGATAAATTATAGTAGTGCACAAAATATTCCGCTTTTACAAAATAGTTTATTACTTTATTATTTATTTATGTGGTAGATAGCTTTTAGAACCTGGGTTCTATTATCATAGACAATAAACATTTAATGGGGTGGCTAGCTCAGTGGTATGAAGTCGGCCTGTGGATCCTGAGAACCCTGGTGCCCTAGATTCGATTCCCACAGGCGACAAACAATTTTCATCATTTCAAAAACTACCCCTGTGGCTCCTCCACCACTAACATCTTTGGGGGCCGTGATTTGACGACTGGTAATCGCACTTCATCCGCAAAATATAACACTTACCAAGATCTGGTTTGGCAGAGTGCCATACCCAGTAATGGGTAGAAGGCGTGATGATATATTTATATTTATTTATAAACATTTTTCACCACATTAAAATTATACCTATAAACAACAAGTAATGAAATCATTCATTTTTAACTGAAGTGATTTCATTATTACCTACTGTTCCATGTTTATTCAATAGTATATTACATAATAAGTCAACCATTTTTTCTGAAACTGTTTAATTTAATCAATAACTACTCACAAATAATTCAAAAAATTTAATTTTTTTTTTATAAGTATCATATTGACAGCAGATTACGTATCTAAGGTTACAACAACAAAAACCAGTCAGGAAAAATCTTTTCCAAATTGTTTTGTACTTTACCTGACTCTTTTTTATTGTAACCTTGGCTATGTACTTTAACTGACTGTTTTGGTAAAAACCTACTTTCCATACTAAAATTGATCAGGAAAGTAGGCACCTTCCTTCCGATTTAGGAAATTTAGGAAAAAACATTTTTTTTGAAACAGACAAGAAAGTGCCTACTTTCCTGACCAATTTTTATTTGGAAAGTAGGTTTTTACAAAAACAATCAATTAAAGTACGTACAATAAAAATAACAGTCTGGTAAAGTACAAAACAGTCTGGTAAAGATTTTACCTACCTATTATTTTCATTGTAACCTTGAATACGTAGTCTGCTGTCAATACAATTCATATCAAAAAAAATAAACATTTTGAATTATTTATGATTAAATATTGAATAAATTAAACATTTTCAGAAAAAATAGTATACATAATACGACAGGAAAGTGTTTTTACTTGACGCAGCGTATTTCAAACAACCGTTTCGTCAAGTAAAATATCACTTTCCTGACTTATTAAGTAATATACTATAAATTAATTAAGTTGTTTTATATAAGTTCTCTTTATTAATAACAATAGGAACTACAAGTGTGTTTTTGTAAGATAAAAAATAAAATGGCAAATATAATAAAAGAAACAAAAACACACTTGAGTGTTTTCTTTTATTTTTTTGTAATGTGGCATTTGCCAAATACGGGTATTAGTGTAAGCTCCCGGCGGATTTGTATGTATGCTGTTCGAGGCTCTTTTTTTACTGATAACCTACAATGCAACACATAGTAAACAAAACATACATACATACCATGCATTTATTATATTAATACATACATTGTGCTCCAAAATCTGAAAAGTACTGTGAACATTGCCAGCTATTCGCTGAAAATTCCGATAGGCTTACGCATCACTCATTGCACCGAAATGCAGTTGAAATAATAAATTAAAAAAATATAAATATATCATCACACCAATACTAGATGCCGATAATACAAAATAGTTATTTTGTACTCCCATCATTAAAAATAAGTTTTACATTACCTTGGGAACCTGTGGAAAGTTTGATTTTGCGCATTAGTGAGCAAAGTAATTGAAAAAACATCCATTTTTATGGTTCTAATTTTTTACTATTAAAACACTAAGGGTCAGTTTTTCAATTTCCGGTTTACTCTCGATTAACGTTAATGGGGTGGCTAGCTCAGAGGTAGGAAGTCGGCCTGTGGATCCTGAGAACCCTGGTACCCTAGATTCGATTCCCACAGGCGACAAACAATTTTCATAATTTCAAAAACTACCCTTGTGGCTCCTCCACCACTAACATCTTTAGGGGCCGTGATTTGACGACTGATAACCGCACTTCACGTGCAAAATATATCACTTACCGAGATCTGCTTCGGTAGAGTGCCACACCAAGTAATGGGTAGAAGGCGTGATGATATATTTATTTTATTTAATCATGATTAGATTAACCGGTGATTGAAAAACTGGCTCTAATTGTACTTATATTATATACACACATTTTAAGTAATTTATAAAAGAAATAGCGACATTAGCTTACAACGCCATCAATCAGACTTATTTTAATAAACTTTACGAGAGAAAATAAACAATTTGTTTTCAAATAACAAATGTCAATTCATGAGATACTTAACTATCAATATAAATTCAGGCTTAACAATTTGATAAATTTCGTCATTTTCTGTTACATAATTTTTGCTCGTTACAAAAAGCATTGTACAAAACTCGTGGACGAAGACGTCATTTGCACCATTCGCGCACTTGTTATGTAAATACCTATTGTAGATTCGCCGGTTCATATGAATCTAATTATAGTTTGCAAAACGAAATAAAGTACTTCCACATATACCACACGCAGTAAAGCTTAAATTTCCCCAAAGAAACACTTACTAAAACAGCTAATTTCAGAGCAATTTCCGGCAAACCACATTCATAAAACCGTAAATTAATGTACCCAGCTCCCAGCGCCATCTCTCCGCTGCTCGACATGCGACAACTTACTCTGCGCTCCGGCGGAGGTATAAACACCGTCATTTGTCCTCGACGAACCCCACTCCTGCCGCCCCCAGCCGCCCACGACTCGCATACGTCATTATCCCTGCGGAGACGCGCGATCGCTTCTCAATTAATTCGTTCAGCGATGGCGGCCGTGGTGGAGATGCGTCGTATTAATTCTGTCGACGGTGGAGCGCGGTACCTGCTCCGGAACATGATTCCGGAGTTTGGAGAGAATACCGGAGAACCGGATGCGTTAAGGAATGACAGGAAATGCATCAAACTATGCAAGATGTTTATAAGTTGCTAGACTATAAGCGATTATGAACAGCAGTGCCATACTAAGACCCAGCGCTACGTAGGTAAGTGTCAATGTGTCATATACAGTTTGTTCCAAGTGTTGAATAAGTCTTGTCGTCTTGGGTGGCTATTAGTTAGAGAGCTAGAGTGCAAAATGATGTCTCATTTATTCCAGTGACAGAAATGGATTTTTTAGTAGATTATGTCATGATAAACATGAAAAAAAGAAAATTAGATTTGGGAACGGGTGGAAACTATAGATGACGCCGATGTGAATGCGCAAATTTTAAGGTTAGTTGTTGACATGTTTCTTACAGGCTAATTTTCAGTTTAAATGATAGAGTTTGGTATAATTAAGTAATAAAAATGATAGACAGAAGTTTTGGCCGGTGACGCATGCGCGACAAAACCGGTCAAAATAAGCAATTTTTAAGATGTCGTGTGACATACTGGTTCACAACGAAAACATGACAAAAAAATTATTGACAGAAATTATTGCTGGTTGCTCATTAGTGACAGAAGCTCTGAAAGTGGACTGGTGTAGGGATCAACAACCACCTTTAAAATCGGCGTATTCACATCGACGCCATCTATAGTTTCCACCCGTTCCCAAATCTAATTTTCTTGTTTTCATGTTTATCGTGACATAATCTATTAAAAAATCAATTTCAGTCACTGGAATAAATGAGACATCATTTTGCACCCTAGCTCTCTAACTATGAGGATCGAACCAGGGTTCTTTGGATCCACAGGTCGACTTGATACCACTGAGCCATTACCCCATAAAAATAAATAAATAAATAAAGACATAAGAAAATCTACGTACATAATATCACAATATATATCATCAAATGGGGCAGCACGAATCATTCACTTATCAGACTCATCAAATAATCAGTCCTCATCAAACATTCTCATCATAACACACCACCCTCTCTTCATCCACATTCATAATACCTTTCTTACAAGTTTTCTCACACATACTATGAATCAGCGCTACATAACATCAACAGAATTTTTTTTCACCAAGAAGCAATGCTTCATTAACACACGAAATTCTTTTTTATCCATTTTTTTAACAATAACAAAAGTTGCTGCACTCACAATGCTATATCTCACGAATCAGTTGTCCGAAAGCTGATAAATTTATACACGTATTGTTTGAAAGTTAGTACTAACTAAAAATCATATAGATTTAATTCTAGTGACGCCATCTATGTGTCAGCCTACGAACTTTTCAGTCCATCTGTTAGGTAAATATCAAAGTGTCATATGCAGTATGTTTCAAGTAAATAGTAAATCTACATTAGTACATAATATCACGTTATATCCTATCAAACGGGGCAGCACGAATCTTTGAAACATTTACAGAACATCCACTCAACAGATTAATCAAATTATCAGCCCTCATCAAACATTGTCATCTTAACACATCACCCTCTCTTCAACCACATTCATAGGACCCTTCATACAATTTCATTCGTCACACAACAAACCTTCAATCACATCAATCCAATCACCTCTATACACTTTTCATCCATCTTCTTCAACGTACGTTTTCATATGCTCAAAACATCTCAAATAGAAATCTGTTGATGGAAATCAAAAGTGGACACATTATATTTAATACAAATTTGAGTGCCACAAATTAGCGAAATTAAATAATTAATTAAATAGATCGTGTTGTGATCCATGGAGTAGGTGGCTCAGTGGTATCGACTTGAACCGTGGATTTGAGACCCGGGTTCTATTGCCACAGCCGAGAAACAATTTTCGTCACATTTAAATTATGGTATGGCTAGCACAGTGGTATGAAGTCGGCCTGTGGATCCTGAGGTCCCTGGTTCGATTCCCACAGGCGACAAATTTTCATAATTTGAAAAAGCTACCTCTGTGGCTCCTCCACCACTAACATGTTTGGGGGCCGTGATTTGACGACTGGTAACCGCACTTCACGCGCAAAATATATCACGTACCGAGATCTGCTTCAGCAGAGTGCCACACCCAGTAATGGATAGAAGGCGTGATGATATATTTATTTTATTTTTTTAATATTCACCTGATTTATGTTAACTTTTTAATTTATTTGAGTCTTGTGTCGTAACTCTCACCGTGCATTCTCCCCACTGCAATTGCAGATTTTTACATGTAAACCCGGCGAGATAATTTATACCCTCACCTTGATTAGGTATGTCGCTGGTCGGTTGGGCAACAGTCGTAAAACAAAGCGATATTAATGGCGGTGTCCGCACGGAATTTTTTGCGCGCCTCGTTGCGTATTTTGTCGAATAATTTAAAACATTTTGTGCTGTCAACTTGTTGTGTCATATTACTTGGGACAAATGGCGCTCTCGGCCTGTTCTTTGTGCGCTATTAGAAAAATGCGCCTGTAATACAACAACGTCAGAGAGGAGAAAACGAGAGAGCAGAGAGACATGTTATTCAAATGAACGGCATCTGTTATACAGCACCCACGACGTAATATGTTCAAGATGTGTCTGTTTTTTTTATTGTGTTTAACACAATTTACCTTTATTACTACTTGAAATGACAATTATTAACTAACTCCTTTATCTTTTTATTTATTTATTTGCTGCTCTATGGATGGAAGTGAATGAAGGTTTGTTGTTTAATGAAAGACTTCGAGGGTGAGAAATTAATGAACTTGTATGAAGCGAACGGGAATGTGAGTGAAGCGAGAATGGCGTGTCAGAATCAGAATGTTTGATAAATCAGATGAGTAGATGTTCTGTGGATGTTTCAGGGATTCGTGCTACCTTATTTGGGGGGAAACTAGTACTAAAATTACAACTAACGACAAAACAGAACTATATAAATTTATAAAAAAAAATACTACTAGCAAACAAAAAATAAAAGAAAAAACAAAAAAAAATTTAGGTGACAGCTATAGTTAGCTTATAGAGATCAATTGAATGTGTAACAAAGCCCTATATTCTGTAACTGTATCATTATCTGTTAATGATCGATAAGTTAATGACAATTTTGTGTTACAAATAATCACAATTTCGGTATTCTGAGACCAAAATAATTTACTCTGGCATTTTTATGTTATATTTATGCATTTTGTTTATTAATATATATATATATATATATATATATATATATATATATATATATATATATATATATATATATATATATATATATATATATATAAGTGATATATTTTGCGCGTGAAGTGCGGTTACTAGCCGTCAAATCACGGCCCCTAAAGATGTTAGTGGTGGGGAAGCCACAGGGGTAGTTTTAAAATGGTGAAAATTGTTTGTCACCTGTGGGAATCGAACCACGGTTCTCAGAATCCACAGGCCGACTTGATAACCACTGACCCATATCCTGAGAACCCTGATTCGATTCCCACAGGCGACAAACAATTTTCACCATTTGAAAACTACCCCTGTGGCTCCCCCACTACTAACAGTAATGGGTAGAAGGCATGATGATGATATATTTATATTTAATGGGGTAATGGCTCAGTGGTATCAAGTCGGCCTGTAGATCCTAAGAACTCTGGTTCGATCCCCACAGCCGACAAAACATTTTCACCAAATCAAAAAAAAACCCTCATGGTTTCCCCACCACAAACATCTTTAGGGGCCGTGATTTGACGACTAATAACCGCACTTCACGCGCATAAATATATCACTTACCGAGATCTTCTTCGGCAGAGTGCCACACCCAGTAAGGGGTTAAAGGCATGATGATATATCTATATTTATATTTACAGTTATAGTTGGCAATACTATTTCAGAGATCTTTTTATTCCACAGTTGGCACAACGCCAGGTAAAGGCGGAAATGCTATTTGACATTTCTAATAAATACAAATAGGTTATGTCAGAAGTCTGACAGCTAATAGAATTTTGACTTTTTAAGTAATAGAAATACTTTAGAAATAAATGTAATAATAAATGTACTCAAATTTAAATTTTAAATGTCACTGTCAACAACAGGAAATGAATTTATGTATCAGGCTTACCAATTTCAAGTAGTTTTTTTTATCGCCAACTGTAACAATCCCTTTTGATCATCCTGTATATATATATATATATATATATTATAAAAATAATATCGACAGCTCACTGACAGTTTAAAAATAAAATGGTTAAAAAGTAATATTTTTATACCAGCAATTTTGTACGATAGCAAAATGCATAAAAGTAAATAGAAGTAAATGAAAACATGATTTTAATCACAGAATGCCGAAGTTGTAGTAATCTGCAGATTAATCAAAGAAAATAATGATAGTCATTAACTTATCAATAATGATCGAGTTACAGAATAGTGGGGGTTTATCTCCACTTGGATATATCGTGAACAACACCATCTCTTAGTAGTTAAATAATAAAGGGGTAGCATTTTGAAGTCTTGCATATCCTAATTTTTCTTCCAGATCCGGCCCTGCTTGCTTAATAAACATAAGTTATATCCATTAACCTACAACTTTCTACACGTCAAAACATAAAACAAATGATTGTAATTATTTTTCTACACATTCTAGACATTTTCAAAACTGTTTGTTGTCTAATAATTTGCAGTAAAAATATGACAAAAAACCTGACAGCGTCTCTCTGTTATATATGTATTATTTTATCTAGATGAAGAATACATATCATCCGAATAGAAAAAGCATAATGATACATTTTCATGTGAAAACTAAAAATGTATTTTTGTCATTTTACAAAGATTGAAACCGTTGATTACTTGAACTCTAAACATACTTCATCTTCTTTCAAGGCAATAAATCTACATTCATTCTCGTATTACGACAACGTGTCAAATTTAATATCACGGAAAACATTCTCCCTATTCTGATGCCCTCGTGCACTCGAGGCTTCGCTAAACCTGCCCGGAGTTACGCCGGAGTTACACCGGAGCACGAGCTACTCTGTCCTGTAAAACTGATGGGCTTTTAAGCATCGAACGCACTTGGAGTAAATTTCTACACCGGTGTCCCCAGAGCAGAAGAGATTATTAACGGAACTGTTCGTTATTTTCTAAGGGAAATTATCTCTGGATTTTATTAAAAGTAATTTACTGCCAAATTATTTAATTAAGAAATGGATTAATAAGGTTCGTAAAACCTTAGTTGGGGTTATTTACTTCGCTGCATGTAAGGGCGTTATCCTGAAGCGTATTTGGTGGAGATAACTATTGATGACAGTTTAATTTGGTAGGTCAACAATAGATGACATATTTAATTTTTTTTTTATGATCTAAATCGTGATAGGTAGCACAGTGGTATCGAGTCGGCCTGTGGATCCTGAGAACTCTGGTTCGATTTTCACAGCCAACAAACATTTTCATCACATTAAAATTATCCCTTGTTGCTCCCCCACCGCTAACATTTTTGGAGGACGTGATTTGATGACTGGTAACCGCATTTAATGTACATAAATATATCATTTACCGAGATCTGCTTCGGCAGAATGCCACACCCAGTAATGGATATAAAGCGTGACGATATATCTATTTATGATTAATTATTGATTAAATTAAACGGTTTCAGAAAAAATAGTATACATAATATGTCAGGAGATTGTTTCTACTTTCCTGTAAAATGTGAAATGGCGTGAAATTTGGAAAAAAAAAATCTACTCTTCTAGAGGTTATATAATAAATATATATATATATATATTTATTCAGAAAATTATGAGGAGTACAATGGTGCATTTTCATGGTACGTATCTAAACTAGTTTTTGACATATAGGACAGTTAGCGGAAAATAATCAAAAAGATATAAATATTGAGCAAAATTTTACTTTTCCGGAGGCTATATTTCAAAAACTAAACAAGATATGAAGATGCGTTCAACGGCATTGGATTCCTCGTGTTCGAATTGACTTGTACACATATTTTTTGCAATTTTTTAATTTTTGATATTTGGCCAATATTTTCGATATACAGAAATTTCTAAGGCCAATATCTTCAAAACTAAAAGAGATACGAACTCAGGGATTTCACCATTGGATTACGCGCGTCGAAATACGTATGTATGTAAGTTTTTAGTAAAATATTCCGACGAGAAAGATTTTTAGAGCAATAAGTCTGAAAATGGCTTAAAATCGTAAAAATCTTAAGGGGTACCCTTAAGAAATTTTCAAAAAATCAAAATCGCTGGAAATATGTTCATAAGCTAATTAAAACATGAGAAATTCAATGCCGTTGAGCGCATTTTTATATCTTGTTCAGTTTTTTAGATATAGCTTCCGGAAAAGTAAAATTTAAATCAAAATTTATCTCGTTTTAATCATTTTTCGTTAACTGCACTATATGTCAAAAACTAGCCTAGATACGGGCCTGGAAAATGCACTATTGCATTCCTTATAATTTTCTGCATAAATATACATATTTTTATGGATATAAATTGAGAGATGCATTTTATATTGCAATGTAAAGCATGGTAAAATTTTCAAATTTATAATTTGTAAATAATTACTTAAAAATACACTAGGTGCGCTACTGTATCATTCCAGCCTATAGACTAATACGTCAGGAGAGTGTTTCCATCCTATTTGAGAGAACGATATCCAAAAAATTGCTCCGTAACAATTACACTGCAGTAATTTATTTTCGACATTTTGTCCTCGACCAAATTCATCCCCTTACAATAATTGGTCTTTAGAGAAATGATCGCAGACATTTTAATTTAAAATTTGTAATAAATTCTGCAGTTTTTTCAATATACATAGAACAGTTGCATAAAAAAGATTGTGTATGCCTCTTCCGTGGAACGTGTTTTCAAAATGGCGTCAGCCTCAACCAACAATTCCATTTTTCGATACGCCAAACGTTAATTCACGGCCCACATGTGCAAATAATAATTCTTGATAAATAAATGTTTGTTGTTAAGCTACCCTGTTTAATTCGCAATGAATCACATTTCGTATTTAACAAACATAACAATGATTTGTTTATAAATGAACAATACAAATAATATAGTTAATTGGTTACATTCAAGCTATAGAATTTAATATTTAATCTCACCTACAATAATTTACATAAAATTTAATATTTCACAAAATTGTTCTAGCTTAAAATAAAGAATTTATCTTTGAAACAAATGAGCAGAGGGAATTCAGTTTCTGCTCACCTGTTATCCTGCCGCTGACGAATACGCTCCTGCCTCGACTGTCTTTTGTTTATGCTATTTTGTTTCGCTGCAACACGCCTCCTAGATTGACAACAAATTATCCCACCCACGCGCAAAACAAATGAAGGAATTTGTTGTTTGTTCTTTATTTAGAAAAATTCTTGTAATTAGATGTGTTATTTAATTTCTTTTTTGTTCTTTCAAAATATTTTTAAATCGTGACAATTATCCAACCTACGCGCAAGTCAAATGAAGGAATTTGTTGTTTGTTCTTTATTTAGAAAAATTCTTGCAATTAGATGTGTTATTTCATTTCTCTTTTGTTCTTTCAAAATATTTTTAAATCATGACAATTATTCAACCTACGCGCAAGTCAAATGAAGGAATTTGTTGTTTGTTCTTTATTTACAAAAATTCTTGTAAGTTGGTGTGTTATTTCATTTCTTCTTCTTCCTCTCAAAATGTTTTTAACTCACAATTTACCTCAAATTCATTTACGACAGAATTTTGTAAATTGAATTTCCGTTTCAAAATTAGCCTTTGTTTATGGTTTTTGGAATTTAAATTAATACTTTTTAATTGGATAATCCTTGAAGATCTCATAATCAGTAGATACCTACAGTTTTCAACAATAAAATATAATGCTCGAATGAGATTGAAGTGTTTAAAAATTTAAAATGATAATTGAAATTTCGCTAACGCTCTTGTGTCATTATAAACATAAAAGCAAAATTCGAATCCTAAAGATAACAAATATACATCTTTGGGATTTTAATTTTAAAGCTTTCCATTTGATATTACGTCAGGTTATAAATTTATTAGCAATTTAATACTGACATTTTATAAATTAAAATTTATAATAAATGTTGTAGTATTTTAATATACATAATGCAATCGCATAATAGTTATTTATGTACAAAGAACAGTAAAAGATGAAGACCATTAAAATCACTTAACACTCATAGCACATATAATTTTATTCTTAGTGCAAGAGGTAATGTGCATTGTATTTTGTAGTTTTATATTTTATCCCTGTGGCTCCTCCACCACTAACATGTTTGGGGGCCGTGATTTGACGACTGGTAGCCGCACATCACGCGCAAAATATATCACTTACTGAGATCTGCTTCAGCAGAGTGCCACACCCAGTAATGGGTAGAAGGCGTGATGATATATTTATATATATCTTATTTATTAATATATATATATATAATACATATAAAAATGTATAGTCCTTTCAGTTTTATTTTACAAAATTACATATTTCAATAAGGTAGGTAATAATACAAAAGACAAAATGTCTATTGCGATGTGGAATTCAGTTTTAAAAATAAGAAAAATAGGAAAAAACAAATTTTCTTTCACTTGTCTCAAAATTCCACAAAAGTTTTACAGCACGTTTGCATCAACTTATCAGGTCATCATCAAACGACTGGTCAGTTCAGCTTTAACCATAGACGCGTTTCGTCCTTTAGGGACTCATCAGTATGGTGCGATAAGTTGATGCAAACGTGCTGTAAAACTTTTGTGGAATTTTGAGACAAGTGATGGCAAATTTGTTTTTTCCTATACTTATTTTTAAGACTTAATTCCACATCGCAATAGACATTTTGTCTTTTGTATTATTTCTATAGCTGTCAAACAGTTTGCGATTTTGTCGGTAGATGGCACCATGAGTTGCTCCATAGCTCTCATGTCATGTTACCGGCGTATATAGTTTAACATCAGTCAGTTCAGCTAAGACGGTATCACAATTCACTAGTCCCTAGTTGGTCTAGTTGGATAGTTGATCGCACTATAGTGATGAGTCCCTGAAGGACGAAACGCGTCTATGATTAAAGCTCAACTGACCAGCCGTTTATTGATGACATGATAAGTTGATGCAAACCTGCTGTAAAGCTTTCGTAGAATTTTGAGACAAGTGATGGAAAATTTGTTTTTCCTATTCTTATTTTTAAGGTAGGTAATGTTTTTCGTCAGTTAACATAAATGTATATTTGGTTATTATTTAATATATGCAGTATTTGGTTTCATTTATAAACTAATTAAATTTTATAAAGTAATAAATATTTTAATCTGGCATTTAAATTTTAGGTTATGTTTTAAAAATGTCAATTTAATACCAATGTAAACGTAAATCTTGAATCACATGGATACCAAATGTGACGTAATCGTTTTCATACAGGGAATGAAGTATACCCCTAGTATGATAAAATAGCAAAACGTCGTAAAAACATTAAGAATAATTTGTAGATTTTTGTGCGAAGTCAGCAAAGTTTCGACTTTATTATGTCGTGTCGCAGACGTGACTACAGACGTCACTGCGTATTGCTTATCACAATTTACATGATAATTAATAATTCTGAATTATATTCATGCATATTCATCGCGTAAGTCCTCGCTGTTTCGTTTCAAAGACACTCCACTAGATATATACATTCTGCGGTTTTATGCTCTATTACCTGCACGTTAAGTTATGCTGTGTTATGTTATGTTATGCTATGTTACGTTATCCTGCAGCACGGTCCAATACTGGCTCGATTCATTATGCTCATGCATTTTTAATATGTGCATCTAACCTAACCTCTCGTCATAATGGCTGCAGCTATGCTGGTTATTAATTATTTATCGTATTTCGAGTAAAAAAATTGTGTAGCGCTGGCTAAAATTAATTATAAATATAGTTGCACTTAAACTTTAAATATTTATTTATGTATTTCCTACGTTACATGACAGAATATTAATTATTATTATAATACAGCTCGGATGCGAATAAGGCCAGTTTATCAATCGCCGGTTTACTCCCGATTAATGTTAATCATGGTTAAATAATAATAATAATAATAATAAATAATAATGGGGTGGCTAGCTCAGTAGTATGAAGTCGGCCTGTGGATCCTGAGAACCCTGGTTCGATTCCCACAGGCGACAAACAATTTTCATAATTTAAAAACTACCCCTGTGGCTCCTCCACCACTAACATCTTTGGGAGCCGTGATTTGACCACTGGTAACCGCACTTTACGCGCAAAATATATCACCGAGATCTGCTTCGGCAGAGTGCCACACCCAGTAATGAGTAGAAGGTGTGATGAAATATTTATTTATTTTCATTTATGGTTAAATAATAATGGAAACCATAGTTTACATCAGTGGTGTACCTAGAACTTTTGCCGCCCAGGGCAATCTCCAATTTGTCGCCTTTTCTAAGTTAAACAAATGGTGGTTTTTATAAATTAAAAAAATAAATATAAAATAAATATATCATCACGACTTTTACCCATTACTGGGTGTGGCAGTCTGCCGAAGCAGATCTCGATAAGTGATATATTTATGTCTGTGAAGTGCGGTTACCAGCCGTCAAATCACGGCCCCCAAAGATATTAGTGATGGGGTAATTTTAATTTGGTGAAAATTGTTTGTCGGTTGTGGGAATCGAACCGGGGTCCTCAGAATCCACATACCAACTCGAAACCACTGAGCAATTACCCCGTTAAATTAATAAACATAAATAAATAATTGTAATTGAGACAAACTATAGGTGGGGAACTTTTTTACCATTGGATGGCATATTTAAATTAGGCAGTAATAAAGGAATTTTTCGAGATAATATTTTCAACCCTACATTGGCTTGACAATGAAGAAAAATATTCGAAATCATATAGCAATTCATAATTCGTAGAAATCAAATAGTAAACTTATGAAGTGAACAAGTTGTTTTTTACAACTAAAACTAAATATAAAAAATGCCGCCCCAAAATATGTGACGCCCGGTGCGGAGTAAATAAAAGGCAAACGTAAATATGTCAGATTTAAATTAAATAGATGGAGTAATGGCTCAGTGGTACAAGTCGGCCTGTGGATCCTGAGAATCCTGGTTCGATCGCCACAGCCGACAAACATTCTCAGCAAATTAACTAACATCTTTGGGGGTCGTGATTTGACGGCTGGTAATCGCACTTCGCGTGCATAAATATATCACTTACCGAGATCTGCTTTGACAGAGTGCCACACCCAGTAATAGGTAAAAGACGTGATGATATATTTATTTACTTTTTAAATTAAATAAATATCTATACATACTGGCATTTTTAAAGTTATTTTAATTGCGTTCATTTTTTGTATAAAATAATATATTTTATTATTTACGTAGTAAATCCGCATTTACTCATTCGTATCAGAAGCAATCCAATACAATAAAAAAACGAAACAAAAAAAATTAAACAGTAAAATATAAAATAGAACATTCGCAGAATCTACATATTTCATTTATAATTTGATATTTGTTTACAGTGTATTTTATTAAACAAATGAAATGCGATAATAGGAAACAGAAATTTTAATTTTCAAACAAAACTAGAATTAATCAGTCAACCAAAAAATAACATACATAAAAAATAATTAAAAATAATCCAAAGCAAAACTTTCATCAGTTATGTTTATAATAAAAATAATGCACATATTTGTTACAAAATCATTTATGATGCAAACAACGTCTAATTAAATAGATTCTTTTGTCAGAAATTAAAATTGAAAGGGAAGATTGAAGGTAAACAGATATCAATGGAGATTTTTGTGATAAAATTGGTTTAGCTGTATCATGAAAATTAAATTTGCTGAAGAATCTTTGAAATCATTTTACCTAAGTCAATATCGGTTCGTCTTGTCACACAACTTGCACCAGCTTATTCTGCGATATTAAAAATTTAAGTTCTAGTTCATTCGTAAACAGCAAAGATTAATTCCGACAAACGTACAAACTTGATGTGTTCGTATTAATATATTCATAGATTTACGCAGTTTTATTTTTACTTTTTTCCTAGCCTAGTTTACATATTTCTATTACGTTTTTCTTTTATTTTGTAATTAATTTCTCCTCCCTACGATTACTAGATTCTTGAAATAGTATTTTATTTTATACTGTGTCTACGCTTACTATGATATTTTGGTATTATTGTGAAGCTAACTTTATGTGCATTCCGAGAAAAATAAAAATATATCGATTTTCTTTGCTAGATATAAAGTTAAAATAAATGAAATATTCGTAATGGCGGCCTTACGACAAACACCCTGTATACGAATCGTTTATGTGAATCTATTTCTCATATTTCATATATCATTTTAGCTAGCTCAGTGGTATCAAGTCTGCCTGTGGATCCAGAGAACCCTGGATGGATTCCCACAGGCGACAAACAATTTTCACCATTTAAAAAAACTACCCCTGTGGCTCCCCCTCCACTAATATCTATGGGGGCCGTGATTTGACGGCTGGTAACCGCACTTCACGCGCAAAATGTATCACTTGCCGAGATCTGCTTCGGCAGAGTGCCACACCCAGTAATGGATAGTAGGCGTGATGATATATTTATTTATTTTATTTATTTATTTATTTATGGGGTGGCTAGCTCAGTGGTATGAAGTCGGCCTGTGGATCCTGAGAACCCTGGTTCGATTCCCACAGGCGACAAACAATTTTCATCAATTTAAAATTACCCCTGTGGCTCCCTCACCACTAATATCTATGAGGGAATTATATTCCATTAACAGTAGACCACAGTTTATAATGAAATATGAGTCTTTTAGACACAGTCGTATTTTTTACTTATAAGTGGAAGTCATCGAGATATCAAAGTGCGTACTCTTGTTTTCTTTGGATCCAAAGAATCCTGGTTCGATCCCTACAGCCGACAAAACATTTTCACCAATTTAAAATTACCCCTGTGGCTCCCCCTCCACTAATATCTATGAGGGCTGTGATTTGACGGCTGGTAACCGCACTTCACGCGCAAAATATATCACTTACCGAGATCTGCTTCAGCAGAGTTCCACACCTAGTAATGGGTAGAAGGCGTGATGATATATTTATTTATTTTATTTATTTATTTAGTTTGTTGTTCTGCACAACAGGAAGTTAAATCTGACTTACAGTACAGGAGGCCTACAACTTCTAGTGGAATCCGAACCACTCAGAGCAATTGTATTTTTCGACATAAGTTGAAATCAGCGGGATATGAACCTACAACGTTTTGCTTGCTGGTTTAAGAGTTAGAATTTATCCTTCCTCACCTCTCTTAGCTTTGAATACTCTCTTGCTCTCTAAAAGATATTTTTTTAAAATGCAACACTATTCTTTACATTCTAATCTTCCACCTTGCGGCCGCGAGATTAACTAACCCACGCATATAAATCTCTTATTCGTGTCATGACACCGGCTAGAATATTTTTGAAAGTAGCTGAGAGTAAAGAGTAACGAAGCGAGAACGGTTTAAGAGAGGACAGAGGATGTTATGTAGTCCTGCTGGCAGCAGGAATGTGATGGGAATCTCTGCACGTGCCATGTTCACGTGTGTACGCACGCACATACGCACGATTTGCGCGATGCCACCCGGTTTATAGTTAACAGCGATTGTTACATCACTAGATCAACAATGACGAAATTGAAACGATGTTCTTCACAGCAGAATTTAAACTCGGAAGGGTAAAGATTTTTAAATATTTTTTATTATACCTGCACAATAATCCTTGTTTAACTAAAAAGCGTGTGAAAACATCATGTAAACAAGCCGTGTTTTAAAGTTACGGTGGGGTGGGTAGCGTTACGGAATTCGAATCCGGAGATCCCGAGCTAGAAATTATAACTACCACTCTGCGGCTCGGTGAGCCCGGACCAGGCAGCGGAATGTTATATGGGTAACCATAGGACTGTGTTTATAGTTAGACTTCCACCTAAGGAATGGCGCTAATAGTCTTTATGTGAAGACATACATTTTAGATAACTACAATATCGGCAATCATTGGTTACTAGATTGTTCCTGTAGTTGTCATTTGTATATATTTCAAATTTCGAATTAATTTTTATTTGTGAAATAATTTCATATAAATAATGTCATCAACTAATATCAATTGTTGTGTAAAAAACTGCACTGCTACTGGTAAGTAAGTGATCATATAATAAATAATATTTGGATGTGGAAGTCATAATATATTTTCAAGTTCACAAGAGTTGGATAAAACTGCGAGTGAAATAGAACAAATTATAAATAACTTGTATACAGGAACATATTTTAATAAATATTTATGTTGTAATAATGAATTTTAATTTGAAGTAATTTCAATAAATATAAAATAATAATAAAAATTACAAGCAACCTAAATATGCATATCGGGTTGCCTATATACATGACTTTAGTTAGACTTCCACTACTCAGATGGCGCAAAATACAGTCGCAGTGCATAACATGGCAGTTTCTTATCTATAGTAGTATATTATGATCTGTGGCCCGAACCCTGTACTGTAATTGGGATTCAATTCCTGTTGTACAGAGTAACATAAATAAATAAATAAATAAATAAATAAACAACAACAAAATCATTTTGCTTTTTAAATCCATTCATATTTAGCTATATTCTATTCACAACTTGGTTCACTTAAATTAGTTCACATAAATTAGACAACATGACTAAATGAACTGAATTAAGCAAACTGACACAGTTATTTGGGCGAATTTACTTAAAAGAAAATTAGAATAAGTAATTCCAGTACTGAAAATAAAGTCAGTGAAGTAATTCGGCGAAATAAATAGGAGATCTGGATCAGTAAATTTAAGTTAGATCTGATCCAAATGGCGAATGGAATGTGCCTATTACAATAAATTGCAAAACAACGAATCCATATAGGAATAATAGGATCCATTATAGCGTCGTTGTATAATATACTACAGTGATCAAAAGGAATTGTTTCAGTTGGCAATACAATTCCTGAGATCTTTTTATTCCACAGTTGGCACAACGCTAGGTAAAGGCGGAAATATTATTTGACATATCTAATAAATACAAATAGGATATGTTAGGAGTCTGACAGCTAATAGGATTTTGACTTTTTGAGTAATAGAAATACTTTAGATTATTGCTATGTTAAGTAATAAAAGAAAGAGTGAGGGAAGCAGCAATTTTATTTATGGATATTTAAGAAAAATATAACTAAAAACGAATAAGAACTAAATATACTCAAATTTAATTTTCAATTTTCAAATGTCACTGTCAACAACAGGAAATGAATTTATGTATCAGGTTCACCAATTTCAAGTAGTTTTTTTATTGCCAACTGAAGCAATTCCTTTTGATCACTATGTATAAACTATCACACTGCCAAAATAAATGAAGGTAATAATATAAAGTAGTTTTCGTTATTATTTAATTACGATATTAACCGGTGATTAAAAAACTGGTCCTTCTATTAGCTATATTCCATTTGCCATTTGGTTCACTTAAATCAGTTCAGATAAATTCGACACATGATTAAATTAAGTGAATTAAGCAAATAGATGTACTTATCGGGGTGAATGACTTCAAAGTAAATTAGAATCTATAGTTCTAGCACTGGAAATAAAGTCAGCGAAGTAATCCAGCGAAATAAATAAGTGATCTGGTTCAAGAAATGTAAATTAGATCTGATTCAAATGGCGAATGAAATACGCCTATTATTACCTTCATGTATTTTGACAGTTTTGACAGATAAAACGTCAAACATTTCAAGTATATTTTTTTATTGCCAACTGAAACAATTCCTTTTGATCACTCTGTATTATATCTGTCGCCTTCGGCTAGGAAAATGAAATACCACCTTCAAAAAGAAATGTTTCACTCTCTTCCCTTAGTATATAAATATCTATTATTTGATACTTTGTACAACAGTTAATAGTAGACTTCGAACGTTTCTGTCAAAACAGTCACAATAAAATACAATATAATTAATTATCTTTTCCACTCTGAAATTGATAAATTTCTAAAAATATTGTTAAATGTACAAGTATAAATCATCTAGTTGTAACTACAAGTCAACTGATTTTTATACTTCATATTAGTTATATTTTCTTATCTTGGACGATAGTTTATAAAAATTGTTGGGAATTTAAAGTTCGAAGCGTATACGTATAGTTTCTAGGCAAATACTTGGAATTAGTCCAAAATGGCATGATGTACGATTGAAAATAGTCAACATGAACAAAACTTACTGGCAGTAAAGTCGTTCACAGACGACCCATTTCTACGAGCGACCTAATTCATTCCTTTGCCCTCCTTCCTACGTCCTGAATCTCTTGTCAATTGTTCCCTGGTGAACAGCTGACAATCTCATGCAAGCTGACCTTACACAATCACCTGACCACGTGGACTTTCAATTGTTTATTAAAGATCAACATAAGTATTGGCTTCCGTTTAGAACGCATTAAATATATTTATTATAAGTGCATGCTACAATTTTATTAGTCAGACAGTAAATGACTGTATTACAAAGCTGAGAAGAATGCCAAATGAGTCAGGAAAGCCTTCGTTGAATTTTCATTCATCTGTTTATTAATAGAATGTATTGTACAATAGAAATATTTTACTGTATTTTAAATTTTTACCTCCATTTTATTTATTTAAGTATTTGTTAATTTTCAGGATCGAATCTTAATTCCGGTTACTCAGTTACTGTGTAGGAGGCTTACAGTTTTTACTGGAATTCGAACCACTTCGGCATAGTAGTTTTTTGTAAATTCTTGGATATGAAAAGGATGAAAATTTCTTCAAAATTATCGATAGTCATGGAATTGAACAAAATTAAAGAAATGTTTGACGTTTTATCTGTCAAAACTGTCAATATGATTTCTTTATACAGGATGATCAAAAGGAATTGTTATAGTTGGCAATACAATTCCAAAGATCTTTTTATTCCACAGTTGGCAAACGTCAGATAAAGGCGGAAATGCTATTTGACATTTTTAATAAATACAAATAGGTTATGTCAGGGAGTCAGACAGCTAATATAATTTTGACTTTTTAAGTAATAGAAATACTTTAGAAATAAATGTAATAATAAATGTACTCAAATTTAAATTTTAAATGTCATTGTCAACAACAGGAAATTAATTTATGTATCAGGCTTACCAATTTCAAGTAGTTTTTTTTATTGCCAACTGTATCAATTCCTTTTGATCACTCTGTATTATTACCTTTATTTATTTTGGCAAAAGTGCAGAATCACTGACCAATTTAAAAAAATGTAATTTTAGGTTAGTAAAATTTTGTGAATTTCAAAACTCCCTAAAAATTACTAAATAAACCAGTGCTTCGAAACTGTTCTTTGAAAAACATTTTCTTGCTTCAAACCTCAAACATAATGTATCTAGAATTATCAGGAAATAGAAAATAATTCTTTCTAACCTAACCAAACCTTATCTCCAGTCTTTGCCATTTTCATACATTTATGCCATTTATACTCCTTTGCGATGAGCTTCAAATCTCTGAAAAGGTTTAGGATCACTGATAAGTAAATGTCATTATAGTGGTGGGGTAAATTTTAAAAATCGGGCAGTGATACTGCATTTTAACTTTTATTTTGGTAGTGTGATAGTTTTTACAGAGTGTTCAAAAGGAATTGTTACAGTTGGCATTAAAAAATATTACTTGAAATTGGTAATCCTGATACATAAATTCATTTCCTGTTGTTGACAGTGACATTTAAAAATTGAAAATTTAATTTGAGTACATTTAGTTCATATTCGTTTTTAGTTATTTTTTTTTAAATATCCAAAAATAAAATTTCTATTTCCCTCTCTGTTCCTTTTATTACTTAACATAGCAATAATCTTTATTTCTATTATTCAAAAAGTCAAAATCCTATTAACTCTTGACATAACCTACTTGTATTTATTATACATGTCAAATAGTGTTTTTATCTTTACCTGGTGTTGTGCCAACTGTGGAATAAAAAGATCTCCGGAATTGTATTGCCAACTGAAACAATTCCTTTTGATCACTTTGTATATTTACAGCTTGAGTAGGACTCGAATTTAATTTTGAAAATTAAGTACGAACAAAAAGCAATCTTCATGAAATCAAAGAGACCAAAGATTTACTTCTTAACGTATTATCTGTTAGTTAATTCCAATAATACCAAACTAAGAAAAGTAATTAAAAGAATGATGCAAAATATAATCATCTACAATTTTTATTTCAATCTATTTCCTTTAACCCTGAAGCAACAATAGTAGAAAGCATATTTTTGCTATTTAATTAAAATCAATAACATATTTATAATGCAAAATATTGCCTGAAGACATTATTAAATAATATTAAATTCTATTTTTAGTATTATATAAACTATTATTTCAATGAACAAAAAACACGATAAAAATTATCTTCGCTTAACTGTATAATTGGACATAATCGATATCCAATGGAATTTATTAAAACCTACTAAAAGCATAAAATCAAAACAAAGATTCAAATCATAACGATTAAAAACATGATTTTAAAATAGTGTCAGATTTCCATCGTTTACCATTTCAGTACATTTCAGCTGCTGTAATTATATATCATTCCGCTCTATTTGATTTCAGCATTTCAGTATCGCACCTGCATAAGCTTGTCGCATTTTGTCGGTGTACGTCATGTCATTTGGAAAGTGTTTATTGCAACGCCGCCCCGCATAATATATGCAGATAAAGCTGTAATGCACGGCAGCCATTTTGAACATGTAACATTTAGGTACTATAAACAAAACGTGTCTCATTTGTTGTTTCGGAGTATTTGGATAGTGTTCTGTGAATAACAATTGGTAAATGGCGAATTTGTTTTGTTTTTTATTGTGAACGGATAATATTTACATTTGGTCGATGAATTATTCATGATTTTGCTGCATTCAAATTTTCAAATGTTATATTTATTTCATTATGATGGAAAGTATTATATTTGATGATTGGTTAACTTTTTGTTTTTAATCAAATTTGAGCTACATATGTCACAAGAACATCAATGGCGATCGTTTAAAATAGCTCACTTTTTAATTAAATATTTTAGATATTAATACATTACTTTTGATCATTTTTCAGCATTATTGTAACACATCTTTGGGGGCCGTGAGTTGACGGCTGGTAAGAGCACTTCACGCGCATAAATATATCACTTACCGAGATCTGCTTCGGCAGAGTGCCACGCCCAGTAATGGATAAAAGGCGTGATGATATATTTATTTATTTATTTTATATTTACAACTAAAATTGATATGCATTAAATATTTATTTAAACACCGTACTATTGGAATAGCCCAGTGGTTTTCAAAATGTAGGTCGGATCTTCAATATATATTTTATTTAATCGTCGGAGTCGTGATCGCAAAAATGTCTATTAATGAAAAGGCCAATTTTTTTATTAAACCAGTTTAAAAACCGAAAAATTTTAAAATATAGTTTTATATAATTCAGACGACGAGAAATTGAATCTCGTTGAGCGCATCTTCATATCTTTTTTAGTTTTCAAGTTACAGCGATTTTTTTACTTTTTGAGAAGCTCAACTTTGAAGGCTCATATCTCGAAAAGTATAAGAGATATTGAAATGCGGTTTGAACGAGTGCATTTCTCGTGTTCCAATTAACTTAAACCGAAATATTAAAAAGTTTGATCACATAAAAAGAAAGGGGGTCGCGGAAGAACGTATTTGTGATTTTTGCTTCCAAGGAAATCATGGCTCCGAAAAGTTTGAAAACCACTGAAATTGCCTATTGGTCTCCAACAATTGGTCCCGAGTAATCCTTCCCCAACTTTGGTCCCAGAGCAAGTTCGTCCTCAAATAGTTGGTCCTTGGTGTCTTTGTCCTCAATATTGATTTTCCAATATGTAGGGAGGTATGTATTAAAAATTCAATGAAATATTAAACAAGAAAAATTATTTCAAAGCTTTCTACATAAATATATTTTAACATAAGACATGTGTTTTAATTATCGCCGTTATGTAACTTCGATACAATTCGTAATAATTATTAGTAGTTGCTTATCTTAAAATATGTAATAAACTAATAGCTACATAATATAATTTATATTATAAATAATATTCCCAAATGGAAAGAATAATGACATCATCAATATTACGTTCTTAAATTCTTTAGTATTAACTAATTTATTATCTATAACTCTGTTTCAAATTAAAACAGATTAAAGAAATAAACTAAATTTGATGCTAATTAACTCTCTTTTGAACTCAAGTTAAAATAAACTTGTTTCATACCACTGAGCCACCTACCCCTTATAGAGTAATCGTTGAAATTAAGGGTTGTCATTGATTTATTGATCGAAGTACAGAATAGGAAGTTATATTATCAGATTCACAAGTTCCCTTAATATGCAAAAACAAAACCGATTCACAAAGTTAAACAAAATCGCAACCAGGCACAGGTGCGTGGAAACAAGAGCGAATCAATCCTTATCGGGAATTAATATACGAACTCAGTCATAAATATCCACCCTGCTACCCCTTGGCTTCCTTTTTACCTCCGGAAAATCTCTCACCCCGCGATATTAGCCCGGTAATGCGATTTTGATTCGGACGCATCAATACGGCGCCGACGCCGAACTCGGACTATCTCAATTTTCTTCACGAAACGCTCATAACTCACTGTTAACTGCAACGAGCGAACAGCTGGCGCCTCGCCGTGGCGAAAACACCAACTACTTCTGCACTTTCAGTTTCTTCAGTGTTTTGTTTAACCTGGAGTTGTTTATCACCCTGACAACCTGGGTTAGTTAGCGGAGTTGAGAATTTGGACACGTGTTGCCAGAAGTTATTATTTACTAATAAACGAACTTAGTTTCGTAACTAGATGGCTAAATCACCACAAAAAGTACTACTATAAGGGCCGGTTGTATAAAACGATGTTAACTATATTATTAGCTAACAGCTTGTTAAAAGATAACAATAGCCAAGATGGCTGACACCACATTTTACATATTTTCATATTTTTATGTTGTAATTAATTAATATCAGTATAACAATTGTTAGTTAAATCTTCTTCTTCAATGGCGCTACAGCCCGAATCGGGCCTGGGCCTACCGGGCATACCGAGCCGCAGTTTTTACGCAGCCATACTGCCGGTTTCCGAAGTCGATGTTACTTTTTAAGGCTTATGTATAAGTGACTAGCTTATAGCGCCCGAGTATGATTAATACAAGTAACTGTATTTTTTTTACTTAACGACAAATCATACTTTGTCGACAGGCGGATTCGAACTGACGAACCTTGGTTCGGGTGACGTCACAGTATGTTAAGAGATGTGCTCGACCACCGCGTCTGTTAATCAATATTTAATAACAAATAATTCAAAACATTTATTTTTTTATATGAATTGTTCAGACAGCAGACTACGTATCCAAGGTTACAACAAAAATAACAGTCAGGTAAAATCTTTACCAGATTGTTTTGTACTTTACCAGATTGTTATTTTTGTTGTAGCCTTGGATACGTACTTTACTTGACTGTTTTAGTAAAAATCTACTTTCCATATTAAAATTGGTCAGGCCGACCTCTGTGGCTCAGTAGTTTAGACTACTAGGCTACTGATCCAGAGGTCCCGGGTTCGATTTCCGGTCAGGGCTGGTATCAATCAGCGTCTGTAGCTGACTACAGCGCAAACGCTTCCATCATCATACCGGCTAGTAACCAAAGCAGTTGAAGCCGTATAACAAAAAAAAATAAAAAATTGGTCAGAAAAGTAGGCACTATCTTGCCAGTTTCAGAAAATAATAATTTAGTGTTACTTAACTTATATTATAAATTAATAATAATAAATGAAAATTTCTAACGCTTTGCATATTTAATAATATAAAATAAATGACGTCACAGTATGTTAAGAGATGTGCATTAATACGCTCAGCCACCGCGCATGTTGTTAGTTAAATAACAAGGGTAAAACAATATTTGTAACAAGGGTGGAACTAGAAAATTTTCAAGGAGAAGGGGGGCGTTTTGAATTTTTTTTTAAAGAAAACATAATACTGACGAACAATTCTGTAATTGTTGTGTGGAATATATATATTTGTATGTATTTTGTATTCTGTTCTTAGTTTTTAAATTTTCAACAGTCTGAAAAACTCGGAAAATGTTTGTTAATCCAAATTTAGAAAGCTTTTCAGATTTGTTACAGAGTATTACAAAGTTTTTCAGCGATTTTATTTCTATCAAACTCGAATAATAATAGCACTTATAAACAACTAAAAAAAAAAGTATAAGCCCAAGGGGAGGAACCATGGCCCCATGGCCTTCTCCCTGAATCCGCTCTTGTTTGTAATAAATAATTATTAGTTTTTCTATTTCGGTGTTCGGTAACACGCACTGTAAACAAGTCGTTAAGGAGATCTATAAGCGCACTGTTTTTGGCGCTTTTTATTTTGTCGGAGTGGTAAATGCTTTTAAATCTGACAGAAGAATGATATGTAACCTCAAACTTATAAATTGTCTGTGTCGAAATATTACTACAAGAATATGCTATAATCAGACAAAATACACAATACTCACAATATAGAAATGTTGATGATTAATTGTTTAAAAATTTGAATTTCAATAGTTTGTGTTATGAGAAGAGCTACCAACACAACTGACTAAAAACACCAACTTATATTTTTGACAAGTCGCAGATTATTTTAATCTAACAAAATTATAAAATTACCTCAATAGAAAAATTTGTAAAAAGAACACGAGTCATAAGACCTGTTATCGTATTCGTCCTTTGTAAACCTCGCCGCAGAACGTCTCATTTTCCAAATTCCATAAATAGGGCTTTACTGTCTTTCACTAGAAATGAAAAGTATCACTTTTTTCTCGCACTTAAGGGAAGAAAATTTTACTTTGTGAAAGGACCGTAAACAAAATTAATTCTTTGCTAAAACTAAAATTGATTCCACAATATATTTGAGTGTTCGTTAGAAAATGTTTTTGAATGATGTAACAAACAGAAATAATTTTATAGCTTATTGGAAGATATTACTGGTTATTTTAATGATACATGCGTACACACTTTCTAAATGTTATTAGTTTCTTTAGCAGTTAAAGTAGTTGTTATATTTTATTACAAACAGAAACAGTGACTATATCCTTCAGTTTTAAATATATTCATACCAATAACTATTAAACTTAAATGAGAAAACTGCATTAGTATTAATTAAATAAATGTTTCTTTGAACTATACACTATAGTTTACTTTCAAAATCATGTTGAACATTTGCCACCGTATATTTCAGCTGTCATATGTTTCTAAAGTACTTGAGATAAAAGTGGTTACTTTAACTAATTTGTATAAAGATCTTTTTCTACTTTACGTTCATAAGGAAGTCATTATGAAATCCAGTTACGTATCAAAAGAACGTTTATTACGATACACAACATTTCGTTTTCATTTAGACGGTTGGTAGAACCTGATGACATAGGCCATATTTACTTGTCATTTTTAAAGTAACCTGGTAGGTTAGTTTTGTTTTTGGTGGGTTGGCCAGTAGATCCCGTTTTCTATCTTTATCAAATTAACTTGTATTTCTTGTTATCCATTTTGAATTGGTGGCATTCAATTTGTATTTAAGCAGATGTCACCTAGAACGTGCATTCTGATTTTTAATTTATCGCTAATTTTTACAACTGACTCTATATGTATCATTTATTTGCAAGTAACACAAGTTAGTACTAGATCAGTTCAGGGTCGCAAATCGAAAAAAAATGTTCACACAAAACTTACTTATTTTTTTGCGTAGAATCCAAATCTGGAATAAAAAGTGGGGGTCCATATTCAAAATTTCAAAGTAACACCCCTCCCCGACCCCGTGGGGGTGGAGGGTGGGGAAATTATGACAGCATCGGGTGGCGCCCTCAAAACCAATACACTTTTGTTTGAAATATGTTTTTGCCTGATGCATATTTTTCGAGATATTCCAGTGAATTATTTAAAATGGGTCACCCTGTATAACATTAATATATTCTAAATATTAAATATGCTGTGTATAAGAAAGTCGTGTGGTGACCTCACCAGATTTTTTAAATTTTAATTTATAAAAGAAGCTATAGTATAAATAATTTATTTTATAAGTCTTTTTATCGCAATTGTCTTTCAGAAAACTCGCCTACAGCTCGTTCTCTAAACCTGAATGAGTGCGAACAAACCATGCCTTAAATAAACTAGTTCGTTAATACACTATCAGAAAATATCTCATATTAGCAGCAATATTTCATTTAAATGCAACAATTCCACTACTACTGGTGGTATATAAAACAAGTGATTGTGTATAATTCTTTTCTTATCGCAACTAGTGATTTTAAATAGAGTTCTGATAAGAACTTCAAGAACGCAATTTTGTTGCGTCGAACCAGAACAATTTAATTGTAATATAATAATTTATTTAGGTATTGTTTTAACAGCAAACTCAATTTATGTTCATATGTCGTCATTCTGTGATTAAATTTTTTCTCTGAATTGAATTAGGCGCATATCATAGTTTTATTAATTTCATATTACAGGCAATCGTAGCTCAGTGGATAAATGCGAGGTAAAACTTGCGTTTCTTAATTAGCAAGCAAGAGGTCTTGCGTTCAAATCTCACTGACTTCTACTTCTATCCAAAAAATACGATTGTGTCTGAGTGGTTCGGATTCCACTATAAGCTGTAGCCCCCTGTACTGTAATTGGGATTTACTTCCTGTTGTGCAGAGTAACAAAATAAATAAAATAAATAAATAAATATTAAAACTGAAAGTCGGATATTGTCATATACCTGCATATGTCTTTATATTATTTTGCAGTAATCTATCTATTACAAGAAAGACATCTGTATTAATTCTATTCTTCTATTGAGCGGACTTTTTGTCATAATTCGGAAGCTAAGATCTAAAGACCTTTTTGCATCCACATCTATAAATCCAACACTTAACAGTGAGGTAAATTTATTCTGCAGATTATGTTAATTAGATTATAATAGATTAACGTTAACGAATATTGTAAAATTTAAATAATTACCTCGAAATTGACTAAATTTATTATTAACTTATTTATTAATTTATGGTACTCTTTACAACAGCTACTTAATCCCAATGGCAGTACAGGGTTTGATTTAACCGAGGTGTAGTCTAGTAGTTCATATATTTTTAGCTTGAACGGGATTCAAACTCAGGATCTCCGGATTCGAATACCATAAGAATAATGACACCAATGTTATTTATGCAACTATATAAAAAAGTTAACTTTTACGTAAGCGATTCTGTCTATGAAGTACCTACATCTTTTTGTAATACATTATTTTATGTTACTTTTAGCTACGGTCGTTAAAACGGTTTTATCAGTTGTTGCTATTAGCAACGTTCGTAAATACTGCTAAAAAACCAAATATTTGTTGCAAAGAAATTTTATATATATACATACAATATTTTATGCACAACAAAAGAATATTTAATTTTATATTTAAAAGATAAAAGTTCGGTATAGTCAGAATGACATGTTTCAAAATCAAGTATTCATAATAAACAAAAATTGTTATTTGGGGGTCGAAATTTATGTTTTATGTATGAAAATCGGGCTTAAACACTTGTTTTTGCCCTAGGGCCTTAATAAAATAATTTCCTTTGAATACATAAACAAAATAACAATTGCGTGGTTACAAATTTAAACTTATGGAGTAGGTGGCACAGTGGTTATCGTGTCGGCCTGTGGATCCTGAGAAGCCTGGTTCGATTCCCACTGGCGACAAACATTTTCACCACATTAATACTACTCCTGTGGCTCCCCCACCACTAACATCTTTGGAGGCCGTGATTTGACGTCTGGTAACCGCACTTCACGCGCAAAAATGTATCACTTACCGAGATCTGCTTCGACAGAGTGCCACACCCAGTAATGGGTAGAAGGCGTGATGATATATTTATTTTATTTATTTTAAATTTAAACTACTAGTTGCTGGGCAATTCGTAACTAATAAAATGTTGTTATTAAACTGTCATTTTACGAACTGAAAACAGCCATCTAAAAGTCAGTTTTACACACGGTAGATAAATAGCATTTTAATAACGGGTGTAAAACAAGTAACTTTTGTCTCAGTCTGTACGTACAACAAACAGTCAAAAATAAAAGAGTCTACAGTAATGAGTAAAATATAAAAATATTAAGTTATTACAGCGTAATCATAAACTATGTCTATGCTCACATGACTTCATCAAGTTTACGAGTAGTAAAATTGTAATTATCTTTTTCCCAGAAATTGCGTTGTGAAATTCGCAAGAACAAATTCACAAGCAAAACAAGAATTCATAATTGACTTGACAGAGTCATACTCATAGCACAATGAATGTCTTAAAATATTACAATGATTATTTGCGAACACATTCGTAAAATATACAGTAGCGTTCCGGTGAGGCATGCCTGTCAGCTCCAAATTGGATCCGACGTAGAGAATAGCACGCGACGGAATATTAAATTTGGGGAGAATCTTACATATTATTTTATGTTACATAAAATTTCATAAAAGTGAAATGATGGGGTAGCATAAATTATAAATGATATCGCTATAAATTCATATGAGGATTTATATAATAGTGTATGTAGTCATGGGCGTCCGCAAGGGGGGCAAGGAGAGGCACTCGCTCCTTCTGGTTATTAACCAAATACAATATAAATATGAATATATACAAATAAAAAAATAAAATAAATATATCATCACGCCTTGTACCCATTACTGGGTGTGGCACTCTGCCGAAGCAGATCTCGGTAAGTGATATATTTTTGGGCGTGAAGTGCGGTTACCAGTCGTCAAATCACTGCCCCCAAAGATGTTAGTGGTGGAGAAGACACAGGGGTAGTTTTTGAAATTATGAAAATTGTTTGTCACCTGTGGGAATCTAACCAGGGTTCTCAGGATCCACAGGCCGACTTCATACCACTGAGCTAGCCACCCCTTAATATATACATAAAATAAAAAAATAAATTATAATTTTAAAGATAACAAATCCAAGCTGACACTAAATTTCCAGCAGTATTCTTATGACCAGCTAACGATATGTTCCCGTAACGATTGAGTAATCCAAGTTTATTAAGTATTCACAAAGACAAATTAGAAAATAAGAACGATAAATTGCTAAATCGGAATTTATTGAAGAAGTGGTGTCAATTTATGGAAGAGATATTCGAAGATTGTCTTTCTTCTTCAGTTTAAACCCATGACGACAAAGAATAATAATTTATTTCATAACTTTCAATATTTTTTTGTGTATTTGTTAGTTGTATTTGTATTTATATTATGTAAATAAATAAAATATTTTACAAATTTATGTATATCTGAGATTTTTTGTGATTCGCCCCCCTCTGAAAAAATTGTCTGTGGACACCCATGTATGTAGTGTTTTTGAGATATTGTTCAAAACCTTTTCTTTGAGAAAATTTTGGTGAACAATTTTTGAAATATGAAAAATTGATAAAAATTTGTGTATAATGTAATCATCTTCCTATCTCGTTTAGTTTTTAAGATATAGCTTTGGGAAAGTACAAAATTAATTTTTTCAATCTATATCTTCAAAACTAAACAATTTATGAACGCTCAACGACATTAAATTATTCGCGTTCGAATTGTCTTTTAGGTAATTTTTTAGTAAATTTTAAGCTATTTAATATTTTTTTCAATTCTATGCCAATTTCAGACTAATTGTTCTAAAATCCCATGTGGCTCCCTCTCCACTAACATCTTTGGGGGCCACAGGCGGCCTTTGGCCTAGGCTAAAGAGGCAATAGCCTAGGGCCCAAAATTTTAGGGCCCGGATTCAAGCTCTAGTTTCAATAATAGAAATATATATAGAGGATGGTGACCGCGACTCTCGAACATGGGTATTTAACATGTAAAATCATAATTTTATCATTTCAGCCTTCCCTAATTATTTTAAGCAAGACAGCTTCAAATAAAAGTTTTAGGATATAAAATTCTGCATCTAACTCAATAAACAAAATTAATTTTGCATGCTTCGTAACGCCACAAATTAAATCTGAAAATAACAAAAATAGCCTCAAAACTATCGATAGTCATGGAACAAAATTAAACAAATGTTTGAAGTTTAATCTGTCAAAATAATTTCTTTATTTATTATGTCATTTATTTTGACACATAAAACGTTAAACATTTGTTAATTTTGTTTCAATTTCATGGCTATCGATAATTTCAGATCTAATTTGTGCTGTTAGGAAGCATGTAAAATTATTTTTGTTTATTGGATTAGATGCAGAATTTTATGTTCTAAAGGGCCCGAAATAAATATTTTGCCTAGGGCCCGAAATATTTTAAATCCGCTTCTGTATGGGGGCCGTGATTTGATGGCTGGTAACCGCACTTCACGAGCAAAATATATCATTTACTGAGATCTGTTACGACAGAGTGCCACACCCAGTAATGGGTAGAACACGTGATGATATATTTATTATTATTATTAGAATCATTTTTTCCTAAAATAACAAAAACATTTGATATCAGAAAATATACGACAGCAAATGTTGAAGATAGTTTAAAAATAGTCTATAATCAAATAGCATCAGTTTTAGTTTGATCAGTGTGCGAATCTTTTCCAGCAAAGTCAAAGATTTGAGATGTAGGTTACGAATGTTGTGGTCCATTTCTCAAGCGAGGGGTGGTATTGGGGGTGGAGGGTCACATGTCGATGCGGAGACGGCGATAATACCCAGGGGCGGCGGCTTGAATACCAGATCACAAGTTAGCGAGATGCCGCAGAATTCAGCCACCATTTAACTTATCAAAGACCGGGTCTCGGAGTCGTCCGGAGCGAAAGCCGGACTCGACCGACCTTCTTCTTCCTTTCTTCACGAACGCCTTGTCAAGAGACGCGAATACACAATGAGAGGATACCTTTACAAATCGCGCTAAAATACTTTTCTTGTATTTTCGAGAGTTTTACGAATATTTGATATTTTCAAATTCATTGATGGTTCAAGATGGTCATGGCCTTCTTCTTTTTAAAATCGTTGACATTGTTATGAAAAAAATATTCTTCGCTGTTAGACGTCTGCATATTATATGAATAAAAATAAATAAATATATCATCATGCCTTTTACGAATTACTGAGTGTGGCACCTCTGCCATAGCAGATCTCGATAATTAATATATTTGTGAGTTTGCAATGCGGTTAGTGAAGGAGGAGTCACAGTGGTAATTTAAACAAATAAATAAATAAATATATCATCACGCCGTCTACCCATTACTGGGTGTGGCACTCTGCCGAAGCAGATCTCGGTAAGTGATATATTTTGCGCGTGAAGTGTGGTTACCAGTCGTCAAATCACGGCCCCCAAAGATGTTAGTGGTGGAGGAGCCACAAGGGTAGCTTTTGAAATTATGAAAATTGTTTGTCCAGGGTTCTCAGGATCCACAGGCCGACTTCATACCACTGAGCTAGCCACCCCATAAGAATAATGTATACAATTTAAAAACAAGTAACAATGTTTTATCGAAACTATAAAATGACTGTAGTGTAATATCGTCAAGTACCTGTACGCCATCACAATGTAAGAATGTAAAGAAGTGTAACCATGTAAGGGAGATTTACAACATCGCTGTGTGGAGATTTGAAATCGCACGCACGGAAGTAAATCGAGTACGCTTCGTTCTGATTCCCTTTAGTGTCGTTTTACGCGCAGCAGCGAGTATTTTACCTTTAATTGAATGTCACCTGTCGTAAACCCTATGCCCTTGTGCCCTTGTCGCCCATAGCGCAGGAAAGGTCCGCTGTGGCCACCCAACACGCCCTACTAACTTTATTTATTTACCCAGGTATTTATTTTGTCGGTGTTGTTTGTTTGCTGCACGATTACTAAGATGTGGGCGATTTATTTCATTTGTAAAAACTACTTAATATTTGTTTACTTCTACACTATTTCAAATTATCGTGCAGGTATATTTGACATAGTAAATAAACGTTTCTAATAAGATTTAGATCAATAGATTTTAAATCAAAGTTAAGAAGTATTAACTTTCTTCCAGTTAGTCGACTCATCGACTCTTCAGAGTCAGCAATGAAATTTAGAGTCTCATTTTTTGCTTCGTTAACTTCATATTAAGGTTTTTTTTTTATTTTGTGCATTGCTGACTCTGAACTTCGAATTAAGAATTTTTATTATAAAAGAAACATTTCTTTATATGGTTATATTCAACAAATTTTGTCTGACCTGAAGATAGTTACACCTGTAACCGAAACGTTATCAACTGATCTTCAATAAAAGACTACAACTTGAGCCTAAGTCGTTTAATTTTATTCCATCTTTCTTCCAGTTTATCTAAAATTATTAAAATAAAATAAATAAATATATCATCACGCCTTTTATCCATTACTGGCTGTGGCACTCTGTCGAAACAGATCTCGGTAAGTGATATATTTATACGTGTGAAGTGCGGTTATCAGCCGTCGAATCACGGCCCCCAAAGATGTTAGTGGTGAGGGAGCCACAGGGGTAATTTTAATTTTAAATGAAAATGTTTTGTCAGCTATAGGGATCGAACCAGGGTTCTTAGGATCCACAGGCCGACTTGATAGCACTGAGCCATTACCCCATAAAATTATTAACATCATATATTTCATGCTGTCGCATGTTTATTCATTATTTTAGAAAAAATGGTGCAAATAAAAATTTTGTCCGTCGCAATAGTTATTTACATAACTAGTGCGCGAAGACATACTTTGCACATGAGCGCATTTTTAAAGCACAAGCGAAGCGAGTGCTTCAATTTGCGCGAATCGCGCAAATGACGTCTTCGTGCAGGAGTTTTGTATAATGCTTTATGTAACGAGCAAAAATTATATAATCGACAATGAGAAAATGTATTAAATTCGAAGCGTGAATTTATAGTGACAATTATGTATACCATGAATTGGCATTTGTTATTTGAAAACAAATTGTTTATTTTTTCTTGTAAAGTTTGTTAAAATATATCTGATTGATGGTGTTATAAGCTAATGTCTCTATTTCTTATATAAATTCCTTAAAATATGTATATAAGTACAATTATCAGTACTAATGTAAGAAGAGAGTGAGAATAAATTGAAAATATTTTGACAGATCTTTAGAAAACTTGCTGCCAGGCAATAGGCACGAAAGCCGGTAGGGCTTGAGTGGCTATTGCCAAATGGCAACAAGTTTGAGAAAGATACTGGAGAATTATTTTCTAATTTATCCAACTCTCGAATTATATTTAATTAGATTATTTTTTGACTTAGCTGTTGGGGCCGATTTATCCAACTTAAAAGATTTTGAACCAGGTTCATATCGATTGATTACTTATTAATGTATTCTTGGAAGTTGTTTCCAAAATTTGTTGGTGTATTTCTGTATCTGAACTGGAACTAAATCGCTTTTTTTCACACATTTACTTGACGCGTTGACAGTTTTAAATAATTATTTGACAACTACCTATCATTTGGTCACATACAAAAAAGCACCTACAGAGATTATTCCCGGGAACAGTCACTAGAGCTTTATTTTCAGTATAATAATGACAGGATTGGTTAAAACGCAGACACGTGACATACAATGAAACATTTCATTGGTTTTGAGAAACGTCAAAAAATAATCGTTAAAATAGTCCAAATTTAGAATCATAAATAATGGGTGTTTTTTCAATTACTTTACGCACTAATGCGCAAAATAAAACTTTCCATTGATTTCCAAGGTAATGTAAAATATATTTTGTATGAGGCGAGTACAAAAAAATTATTCACTAGTTGCAGCTACTTTCAACCCTTAATATACAAAGAAATATTGCGTTTAAAAAAATTTAAGAAAAAAAAATTGAAACTTCAAATTCTTGTCCTAGATTACCCTAAACTCAGAACAAAGGAAAGACTGTAATATTACATGTGTAGCCTACTGAATAGAGCAGCAGGGTTAAATTCTGGCAAGGGTGAAAGCCAATTTGGCTCATCTATGTAATAAATGTAAGTATTGAAGCTCCATGTGAAATTCTCCAGCCGCCTGTGGGTATAAGGAAAATTTTCTTAACGAGTGAGAAAACTTTTGTATGCAGAAAGTTTCCAGAGTGTAAGAAAATGATATTAGCATAATAATCGGTTTCCCTAGACTTTTCACTTTGAAATTATCTTTGTTATTAGTATTTAATTTGTGGGCGGCCTTGGGAAAACAGTCGAACATCGTTTTCGACAGCTTAGCAATTTGTCTTATAAATTTAAATTTGAAGAAATTGAGCTGCACAAAGATCGTAAAACTACAAAGAATTGTATTACGTCAGGAAGTTACCAGTTCGTGCTTTTATAGTGTCTTCTTTAAATCTTAAATTTTACGTGGCCGTAAATATTCTTTTGTTTTATTTTTCTTTCCGACAAATGAAATACGATACAGTTTGAATGAGTAAATTTGTACCACCGTTTTATTACCTCACGTGGGATCAGCTCTAGGTTTAAGGTGCGTACTCGAATAAAAATTTTAATGAAATTTCCTTTCTTCGTCCTTTTCACTTTTCTTTTAATATTTTTAATAACAATAAACGTTGAATACCCTTTGTTTCCCGATTTTCAAAAACCATTTTTTTATAAGAATCAAGAAATTATAATTCCTTGTTTATTTAGTTACTAAGTTACATTTCGTTTATTCATTATTTATTATTAAGTCGAAATAAAATAACAGAATTTACCCAAAAAATAGTTTTTAATTAATAAATTTGTTTGCATTTGCATTATATTGTCTGCAGTCAAACGTTTGTAAATTACATTTAAAAAACTACCTTTCTAATAAAACTGGTAGAAAACATCTTTTTACAAACTCTCAAAAATATTTATTTTATAATAAATCTTTATTAATAATTTCTAAAATACCAAATTCTACGTTGCAAATAAATGTTACTATTTCCTAGATTACAGAATATTTGTAAGTATAATGGCCGACAAACGACAAACTAATTTACTTCTAAAGGAATAGTAAATTATTGTACTAGTGTGGAATGTGACATATTACTCACGAAAGAAAAAGGTTAGCCACGATGCCCCAAGGACGAGTGGCTATTTTACTTGAGTGACTAGTATGCATTCCTCATTAGAACAATATAACGTTTTATTTATCCATTATAACTTATAATAAACCTGATACTATTTGAAATGAATAATGTCCATTATTCATCACCAGAGAAAGAATATGTTACCGTAACAACCCCTCCATGACAAAAGCTGTATTCCATTTGCCACTTGGTTCACTTAAATCAGTTCAGATAAATTACACAGGCCTAAATGAATTGAATTAAGTAAACCGCTGCATTTATTGGCGTGTATTACTTCAAAGTAAATTGGAATAACTAATTCTAGTACTGAAAATAAAGTCAGCGAAATAATCCAGCGAAATCAATAAGTGATCTGAATCAGTAAATGTAAGTTAGATCTGATCCAAATGGCAAATGGAATGCGTCTTATGTTATCATTTCTAAACGAACAAATAAAAACGATTTAAGCCGTTTCAAGAGAGGTGTTGGATAAAATTTATTCTTTCAAATGACAGTCGAATTTTTGACAGTAATATTATATATGCCATAAAATAAATAAAACTAAGTCGAATTTGTTAATTTATATGCGCTTAATATGGAAGCAAATTTATTCGGTTTTTTTTCATAAAACCGGACATAATATGATTTTAAATTTAATTTGTATTTTCTACGACCGTGCAGAAAGTAGACATTTTCAACTGATAGTTGAAAGTAGACAGTTGACGTTTGCTGCTCACCTAGCAGTATGAGTGTATCATCGTATCCATGGATACATGAAAACTATCGCCTGAATTTCCAAACAGAAAAACTATCAAAAATGATTTAAAACTATTTTTCTAGCTAAATGACCGTAGAAAAATATTGTGTGCACCTCGAACAGAAAGTACCCTTGCCGCTCTTTCATAGTTGTTGCTTTCGGCTACCCCTCAATCATCTATGATGATAGACTACTTTCTGCTCTAAGTACACAAATAACAACTCAGAATATCGTCTATCTCGGCCGATAACTTCATTTTTCAAAACTTCAATCAATTTCATGGCCTTAGTATAAAAATTATTAATATTTTACTATAAATAATTTTTTAAAACTGACTACAGAGAGAATACGATACCAAATGTTTAATTTCAAAGTAGGTACGATATGAAAATGTACTCATTAATTACATACTTTGAAGCATGTTAAAGTTAAAACATACATCATGTAATCCACAGCTCCCACATCATACAAGTTCAGATTTCAGGCGTTAAGTAACATTGTACCATTTCAGCGTTAATTTCAGATTTCAGCTAATCTTCTAAAAGTAGCACTAGCTGCAACTCAGCTGCACAGTCAGCTGCACAGCATCCAAGCTATCAAGTAACAAGTGGATGAAAATTTTAGTTGTTCTGTTCCAATGTAACATGTATGTTGTGAGAGTTGCTTATGCCTCATTAGTTTACAAAATTTAATTAGGCGCCGTTGTTTACGAGTACGTTACTAAATTAAACACCTTTGCTAGCTACTTCACTACCGTATACTATGAACTAAGAATTTTATTATTGTTACTAAAAGTACAGGAGAGAACGTTTAAGAATATGACATTTATAATTTTATGGACGTGAAATGTTTAGCACGTTAGTTAATGTTCTACTGCATCGAGTTCCTGTTAATTAATAATTTTATAGATAACTTTACAAAGAATAAGGTTAGAAAGTTTCAAATTTAATTATTATCAAAATGTTGGCTTGCACTAAGACAGTAGTTTCCAAACTGTTCAGAGCCATGACCCTCTTTTCATCTGATCAAAATTGCAGTTTGTACAAGACTGATTTAATAGTGTACATTGCAAACATAGAATCACGATTTTAGAAATTAGTTAAGGCAAAATATGTTATAAAGAAATTTAGTATTGTTTCTTAGGACCTTTGATATGTTGGTATAAAAACTCTATTCCCTGTATGAAAACGATTACGTCACATTCAGTATCCATGTGATTCAAGATTTTGTGCTTAAAACGTTTACATTGGTATTGGATTGACATTTTTAAAACATAACCTAAAAATTAAATGTCAGATTAAAATATTTATTACTTTATAAAATTTAATTAGTTTATAAAAGTAACCAAATATAAATTTATCTTATCTCACGAAAAATATTACCTACCTTATAGAAATGTGTAATTTTGTAAAATAAAACTCAAAGGAATATACATTTTTTATGTATTATTATTAAATATAAATAAATAATATATGACAATACAAAATACAATGCACCTCTTTTACTACAGTTAAATTAATTAAAGATACTCGATTCTCTAACTCCAGCGCAAAATAATCATGAAGATGACAAACGCATTCTGCATTTGATTACCCAACATTTTTGTAGCCATTTCTTATATTCTCAGTCTGTATTTATGTATCAAAAAGGTCACAAACTTAGAAATGACAGGTGAGAAAATAACAAAATCATGACCATAGGTCTCTATTTTTATTTTATAAACAAATGTGAACAAAGTAAATATAAATTTTCGTATTACTAAGAACTGTCATACGTTTTCATTAAAATAATAAATGTGATAGAACGTGAAAAAACATGAAACGTGTGTCTTTACTTATTAAGACATACGTTATGTCACTCGCATAGGTACGAATAATATTATTAAAAAAAGATAGCTATATTTCATCGTATCTATGATAACCTCGTCTACATATGACGTCATCGTTTTCATACAGGGAATGGAGTATATAAAAGTTTGTATTTTACTATCAAGCTTGTAATCAATTCGTTAATGGCCAGTTGCATCGTTGTTACTTAAATTTTTATAGTAAATTTTCCTCACCTGAACAAAATCTTGTGGATATGAGTTATTTAACATTACTGTCAAACATTCGATTTAATATTTTTCGTTTAAGTAATCTTTAAAATTAAAATAAAATCGTGCAACGAGAAGAATCTTTGGAAATTAGTATTTTAAAATTTGTAAATAGTATCCAACGACCCTTCTCCAATGCCATCGCGACGTCAAGGGGTCGCGACCCACATTTTGAAAATTAAAAAAGTTTTGAATGTACTACATAACAAACTTTGTTATCAAAGAAATTGATAAATTTGAAAGATGTGTACAGCCGTATAACCTATAAAAAATATAGTGCAAAAAAAACTTACCACTGGTTGTGAATGATCAGCAACAATGAACCCTTGATTATAACAATGACATATATCAAACAATCACAAAAAGTTCACAAAGAGATGAAAGTTATTAAAACTACACTAACTACAATAACACACACGAAACACAGAAGTCAAAATCGTCACAATTCAATCCTTTCGCGAGTTTGAATTCGCACTGTCGCGACAAGCGGTAGAACGCGGGGCGAAACCAGCAACGATGCACGATTACCAGCCGACTGGCGAATCGCTCTCGGCTCTCGTGCTCTGTCGCCGGGATCTGGCGCAGCCGCTGAACGGTGCAAAAACTCTGGACCAAAACTTCCCTCTGCGTGATGCGTGCACTCAACAAATGTCCTCCAAATGCAAATCCTCACACGCGAGCTGAGGATGCTTCCAGGAGCTGGACGTGGACACTTGAGACTGATTTCTTACTCCAGTAAGTAATTTCATTGATAGCAGGAATTAAAAACTGATTTAGTTTCAAGAATACTTGCGTAATAATAGCTGTATTTCATTTGCCACTTTGTTCACTTAAATCAGTTCAGATAAATTAAACAAAATGACTAAATGAATGAATTAAACAAACTGATGCATTTATTGCCGTGAATTACTTCAAAGTAAATTAGTGATTCTAATACTAGAAGAAGCGGATTTAAAGTATTTTGGGCCCTAGGCAAAATATTTATTTCAGGCCCTTTAAAATTCTGCATATAATCCAATAAACAAAAATAATTTTTCATGCTTCGTAACAGCATAAATTAGATCTGAAAATAACGAAATTATCGATAGTCATGAAATTGGTCAGTGGTATGAAGTCGGCCTGTGGATCCTGAGAACCCTGGTTCGATTCCCATAGACGACAAACAATTTTCATAATTTAAAAAGCTACCGCTGTGGCTCCTCCACCACTAACATCTTTGGGGGTCGTGATTTGACGACTGGTAACCGCACTTCACGTGCAAAATATATCACTTACCGAGATCTGCTTTGGCAGAGTGCCACACCCAGTATTGGGTAGAAGGCGGGATGATATATTTATTTATTTTATTTATTATGAAATTGAAACAAAATTAACAAATGTTTAACGTTTTATGTGTCAAAATAGATCACATAACAAATAAAGAAATTATTTTGACAGATTAAACGTCAAACATTTGTTTAATTTTGTTTCAATTCCATGACTATCGATAGTTTTGAGGTTATTTTCGTTATTTTCAGATCTAATTTGTGCCGTTACGAAGCATTCAAAATTAATTTTGTTTATTGGATTAGATGCAGAATTTTATGTCCTAAAACTTTTATTTGAAGCTGTCTTGTTTAAAATAATTAGGGAAGCAGGAAATTATAAAATTATGATGTTACCCATGTTCGAGAGTCGCGGTCACCACCCTGTGTATATATTTCTATTATTTAAACTAAAAGGCCCTAAAATTTTTAGACCCTAGGCTACTGCCTCTTTAGCCTAGGCCAAAGTCCGCCTTTGAGTACTAGAAATAAAGACAGCGAAGTCAATATGTGATCTGTTTCAAATGGCAAGTGGATTATGCCTATAAAGTGAAATATTTTGAGGTTTATATATTTGTTGCTAGGGTAACGCTTGTTTATCGGTCAAATTAATCCCGTTGGGATTAAATTTAAAATTGAATACCTCTGAGATTAAAAGTGACACTTCAGTCCTCAAGAAGGAAGAATAAAGTAGATTATTTACTCCTGGCAGAAATAAACAAATAAAATATATGGATTGCAGGAACTCTTCAAACATTCACTCAACATTCATTCATTACATTCATCCTGCTATCAATCGTTGCCAAACTTTCCTGACATACCATACTTCATTTTTGTTTCATCCACATTCATAATTTCTTGTATACAAGCTTATCTCATCTATCGTTCACGAATCAAAGCTTTAGTTAGATCCATTCGTTTATTTGTGTTAATTATTTCAAAGTATGGGGTAGGTAGCTCAGTAGTATCGAGTCGGCCTGTGGATCCTAAGAACTTCGGTTCGATTCTCACAGCCGACAAACAATTTTCACCACATTAAAATTACCCCTGTGGCTCCTCCTCCACCAACATCTTTAGAGGCCGTGATTTTACGGCTGGTAACCGCACTTCTCGTGCATAAATATATCACTTACCGAGATCTGCTACGGCAGAGTGCCACACGCAGTAATGGGTAAAAAGACGTGATGATATATTTATTTTTATTTTACAATCAAATCACGCTATATAAACAAAAATAGCATACAAATAATTATTAGTTCCGTTCTGGCAAAGAAATAGTTCCAAGTTGAATGATTTAAAAATAAATTCCTTCTCGCGAAAGTTTCTTTCAATTATAAAACGGGAACAGTTGCACAAAGCGTTCGACAAATAGCAAATAGATTCTACAGGATGGGAATAATAAACCAAACAACTGATTCAGTGATTCAAATAAATCTCTATTGACGAATATAATTCAGTGCAGTAGTGTGGACATTTGATATACCGCCGAGAGACGATCACCACAATACAAACTATATTGAAGGCTATCTCTCACGATGGAGCGTTTTCTTCATTCTTTTCACAGCGCACAATTCTTGAAAGATGTATTTTCTAAATCACAGTACACAGTCGGGAGTAGAACTCGGTTGTAACGAGCTCCTTAAGACCAGTACATCGCTATGAAGAGTTTGGTGCAGGGAACGAAATACTCATTTATTTATTCATTTATTTATTTATATGTATACGATGGCTGGGATGGCTAGCACAGTGGTATGAAGTCGGCCTGTGGATCCTGAGGTCCCTGGTTCGATTCCCACAGGCAACAAATTTTCATAATTTGAAAAAGCTATCCCTGTGGCTCCTCCACCACTGACATGTTTGGGGGCCGTGATTTGACGACTGGTAACCGCACTTCACGCGCAAAATATATCACTTACTGAGATCTGCTTTAGCAGAGTGCCACACCCAGTAATGGGTAGAAGGCGTGATGATATATTTATATTTATTTTTATATGTATACGAATAATGAACGCATAGTGTGTTCAATAAGTCTTGTCGTTCTGGATGGCTATGGCCTGTGAAACATATGTCTGTACTTTATTCAAACAATTTAACCTCAAACAAAACGTCAAATGCCAGTCAAAATAAGGAAACTGCAATTCCGTTTCCATTTCGCTGCCTATTGTGAAAATACTTCACTATATTATAATATTTTACTGTAAGACAGTTCAAAAATAAATAATTGTTTTATTTTAATTTATGTCAAATCAATTTTGTCGTTTAATGTTAAATTGTATGAATAAAATACAGACATGCGTTTCACAGCCCATAGCCTCCCAAGACTTATTGAACATCCGTTATTATATCTATATTAAATGTGTAATTTTTGCTACATAATGCTATGATACATTACTGGAAATAATAATAGTCATTATTATAAATAAATCAAGTTATCTGTGCAAATAAAAAAGTAAGTTATTTTTCTCTAATTCTTTTTCTTCATTTACGTTGCTTTCATCCTTTCGAGTGTTAATTCCTGTAATTAAGTTATATTTATTTTCGTAAATATGTTGAGTCTATAGAGTGTCTTAAGAGGCTGGAATGATGCAGTAGCACACCTAGTGTATTTTGATGTAATTATTTAAGAAATCATAAATTTTCAAATTTTATCATGTTTTACATTGCAATACAAAATTTATCTCTCAATTTCTATCAATATAAATATGTATACTTATGCAGAAAATGGTGCATTTACCAGGCCCGTATCTGGGCTAGTTTTTGACATATTAGTCAGTTAGCGGAAAATGATCAAAACGAGATAAATTTTGAGCAAAATTTTACTTTTCCGGAGGCTATATCTCAAAAACTAAACAAGATATAAAAATGCGCTCAACGGTACTGAATTTCTCGTATTTGAATTAGCTTATAAACACATTTTCAGCGATTTTGATTTTATGAAAATTTCTTAAGGGGTACCCCTTTGATTTTTTTCGATTTTAAGCCATTTTTAGACTTATTGCTCTAAAAATCTTCCTCGTCCGAATATTTTACTAAAAATTTACATATATACGTATATCGACGCGCAGAATCCAATGGTGAAATGTCTGAGTTAATATCTCTTTTAGTTTTGAAGATATTGGCCTTAGAATTTTGTGTATATTGAAAATTTTGGTCAAAATATCAAAAATAAAAAAATTGCTAAAAATATGTTCATAAGTCAATTCGAACACGAGGAATCCAATGCCGTTGAGCGCATCTTCATATCTTTCTTAGTTTTTAAGATATGGGCTCCGGAAAAGTAAAATTTTGCTCAAAATCCATCTCTCTTTGATTATTTTTAGCTAACTGCCCTATATGTCAAAAACTAGCCTAGGTACGGGCCAGGAAAATGCACCATTGTATTCCTCATAATTTTCCATATAAATATACATATTTTTATTATATAACCTCTGGAAGAGTATATTTTCTCCAAATTTTACACAATATTAGAATATTACATAATAAGTGAAGAAAGTAAAAACACTTTCCTGGCGTATTATGTATACTATTTTTCTTCTGAAGCCGTTTAATTAATTTATCAATTAGTTACAAATACTTCAAAATGTTCATTTTTTTTAATATGAATTGTATTGACAGCAGACTACGTATCCAAGGTTACAACAACAACAACAACAAAAACTTAGATAAAATACAAAACAATCAGGTAAAGTCTTCACCAGACTGTTTTGTACTTTACCAGACTGTTATTTCTGTTGTAACCTTGAATACGTACTTTACTTGACTATTTTGGTTAAAATCTACTTTCCATACTAAAATTGGTCAGAAAAATAGGCAGTTTCAGAAAAAAGAGAAATAAACATCGTGATATTTGTATAAAAATTCCGTATTTCTATTCACATAAAAAGTCGGAATTCGATATTAATTTTTTATGATTGTTCGTTTCTCGTGCGGCCAGCTCTATTTCGGCACTGACGAATCAGCCCATCTTGGGAAAAAAACAAAGTTGCTCTTTTTATCACAGTTCGGAAACAAATAAAACAAGGCCTCGGTTAGATCTCTCAGCGTAGGGGGTGGCGGTGGAGGCGGCAGGCAGGGGATGACAGCGATGGCCATATGCTTCATGTTCATTTGTGCGCTCATGTATTTCCTCTAATGGCTCTCGGTTTCGAGTTTCCGCTGAATTGAAAACTGATTGTAGTTTTTGTGTAATACGGTGTACCTTTTCTTTCCTTTTTTGTTTATTGCAGATTGTGTTACGCCACTAAATAAATCACGAACAGTAAATATCACAATAGAAAGAGAAACACCAGTTAAAAATTTAAACATACATACAATACTCCATTATGCTATGTTAGTACTGTGAAAATTTTGTCGGTATTGTTGTATAATAGGACTTATTTTTTATTTGTTACTCCACACAATAGTTATTTGTACGAGTATATCAAGGGTTCAAGAAAGTGAGATATTTCTTCCCGATGATGGTTCTTCATTTCTCGAGTCGATGGTGAGGGATTTAAAACATCTAAGGAAAGTATGACACTTTCTTTACGAGGTAAATATTTAATTTTTTTTTACCCCAACAGAAAGTATAATTAATAGAAATAAATTAGAAATTCAGACAAGATTTATTATTCTCTTGACAGATGTCATATAGATGTCACTAATGTAAAATCATATCATGGCCAACTTCACTGAATTGCGCTACGCTTATTATGGCCTTTTCATATCATCACTTTGCCATATACTCTCTTAAGTTGAATTAGTAAAAATCTACTAATTTATAGTGAATATTCACTTTTTGAAAATGTCCAATGTATACCACTAGTAAATAGTAGTTGTTCACTTTTTCAATTAGTGAAACTTGTCACATTTTTAATTAGTGAATTTTTTACTAATAAAAAAGTAAAATTCACCAAATGAAAATGTGATTTATTTACTAATGAAATAGTGAAAATTCTACTATTGAAAAAGTAAATTTTCTACAAATCAAAAAAGTAAAACTCTTTTTAATAAATATTTAATAATAATTTATTGAAAACGTAAAAATTCGATTGTTATAAATAATAAATATCCATTGATAATTATAGTGATATAAAACCTTACAAATAAATATATAAAACAACAATAATTGACATATTTTCAAATTTCTAACCATAAATAATTTACGTCAGTAGTGATATTGAAAAAAAAAACAACATTGGAGTTAATTTATATTCAGAATTAATGTGGACATGTAACATAGTTGAAATGTGACAATAATACGGAAATTACAACATTTTATTTATTTTCATTTTATTGCTTACTTTAAAAAAATTGATTTGCACAACGGTAGATCTTCTTAATGTTCTATACAGGAACCAAGTACAGACACGCGTAAAACTTATACTGTTGACACGGTGGCGCCACTGAATCGCTTGAGGACTACTAATTCGATAGTAGCTTTGGATCTTATCACCATTTTAATTAGTAGAAAACAACCGATTAAAAAGTGAAGCTATTACCTTACTAAAATTTTAGTAGATTCAATCTTAAACTACTAATTTTTATGTAGTTTTCATACTTACTATTTCAATTAGTGAATATTCTACTAATTCAACTTAAGAGAGTAAAAATTTGTCGTGAGTTTTTTACAGTTTACAGTGCTTTTTATTTCTATTAAAGGAAATTGACAACGCTGTCAATTTACAAAAACCACCTTAAAATATTTGAAAACTGAAGTTTATGTGATCAAACTAAATACATTTAATAGAACTGAGTATTTTATTTAAATTAAATAAATAAATAAATATTTCATCATGGATATGGCGCTCTGCCGAAGCAGATCTTGGTAAGTGATTATAAGTCAAAAGAAGAAAGTATTATTGTACTGCAAAGTTCGTATGATAATAAATATACAATGACTAGACTAGTTTTTAGGATTTTCTCAATCAATGCAATCGGCAGTATTTTCAAATTTAGTTACGACGTATCTCGTTTGAGGCACTAGTTGACGTGCCCGCTCTGTAAATTTAAAACTTTAATGACATATGAAACGGCCATAATAAGCGTAGAGCAATTCAATTATGTTGGCCATGGTCATACTGTTGTTTTCCAATTGCCATGAATATGGTCTAGTGAAGAAAATTTTATTTCCTTTTGTAAGAATGAAAATTCCTAAATCTGTTATCTATTTTTAAACGGATTAAAATAAATATAAATATATCATCACGCATTCTACCCATTACTGGGTGTGGTACTCTGCCGAAGCGGATCTCGATAAATGATATATTTTTGCGCGTAAATTGCGAATGTCACGAAATCAATGAAAATATTGAAAGTGAAACTAAAAGAATAAACAGTTTTGTAGCATTTTTTTCTAAACTAATTTTAAAGTGTTTGACAGGCAAGTTATTTTGAATTAATATAATTCCCTACACTACATAAATTTCAAAAAGCACGTCTGCTAGCTTTCTCCTCGTTGGTACCATTAATATTAACCTAATTATTTTTAGTAGCATAAACTTTTCAATTTAAATAACTTTATAAACTATATTAAATTAACTCGCTTAGTATTCCTCAGGCAATATTCTAACGTAAATATGACACCGACATATCTAGAAGAGTAATTCTCTATACTTCAAGCGTTTGTCAAAAGCAATTTTAATCTGGAGCTTTTGAAGCTTGGAGCTTTCTGTTCCGGTAAATTTTCACTGTGACGTTCATTACCAGCTCAAACCGGAGAACCGGACCCTGAATACCCGGATTCCGGATTACAACTCGCTAGAATAATATCAACGAAATGTTTTACATGTTTTGCACATTTATTTTACCGTAAAACAGTTTTCATCTCGTATTCATAGAAATTCTTACTTTGCCGCTCGGTGTGCGGTAAACGTTTACTTTCTGAACAGACAGTAAGAAATGTATATTTTCTGCTTGGTCGTAGAAACTAGCTATTTGTATATTAAAAGAGCAAAGTGGTACATTGTCGATTGGGAGATTGTTAACACGCGACTTAGTCGAAACATCCACGAGATTTTTTTCACAATAAATTTATCATTTTAATATCAGCGGTACAGAACATTAGAAATGAAAATTGTTTATTTTCTGTCACTGGCTGTTATAGTAACGTTCAATGAACCTTTATAGTTGAAAATGCCTACCTTATATACCGACAGTACAAAAATAAACTTAATACAATATTTTATTATAATAATACACTCGTATTATTATAAATTCCTTGGCTTTGAAGAATGCAGATTAGTGTCAAATTCGTTTTAGTACTTTTACATTTTTTGTTTCAAAATAAACTAATTTATTGAGTGCAATTACTTCCAACAACATTTATAATTTTTTTTCTGGAAAACAAGTAGGTATACTAAGAGAGAACGGGCTCATATTTCAAAATGGCGGCCGTCAAGGGTGATGGTGTGGTGACGGCTGGTGACGTGGCGGGGGCGTGGAGGGGGGCGTGGCTGGGAGGGGAGGGGGCGTGGGTGACGGCTGGTGACGTGGCAGTGGCGGGGAGGGGGGCGTGGCTGGGAGGGGAGGGGGCGTGGCTAGGGTGACGGCTGGTGACGGCTGGTGACTTGGCAGGGGGCGTGGCTAGGGTGACGGCTGGTGACGGTTGGTAGCTTGGCGGGGGCGTGGTTAGGGTGACGGCTGGTGACGGTTGGTAGCTTGGCAGGGGGCGTGGTTAGGGTGACGGCTGGTGACGGCTGGTGGCTTGGCAGGGAGCGTGGCTAGGGTAACGGCTGGCGACGGCTGGTGACTTGGCAGGGGGCGTGGCTAGGGTGACGGCTGGTGACGGTTGGTGGCTTGGCAGAGGCGTGGCTAGGGTGACGGCTGGTGACAGTTGGTAGCTTGGCAGGGGGCGTGGTTAGGGTGACGGCTGGTGACGGCTGGTGGCTTGGCAGGGAGCGTGGGTAACGGCTGGCGACGGCTGGTGGCTTGGCAGGGGGCGTGGCTAGGGTAACGGCTGGCGACGGTTGATGACGGTTGGTGGCGTGGCGACGGCGGCGTGTTGGTATGAGTCATCACTGGTACACAGGGGCGGCTGACGTCATTGCACGTGCGAAGGTCTTTGACGCGACTTAGCTTGGGGTGACAGCGGTCAGTACGCAGACACCTGCTCCATCGGAATGCAGCCGTTACGTGTATGAGTCACTCGTTAGTGACCTATATCAAGCACGTGCAGTAACGGACATGTCTCGATTTGTTTGTAGGGTGTGAAATAACCTGCTTGTAGGTTTATATATTACGAAGACAGGTTGAAAACAAATACGTACAATATTTTCATCTTTATTAAACCCAACACTTTTTTATTTACTAGGGGTATATATTATTAGGTGGATAGTCAGATGCATCAAACCGACTGATGATAATTTCATAAATATCAGGTACATTGAAACTATAAATAAGGCTATCAGTGTCTGTATGTAAAATTTCACTCCAATTCTTTACATATTTGAAAATCATATAAGTTTTAGACAGATCTAGGAAACCTCACATACAAGGGTTTATTGAATACAATTGACGTTTTACTTAGTTCTATATTTTTTTATGCTGGCAGGTAAATAAGCTGCTATCTACTTAGGTTAAGAAATAAAACAAATACGTACAATATTAAAATATTTTATTTAATGTTAAATTATAATACATATCATACATGTTTATTATTTACAATATTTGCTGTGGCTGGTACCCCCATGGAAGTGTATCTGTAAAAACAAAGTTAACAATTCTTTTGTTATCATATGGACTTAAAACAAGTTTTCGCTGATTTACCGTCCATACGTTGTGCTGTTTAGACAATATTAATACTTGGTTTTTTGTAATAAGCGCATTGTTAAATAAGCAATCATAGTAATCATTAAAAGTGATTGTTTTCAAAGTAGCATTCTTTATACCCTTAGCCCTTTTATTTATCATCTCATTACAATCAGTATTCTGAACCTTATATGCATACATTTTGGCGCGTAATCCAACAAATTCCATCATAAGTTTACCACAATTTTCATCTTTCATTAAACCCAAAACTTTTTTATTTACTAGGGGCATATTGTATATATTATTAGGTGGATAGTCAGATGTATCGAACCGACTGATGTCTTCTTTCATAATTTCATAAATATCAGGTACATTGAAACTATAAATAAGGCTATCAGTGTCTGTATATAAAAGTTTAGATTTTACCCCAAATCTATTCTTTACATATTTGTAATGAAAATCATATATATAAGTTTTAGACAGATCTAGGATTGCGAAACCCACATAAATGGGTTTATTGAATACAATTGACGTTTTCCTTAGTTCTATAATGATAATATCATCTGCAATTATAGTGCAACTATCAAAGTTTGGTTTGGCTATATAGTATTGAGCTCCATAACGTCCGTCCCACTTGGTGACTAGCTTAACATCCTTATATTTACGTACGTTCTCCATTGTTTTCCCGAAAACAGCATTATTCATTAATTTGAAAAAATTCTTTTGAAAATCGTTAGTAGATTTTTTTCTTAACTCTGTATTTAAATCAATATATTTCTTTAGCCATGGTGATTGCTTGAATTTAAGTATTCTATGAACTTTCGTCAATTTTAAGCCGAGTTTTAGACACTGTTTTAAATTTCTGTAATGAATTACATAACGCAACTTGGAATATAATGTGGTAATTAATTTTGACTGTTTAGACATAGGTGGTGTAAAATGTTCAGCTAATAGCGGTAATTCTTTATGTAATTCATGAAGTTCTAATGGGTAATCAATATCTACCTCAAATATGTATCCCACATCAGAATCGTCTCTAATATTTAATAAATCAATTTTATAGAAATCAAGAGGTTCAACCCACTCAAAATCAGCGTATGGTAAACTCTCGCTCATAGCAAATCCATATTGGTTATTTATATCAAAATACATCAAGTATGTATCTTCTTTATTAACATCATAATTTTCATTCATGTATTTATTATTAGCTTTTGCGTACCGATTAGTACACTGGGCAACACCTCCTCGCAGACCGCGCTCAATAAATAAAATTTTATCAATGTCAGTTAGCAACTCCAGTTGAATATCAGTACATTTTAACATAGCGTCGAATGCAAGCCCCGGGGCTGTATAATAATTAAGTGCATCTAATTTATACGTTTCCAAACAGGTTTTACGAAAATTTTCAAATACATCTGCTAAAATGAGTACATCTGTTTTCAAATACAAGTCAGAATACTCTCCTAATGAATTTATATTAAATGTCGCCCATACATTTGTGGCATGACTATAATCATTTTCGCTTATATTTTCATCCTTTAAAAGACTATAGAAATGTTCACGAGCAGGCAACTTTACCTCACTTAATTTCTCCCAACAGTCTAAATAATCATACGGGAACACCCCTTTACGTGTTAAAAGTTTAAAATCTACTTCATTTGGATAATATTTCCTAATAATGCTTTTTTCATCATCATTCAAATATGTCGATAATTTATCCAAACTACTTGCCATGAATCTAAACGAGTCAATGAAACGAAACTGAACTTTGCTACCTTGAATACATTTTGTAAATGAAATAAAACGATCTTTATTTAGAGGTAACAAATTTATTTGCCCAGGGATATTTGCTGCAATATTTGTTATTACAAAATGAGCGTCATAACAACTTAAATTATGAAACACTACTGGTATCACGCGTGTTTTTTTATAATTTAAGTTACAGGCCTGGTGAGCCGCTCCTCTATAACGAGAACTATAATGGTCATGATCGCGAACCCTTATATCGGTGAGGTTAAATGGTTTACAACAAATATGACAGGTCTTTGCAGCTAAAAATTCACTCTCTTGTATCTGACTTAATTTCTCCATGGGCTTTGGATTATCAAAACTTACTTCCACGTCTGCACTTAACTCTAATAACTGGTTTGAAAACCACTCCATGCAATCCTTTCCGCGATATAATTTAAATTTTGACTGTGCATCATCATATGAGCACTTTAAATAGTATGCTATGCTGCATGGAACATGTTTTTGAATAAGTGTTGTATTTTGATTAGTATTATCATCAACCTTTTCTAATATACATTCCAAGTCAGCGTATAAGACATATGGAACCATCTCTTGGTATCGGAAATTTTTAAATTTCATATATTTGTCTTCATCAGATGGCATTTCAATTCTACATTTATTTAAATTATTACAATCTACAGCATGTTTCAGAAGTAGCAATTCGGACTGAAAATAATTAAGACATCGATCGCACAGATAAAGTTTACCATTATGAGCAGATGTCTGCTTGCTTAAAAGTCGTGATACATTTTTAATCCACATAAAGTGATACTTTGTATTACTCTGAATATAATCAACATCATTTTCATCCTCCTCACAATCAATTTCCATATCTAAATCAGATTTTAACATTAGTAAATGAATGATTTTTTCAAATTTATTCGAGCTTAAGTAAACTGGAACAACTTTACTTTTATTCTCTAAAGTGTACACGTGAATTGATAAATTATTCATAACCTCAAATTTTCCTATATCTTTTAACTGCATAGGGAAATGTATATTTTTGTACTTTAATACTTGACTAAAATGCGGGTAAGATGATATGCGATCTGCATTTTTATTTACCGGATATAGAGCAGAGACTACTGCCCATAGAAAACAATAGTCATCCGTATTTTTTAAATTAATAATAGCTTGTTTCTTTTTTATGCTAGCTGGCAAGTCTATATATGAACCGACAGTTATAGGAACATATTTATTTATGTTAATTTTTAAATGTAAAAGTTCAGATAAACTCCAACCAGAATCACGTTCCTGAAAATCTTCTAATTTTGAAAGTAATTTCTCAAACACATTTTCTTTGTACCACTGTTTCAAGTCAGTTGACATACTAATAATAGAATTGGCTGTAGTGAATGTCTTTAGCTCAATCATGTGAGTATCAGGTTTTATAAAATTCGAGCTAAGTATGACATTAACTTTTAAAGTATTCAACGACTTTAAGGCTTGTTTAATTTTATTGGAAAAAATTCTGATACATTTTTCGAGAAACAATTTTGGATCTTTAAAGAATAAATTAACTATTATCCCCGTCTGAATTCGTGAATTAAAACATGATTCAACATTTTGCCATATCAATTTGCTTGTTTTACCATGTTTAGCTTTAAGAAATTTAACCTTTTCCCTGTAATATATTAAACGAGCCAAATTTGCTTCAATTTTAAACTGGTTTTCGGAATTTTTACAAACATTTTTGCTACGTTTAACAGCTTTGCGTAAAATTAAAATAGTTTTATTAATGTGAGTAATCCATCGATTACATTCGTCAACAGTTTTTAGTAATTTACAAGCATTCGAAATATTCGACAAAACGCTATCGCTCAACTGAGACGCCGTATGCTCAGGCATGGTGAGGAATGCCGAACTCTGAAGCAAACCAGCAAACTATATGTTACTCAGTAGCCTTAAACCGCACCCTCCAACCAATCAGGAGTAACATAAGCCCCGCCCCTCAACCAATAAGGGTTCGTGAAATGAAACAAGTAATATTACATATTTTGGATTGAAAAGATTGACGTCACATACTTTGGAGGGCAAAAAAATATCATAATTTAGAGGGGAATAGTGGATGCGTATCGTACACGAATATCAAAACTGCGTATTGTAATTTACTGCATGAAAAAATGGCGAAACAGATCAAATTTATGTGAAAGGTGAGGAAAAAGCTAAATGTTTGCGAAGTTTCATCTAGCATGAAGTAATTAATTTAGAAAATTGCTCTGCATTACCTGAATTATGTACACCATTACAACAGTCTATAGCTTTATAACGCTCCATACTAAAATATTCACAAATTATATCTTGTTTATCGCATAAATGAACAGATCAACAACTAAACGAACTGATCTGATCAACTGCTAACTGCTAAACGAACAGATCTGATCAATTACCTGATTAGCAGTTGATCAGATTTGTTCGTTTAGCTGTTGAGCAGTTCATTTAGCAGTTCTATCAGTTGATCAGATCAGTTCATTTAGCAGTTAGCAGTTGATCAGATCTGTTCGTTTAGCTGTTGAGCAGTTCATTTAGCAGTTCTATCAGTTGATCAGATCAGTTCATTTAGCAGTTAGCAGTTGATCAGATCTGTTCGTTTAGCAGTTAGCAGTTGATCAGATCAGTTCGTTTAGTTGTTGATCTGTTCATTTATGCGATAAACAAGATATAATTTGTGAATATTTTAGTATGGAGCGTTATAAAGCTATAGACTGTTGTAATGGTGTACATAATTCAGGTAATGCAGAGCAATTTTCTAAATTAATTACTTCATGCTAGATGAAACTTCGCAAACATTTAGCTTTTTCCTCACCTTTCACATAAATTTGATCTGTTTCGCCATTTTTTCATGCAGTAAATTACAATACGCAGTTTTGATATTCGTGTACGATACGCATCCACTATTCCCCTCTAAATTATGATATTTTTTTGCCCTCCAAAGTATGTGACGTCAATCTTTTCAATCCAAAATATGTAATATTACTTGTTTCATTTCACGAACCCTTATTGGTTGAGGGGCGGGGCTTATGTTACTCCTGATTGGTTGGAGGGTGCGGTTTAAGGCTACTGAGTAACATATAGTTTGCTGGTTTGCTTCAGAGTTCGGCATTCCTCACCATGCCTGAGCATACGGCGTCTCAGTTGAGCGATAGCGTTTTGTCGAATATTTCGAATGCTTGTAAATTACTAAAAACTGTTGACGAATGTAATCGATGGATTACTCACATTAATAAAACTATTTTAATTTTACGCAAAGCTGTTAAACGTAGCAAAAATGTTTGTAAAAATTCCGAAAACCAGTTTAAAATTGAAGCAAATTTGGCTCGTTTAATATATTACAGGGAAAAGGTTAAATTTCTTAAAGCTAAACATGGTAAAACAAGCAAATTGATATGGCAAAATGTTGAATCATGTTTTAATTCACGAATTCAGACGGGGATAATAGTTAATTTATTCTTTAAAGATCCAAAATTGTTTCTCGAAAAATGTATCAGAATTTTTTCCAATAAAATTAAACAAGCCTTAAAGTCGTTGAATACTTTAAAAGTTAATGTCATACTTAGCTCGAATTTTATAAAACCTGATACTCACATGATTGAGCTAAAGACATTCACTACAGCCAATTCTATTATTAGTATGTCAACTGACTTGAAACAGTGGTACAAAGAAAATGTGTTTGAGAAATTACTTTCAAAATTAGAAGATTTTCAGGAACGTGATTCTGGTTGGAGTTTATCTGAACTTTTACATTTAAAAATTAACATAAATAAATATGTTCCTATAACTGTCGGTTCATATATAGACTTGCCAGCTAGCATAAAAAAGAAACAAGCTATTATTAATTTAAAAAATACGGATGACTATTGTTTTCTATGGGCAGTAGTCTCTGCTCTATATCCGGTAAATAAAAATGCAGATCGCATATCATCTTACCCGCATTTTAGTCAAGTATTAAAGTACAAAAATATACATTTCCCTATGCAGTTAAAAGATATAGGAAAATTTGAGGTTATGAATAATTTATCAATTCACGTGTACACTTTAGAGAATAAAAGTAAAGTTGTTCCAGTTTACTTAAGCTCGAATAAATTTGAAAAAATCATTCATTTACTAATGTTAAAATCTGATTTAGATATGGAAATTGATTGTGAGGAGGATGAAAATGATGTTGATTATATTCAGAGTAATACAAAGTATCACTTTATGTGGATTAAAAATGTATCACGACTTTTAAGCAAGCAGACATCTGCTCATAATGGTAAACTTTATCTGTGCGATCGATGTCTTAATTATTTTCAGTCCGAATTGCTACTTCTGAAACATGCTGTAGATTGTAATAATTTAAATAAATGTAGAATTGAAATGCCATCTGATGAAGACAAATATATGAAATTTAAAAATTTCCGATACCAAGAGATGGTTCCATATGTCTTATACGCTGACTTGGAATGTATATTAGAAAAGGTTGATGATAATACTAATCAAAATACAACACTTATTCAAAAACATGTTCCATGCAGCATAGCATACTATTTAAAGTGCTCATATGATGATGCACAGTCAAAATTTAAATTATATCGCGGAAAGGATTGCATGGAGTGGTTTTCAAACCAGTTATTAGAGTTAAGTGCAGACGTGGAAGTAAGTTTTGATAATCCAAAGCCCATGGAGAAATTAAGTCAGATACAAGAGAGTGAATTTTTAGCTGCAAAGACCTGTCATATTTGTTGTAAACCATTTAACCTCACCGATATAAGGGTTCGCGATCATGACCATTATAGTTCTCGTTATAGAGGAGCGGCTCACCAGGCCTGTAACTTAAATTATAAAAAAACACGCGTGATACCAGTAGTGTTTCATAATTTAAGTTGTTATGACGCTCATTTTGTAATAACAAATATTGCAGCAAATATCCCTGGGCAAATAAATTTGTTACCTCTAAATAAAGATCGTTTTATTTCATTTACAAAATGTATTCAAGGTAGCAAAGTTCAGTTTCGTTTCATTGACTCGTTTAGATTCATGGCAAGTAGTTTGGATAAATTATCGACATATTTGAATGATGATGAAAAAAGCATTATTAGGAAATATTATCCAAATGAAGTAGATTTTAAACTTTTAACACGTAAAGGGGTGTTCCCGTATGATTATTTAGACTGTTGGGAGAAATTAAGTGAGGTAAAGTTGCCTGCTCGTGAACATTTCTATAGTCTTTTAAAGGATGAAAATATAAGCGAAAATGATTATAGTCATGCCACAAATGTATGGGCGACATTTAATATAAATTCATTAGGAGAGTATTCTGACTTGTATTTGAAAACAGATGTACTCATTTTAGCAGATGTATTTGAAAATTTTCGTAAAACCTGTTTGGAAACGTATAAATTAGATGCACTTAATTATTATACAGCCCCGGGGCTTGCATTCGACGCTATGTTAAAATGTACTGATATTCAACTGGAGTTGCTAACTGACATTGATAAAATTTTATTTATTGAGCGCGGTCTGCGAGGAGGTGTTGCCCAGTGTACTAATCGGTACGCAAAAGCTAATAATAAATACATGAATGAAAATTATGATGTTAATAAAGAAGATACATACTTGATGTATTTTGATATAAATAACCAATATGGATTTGCTATGAGCGAGAGTTTACCATACGCTGATTTTGAGTGGGTTGAACCTCTTGATTTCTATAAAATTGATTTATTAAATATTAGAGACGATTCTGATGTGGGATACATATTTGAGGTAGATATTGATTACCCATTAGAACTTCATGAATTACATAAAGAATTACCGCTATTAGCTGAACATTTTACACCACCTATGTCTAAACAGTCAAAATTAATTACCACATTATATTCCAAGTTGCGTTATGTAATTCATTACAGAAATTTAAAACAGTGTCTAAAACTCGGCTTAAAATTGACGAAAGTTCATAGAATACTTAAATTCAAGCAATCACCATGGCTAAAGAAATATATTGATTTAAATACAGAGTTAAGAAAAAAATCTACTAACGATTTTCAAAAGAATTTTTTCAAATTAATGAATAATGCTGTTTTCGGGAAAACAATGGAGAACGTACGTAAATATAAGGATGTTAAGCTAGTCACCAAGTGGGACGGACGTTATGGAGCTCAATACTATATAGCCAAACCAAACTTTGATAGTTGCACTATAATTGCAGATGATATTATCATTATAGAACTAAGGAAAACGTCAATTGTATTCAATAAACCCATTTATGTGGGTTTCGCAATCCTAGATCTGTCTAAAACTTATATATATGATTTTCATTACAAATATGTAAAGAATAGATTTGGGGTAAAATCTAAACTTTTATATACAGACACTGATAGCCTTATTTATAGTTTCAATGTACCTGATATTTATGAAATTATGAAAGAAGACATCAGTCGGTTCGATACATCTGACTATCCACCTAATAATATATACAATATGCCCCTAGTAAATAAAAAAGTTTTGGGTTTAATGAAAGATGAAAATTGTGGTAAACTTATGATGGAATTTGTTGGATTACGCGCCAAAATGTATGCATATAAGGTTCAGAATACTGATTGTAATGAGATGATAAATAAAAGGGCTAAGGGTATAAAGAATGCTACTTTGAAAACAATCACTTTTAATGATTACTATGATTGCTTATTTAACAATGCGCTTATTACAAAAAACCAAGTATTAATATTGTCTAAACAGCACAACGTATGGACGGTAAATCAGCGAAAACTTGTTTTAAGTCCATATGATAACAAAAGAATTGTTAACTTTGTTTTTACAGATACACTTCCATGGGGGTACCAGCCACAGCAAATATTGTAAATAATAAACATGTATGATATGTATTATAATTTAACATTAAATAAAATATTTTAATATTGTACGTATTTGTTTTATTTCTTAACCTAAGTAGATAGCAGCTTATTTACCTGCCAGCATAAAAAAATATAGAACTAAGTAAAACGTCAATTGTATTCAATAAACCCTTGTATGTGAGGTTTCCTAGATCTGTCTAAAACTTATATGATTTTCAAATATGTAAAGAATTGGAGTGAAATTTTACATACAGACACTGATAGCCTTATTTATAGTTTCAATGTACCTGATATTTATGAAATTATCATCAGTCGGTTTGATGCATCTGACTATCCACCTAATAATATATACCCCTAGTAAATAAAAAAGTGTTGGGTTTAATAAAGATGAAAATATTGTACGTATTTGTTTTCAACCTGTCTTCGTAATATATAAACCTACAAGCAGGTTATTTCACACCCTACAAACAAATCGAGACATGTCCGTTACTGCACGTGCTTGATATAGGTCACTAACGAGTGACTCATACACGTAACGGCTGCATTCCGATGGAGCAGGTGTCTGCGTACTGACCGCTGTCACCCCAAGCTAAGTCGCGTCAAAGACCTTCGCACGTGCAATGACGTCAGCCGCCCCTGTGTACCAGTGATGACTCATACCAACACGCCGCCGTCGCCACGCCACCAACCGTCATCAACCGTCGCCAGCCGTTACCCTAGCCACGCCCCCTGCCAAGCCACCAGCCGTCGCCAGCCGTTACCCACGCTCCCTGCCAAGCCACCAGCCGTCACCAGCCGTCACCCTAACCACGCCCCCTGCCAAGCTACCAACTGTCACCAGCCGTCACCCTAGCCACGCCTCTGCCAAGCCACCAACCGTCACCAGCCGTCACCCTAGCCACGCCCCCTGCCAAGTCACCAGCCGTCGCCAGCCGTTACCCTAGCCACGCTCCCTGCCAAGCCACCAGCCGTCACCAGCCGTCACCCTAACCACGCCCCCTGCCAAGCTACCAACCGTCACCAGCCGTCACCCTAACCACGCCCCCGCCAAGCTACCAACCGTCACCAGCCGTCACCCTAGCCACGCCCCCTGCCAAGTCACCAGCCGTCACCAGCCGTCACCCTAGCCACGCCCCCTCCCCTCCCAGCCACGCCCCCCTCCCCGCCACTGCCACGTCACCAGCCGTCACCCACGCCCCCTCCCCTCCCAGCCACGCCCCCCTCCACGCCCCCGCCACGTCACCAGCCGTCACCACACCATCACCCTTGACGGCCGCCATTTTGAAATATGAGCCCGTTCTCTCTTAGTATACCTACTAAAACAGAATGACACTTTCTACTCTAATTAATATTATTTTAGGTATTAAATGATGCATAAAATGCGCGTTTCATCAATAATCAATCAATTATATTCAGATTTAATTAACATAAATATACATGATTAAATTTATAGAAAAATATAGGTGCACAAAATTTTATATTGATATTTCCAAATAATGAGGTAATGGCTCAGCGGTATCCAGTCAGCCTGTGGATCGTAAGAACCCTGGTTCGATCCCAAATAAATAAATAAATATATCATCACGCCTTCTACCCATTGCTGGGTGTGGCACTCTGCTAAAGCAGATCTCGGTAAGTGATATATTTTTGCGCGTGAAGTGCGGTTACCAGTCGTCAAATCACGGCCCCCAAACATGTTAGTGGTGGAGGAGCCACAGGGATAGCTTTTTCAAATTATGAAAATTTGTCGCTTGTGGGAATCGAACCAGGGACCTCAGGATCCACAGGCCGACTTCATACCACTGTGCTAGCCATCCCACCGCCGACAAAACATTTTCACCAATTTACAATCACTCCTATGGCTCTCCCACCACTAACATCTTTGGGAGCCGTGATTTGACGTCTGGTAACCACAGTTCATGCGCATAAATATATCACTTACCGAGATCTGCTTCGGCAGAGTGCCACACTCAGTAATGGGTAGAAGGCTTGATATATTTATTTTGCTATTTTAAAAGACGAACTCAATTCAACATTATTCATTAAAAATCTCTGTTGTTTCTTACACACGAATTACATTTCGAATTCAATAGTTTTTTCTAAATTTAACAGTGTAAGAAACAAACTATTAATATAACTGTAGTCTATATGCTGACAGTTTAATTGTAAAGGTATTAAATTCAGTGAAATATAGTATCGGTCGGCATGGCGCCTTTGTTCGTTAGAGAAACATTATTTCCCAGAAATTCATTAAACCGAAGTTGGAAAAGAGATGAAAACCTTCAAGTCCATTCATTTCACTTTGAAGTGTTCATTGTACATGTTGTGTCTTTTGCGATTTGCGAATTATATTTTATTTCAACAAAAAATAATTAAATATTTTACCCTATGGAACCGACCAATTTGATGCAGTATCAAGGAGTTATTCACTCCAGGTCGGGATCACTCTAGAAGGAAGTCCAGGCGACGTTCATCTGGAGTCAAGTCTTTCAACCAGTACATTCCAGAAGGAGACTTCATTGCAGTACAGCTAACTAAAACGACACTTTAGAAATTACCAACCAGTTACAATCACTTCGTTTAGGGAAAGATCACGGGTTCAAATCCCGTAGATTTAAAAAACAAAAAATACAACTGCCTGTACACGCGCAAAAATATATGTATCACATCGAGATTAGCACTCGCATCCGCAAAATTTCACGCTGCGAACACGCTAGGGGTGTAGGAGCCACGGGGGTTATTTTTATGTGGTAAATATACAATGGGGTTGTTTACAATCAGTCAAATGCGTTTGAGTGGGCCGTAATCCACTAAAACTGTAGGCGCCCTGCACTGTAATTAGGTTAATTTAAGTTAGTATGTTGGTGACGTGGAAGCCTGCTAAAGACCTGTTGGCTTTCACCATCGATGAATACGACGCAGAACTTCATAAAAAGTATTAGACTATCATGAAATATATACAAACGCGTTTCGGGATACTTTGTGCAATCCTCTGTAGTCTCGGTAACAAAACACCGTAATCAGGTAGGTAATAGTTATTTTTATAACAAGTGCCGAAAAAGTCTTGTTACGTGCAAGTGTAGAATTTAATCTGAACGAGCACGTAACCTTTTTCGGCACGTGTTATAAACAACATTTTTCCTACAACTGTGCGATTTAGTAAATCACTAAAATATTATCAAAATTTACATAATTCTAATGATATTACACGAGAACGATGTTTTACGGGGTTGCTATGGTTTGTTTGTTGATTGCTTGCACATTGTTCTACGTTATTTAAAAATATTTCATTAACTTCAAGATAATTTCTTCAAAATCGTCTAGATTGGAATAGTACAGTGAGTGATTTTTCTTTATCATAAACACCTCCAAAGATAATTGAAGATCCGGATCATGCTATGTTGCATCTATTTTCGACAATGACAATCAACCTGCTGCTGGTACTTCTAAAGCCTCCGAAATTGTTCTCAATAATATTACTGTTAATAATATGAACAGGTACGGAGGAAATCAATGTTTCTTTAGACAGTAAAAAGTTTCCACTTTACATTATGTCAATATATGCAACTGTAACAACTGTGTTAATAATATACACAAACAATAAATATTATGAACTTCACTTACTCTTTAGATAAATCATTTATCGATATATTTTACTTTGTTCGGTTCTTTTTGTTAGTTGTCTACAGATTAGATATACTGCAATTTAAGGTTATGTTTATAAACGTCAAAATATACTACTGCATATTTACTAGCGCTGGTTCACCGTATCTTCTTCTTCCATAAGCGTCTGTGGCCAAAATATGAATACCGCGTTCGGCGCGAAATTTAAATCGCTCTCAAAACAACTTCCTTTTGAAAGTTACGTAACGAAGCATTTTCCGCACTAGTGTTTCTTTGCTTAAAGAAACGCACTTGGTCTGCATTCATCTACGTTCCATACGTAACCAAGGCAATAATAGTTACGTAATAACAAAGAAATGGCGCAGTTGTAGGAAAAATAATAAAATTAACTCTCGGTTCGGAATATTTTGTGTAGTAATTTTATTTTGCAATAGACATATTCTACAAGAAACGACATAGAACATCATACAAGATAATCAAATAAGTAAATACAAACCGTTGTAGCATAATTGATTGCATATACGCTTCACATATGACAGTTCGTGAGTTCAAAGCTCACTGATTTGACAGGTAATTAATGTTCAACTCGGTTTGCACCACATTTAAATTATTCCGCCAATAACCTCTCTGAAAACTGTCACTTAACGCCTAGTAAACACGAACAAAAAGCTACTGTAATCTTGGTAACAGAACGCCATAATCACAGGTAGAATAACAAAATTAAAACACGTTTCAAAACATTTTGTGAAGCGATTTTATTTTGCAATGGACATCATGATTTGCAAGCAGTTCCGTCTTTTCCATAAGGTCACATGGAGCACGAGCCCAGGGCCCCCGACCGCATGGGGGCCTCAAAATTCCGAGGTCGTCGTTTAAACAGGAACTAGAGGAGCTCAATTTTAAGTGCAATTTTGCTAAGAACTGCCGTTATATTTTTTTAATGTAAATGTAAAATGAAAACCATATGAGATTTCTAACCATTACAAAAAATTTTTTTTATGGGGTGGCTAGCTCAGTGGTATGAAGTCGGTCTGTGGATCCAGAGAACCCTGGTACCCTAGATTCGATTCCCACAGGCGACAAACAATTTTCATAATTTCAAAAGCTACCCCTGTGGCTCCTCCACCACTAACATATTTGGGGGCCGTGATTTGACGCCTGGTAACCGCACTTCACGAGCAAAATATATCACTTACCGAGATCTGCTTCAGCAGAGTGCCACACCTAGTAATGGGTAGAAGGCGTGATGATATATTTATTTTATTTTTTTTACAAAAAATTTCATAACGTAAAATTTCTTTATTAATCCTATAAAATGTATACAAATATTAAAATAAGTTTAAAATATTTAAAAGAACCTTGAGGGCACAATAGAAAATTTTGCCACAATTTTATCGGAGTATTATTCTAAATAATTTATTTCTTTATCCAAGCATTCGTTCTAACTATTTTTACATTTCTAAACGAAACATCAAGTTACTAATATTTAAAACTTTACTTTTAATAACATTTTGTACACCAGCGTGCTTGTTCGCAAATTAATTAGTACCTTAATCATTGTTATAACTTGCAAAAAGTCAGCCATTTCAATGTATCAGTCGCGTTAGTAGTTATCTGTCAGTGTCCGTGTTTACTACGTTTTTGTGGCGTAAAAGACTCTCGTTTCCATCAAGTAAATATGTAAAATCGCAATATAAGTTCTTGGTGGATTCGTTGGTGTGTGTGAATTATGTGTAGTTCAACATGAAGTGTCGAATTTTGTTAGTGAATGTTTTGCCGGGTGGTAGTGTTGAGCGTTCCAATGTGTATAGTGTTGTTTCTGTACGTCGGTGGGAAGGTGCCCCATGCTGTCAACAACGGTATGTAACATAAATGATTCTATTTTTCTGATTGGTGGAGAAGAGGGTATAATGGCTATTATTCCCTCGTTATTATTGCCTGTACGATTTATACATATATTTAATACCTATACATATTAGTAAATACCAAGAGATTAATAATAGTTATTTATGTATCCAGGCCGGTGGCATGATTATTAGCCCTCGGCCCTTTGTGCCTCGTGCTAATAACATGCTCAGGGTCAGAAACGCTAATTTCATCCGTGGTACATACAATATTTTATGCACAACAAAATAACATTTAATTATATGTCCAAAAGATTAAAATATGTATATGGGTTATATGTCAAAATGACTTTTGTAAAATCAAGTATTCACAATAAACAAAAATTGTCATTTTATTTATGTATCCATAGAAATTATTTTTTTATGGCCCTAGGGCCAAAAAGAAGTGTTTAAGGCCGCTTTTTAAGGCTAAAACATATGCATTTCGGCCCGGTTGTGCATAAAATACATTTTAGTTTTATAGTATGTACATTATATTTCGTACATCCAGCCATACATTTTGATTAAGTAATTAAACCAATTTTTAAGTAACTTGGGCAACATAAAGGAAAATATTTTGAGGTATATAATATATTTGTTGTTATGGTTTACCTGTCAATTTGAATTTGTAATTTAATACCTCCGAGATTAAAAGTGATACTTCAGTCCTCAAAAAGGAAGAATAAAGTAGATTATTTATTCCTGGCAGAGCGAGAAATATATTAGTCGTAGATAAACAAATAAAATGGGATAATGGCTCAGTGGTATTAAGTCGGCCTGTGAATCCAAGGAACCCTGGTTCGATCCTCACAGCCGACAAAACATTTTCACCAATTTAAAATTACCCTTGTGGCTCCCCCACCACTAACATCTTGGGGGCCGTGATTTGACGGCTGATAACCGCACGTCACGCGCATAAATATATCACTTACCGAGATCTGCTTCGACAGAGTGCCAGAGTCAGTAATGGGTAAAAGGCGTGATGATATATTAATTTATTTTTTTTAAACAAATAAAATATATGGATTGCAGCAACACTTGAAACATTCACTCATCATTCATTCATTACATTCATCCAATCAATCGTCGCCAAACATTCCTAGCACACCATACACCACTTTTGTTTCATCCACGTTAATAATTCCTTTCATACAAACATATCTCATCTTTCTTTCACGAAACAAACAATAAATAAATATCTGCAATTGCAGATCTGTCATGTGCAGAAATGTGTAAACGCGTAATGATATGTTTACTTAATTAATTATGTTAATAAGGTAATTCTTGCGTTAATTAAAGTGTTAGGTAATTATATACTCATTATTATACTAAAGAAGGGATAATTGTAAAATAACATTCCTCATTAGCAGTGTTTGTATGTGAGTGTATCATGTACACTCAGTGAACCGAATATTTACATTTCAGCTCGTTTTGTCTTCAGCTGATCGCGATAATTGAAGATAAGCACTTGTGTGTTCGTGTGTGTTTTAATTAACTATTATTTAATTAATTAAATATCCATTTAACAGAACAAAGGGAATTTTTCGTCTCCCTCATTCACCGTGCTTAAGATTTATTTGGTTTTAAACCTGATTAACAAAGCATTAAATTTGATTAAAATTAAACAAATTGAAGAGTTTTGAGGATTGTGTCGGTTCTAATTTATTATATACATATTACGTTGATTTAAATAAACAAAAGTAATATGAAAGTATTTTTAAAATATTCATGAGATGAAACGATAGAAAAATATATAAATAATAGACGTAAATAACGTTATAAATCATCAGCGATAATAAAGATAAATATCTAGTAGTTTATCTGATTTTATTTTGATATGTCAACGAAAAACAAATATTTCTCTTGGAAATATTGCAATCTTTATTTTTCTGTGATTGAATCCAGATTTCTTGAGAGGCGCCAACATTATATAAATATTACTAGTTTTATTATAAACGAAAATACACTTTTTATTCTTGTGTCAAATCAAGAATAAATTGTCATTGATGGTCCCAAAAAACAATTGTACGTAGCAAACATACTCTGAAAGTATCATTATCGGGATCACAAGCTTCTAAGGGCCAAATTCATAGTCGTGACTCACCCTCATCTCATTCTCATCTCACACTTAAAGTCGAAGTAACTAAGGCAACTAACTCAAATTATGCAAATTCTTGAGTTAGTTGCCTTGGTTACTTCCAATTTGAGTGTGAGGTGAGGATGAGATGAAGATGAGTCATGACTAGGAATTTTGCCCTAAATCTCGCCTACGACTCGTTCTGAAATAAGTTTACTTGCCTAGTAAAGTATCACTTTCAGGTGTTATTACGTAATAGTATATTACATGATAAGTCAGGAAAGTGATATCTAGACTAATTTTTGACATATATGGTAATTAGCGGTAAATGGACAAAACGAATTGAATTTTGAGCAAAATTTAACTTTTCCGGAGGCTATATCTCAAGAACTGAACAAGATATAAAGATGCGCTCAACGGCATTGAATTTCTCGTGTTTGAATTGACTTATAAACATATTTTCAGCGATTTTGATTTTTTGAAAATTTCTTGAGGGGTACCCCTTAGAAATTTTCGATTTTAAGCCATTTTTAGACTGCTTGCTCTAAAAATCTTTCTCATGCGAATATTACACTAAAAATTTACATACATACGTATTTCGACACGTAGAATCTAGTGGTGAAATTCCTGAGTTCGTATCTCTTTTAGTTTTGAAAATATTGGCCTTAGATATTTGTGTATATCGAAAATTTTGGTCAAAATATTAAAAATAAAAAAATTGCTGAAAATATGTGTACAAGTTAATTCGGACACGAGGAATTCAATGCCGTTGAGCGCATCTTCATATCTTGCTTAATTTTTGGGATATAACCTCTGGAATTGTAGTTTTTCCAAATAATACGCCATTTCACATTTTGCACTAGTCAGGAAAGTAAAAACACTTTCTTGACGTACTATATATTACTTTTTCTGAAACCGTTTACTTTAATCAATAATTAATCATAAATAATTCAAATAAATAAATAAATATATCATCACGCCTTCTACCCATCACTGGGTGTGGCACTCTGCTAAAGCAGATCTCGGTAAGTGATATATTTTGCGCGTGAAGTGCGGTTACCAGTCGTCAAATCACGGCCCCCAAACATGTTAGTGGTGGAGGAGCCACAGGGATAGCTTTTTCAAATTATGAAAATTTGTCGCCTGTGGGAATCGAACCAGGGACCTCAGGATCCACAGGCCGACTTCATACCACTGTGCTAGCCATCCCAAATAAATAAATAATTCAAAATATTTAATTTTTTTTATATGAATTGTATTAACAGCAGACTACGTATCCAAAAAAGAACAGTCAGGTAAAATCTTTACCAGATTTGTTTTGTGCTTCACCAGACTGTTATTTTAATTGTAGCTTAAGTAGTTTACTTTTTTTGGTAAAAATTTGCTTTTCATACTAAAATAAAAGATAAAATACAAAACAATCAGATAAAGTCTCCACCGCACTGTTATGTACTTTACCAGACTGTTATTTTTGTTGTAACCTTGAATACGTACTTTACTTGACTATTTTGGTAACATTATACTTTCCATACTAAAATTGGTCAGGAAAGTAGGCACTTTCTTGCCGGTTAACACTATCTTTTAATAATTCAGTAAATGTTTTAAATACATATTTATTTTTGTAAAGCGACCAAGTATACACAGACGTACTAATATTTTATTTTACAATATACTGTCACTTCCTACAATGGGTAAAATAACGTGATGATATATTTATTTATTTAAGTTAAAAGAATCATTATTTTATTATCATTTAAATTGCTACCCCTGTGGCTCCTCCACCACTAACATCTTTAGGGGCCGTGATTTGACGACTGGTAACCGCACTTCACGCGCAAAATATATCACTTACCGAGATCTGCTTCCGCATAGTGCCACACCCAGTAATGAGTAGAAGGCGTGATGATATATTTATTTATTTTATATTTAAATTGCTATAATTGTCATCTAAATGCTCTTTAGTAATCTGACATTAACTTGTAATTTTCCAGTTCATATCATGATACGAAAAACCCAATTTAATACCAACAAAACTCCGGTATACGAAATATTGAATAACAAATTCCCGAGATTACAGTAAAATATTGTTCAATTGACAGCACAGGGCCGTACTGTAGCTTGTTGTAGTTTTATCAGCGATTGACCCGACGAATGATCAAATTATCGGCAACAACATCAAATAGCGACAAATTGCTTTCGGTACTATGAAATTTTCTCTGATCATGCACATGTGTAGTGAACATTCTATCGTAATTAAACTGCAATATATGACTTTGTTTGTTAGTGTTTTTACGAGTAAATGCAAATTATTGAAGTAATGAATTCATTTATGGAAAAACAATTACACATATTGTGAAACTAGAAAAGTTATAAACCTAAATTACATTTTATTATATAATTGCTTTTAATTTTCTTAATTGCAAGTATAGTACAGGGACAAACACATTATAGTTTACAGTGGAATCTTTAGAAGTTTGTTCGAAAATGCTTCATTTAATAGTTATTTATGTATGAAGGGTGAAAACAGGCGTTTCTGGCCCATGGAATGATTATTAGCAAAGTATTATGGACAACAACAGAACATTTAATTTGAAAATTCCAAAGAGTAAAGATAGGTACATTTATTTGTCAAACTGATATTTTCCAAAATCAAGTATTCACAATAAACAAAAATTGTCATTTACGCACAACCGAGCCGAAATTCATGTATTTTAGCTCTAAAAAGTGGGCTTAAACATTCGTTTTTGGCCCTAGGGCCATAAAAAATAGTTCATATGGATACATAAATAAAACAACAATTTTTGTTTATAGCGAATACTTGATTTTACAAAATGTTATTTTGACATATAACCTATGTACATATTTTAATCTTTTGAACATATAATTAAATGTTATTTTGTTGTGCATAAAATATTATATGTACCACGGGTGAAATTAGCGTTTCTGACCCTGAGCATGTTATTAAAACATACATACATATTTTCACGCTATATCCCAACAAATGGGGTAACACGAACCCTAAAATCACTCATAGATCACTCCATGTAAACTCATTAATTTATTACACGAGCTCGTGCTAATACTCATATCACGGGCCAGAAACGACTGTTTTCACCCTTGGTACAAAAATAACTATTTGTTTATGTACATACATACATACATATCTTCATGCTATATCCCAACAAATGGGGTAGTACGAACCCTAAAATCACTCATAAAACATTCACTCATCACACTCATCAAACAATCAGTCATCGTCAAACATTTTCATCCAAACATACCACCCTCACTTCAACCACATTCATAGATCACTCCATATAAACTCATTCATTTATTACACTCGAAATTATTATCACACAACAAACCTTCAATCACATCATTCCTTTTCACTTACCATTCATTTTCTTTCTTCAACGTACATAACGTATGCATAAAAAATCTCAAATTACTCACGTTTACTCCTAACAACGAATCTAATAACGAAACTAACAACGAATCTACAAGATTAGAAAAGATAAAAGCGATAGTCTGCACTTATATATGAAAGAAAAGAACACACAATGCAGTAACTGAAAATGAAACAAAAAGATAAGAAAGGGAGGGAGCGTCGCCCTGCGCTTGTTTCCTATGTATCCATAGGAAATAATTTTATTATGGCCCTAGGACCAAAAAGAAGTGTTTAAGCCCGTTTTTCATGGCTAAAACACATACATTGAACCCTGGTTGTGCATAAAAGAAATTGTCATATGCAGAAATGAATTTTTGAGTGAACTAGTACAAAAATAGAAAATTTTGAAAATACAGTTCTGTATCATTCAGAAAAATAAATACCGTTGAGCGTATCTACATATCTCTTTATACCAATTTTTTTTGGAGGTAAGTAGCTCAGTGGTATCAAGTCAAACTGTGGGTTTGAGAACCCCGGTTCAATTCCGGATGAATCTAATGAATAAATCTTCAATAAATATTGTAAGTTATGTAATGTTTTGCTTGAATTATATTGCGTTTGAATATATATCTTTATTTATATCATATTAAATAATAGGTTAAAAAAAACAGTCTTACCCTCCTATAGCATACCACGAGTAACATAACCATTATGACATAAATATATCATCTACCACATTTACATAACAACAGCTAAACCACTCCTAGTCTAAGAACCGTAAACTGCAAACCACAGAAAGGGCGGGCGATGAAATATTAATAATTTTATTTGTAAGTTGTAAAGGCTTTTATTTGAAACTACTTGGGCGTTCCTTCGACAAATTTATTAATTCGTCTGATGGAGAAGTTGCACGTTAGGTGCTAAAGTTACAGCGTTGCCGTATTGTAAAAGTGCAGTTTAGTTTATTTTACAAACTCATCGTCGCCGAAGTTTTGCTGTACAAGTTTATAATAGAGAATGAATAAGACTCGCCTAGCGTGGCGCTAAATCATAATCTAATAAACGTGTTTTAAATGCCTTAATTGAATACCTGCATTGCGAGGGTTATTCATTACGGAACTAAATAATGACATAAAAAGTAGACGACAGTTGAGTGTGTATGCCTTGCTTTTATGAAGCTGTAGATATAATTTTTATTTAACAATTAGTACAACTTCAAAGGTTCAAAGAGATTATGAGAGAAACATATGCAAATTTTAAAGACGCGTGTAGTTAGTTTGACAATTTTACATTTGTTTCTGCATACGTAAATGTTAATTTTTTGACAGTTGCCTAATAGTTAATTAGTATACCACTAAAAGAAAGTGATACTTCCTTCCCGAAGCTGCCAATCCATTACCTTGAGAGGAAAACAACTCTTTCTTCACGAGGAAGACGAGTGTTTTTAAAAAGTATATTTTTTTGATAGTATATACACTTTGATGTCCTTATTCAACAATAGTTACGTGATTAAATAACTCATTATAATTTTTATTAAAACTTTCTTGTTAATCAGTGGCACAAAAAATGTCCATTTCAAGAAGAAAGTCCTTAATTTGACGAATTTTGAAAAAAAATGTGATTGGGAATCAGAACACCTAAATGTATATATCATGAAGTAAAAATTGCCCCTTTTACATTACCTTTACTATAAATTACCCATTAATAGCAAAATTTAAACACAGTAAGTTGAACAGTGGTTTCCATGGTTATATCAGGACTTTAATATTTACTTACTGTCCACGGGGAACAGTAAGTAAATATTAAATTTCAAGAGTTTAAGTCATATGAATGACTTTGAAGTTTGATAAATTTAAAGTTTTATAACAGAAAAATTCGGGAGACGCCCGGACTCGAACCGGACTGATGCTTTAACCACTAAGCCACGGCTCCCCTGAACGAGATAGGCGGCAACCGAATTCATCTGTCATAGTGTCTAACACAGCATCGATCCCAAGACTCCTATGACTCATAGGAATTGACAACGGGTTTCGTCTGTAGCGACACAGTCTGATTTTTAAGGAAATCATACCACGAAATAAATTTCAAGAGTTTAAGTCATATGAATGTCTTTGAAGTTTGATAAAAAGCTTTAAATTTAAGTAAATATAACATATCAAGGGCCTGTTTATTTTGACAACAATTTGACAGCTGTTAATTTTGAAACCTATTTTTCTTTTCTTTCTATTTGTGCAAGTATTGCAAAAAAGTTGCTTACTAACCTCGACCTGTAAGTGATTTTTTTAGGTCGCGAATGTTTAGGAAATCTCGACCCTTCGAGCCTCGATATCCCAAATTACATTCTTGACCTAAAAACTGTCACTTACAGTGCATGGTACGTAATATACTATTTTTAATACATTGTATAATATTTTCATTGCCCTATTAAAAAGTAAAATTTTCAGAAGTAAATTAATATATTAGATAATTTTGATAGATGTTATGCCATATCATGTCTTTTCTAGTTTATTTATTTTATTTATGCTACTTTGCACAACAGGAACTTAATTCCAATTACAGTACAGGGTCTAGACTCACCGAGCCGCAGTGTGCTAGATCATATATTTTTTTAACTTGAGTGGGATTCGAACTCAGGATCTTCGGATTCGAATGCCGTAACCACTGAAGTATAGTTTAGCACGTTTTAAGGCTTAAAGTAGTACTAGTGTGACGGTGGCGCCATCGGTTGTCAAGTGGCGAAACTGACGCTCAAAAAATTATAAAAATTGAATAAAATAAGTGTTTTATACCTATTATGATTTGAATATCATGAATCACCGTGTGGTGTTGCCATTATAAATTGGGATTCTTAATTTTTCGTTAAAAAGAAGGCTTTGCATGGCTATATATCCATCACTAAACGATAAAAAACTTTCTCCTTCTGATACAATATACATGGATAGTTCTAGAACATCATACTACTTTTTCAAATGAAACTGCAAAATTTTAAAGGTACACAAACCAAATATGTGCGATTCTGAGTGATGATCGCCATAAGCCCCGTGTATAAGAACTCAACTTTACAAGCGAATATATTTGTTCACAGACGATGAATGTGTTTCATATTTTAACAGGATGCGTATGACTATCCAATGTTTACGTGCGCCAAATTTCATTCAGATCTGCCAATTTTTTTTTCACGCTAGTACTACCTTAATACCTGGACCCTATCTTTAAAAAGTCACCGTTCTAACTTTCTATGGGGCTATTCACCCCAGCTAGAAAAAATTGTGGAATTTTTTTTTAACAAAACACTGCAGAATTTCAACAAATGGCCGGTGGGAAATTTGCGGTATTTCGCGTGTTGGCGCCAGGATGCTTCCACTATTATTATCCGCATTTATTTAACACTTGAGTTGAACAACGACACCAACACCACGCAATATTTGCTGCGGTAGAAACAATTGCACGCATGTCTAGTTGATTTGCTACCGCTGTGACGTTTAGTTTTGGCGCTCGACGGGTTTTTGAGATAATTGCACTTCCGGGATGGTTTCGCTCATTGCTTCTTTGACACACCGCCAAATTTCTCACTCTGCGTTTCGTATTAATCATAAATAATACAATAGTTTATTTACGAAGATCATATTTTCTGTTGTCGACGCAGTAAAAATTATTATGATTCACTTTTATAGAGTAGTCACAAACATGTTGCTAAATAATCAGATTTGTGAATTGAATCAATAATTTTAGTTTCATGGATTTAAAATTGTTATTATAATAAATAATAATGGAGTAGGTGACATAGTGGTATCGTCTCGGCCTGTGGGTCCTGAGAACCCTGATTCGATTCTTACTGCCGATAAACATTTTCACCACATTAATACTACTCAGGTGGCACCCTCTCTACTAACATCTTTGGAAGCCGTGATTTGACGACTGTTAACCGCAATTCACGCGCAAAAATATATCATTTACCGAGATCTGCTTCGGCAGAGTGCCACACCCAGTAATGGGTAGAAGGCGTGATGATATATTTATTTTTTATTTATTTTTTTAATTTATAAAAACTTCCATTTGATTGACATAGAATTTATTTATTTTATTTTTATATTTTTCATTGTTCTAGTTATTTATTTATAGATCTCATTGGACGATGGAATATTAAATAAAAATACAAATGATTCAGGTGAAACATACACCAGGGGTGCCAATATAAGCTATTTAACCCTAACAGTTTACAGCTTAATAACTTCCATTTAGCAGTAAGTTTATTTTGCATAAAATCACAAAAGGAGCAATTTGACATTTAAATTTTAGGTGAATATTTAAACAGTATGAAATTCGAGCCGACTGTTAAAAATATTTTTTTGAAAATTAATAAGTTTAATAGAGAAGGATTTCTAACTTGAAAGAAAATTAATTTATGGAACTGATGCCTTGTTTCATTATCCTTTGATAAATTTATTCATTTATTCATGATGTTGGAATCACTTTTTAAAGGAAAGTTAAAGGTGAACGGATGTTTTACAACTGAATTGATGCGACCGATCGAAAAGGCGTTCGCAGTATTTTATTTTTAATTTCGCTTGTTTACGGCTGCGTTCTTTTGAAAAAATTGTCGAATAAACGAATCACCGGTAAATTTAATTTGCACCACGAGCGAATATTTTCAATAATAATTAATTTACACTGAACGACCATAATGAAAATGCTACTTTTGAAGCAGTAGAAGTGCTTTAAAGAAAAATTAAAGAATATTTAGTTTTGTATGTGAAATATATGGCGTGGCTAGCTCAGTGGTATGAAGTCGGTCTGTAGATCCTGAGAACCCTGGTTCGATTCCCAAAGGCGACAAACAATTTTCATAATTTCAAAAGCTACCCCTGTGGCTCCTCCACCATTAACATCTTTGGAGGCCACGGCCATTAAATTGATGGGGTAATGGCTCAGTGTCATCGAGTCGGGCTGTGGAACCCTGGTTCAAACCCCACAGCCGACAAACATTTTCACCAATTTAAAATTACTCCTGTGGCTCCTCCAACAGTGGAGGCCGTGATATGACGACTGGTAATTGCACTTCACGCGCAAAATATATCGCTTACCGAGATCTGCTTCAGCAGAGTGCCACGCCCAGTAATGGGTAGAAGGCGTGATGATATATTTATTTATTTTATTTGTATGTGAAATATTTATCTATGGTAGTAATTTGTATTCCTTGACCATTAAATGAGGAATAAGGGCTATTTATTAATAATATTATCAGGCAGATAATTATTATAGGATACGTGGCTCAGTGGTATCGATTCGGTCTGTAGATTTGAAAACTTCGGTTCGATTTCCAAACAACTTTAATTACATTAAAATTACCCCTGTGACTCCCCCTCCACTAACATCTTTGCGGGCCGTGATTTGACGACTGGTCACTGCCCTTTACGCGTATAAATATATCACTTACCGAGATCTGCTCCGGCAGATTGCTACACTCAGTAATGAGTAAAAGGCGTAATGATATATTTATTTATTTTATTTTATTTGATATTTTAGCCTTTTTAGCAGAGTTATCAATGGCAGTAGATGATAAAACCGTCTTAACGACCATCGCCAACAGCAACGCAAAATTAAAAATGATTCATTTCGTAGACAGAATCGCGTACTTAAATGTTAACTTTATTTGACAATTGCATACAAAGTAATTTAGGAACATCTGTCAGCGAAACAGAAAGTCAGTTAACTGCTATTTAATCACCCTAAAAGTTTGTTATATGTTGAACACACGGTCTATCATAAATCAGTATTATTATAGAATGCTACACCCAGTAATAGGTAAAAGGCGTGATTATACTTTTATAATATTATTTAAGAATATTGACAATTAATGACTGTTAAAGTTAGAAATAATATTCATAAGGATTAAAAATGTGCGTGATGACGATTCGCATCTCACACACACACCTTTCCTCATTGCGTACAGAGAAAGAGTGTCCGCCTAACGCATCAGAGCGTATCGGTGGCGTTGTACGGAACTAATTTAGGGCGCGTGATGCCGCCACCGCGACGTTATTTCATACAGTGTCGCTCGTACCCTCTGCAGGGACAATTAATTTCACCTTTTCTCATAAACGCGCTATTCAAACAAAAGAACAAATATAAACGTAACTAACACGTTAACATTACACGTTTTGCTTCTTCAATTGAAAATTCTTTTACGGGGTTATTTCTACTCTGTATTTAGGAAAGATATTAGAACGCAAAAACTGAATCATAAATAAAATAAATAAATAAATATATCATCACGCCTTCTAGCCATTACTGGGTGTGGCACTCTGCCGTAGCAGATCTCGGTAAATTTATGCGCATTTTTTTAATCCACTTTCTTTCAAATACTTGCAATTTTGCAGTAGAGATTCACTATTTTAATGTATTTCTTTAATGGGGTAGCTAGCTCAGTGGTATCAAGTCGGCCTGTGGATCTTGAGAACCCTGTTTCGATTCCCAGAGACGACAAACAATTTTCACCATTTTAAAAACTACCCCTGTGGCTCCCTCACCACTAACATCTTTGAGGGCCGTGATTTGATGACTGGTAACCGCATTTTACGCGCAAAATATGTCACTTACTGAGACCTGCTTCAGAAGAGTGTCACACTCAGTAATCGGTAGAAGGCGTGATAATATATTTATTTTTATTTATTTCTTTAAGTTTAATTTTTATTTCTGTTAGATTTGAATTAATAAGTATTTTTGCCGCCCCCCAAAATACAGCTGCCCTATGCAGCTGCCTTTCTTGCCTAATGGCTAAATCGGTCCTGAATTTGTTGCCAAATGGTAAAAAATTTGAGAAAGAATAACTAAAAATTAATAATCTGCCGTAGCAGATCTTGGTAAGTGCTATATTTTGCACGTGAAGTGCAGTTACCAGCCATCTAATCACGCCCCCCAAAGATGTTAGTGAAGGGAGAGCCTCAGGGATAGTTTCGATGTGGTGAAGTCGGCATGTGGATCCTGAGAATCTCGGTTCGATTCCCACGACCGACAAACAATTTTCACCACATTAAAATTACCCCTGTGGCTCCCCGTCCACTAACATCTTTGAGGGCCATGATTTGACGGCTGGTAACCGCACTTCCCGCGCATAAATATATCACATACCGAGATCTGCTCCAGTATAGTGTCACACCCAGTAATGGGTAAAAGGTGTGATGATATATTTATAAATAAAAATAAAAATAAATATATCACGCCTTCTACCCATTACTGGGTGTGGCACTCTGCCGAAGCAGATCTCGGTAAGTGATATATTTTGCGCGTGAAGTGCGGTTACCAGTCGTCAAATCACGGCCTCCAAAGATGTTAGTGGTGGAGAAGCCACAGGGGTAGCTTTTGAAATTTTGAAAATTGTTTGTCGTCTGTGGGAATCGAACCAGGGTTCTCAGGACCGACTTCATACCGAGAGATCTGCTCCAGTATAGTGCCACACCCAGTCATGGGTAAAAGGCGTGATGATATATATATATATATATATATATATATATATATATATATATATATATATATATATATATATATATATATATATATTTTTTTTTATTAAAATGAGTTTGTCTGTTGCGGGATTTGAAGTCGTCCTCTCAAAAACCACAGTCCAACGTTTTACCCCTGGGCTATTTACCCCATATAATCACACCATAATGACTTAACAAATAATTACACCCATTCACGCGTGATTACAAAATAATGAAGTTGATTAGAAGTAATTTGTGGCAATTACGATAATAAATTGTCATAGTTGGGTGTAAAACGTAAACAATTTTTGTTTTGGCGTGGATGAGCAGCACCGAACTCGATACACGTTCATCGTTGAGCGCCCGGGGTCCCCTGCGAGGGCTGAGCCCTGGCCAGCACTCAAATTATACGCGTTTTAACTGTATCATTAACGTGGAATTTTGCTAATTTGTTTAAATTGTTCAGGCGCTCGCCTCGCCGCGTTAATAAGTACTACCGCCGCCGTATTTTAACAGCAACGTGGATTTTAAATGATAATGACTCATCAAAGTTTTATTAAGGGTGCGCTGTGGTCGGATGCATGGCTTTTAGATGCGAATAAATTCACACTGACGTCCGCTGGGGTTTTTTTTCTAACCTAATATATATTTTTTCGCTTGCATTCAGGCTACGAAAGAACAAGATGAAAATAAGTGCCGGAAATAAATTAAGAACAAATTTAATTTTAAGCTACTTTAAAATCATGCTTAAAGTTAAAACGATGCTTTAAGGGCCATTTAGTAATGATATTATCAGGTAGATAATTGTAATGGGGTAATGGCACAGTGGTAGCAAGTCGACCTGTGAATCCAAAGAACCCTGGTTCGATCCCCACAGCCGACATAACATTTTCACCAATTTGAAATTACCCCTGTGGCTCCGCCACCACTAACATCTTTGGGGGCCCTGATTTGACGGCTGGTAACCGCACTTCACGCGCATAAATATATCACTTACCGAGATCTGCTTCGGCAGAGTCTCACACCCAGTAATGGGTAAAAGGCGTGATGATATATTTATTTATTTATATAATTGTTATGGGATAGGTGGCTCAGTGGTATCGAGACGGTTTATGGATTTGAGAACCCCCAGTTCGATTCCCAAAGCCGACAAACAATTGTCACTAGATTAAAATTATCCCTGTGGCTTCCCCTTCACTACCATCTTTGGGGGCCTAGGACAATTAACAGTGTAATGTTGTTAAGATTGGTTGATTTCGCACACGTGTTTAGAAATGGATGCATTTGATTGGATAATTATTTCATCTAAAAATTTTCAATGTATTGTTTTGATTGGTTAGTTTCACACACGTGGTAAGAAATGAATTAATGTGATTTGGCTAGCAAGTTAAATAATGAACAAAATCACATCAATATTTATTGATTAGTAGAAAATATTTCATAAGAGTATAAGGTTCGTTGCGATTTTCTTCATCATTTACAGATTTATAGATCTATAAAACTTATGGATTTATATAGATAAAAAATATAAATAAAATAAATATATCAACACGCCTTCTACCCTTTACTGGGTCTGGCACTCTGCCGAAGCAGATCTCGGTAAATGATATATTTTTGCGCGTGAATTGCGGTTAACAGTCGTCAAATCACGGCCCCCAAAGATGTTAGTGGTGGAGGAGCCACAGGGGTAGCTTTTTGAAATTATGAAAATTGTTTTTCGCTTGTGGGAATCGAACCAGGGTTCTCAGGATCCACGGGCCGACTTCATACCACTGAGCTAGCCACCCCATAATTAGTGAAATACCTTATTTTGGTCTTCATTTTTTGGAGTATCGTTTTCTAACTTTATCTCGTCCTGTTATAATCACTTACTGATCATGTATTTAGACGCTAAAATCTTTTATAAATCGAGTTTGCATTTTGGTTACAAATTAAAACTAGAGAGGTTTATACTCTAGAACTTCTCTTAGGAAGCGAGAGCTTTAACATCCTTCCACTACGTACTATTTTTAGATAAAGACATCTGTATTTTATATAATATTTTTACACTCTAATAATTTCTTCCAATTCCTTTTATATACGTCTGTGGTGCGTAAACTTCGGAAAATAATTCTTAATTGATACGTTCACGTGACGTCTGCTTAACGACAACATCCGCTTGCTGCCGCCGCCACCGCCGTCGCCACCCCCAGCTCTTGACACGGCCGCCCGCGTTTTTTGTTACAATATCAATATTTTTTTTGCGGCGTGCGAAAACGAAGCCCCGGAAAAGGACAGCTATAATGTTTTCATTTCGCGAATCAATAAATCTTCCTTAAGTTTATCGTAGATAAATAAATCTTATTCTTTTGTCACCAATTTTCATTTTTAGATTCTGATCCATTACGATATAATATTGATGTAAGAGATAAAAGAAAAAAATCTAGGAAAATGTTTTCGTTGTTATATTAGGATTCTTTCTCTCTTTCGTTTCGTATATGTGTTTTTCGTTCTTTTCATCCCTTTCTGAATCAACTCCTCATAATTAAGTACGCTTTCTGTTATATCTGGGATTAATTTGGAGTCTTGTTACGATACATCATATTGAAATATGAACATGCAGACAGAGCTGGGCAGTAGCTAGCTACTTTTGTAGCTTAACTACGTTTACCTTAGCTGTAGCTTAGCTAAATTGTGAAAAAAATATAGCTGTAGCTTGTAGCGAACTATGTTTTTTTCTATTAGCTTAAAAATATTGTTATAACAACTGAAGCTACTTTTAAAGCTACTTTTTGCAGCTTAAAGCTACTTTTTGTACCTCAAAGCTACTTTTTGTAGCTTAAAGCTACCACTGTTCATTAAGAAATACCTATTAATTTTTGTTTTGTATTTGAATTGTACCTTCTTTATTGTTTTCTATAACTGTAGGATAACAAGTTATTATATAGTTTAAAATCTATTAACACATTTTATTTTTCACTTCTTCTTAACCTATCCTACTTTTGTATTAAATATTAAATGAACTAAACATTGACTGTTTAGGAGTCTTCTGTTAATGTGACTGTTAAATTATTCCGATATAAATAAAAATTATACCATCAAAAATTAACAGTACATTTGTCCATTTGCTATTTTTGATATTTATGTACAAAATACTAAATTAACAGTCATTATAACAAAAGACTGATCAACTGATCATATGACAATGCAAATTTAATTAATTCACAAACATTGAAAAAAGAAGCTTTAAAATTTTACAGCTACTTGAACGAAAGCTTTTAGCTGTAGTTTAGCTATATTTTACAAAATGTAGCTTATAGCTGTAGCTCAGCTACTTTTTTAAATAATAGCTGTAGCTGTAGCTTAGCTACTTTTTTTAAGTAGCTTGCCCAGCTCTGCATGCAGATTATGTGAATTTTTGGTTGAACCTGTTCAAAAACACTAATTTTTAGAATTTTTTTTTATTACGGTTTTATATAACTTAAAGCACAAGAAATCGGATACCGTCGAGCGCATCTTCATATCTTTTTTAGTTTTTGATGTACAGCGATTTTTGAATTATTTTAAATCGCAAATTTGAGACGCTATCTCGAAAACTGAAAGAGGTATCGAAATGCGATTTGAACCAGTGTATTTCTCGTGCTTTTGTTAATATAATATCGAATTTTGAAAAATTTTCAATTTTTCAATTTTTTTCAAAGTTTTCCCTACGAGAAATTGATTAACAAAGTATTTATTTGAAAAATCTATCCCTGTGGCTCCTCCACCACTAACATGTTTGGGGGCCGTGATTTGACGACTGGTAACCGCACTTCACGTGCAAAATATATCACTTACCGAGATCTGCTTCAGCAGAGTGCACACCCAGTATTGGGTAGAAGGCGTGATGATATATTTATATTTATTTATTTTATTTATTTTGAGGATTATAATATACTTGTTGCTACGGTAATGTTTATTTATCTGTCAATTTAATCCCGTGGGGATTAAATTTGAAATTGAATCCCTTCGGTATTAAAAGTGACACTTCAGTCCTCGAAAAGGAAGAACAAAGTAGGTCATTTACTGCCTTCCCCAGGAATGAAAACATTTACATTTTTTCAATTGAGGGAAGAAAATTCATCATATACCATCATATACCATCTCGTAAATTTGGACCATTAACTTTGTAAATAAATAAATATAAATATATAATCACGCCTTTTACCCATTACTGGTTGTGCGTGAAGTGCTGTTATCAGCCGTCAAATCACGGCCCCCAAAGATATTAGTGGAAGGGAATCCAATGTAGTAAAAATGTTGTCGGCTGTGGGAATCGAACCAGGGTTCTCAGGATCCACAGGCCAACTCGATACTACTGAACCACCTACCCCATATTTTACTACATTTACTTTGCATTGTCCTGAAAGCAGTCTGCTTTATTTAATATTATCAGGGTGCAAACTGAACAATGTCTAATTGGTCAGTGTCTAATTGTGCGTGTACAATGCGTGACTTCCTCCACTACGATAGTGTTTTGTTCCAGGTTCCGGGCGTCGCCAGGGCCAACTTCGCAGGAGAAATGACGCGTTGCAGAAGTTGGTAAAGGTAAGCAAGTCCTCTCTCCGTTATTATTACACCACAGGCTTGCTGCGTCTGTGTGCGTATGTGTGTCATTATGGCAGCTCGAGATGCTGTAAAAGGTGTTGTCAAAGTTAATTTTCCTTTGTCGTAAACACGCCAAGTTCGTTGCCTACAACAACACGGGTTGTAGGGCAGCGGCTAGAACATAGTGACGTGTGGGGTGGTTGTTCATCCTCTTTTGCTATTGTTAGGTGGGTGGTATGCGTGACCTCATTAACAAATAGCAAATAAACTCTTAATACTGACTGTTTTATTTACTTTAGAATTGAGCGGAAAGATACAGTGACATATTTTCGAAAGTTGAATTTTTTCCAAAGTTTAATGCTGGATTTATACAGCGTATTCCGTAACGTATCGTAATATATCTTAACCTAACGTAAAAGATGGAAATACTGTTTTTAATGAAAACATTTATACAACGTTTGTCGGCTGTGGAAATCAAACCGAGATTCTCAGGATCCACAGGCCGACTCGATACCACTGAATAAAAATCTGGTGTGGTCACCACACGACTTTCTTATACACAGCATATTTAATATTCAGAATATATAATATTATGAAACATGTAATTTAGATTTTCAGTTATTCAGCATTTATCTGTTTGAAACATATCAAATATCAAAGTTTACGTATAATTTTTTAGTAATGTTGACTACTTTATGTCTAACTTTACTGATGAGGCATATACAGAATGTCCGTTTTTCGAGCCTAACCCTTGGTATCTCAAGAATCGTGAGATACGAAGTCGATTAAATTGAGGCAAAATTGCCAAATTAGTTGACCATTTTAATGATGAATTTGTTTTTCCTAAAAAAGACATAAATAACTAGATAAAGCGAAAATTAAAATTTATGTTTTTTGTTTCTATTGCTACTATGATTATTGAAATATATTATTAAATATAAAAATTAGTTTTTCTCAAAATAAGATGCATATACAGAAAAATTGCAAATAACATTTTATGTTCCAAATATTTTTGCTAACATCTTTTATTTGAAACTTTTTTTCGTAACTAATTCCATTTTTGAAATAAATGGAATTTATTGTTTTGTGTGTCCAGTAAACTTCCTCTTCCGGTTTTTCAATTTCATTCAAAATCAACTCAGCTCTTCGTATTTTCATGAAACTTATAGTTACTAAGTTTCGTTAACAAATCTTATCTCGTTCATGAGTTATTGCACACTCGGACACACATCCATCCATACAAAACGGATTCAGTGGACCTCAAAACACGTATTTCCGCGAAAATCTCGTCAATGATTTTTTTCACGATTCCAATACTTCCTTATACCGTGTATAAGAAAGTAAAAAGGGTTGTCATTATCTTATCGGTCAGTAACAGATAATGATCGAATTATAGAATAGGGAAGATATTCCCTTAAAAAAATCTGGACTTTTTCAGACAATTATGTTTCTATTAAAAAATCATAGAATATTTATATTCCCGAAAAAAATCTTGAATCGTTTTCAGGTTTTCATCTTTCTATTAAATAATTTACATTTATATAACAGTTTAAGTTTTTCAAAAGTCTTACGGGAAAACTAATAGTTTGTATTGTTTCAAGTCTGATTAAAAAAAGAAAATGAAGACAACAAACCAAAGTATAATTCATCTTTTTATTTGTACCTAGTAGCGTTTATGAATGTTCAGTTCTACAAGCTTTGTTATTCATGTTTTGAATAATAAATGTAAGAAAAATGCAAGCGGTTATATTTAAATGACGGTGAATTTAACTAGAACAAATAGCATTAAAGTTCGTTTAATACAACGTAATTTCTCATTTAAATTCTTCTTATGTACAACTCCATTATAAAATAATAAGAAAAGTTGAAGTTGAAAACTTCTACGGCCAATACGATTGGAATTACAAGCTGGAAGATAGTTCCATTGCACTCGATTGCAAAAGAAGGAATTTCTCTACGTTTGTAAATAAACATATATCACAAAAAAAGAAACACATTTCCTTTAACATTGGTTCAGGATCAACTTTTGAAAGAACTCAGTTTATAAAAACAGATTTCATAAAGCAGTTTAACCAGTTGCACTATTATTATTTCTAAGGCCAATACGAATTCTGCTCATGCACATTACGCACACATTTTTTTTTCTCACGGTTACTTAATGGTGGAATTCTGTGATAAATCTATAAGTTTATAGATCCCTAAATCTGGACGTGTAATAGACAAGATTTTAGAGCCGATTTAAATGAAATTATTATTGATGTATTTGAAAATATTAAATACTAGGTATTTCTTGATGTTGACAACATCACTAACCTTATCATAGCTCTTAGTTTTTGCCAGCCTAGGCCTAAATCAGACTGTTTCTTGACGATTTTAAGTAGTGCAAAACTAGTGTTTCTGGATGAAAGTGCGAAAAATTAATTTTTACAATACTTGTACTGTAAAGTTACCCATTAATGACAAAATTGAAATACAGTACGTGGAAATTTTATTGCACAGTGGTTTCCATGGTTATATCAAGACTTTAATATTAACTTACAGGCAGATTCACAAAGCGGGTTAGCGCTAACACCATTTTTTGTTTTGTTTTTAACTCTATTTTTAATGCATGAAAACTAGTTTCTTTTAACTTAGGTTAAAAAGAGTGTTAATTAGCATCAAATTTAATTCATTTCATGAAACTGCTTTAATTTGAAACAGAGTTATAAATAATATTAAAAACGGTGTTAGCGCTAATCCGTTTTATGAATCTGCCTATTACTGTCCACCGTGAATTGTAAGCAAATATTACATAACAAGGTTCTGTTTATTTTGACAACAATTTGACAGCTGTCAATTTTGAAACCTATTTTTCTTTTCCTTCTATTTGTACAAGTATTGTAAAAAAATAGCTTACTAACCTCGACCTGAAAGTTACTTTTTTAGGTCACGAATGTTTAGGAAATCTCGACCCTTCGGGTCTCGATTTCGCAAACTACATTCTCGACCTAAAAACAGTCACTTACAGGTCATGGTACGTAATATACTATTCTTCGTAATTTTATGTTAATGTATGCATATTATTATTGATTTAAACAAAGTAACTGATATATTTTTTATGATACCAGATTTAAAATGAAGTCTTTTCCTAGTCTTTTAAGTCATCAATATACATAAATAAGAAAAAAAATTCCATCACTTGTCTCATAATTCCACAGAGGTTTTACAGCACGTTTGCATCAACTTCTCAGGTCATCAACAAACGGCTGGTCAGTTCAGCTTTAACCATAGACGCGTTTCGTCCTTCCGGACTCATCAGTATGGTGCGATCATTTATCCAACTAGATCAACTAGGAGTGGATTGTGATACCGACTTAGCTGAACTGACTGATGTTAACCTATCTACAACGGTAACATGACATGAGAGCTATGAAGCCACTCGTGGTGCCATCTACCGACAAAATCGCAAACTGCTTGAAAAAGAGACGCTAAAATATAATTGTTACACTTCCTAAAGACATTGATGACATAAAATTAGAAATAATTAATCTTACAATTACTCTCTCAGGAAATGACATAAAATATTATTTAATGATGTGTCAAGTTTCCCGTTCATTCTAAGAAAACTTCCTTCCTTGTGAAAAACTACATAAACTTTTCTTCTACCAGTAAGTAAATTAAAACGCTGTCAAAGTCATTAGCATTGCGATTCAAATCAACGAATAGTTTTATTTGAACCCGAGAACTTATTATTCGCTATGAATTGAAATCAGCGTGAGAGATTTTAATCAATTATTTTATAAAGTTTTCTCGCGGGGTTGCGAATAGTGAGAACCAGTTTATAAGTGGTTATTTATTGCGGAAAATATTTGTCGAAAACTATAAATTATTGGATTTTGGCGACGAGTGATTCTAAGGATTTGCATTCAATAACATTTGCGTGCAGTTCTCGTAAATTGTGAAGAGCGAAGGATTTCGCGGAAATTTAACCACACACGCTCAACCTAAATTATTATTATTTATTTTGTTGCCTCAATTTTAGCATAAATATTGAGACAACCCAAAATAAATCTAAAATTGTTGTTGTCGGGTAGGTGGTAGTCGGACTTTGAGAACCCGGGTTCGATTCTGCATCCGACAATTATATGTTTAATTTATTGACTAGCGACTCCCGTGGTCTATAGAACAAATAATGAAATAGAGTTATTCTAGACTGACAATATTCAAGAAATATTACTTGTATTTATTAATTAAGATGTGCTGAATTCAATGGTGACGTTACAAAATTAATAACATTTCTAAGTTTTCCGTTAAAGTGGTGTAAATGTGATGCAAACTGAAATTTTCACTATTTTTGCATCTTTTTAGGTATGAAACCCTGGAACTTTTAATTTTTGGGTTGTGATAATGAAACTATACATATTTACTAAGTAAACTAATCTAAATGCAGTGGTGTAAACAGATCTTAATTATCTCTTTTAGTTTTATAGTTATGGGCTTCTAAAAGTAAGTAATTTTCGTGATTTAGATTATTTTGGCAAATTTGTAACAATTTTTTTATTCTACAACCAAAATTAGTGAAAATTAGCATATATACCAAGTAAAGGACGATATATTCAGTGGTGAAATCAGATTTGTAATATCTCTAATAGTTTTGAAGTTATAGCGGCAAGTATGTCAGGCGGCACAAAAGCTGATATTATAAATCTTCGATATTTCAAAAACTAAGCATCGGACGCCACTTTCCATAATTTTCTCGTAATCTACGGGTCCGAAATAGGGGGGATAAAAAGAAAAAAGTACTATATTTCACATTTATTTTCCTTGAATTTTTTTAAGGGGTACCCCTTTGTGTTTTTTCAATTTTAGGCCATTTTCAGTTTTTTTGTTCTAAAACTTGTATCCGTAGAGCAAACATTCTGAAAATTTGCATACTTATGTAACTTTTTACGTAGAATCGAATGATGTAGTCGTAAATTGCATAACTTTTATATTTTTGAAGTTGTTAGTCAAAATAGACCATTTTTTGACCAACATTTAAATCGCTATATCTCAAAAACGAGACGAGCTATCGAAATGCGGTTTGAAAATTTGAAATCCTCGCGTTGAGAAGATACTATATCCATATTATCAGAAATATTTAAGAAAAATAATTTTTTTTACAGAATTTCTGTCCAGTTTTTAGACAATCATTTCTCAACCATATATGACTAATTTAAAATAGCTCTAATTGTGATTATATGTCAAAAAAAGTATGAGGAATTCAAATTTTTTAACAGAATTTAATTATCTGTCTTAGATTTTAAGTTACAGTTAGTTAAAACCAGTTAAATATGATTTTTTTTTGCAATTTTATCGCCCTTCAGAAACTATTCACTAAAAAATTTATTCCTTCATTTAAATCTATAAAAATTATACATTATTTACAAAAGCTACAGTGAGTCAAATGGTGTAAACCGCGAATTATTATCGCGTTTAATTTTTTAGTAATAATACTTTTTGTCGGACTGTATTTGCCATGTTTCTAAAATCAATGCCTATTGCGAATTCTCGCTTATGAAGCGACTACGCTACTTTGTTGCTACAAAATACAAATTCATAATGTACGAACAGAACTATTGAACTGCGATTTGAAAATATGAATTCCTCGTGAAGAAAAGAATTCACATTTCTAATAGTTTTGAAAGCAAGTAAAGCAAGAAAATATTTGGGTGAACACATCAAAATAATAGTTTTAATTATAATTTTCTTATAACTAAAAGTGATATGCGATATATTCTCTTTTAAACCGTAGAGTGAAAAACTGCCGACATATAATTTGTTCTTTTTCATTTATATGTTTAATTTGTAATTTCTGCATAGTTTTATGCAATATATGTCAATATATTTTAATAATATGCAGGCAAGTAGGTGGAGTCGTTTTATTTGTCTATAAGTTTTTAGTGTCTGCGCGTAAACTTTTGTTTTAAGTTCAAGCGAAGTTTTCTCACATAAACATGTTATCATAGCAAGTTTAGATAAGTTATGAAGTACTGTTGTCATACATATTCGCAGAGAGGACTTTCTACGAAACTAGGAGAGGTATAGTCGAAATTTCTTAAGGGAACAATTCCAGCTTCAACAACTTTTGTATTGCTCTGTTATAAATAACCTTAGGCTACGCAGGAAAAAAGTCAAATTTTAACACCATTGTCAGTATGGAAGATATTTACGTTTGACCATGGCCAACTTCATTAAATTGCGCTATTATGGCCGTTTCATATGTCATTAAAATTCCTAGTTTCAAATTTACAGAGCGGGTACGTCAACTAGCGCCTCTAACGAGATACGTCGTAACTAAATTTGAAAATACTGCCTCTTGCATTGATTGAAAAAATCTTAAAAACAAGTCTAGTCATTGTATATTTATTATCATACAATCTTTACAGTAAAATACTAACCGTTGGCACCAATAATTCAATAATACTTCCTTCTTTTGACCTATAAATACTTCAAAAATTTTAAATAGGTAGACAATATGGCGGCATTATTTATCTCAAGTGACAGATAATGCTACGTTGCCAAATGAAATTCACTTAGTCTACACTAGCTAATCACTTTAGTCGAAAGCTCAGAATACTAGTCATAATATTTAATAATACTGAAAGTATAAATAAAATACCCAGTTCCATTAAATGAATTTGGTTTGATCACATAAACTTCAGTTTTCAAATATTTTAAAGTTGCTTTTGTAACATGACAGCGTTGTCATTTTCCTTTAATTGAAATAAAAAGTACTAGATGGCATTACTTGACGTACCAAAACTGTAAAAAACTCATGAAAAATTTGTATATGGCAAAACGATGGAATGAAACGGCCATAATAAGCGAAGCGCAATTCAATGAAGTTGGCCATGGTTTGACACATTGCAATATGACATCTAGTGATAAAATTTGGTACTAAATATTCCTGCTGTCAAATCTACATAAGTTTTTGTGTTTTAATTTGGTAAATTTTTGCAGTGTATTAATTTTCATGTCAAGGGAAAAATGAGATATTTTTTCTCCACAGCCGTCAAACACTTTCACCAAATTAAAATTATCCCTGTGGCTCCCCCGCCACTAACATCTTTGGGGGCCGTGATTTGAAACCTGGTAAAGGAAAATGTATTCATACGTTATATTCATTCAGAACTCGATGTATTATTTAAGACATAATTTAAGCGCAGTTCCATATTTGTTTCTGTAAGTTGATACTTTATGAATACAACACGAGTTGCATTTCTCTCAGAGAACGAAAACCTGTTTCTCTTCCGGTTCCGGTTAAACTTTACCGAAAGATAATTTGTGAATTTACAGTTTTACATCAGAAAATATTACATCTTGTATATTTAACACTGTATGTTGTGGGTTTTAATTTAATTGATATTAATTTCAACTTGGCGTGCAGAGATAAAATTGAGGAAAATAGTGTAGCGTCAGCTTTTCGCACACATTCCAAAACTAAATTAATTACGATTAACTAACTAAGCAGTCGTTTGTCAATGCTAGGAGGATAAAGTGACAAATAAAGCATCTATATATATCATCACGCCTTTTACCCATTCCTGGATGAAGCACTCTGCCGAAGCAGATCTCAGTAAGTGATATATTTATGCGCGTGAAGTGCGGTTACCACCCGTCAAATCACGGCTTCCAAAGATGTTAGTGGTGAGGGAGCCACAGGGGTAATTTTAAATTGGTGAAAATATTTTTTCGGCTGTGGAGATCGAACCAGGGTTCTTAGGATCCACAGGCCGACTTGATACCACTGAGCCATTATCCCATAAATTAATGCCAATTTAATATACATTTTTATCAAACATTTTGTAATGTGAGGGTACTGAAGTTTTTTTTTTATATCATCATGCCTTGTACCCATTACTGGGTGTGGAACTCTGCCGAAGCAGATCTCGGTAAGTGATATATTTTCTCGCGTGAAGTGCGGTTACCAGTCGTCAAATCACAGCCCCCAAAGATGTTCGTGGTGGAGGAGCCACAGGGATAGCTTTTGAAATTATGAAAATTGTTTGTCGCCTGTGGGTATCGAACCAGGGTTCTCAGGATCCGCAGGCCGACTTGATACCACTGAGCTAGCCACCCCATGAAGTACTGAAGTTTGTAGTCGTTAAATTTGTAAAAAAAAATACTGAATAAGCAAATAAAAAAATAGGTTCCCATTTAAAATAAGAAAGTTGTACCTACTCCGTATTTTGAGAACCACCGGTAGAAAAAAAATTGTTAATAGTTTTGTGATACACTTAGAAAAATGTATTTCTTTGCTAATTTAATCAACCTTGTAGCTCTTATAGTTTCCGAGATAGCACTGGTGGCACAACTCAATTAGACACCCTGTACATTTTAAGTTTTATATTGGTATACCTGATTGTCAAATTCAAATTATATCAAATAAAATATAATTATAATTTGATTACCTTTCATTGTCAAACTTTATTTCACATTTATTTATAACAAATTCAAATATGTCAAATTCTTCTTCTTCTTCTTCTTCTTCTTCTTCAATGGCGCTACAGCTCGATTCGGGCCAGGGCCTACCGGGCACACCGAGCCGCAGTTTTTACACTGCCGTACTGCCGGTTTTCGTAGTCGATGTTACTTTTTAAGGCATATGTATAAGTGAATAGCTTATAGCGCCCGAGTATGATTAACACAAGTAACTGTATTTTTTATTTTAACGATAAATCATACTTTGTCGACAGGCGGATTCGAACTGACGAACTTTGGTTCGGATGACGTCACAGTATGTTAAGAGATGTGCATTAACACGCTCGACCACCGCGCCTGTGGCCTGTGTCAAATTAAATATTATAAATAAGTAGATTAATCATAAAAAATAATGGTTGACATTAACTTATCGATTGGTAACAGATAATGATCTAATCACAGAATACCAGAATTGCCATATGTAAATAAAAATATATCGAATGTTCAAATGATACGTAACTTCGCATTGTTTCCATTTATTTAGCTTTTGATGGCGTAGCTGCCCATAAATAAATAATGTAAATAAGTTAATTTCATCGTAGCTGTAAACAGATTTTAATAAAATCGAAGGTCGCGTATTACCTCACGAAGTAAACAAATGACAGTCAGTATATCAGGGTTGAAATTTACCGGCGCGCCGCAGTGCGTCGCTGCTGTCCCGCCACACATCTATATGCTAATCACGAACAATAAATTCATAATTCTGCGTCTTTCGTCAATTTACATAAATTTTTCGGTAGCAAGATAAAAAATATAGAAACGGAATTTTAAACACTCGGGAGGACGCTGAATTTTCGTTCCTTTTTGTTGTGACGTCACCAACCGTGGACGACAGGTGACTTCAATGCCAGAATCTTTCTTACGGTAACAAAGAGAAAGAACAAAGTTCAAACTTACTGCTGCTAACTCACACAATATTGTTAAATATAAATTCATTTATCTGTCACTCATTTGTAAGCATCATTTATTCAAATTGTTTGGTAACATGAATCTTTACGTTGTCTTTAAAATATTTCCTTGAATTTCATCAAATTAAGCAGTCCCGCATCAACTCATTTTGACATTTCAAAATTTCAATAAAAATTATGATAAATAGTATATTACATAATAAGTCAAAAAAGTGATATTTTACTTGACGAAGCGGTTGTTTGAAATACGAGGCCGCATGCCGAGTATTTTAATCTGCTGAATCAAGTAAAAATACTTTCCTGACGTATTATATATATATACTATATACTGTTTTTTAACCAGGAGGAGTAATTTAAATTTTAACCGCTAAAACTGATGCTTCTGATTGGCTAGTTCTTCGTCCAGTTTACACTGTACATAGATTTTACATTTGATTTATTAGAGCTGTCATAATTTTGAGGTTATCTGTTTTCTTGTTGGTTTTTTGCATTTCTGTGACATTAACATAAATCAGTTCTTTTAAGAACTAATAATATACGGAGTGACAAATTAGAGTTTATAATCTCATTTGTATTTTAAAATAAATGCCATGAGATTTAATCAGTGCAGATGTGGAAGAAATTTTTGTATTTCGCGCCAACAAAAATCTAGTAACTTTCTTTGGTAACTTTCTATAGTGTAAATCTGACTTGTGCATTTACTCCTTCTGGTTAAAAAACAGACTATAGTTTTTCTGAAATCGTTTAATTTCATTAATATTTAATCATAAATTATTCAAAATGTTTAAATTTTTTGATATAAATTATATTGACTGCAGACTAAGTATCCAAGATTACAATAAAAATAACAGTCAGGTAAAATCTTTACCAGACTATTTTGTACTTTACCAGACTGTTATTTTTGTTGTAGCCTTAGATACGTACTTTACTTGACTGTTTTTGTAAAAACCTACTTTCCATACTAATATTGAACTGGAAAGTAGACACTTTCTTGCCGGTTTCAAAAAAATCATTTTGTTATGCCTGGTTGTCATGGATATGTAACAGGAATTTTGTTATTTCACCCTAGGACATTTTTCTCATTTTTACTGCTCTAATACGTACGTTAATTTTCTAAGTGAAAAAAAATACCAGTAATATTTTCGTAGCTTTCACAGGCTTCACGATCCAAATGGTGATCCTCAAAATATGAACACCCTGTATAATACTTGATTCCCTTTACAAAACTCCTGCCGCCGTCCCTGTGCATGTGTGTCACCGCGCATCACACAACTCCATCGCGCCGTCAGTACCACCGCGACGCTGTGCTTCGCATGGAAATTGGGGCTTCACAAAAACTGGTTCATACTTCCTGTAAGCCCTCGACCGCGATCACAAGCTTCAGGGGCATCGCGACGCGGGGGGCGCCACATAAACGAGCTCCGCATCCCGCAACATCGCGCCGTGCGCCTGGTTGCATCACATGCCGCCGCATCGTTATTACGCGATCGGAGATTGTACACAAAGAAGAACCGTGTTTTGTTCTGCTTCTTTTTGTTAGGGATTTTTGGCAATAATATAGGGGTAGCAATGCCTCGTTCTTCTACAAACAGATTTGTGGGAAAGAAGGGATACAACTATGCCCAGTTTTTAACATCGAATAATTTTAAACTGTAAAGATTATACTAACAAGAAACGCAATCTCAGAGCGCTTTGATCGTAACTTGGTCGCTTTTAGTTCGAATATTATACAGGTGTCCCAGATTTAAACGGTCTAACTTAATTCATGGATTATATACCTAAAAATAAGGTAACAAGTTTATTTGAGCAAATGCCGGTAAATTCTTTCCAGAGATATATCTATTTTTCTCATTCACTGATATCTGGATAAAAATTAAAAGTATCAATGGATTAATACAAACTTATTGTTTGAAATAAAATAATAACGTAATTAGAAAATTTCGTAAACTACTTTTTTTATAACATTCGTTCAACATACATACATACATATCTTCACGCTATATCCCAACAAATGTGGTAGCACGAACCCTAAAATCACTCATAAAACATTCACTCATCACACTAATCAAACAATCAGCCCTCGTCAAACATTTTCATCCAAACAAACCACCCTCACTTCAACCACATTCATAGATCACTCCATATAAACTCATTCATTTATTACACTCGAAATCATTATCACACAACAAACCTTCAATCACATCATTCCTATTCACTTATCATTCATTTTCTTTCTTCACGTTTACTCCTAACAACGAATCTAATAACGAAATTAACAATGAATCTACAAGATTAGAAAAGATGAAAGCGATAGCCTGCACTTGTATATGAAAGAAAAGTCCACATAATGCAGCAACTGAAAATGAAACAAAAAGATAAGAAAGGGAGGGAGTATCGCCCTGCGCTTGTTTTTGAAAGTGAATTTCACACACTCTACATAAGAACTGAAAACGAATTAAAAGATAAGAAAGGGAGTCTCGCTCTACGCTTGTTCGTTCAAAATGTTCACATATTCACTATTTGTGTAAGGCCGAGCTATTTTGTTACATTACAAACAAACTAAATTTTGTTTTGAAGTTAGCTAATAACCATTTGTTGGTAATTTAATTTAATTATTATGTCACACCTTAATTGGTATCTCGTTATAAAGTTGATATTTTAAGGGCCAGTTTTTCAATCACCGATTAATGTTAATCATGATTAAATAATAATGGAAACTATGGTTACCATTATTATTTAATCGTGATTAATACTAATCGAGAGTAAATCGGCGATTGAAAAACTGGCCCTAAAATAACACTGCTCCGATTAGAAAATAGGAATATCTCTAAAATAAAACATTTACGGATATTTGCTCAAATGAACTTGTTACATTATTTTATGTGCCTAACCCATGGTTTCAGTTAGATCGTTTAAATCTTGATCATCTTATACATACAAAAAAAATAAATTTATTATAACTCTAAAGCTACATTCACAGTTATAAATATAAATAAACATATCATTACGCATTTTACCTATTACTGGGTGTGGCACTCTACCGAAGCAGATCTCAGTAAGTGATATATTTATGCGGGTACCAGCCGTTAAATCACGGCCTTCAAGGTTGTTCCTAGTGGGGGAGCCACAGGGGTAATTTTAAATTGATGAAAATATTTGTCGCCTGTGGGGATCGAACCAGGGTTCTTAGGATCCACAGGCCGACTCGATACTACTGAGCCATCTGCCCGAATTAGTAATTACAAACAGCAATTACAATTAATTGTCACTGTTTGTCTAATGTCAAATAATGCTAGCGTTCACACCGATAAATTCAGAAAACAGCAGTACCAAAAAAAAGAAAGTTTGTAAAAATAGAAACAGAGTGTAACAAAGTCATCAATCCACATTTCCATTCTAAAGTGAAATTAAATTAAATCGTAATCTATGGAACTATTCAGACGAAACGAATCAAGCTTGCCTTGTTGCTCTTTTCTTTCGGCTTCCGGTGAACTTACACAAATAGAAATAAAAAACAAAACAAAAAACAAACAGCCGGGTGCAATACAACCGGAGCGTTAATCTGTCCTGAGAGGTGGAGGGGGCGCACGAAAACAGTGGCGCCACTTTCATAAAATATTTGATTTATATTGTTTCAAAAGCTGTTCAAAATTGACATTGTTTATTTAAGGCCAGATTTTCAATCATCGGTTTACTCTCGACTAATGTTAATCATGATTAAATAAATAACTATATCATCAAGCCTTTTACTAATTACTTATTTAATCATGATTAACATTAATCGATGATTTAAAAACTGGCCCCTAAGTCATCGATAGTTAACTGGGTTTCATAATGACTTCCTTATGAACGTAAAATAGAAAAATAATCATCTGAAGTAAAGTGTCATTTCATTCCTTGCGTGATTAAACGTCAACCGCAGGAGGAAATAACACATTCTCCAAGACAAGCTCGTGAAAGAAAACTGAATTTTACATTTAATTTCATAATAATATTTTATTATTGGTATTCTATAATCGAAAAACTCTATTCGACTTAGAACCAGTTTATCACTGCTGGAAAAAAGTGATAGATAGCTTTGTCAGATAAGTGGAAAAAATATCGTATCAACAAATAACACATTTTGTCAATGGCCTTGGCTGCACTCGTTGGAACTGATCTATGCGATAACGCGAGTTAAGCAACGTTGCGTGCGGGTAGTACTTGGATGGGTGACCGTCCAGAGAAACCCGCGTTGCTAGACCTAAAACCTTTGAATATTTATATCTACTACGATATATATATATATATATATATATATATATATATATATATACACTCATGGACAAAATTATCGAATATTTTTTTTATCACAAATTCTTTTTGAAAATTTTTTTTTCTGAAGAATCAAGTCCTTTAAACACATTGTATTAGGAATAAGAGTTTATTTTACAAATTCTAATTGAACAATATTAAGTTTTTAAGGAATAAAACCGTGAAAAAAATTAATGCTAAATGTTATAAAAATGAAGGCTATTTTCTTTTAACTTAAATGCTATTGGGATGACAAATACCAGTCTTTTGATTAAAATAAACGAATAGTTAGCAACGAGTATTCCCTCCTCGAACTCTAATTACTGCTTGCATCCTTTTCGGTATGCTACTAAGTAGAGTTTGATTATATTCTTGAGGAATTGCATTCGTTTCCTCTTGTGCTGCAATCCGATGCTCTCCTCTTGTACTTGGAACAGGTTTTCTTCGTCGTATGCAGCGTTTTAGTTGATCCCACATGTGCTCTATTGGATTTAAATCTGGGCTATACGGTGGCCAATCTAATCTTTGTATCTGGACTGTATCGAGGTAATTCGTCACTATGCCAGCTGCATGTGGTCGAGCGCTATCGTGCATTAATACGAATCTTTTGTTTCCAATATGGCCGACATATATATATATATATATATATATATATATATATATATATATATATATATATATATATATATATATATATATATATATATATATATATATATATATTCAAAGCCTAAAACGCAGGATCAGGGCGTAATGGCGGCATATGACCTTAGTAGTTGGTTCGCCAGGAAGCCATAAAAAAAAAAATAACACATTTAGGTTATATAATGTTTGTTATCGATGCTATATTTTTTCCCTTATCTGAAAGATAAACGAGTTATCTGTCACTTTACCCCAGCAAAACTAAAAATTTTATGTATGCCTTGAATTAAAATTAAATGGTCAAGGTTGAATCCCTTGACCACTAGCTTGGTTCACAAGTCGTGCAATCTTGGTTTTTTCCCTTGCTTCGTCTACTGATGAGAACTTAGTTCTCGAAATACGTATTTAGATTTATCTTTATATTTATTAAGGCTTAGATGTTTAATTTATTCTTAGTTATATTAGATTCAATATAATATAATCATATTATTACTTGCAAATTTAAACTAAACTTTAATTTTTTGATGTTAGTAAACATTTGAAATGTTTAATTTATTTACACAACAGATAGTTTTAAAAACTAGTTGATAAAGATCTAGTACTACTTCGAGATTGTAGTAGTTTCATCGTCAAAGTTAAAGAAGTAAAATAGGGCCCACAGTGGGCGCTCGTGATGCCACTGGATGAAGCCACGGTTCACAGGGGGCACAAACTCAAGCCGTATTGTACGTAATATAAATTACAACAAAGTTTAAGTCTTACTGCCGCCGCTAGAGTGGAGTGCAGTCGTTCAATTTTTAACTCCAGCTCCTAATAATATTATTTATCAAGTTCCGGTTTTATTAAATGAACAGCAAGGCTGAGTGTATCGATTGGTGAAAACTGAAACGCTGAAAGTTAGTTGGGCGGCTGGCGCAGAGCACAGCGTATGAGATTGTATAAATCCGTTGTAATTTTCCAGAAGAAAAGTTTCCATAATTGTAAGTTATCGACTTGTCTACAAGGAAAGGCAATTTCGCCGGCCGAGCGCGTTATACATTTATTATTTCGCATCGCGATGCGCGCATCAGTTTTCAGAACCAATTTTCAGCGCGTACTCGTGTTCTTATTATAATTATAATGCATTTACACGGCTTTCAGTTCGTATTTAAAGAGCCGGTGCTAGCTATTTTGCCTCCTGAGGTGAACTTTTCTATTGCGCCCCAAAGGAGAGGGAGGATTTAAAATATGTATACATAACGATGAATTTTATTTAAAATTAAATAACTACACACAAAGAAAATAACAATAATTCTTGATCACAGTACAGTTTATGCAAACTCAAATTAAATAAATTATATTGGCACTGGGGTAATGGCTCAGTGGTATCATCAAGTCGGCCTGTGGATCCTAAGAACCCTGGTTCGATCCCCACAACCGACAAAACATTTTCACCAATTTAAAAAACAGCTGTTCGGGCATAAATCACTGCGCCACCTACAAAATGAACTATTTTTTTGGGACGAGATTTCAAAAGAACGGTTCTTTTCAAATCTTGTTGGGCTGCGATCACTGCGTCACTTACAAAATGAACTATTTTTTGTGGCGAGATTTAAAAAGAACGGTTCTTTTCAAATCTCGTCCCAAAAAAAAAAGTTCATTTTGTAGGTGGCGCAGTGATCTATGCCCGAACAGCTGTTTTTACGTCAGAAAATGTCACTGTGTCACGTGAGTGCCCGCTTCCTATGGCTCAGTGGTATCAAGTCGGTCTGTGGATCCTAAGAACCCTGGTTCGATCCTCACAACCAACAAAACATTTTCCTCAATTTAAAATTACCCCTCTGGCTCCCCCACCACATCTTGAGGGCCGTGGTTTGACGACTGGTAACCGCACTTCATGCGCATAAATAAATCACTTACCGAGATCTGCTTCGGCAGAATGCCACACCCAGTAATGGGTAAAAGGCGTGATGATATATTTATATTTATTTTATTTATATTGGCACTTTTCTTACTTTAATTTTGGCAAGTCAAGTAATTCTTTGTATTTATTGATAAACATAAAAATATTTACAAATTAAAAATTTATATCTTGTCGCGAAAAATACCGCCCCTTAAAAAGTGCCGCCCTAGGTGAACGTTTCGCTGCCTCGCCCCTAGCGCCGGCCCTGCGTATTTAAATAATATGATAGTGAAGAACCAGGATGTTGATAGTTATATGAAAATTCAATTTATTATGTTGTATGTGGTGACATCTGTGATTGCCTACATTAATTACGTAATAATAAACAATAATATTACATTATTCGTGGCCCGATATATGTTTTACAAGAGGTGTCTTAAATTATATTTAAATCGCACCGTTGAATTTGAATTGATTTGGATAATGAAGAGATGCAGATGTACAAGTTTTATTTTGTTTTTTTTATTATGTTTTTTCGGTTTTCCTATTTCCTATTTAAACTTTAGTGGAAAATAAAATATTAGAAAGGATTTAAAAATGATACTTGTAACTTTGTTGATATGGGGTAGGTGGCTCAGTGGTATCGAGTCAGCCTGTTGATCCTGAGAACCCCGGTTGGATTCCCACAGCCGACAAACATTTGTATTTGGTATTGTTCTTTTGCTCATGCTTTGTTAGTAATTAGTAATGAAATAGAGTTCCATGTTATTATTTCATAACGAAGAGAAACACTGAAATTTGTTAGCTTATTTTCCTTTTTATTTCAAGAGGAAACTGGCTGAAATATTTAGTACGTATACAAATGCAAAAGTTTTATTTGAAAATAATGTAAATTTTTTGGTTTCCTTGTAATTTTCAGCACATATATTAGTAGGCGTATGTGTATGTGTTTATGTACATAAAAGAGAGAAAATAGTGAAAGAGAAAGGAAAGAGAAAAGGTTGCGTAGTGCGTCTCGTAATGAGAGGAGAGTTGAACGACTGATGAGCGGGCTCTTGTCACATGAATATTTCAGGAACATCTCGCATTAATTGGCCTATAGAAGCCCTCAAAGTTCGCTAATTTCTTGCAGTCCGACCTACCGGCTTCGCCTTCAAAAGGGAATTTTAACAATTTAATTAGAAGGTTTGATCTTAAAGCTGTCGGCCAAATTGAATTACGTACGTGGAAGAAACCGGCTTTACAGATAATCCTCTCGCATTGTTAAATAAATGATTTGATTCGGTTGCTCTCACCCCCATCGTGCTACTGTTCTTCTAATGAATAGAATAAATCTACCCCAATGTTGCTTACCATTACTGCTACCATTTACATACACCTTTACATCGCGCCTTTCTACTAATCTCATTCCAGACAATTACAAAATCAGACTTTCACTGCGTTTTACAAGACTTATAAACTTATATTCTTAAGCACTCGTACTTATGATTGAAGGTTGCTTGTGTCCACGAAAGACTTCTTGTGGAAGGAATAAACGAGAATGTGTTAAAGGAATTATGAATGATAATGAAGTGAAAGTGGTATGAAAGAATAAGAATGTTAGATAAAGATTAATAATTTCAGGATGGATTTAATGAACATTGGTTAGTAACTATTGTATACATAGATATTTGTATATCAAGGGATGAAAGTGAGATATTTCATCTTGAAGGTGTCGTTTCATGTTCTGAGCTAAAGATGAAGAATATAAAGCTACTAAAGGAAGAATGACCCTTACTTCACAAGATATACACATAATTTTTATTGGATAAAATTCACTGATATTTTTTTTTGTGGCACAAAATATAAAATTGGGTAGAAGTAAAATTCTAATTTTTCTGAGGCTATATATCAGTGGTATGAAGTCGGCCTGTGGATCCTGAGAACCCTGGTTCGATTCCCACAGGCGACAAACAATTTTCATAATTTCAAAAACTGGCCCTGTGGCTCCTCCACCACTAACATCTTTGGAGGACGTGATTTGATGACTGGTATCCGCACTTCACGCGCAAAATATATCACTTACCGAGATCTGCTTCGGCAGAGTGCCACACCCAGTAATGGGTAGAAGGCGTGATGATATATATATATATTTTATTTATTTATATCTCAAAAACTAAGCAAAATATGAAGATGTACTCAACGGCATTGAATTCCTGGTATCCGAATTAAATTATATAGACATTTTCAGCAATTTTGATGATTTAAAAAAAATTGAAAATTTCATGTACTCCTTAAGTTTTTTCGATTTTAAGCCATTTTCATATATTTTGTTCTAAAAAAATTATTCGTACGAATATTTTAATGAACATTTGCATAAATATGTATTTTGGCGCTCTGAATCGACTGATGAAATCTCAGGTACGTATCTCTTTTAGTTGTAGAGATATCGAGCAAATACGTTTGTAAGATAAATTTTTTTTGAGGAAAAACAAGAGAATTTTAAAATCGCTGGAAATATATTTATAAGTTAGTTGAAGTACGAGCGTTGAGCGCATTTTTATATCTAGCTTAGTTTTTGAGATATAACTGCAGGAAAATATTCTTTTTTTGTAATTTTGTACCGTTTTTTTATAATTTTATTAAGTTTTACTTGGATGGATGACGTTAGTTCATCCTTTCAACGTTTTCAGTATATCTCCTGTCATTGTCACAACTTTTTATGTCATATAAACATGTGTTTACTGTGACGTTTCGGCCAGCCAATCAGAATCATTTACAATCACGCTGTAATCTCTCATGGAACGGACTATAATAATAAAATATACTTCATTTAAAGTTATAAAATTGCATCTTCTGAAACATCTCAACAAACTAAGCTTGAAATTTAGTTGCAGTAACTGACCATAAAAATAAAACAACGCATCTTAATTTCATTCCTGTTCTTATCGAATTTTCATCTTGGCTCGAGTCCACATCTTCTGATTATGTCTCTAGCCATATCTCGCGGTGTCCACTGACGTCACAGCTCGCAGGTCCCGCTCGCGTGAAATCACGAGGCCATTAACATAACTCAATTAGCCTGCATAAATAGCTTCAAACACTAATGGTTTTTCCGGTGTAGCTCTTGCCACTTAGTTCTATCTGCCCCCCTGGTTCGAATTCACCCGGCTAATACGATTCATTATGCATTTGAGGAATTTGATATTGTTTGACCGTTAAACCGATACATAGTTGCCAACCTGGCCATCGTGGCGATGGTGTTCTTTGTTAGGTTCGCCGCCAAAGAATAAAAGACCTAACATGAAAGGAGGTAACTTTTTATTGACGTGGCCCTGAAATGAAAAGTGTGGTTGCATTACAGCAAATACCGTAAAGGTTTTCTTTAAAATACGTCGACGCTTGATGAGTGTAAATGGGCGAATGTAATAACTATTTACTAAAGTAGTGCTTTTTAAACTATTCTAAGTCACCCTCTTGGAGGCAAAAATCACAAATAAAATTCACATTAAGAACTCTGGTTTAGTCCTTAGGAACTATAATATGTTGGTATAATAGTTTAAAGAATTTATTTTATTTTACTATCAAGCTTGTAATAAACTCGTTGATGGTCTTTTATAATAAGTTTTCCTTAAATGAACAAGATCTTGTCGAGATGAACTATCAAATAAGGTATGTAACATTGCTGTCAAACATTTGATTTGATGTTTATTGGGTGTGGCACTCTGCTGAAGCAGATCTCGGTAAGTGATATATTTATGTGCGGTTACCAGCCGTCAAATCACGGCCCCCAAAGATGTTAGTGGTGGGGGAGCCACAGGGGTAATTTTAAGGTAGTACTAGCGTAAAAAAAATGTTTGCAGATTTGAATGAAATTTGGCGAACGTAAACATTAGATAGTCATACGCATCCTGTTAAAATTACAGGCAATCGTAGCTCAGTGGATAAAAGCGAGGTAAAACTTGCGTTTCTTAATTAGCAAGCAAGAGGTCGTGCGTTCAAATCTCACTGACTTCTACTTATATCCAAAAAATACGATTGTGTCTGAGTGGTTCGGATTCCACTATAAGCTGTAGGTCCCCTGTACTGTAATTGGGATTTACTTCCTGTTGTGCAGAGTAACAAATAAATAAATAAAATATGAAACACATTTATCGTCTGTGAACAAATATATTCGCTTGTAAAGTTGAGTTTTTATACACGGGGCTTATGGTGATCATCACTCAGAATCGCACATATTTGGTTTGTGTATCTCTAAAATTTTGCAGTTTCATTTGAAAAACTAATATGATGTTCTAGAACTATCCATGTATATTGTACCAGAAGGAGAAAGTTTTTTATCGTTTAATAATGGATATATAGCCATGCAAAGCCTTGTTTTCAACGAAAAATTGAGAATCCCAATTTATAATGGCAACACCACACGGTGGTATGGTATCTGAAAATTCACTAAACCAACAACCTGTTAACAATTCATGATATTCAAATCATAATAGGTATAAAACACTTATTTTATTCAATTTTTATATTTTTTTGAGCATCAGTTTCGCCACTCCACAACCGATGGCACCACCATCACACTAGTACTACCTTAATGTAGTGAAAATTGTTTGTCAGCTGTGGAAATCGTACCTGAGTTCTCAAATCTACAGGCGGGTTTGATACCACTGAGCAACCTAAAAAATAATAATAATTATTATTATTACTTATTTATTTATGCTACTCTGTACAACAAGAACTTAATACCAATTACAGTACAGGATCCGAACTCACCGAGACGTAATGTGGTAGTTCATATACATTTAGTTTGAGTGGAATTCGAACTCGGGATCTTCAGATTCAAATGCTCTTACGTTATCCACATCACCGTACTGCCGAATGATAATAATAATTATAATAATTGTTTGCATGAGGTGGCTAGTTCAGTGGTATGAAATCGGCCTGTGGATCCTGAGAACCCTGGTTCATTTCCCACAGACGACAAACAATTTTCATAATTTCAAAAACTACCGCTGTGGCTCCTCCACCACTAACATCTTTGGGGGCACGCACAAAATATATCACTTACCGAAATCTGCTTCGGCAGAGTGCCACACCCAGTAATGGGTAGAAGGTGTCATGATATATTTATTTATTTAAATTAATTTCTGGTTTGAATAATTCTGTAAATGTTTGACAGTTCTCTTGCGGTTAGGATTTAAAAATTCTAATTTTTCTTCAAAATATATCAAATGTATGTCTACGCACCTTAATTTTAATATATTTTAATATATTTAATGCTGATCTAATAATATATGGGTAATAGGTAGAAGGTGTGATGATATATTTGTTTATTTATTCATTTATTTATTTTATAATTGTTTGCTAGTTTTTGTTTAAATTCTTAAACACATATCTATTTACGATAATTATCCTTTCAGTATTATTTGTTGTGGAAATAAACAACAAAGTGTAGGTAAAATATTTTGTTTACAAAGTACTTTAAATTCATAATAAGTTGGAATACAACCGCGCGTTTCACTTTTGCCCTGGAATGTAACCAATTCATTGTTCCAAATAAAACTCTGCGTTCTCTGAGGTTTTCATAGAATTTATATCCATGACGTCACGGGAATGAGAAACATTCACTGAATTGAATAAACTGTTTAGCAAACAAACATTTCTACCAGGCCGGGTTGCCTCCAGTGGTTTAGTTTCATTTTGTTCTGTAGTACGAGAAGTACTTCATACTAAAATAACTACTTGACGCAGAGCGTTGAGGTATTACTAATCGGATTATTCACGATATGTGCTTCTTGGCTCAACTATAAATTGCATTCCAATTGTACATACACACACGAACACTACGAGGGCAGGATGAAAAGTCTCTGAAAAATAAAACAGATGGAGCCACAATCGCAAATCTCATGTGACATTTGTGATGTACCATCTTTAACTAGAACGCATTCAAATTTTCAGACTGATATGTCATTCAGTTCTGTTTTGACACCCATCGAAAGCAAGCAACGTTGAAGATTTTTGAAAACATGGAAAAAAGTGAATTTCGCCTCTTGATTAAACATTATTTCTTGCGTGGAAAAAACATTACGCAAACCAAAGCATCGCTTGTTAAACATTATGGAGACTCCTCACCATCGATTGGAATGATTCACAAGTGGAGTACTGATTTTCGTTGTGGTAGTATGACCACAAAGGACGCCGAACGTTCTGGTCGTCCAATTGAGGTTACAACGCCAGATATCGTCGATAAAATCCATGGTATGATATTGGACGATCGGCGAGTTAAAGTGCACGTCTATGAGCATCTCAACCGAACGGGTACGGAACATTTTGCATAAATTTTTGGATATGAGAAAGCTATTTGCCAGATGGGTGCCGCATTTTCTCTCTGTTGACAACAAGCGCGACCGTGTGACAAGTTCAAAGGAGTGTTTGGCGATGTTCAAGCGCAATAAGAAGGACTTTTTCTCCAGATTTGGCCCATTGCGATTTTTATCTATTTCCAAACTTGAAAAAAAAGGCTCGGCGGAAAGAGATTAGGCTCCAACGATGAGGTCATCGCTGAGACAAACGCCTATTTTGAAGGATTGTCAAAATCGTATTATTTGGAAGGGATCGAAAAATTAGAAAAACATTGGACGAAGTGTATCGAGCTACAAGGAGATTATGTTGAGAAATACTCGTAAAATATGTTTTGACCAAATAAATCATTTCTTGTTTCATTTTTCAGGGACTTTTCACCCCTCGTATAAAGGCGTATGTTGCTTTCGTGCTTGTTGCTAAGCAAAATAAATTTTGAGCAAAATAAAAATTTTGCGATATTGTGAATGTATTTCAAGAAGAGGGGTACAGTTTTCATTATTTCGTCCTTTACACTTTTAAAATCTAGTCTGTAAATGGTTGCCTTTTCATCTCTGTACAGCTCTTTGCGAGTCAAATATGAAGAGGTCCTTTTCGCAAAGATCGATTGGTCGCAGGTTTCAGAAACAAGCTGTAGGTGACAGAATAATAATAAAAAATATGAAAGAAATATCGAGCAGGCTTTAATACATCTCTTGTACCAGGACGAAGTCTCGAGAGTGAGAGAATGAACTGAAAATATTAGCTGTCACATGTTAACGTCCCGGAGTTGCTGCTGTTCCCGGAGCGTCTGGAGTTGACCTGGACGACGTGTTTAAAATGCCGGACGCCTGGAACACCAACGTGGACATTTCCATACGTTCAAACAGAACGTAGACAAGCATATCTTTAAATGGATACATGTGCTGTTTCTATCTATTTTTTTATTGCGGACGCTTTTCCTTAACATTTTATTATTTCATCCCACCCTGCCCCATTTTGTAACTTGATTATTATCTGTTACCGATCGATAAATTAATAACAATTCGAATGGAGTAGATGACACGGTGGAATTGAATCGGCATGTGGGTTTGGGAACCCAGGTTCGGTTCCCAAAGCCGAGAAACACTTCCCTGGCTCCCTCCACCATAAACATCTTCGGAGACCGTGATTTGACGGCTGGTAACCGCACTTTACGCACATAAATATATCACTTACCGACAGAGCTGGGCAGTAGCTAGCTACTTTTGTAGCTTAGCTACTAGCTTAGCTACATTTACCTTAGCTGTAGCTGTAGCTTAGCTAACTGTAAAAAAATATAGCTGTAGCTTGTAGCTAGCTACTTTTTTTTCTATTAGCTTAAAAATAACAACTGAAGCTACTTTTAAAGCTACTTTTTGTAGCTTAAAACTATTGTTTTAAGCTTAAAGCTACCTTTTAAGCAGAAGGTCAACAAAGTACGCATGCGTACAAGCTAAACCCACACAAAATAATTATTTGTTGCCGGTTCTAACTGGATCTAATATGCAAAAATACACAGTAGGTGCCAGATGCTATTTTTTATATTTATGTACATAATAGTAAATTAACAGTCATTATAACAAAAGACTGATCATATGACAATGACAAATTTAATTATTTTACAATAATTTAAAAAAGTAGCTGTTAAATTTTAAAGCTACTTTAACGAAAGCTTTTAACTGTAGCTTAGCTATATTTTACAAAATATAGCTTATAGCTATAGCTTAGCTACTTTTTTAAAGAATAGCTGTAGCTGTAGCTTAGCTACTTTTTTTAAGTAGCTTGCCCACCTCTGCTTACCGAGATGTGCTCCGACAGAGTGCCACATCCAGTTATGCGTAAAAGGCGTGATGTAATATTTATTTATTACTGACTATTACCCGCGACTTCGCTCGCGTGGTCTACAATTTAATGCGAGTACCCGGCATGCGTTGCATTGCAACCCAAAAAAATGAAAGTGTTTGTGTTTAATTCTGTTTATTGAAGTGCTTTTGGATACACAATATTTTTTTGTTTTTCTCTTTGGGATGTACACAAATAAATCAGTAGGTTTTCCGACGCGTGAGCATGCTACATACAGCTGTCCTTGTGAGAAGCATAGAATTTTCACCGGAAACTGCAAACGTTTGAATTCGAATGGCATAGGACTGAAGCTTTATTATATCTATATGTTAAGATTGGTTCTCGTCTATGGCTATACCAAATTTGAATCGAATCAGTGCAGTAGTTTTCAGGATAGCTAGCGGTCATTTTGTTTCAAGATGGCGGACTGAAGATTTATTATACCTACATGTTAAGATTGGTTCCCGTCTATGTCTGTAGCAAATTTGAATCGAATCAGTGCAGTACTTTTCTGGATAGCTAGCGGCCATTTTGTTTCAAGATGGCGGACTGAAGCTTTATTATACCTACATGTTAAGATTGGTTCCCATCTATGTCTGTACCAAATTTGAATCGAATCAGTGCAGTACTTTTCAGGATAGTTAGCGGCCATTTTGTTTCAAGATGGCGGACTGAAGCTTTATTATGCCTATATGTTAAGATTGGTTCTCGTCTGCACCTATACCAAATTTGAATCGAATCAATGCAGTACTTTTCAAGATAGCTAGCGGCCATTTTGTTTCAAGATGGTGGATTGGACTTGTGCCAAGTCAGAAACCTTCGCGGGCGTGCGCACCATAACTTAGCAAAGTTTCATCGCAATCGGATGAATGGTACAGGAACGCATACGGGATAAACAAAATTAATTTTTATATATATAGATTTAAAATTACCCCTGTGGCTCTCCCACCACAAACATCTTTGAGAGCCGCAATTTGACGGCTAGTAACTGCATTAATAAAAGAAAGTCGTAGCTCAGTGGTTCTATTCGTAACTTGTGTCTATAAAGCAAGAGATCGTGCGTGTTCAAATCTCGCTTCAACTAAAATAAAAAATTATATAACTTTGTAAGAGTAGTTCGGATTCCACTTAACGCCATGGTAGAAAGAACTTCATTGATAAAAAAATCCAATTCGAAGACTTCTCGCAAATATCAACAAGAATCGTTCTGAAATTTGTAAAAGTTTTCGGCGGTGGTTTAATATAAAATATTTGATTGAACCGATGTCAGGAGCAAGTAAAAAGATTTCGATATTTGAAAATGTGGTACAACACAGAGAGAACAGTTACAGCAAGAATTTATGAAGTTCTTTTGCAGTTTTCTTTGCTTTTCCTGGATATTATTCCCATTCTCATATCGATAATATATGCCACAGTTTCCTCGGTTCTCGACAGCTGGCTCTGACGCTAAGCAGATGCACTGAATGCACGTCGCACGAAAATAATAAAATATTACACAATCTTAATAACCTGCCATCTTGCGTTTTGAATTCTAAGCAAGCGACCAAGCTACCGTGAATTTATCGTGACGTACTTTATTACAATTTTTAATTAGTCTATTTCAGTGGGTCGCGAAACTGTTGGAGGGGAGTCTAAATAATCATTTTTATAAATAAAATTATAGAGGCAAATATGTTGGGCGTCACAAAAAATGATACTTTAAATTTTCGACATTTCGAAACCTAAGCTTCGAACGTCACTTATATTTTTATACATAGATTAAACTATTTAAAAATCTAAAATTGTTGTTGTCTGGTAGGTGGTAGTCGGACTTTAAGAACCCGGGTTCGATTCAGCATCCGACAATTATATGTTTAATTAATTGAAGGACATTTCTCTTAGGTTGGCGATTTATTGACTAGCGACTCCCGTGGTCTATAGAACAAATAATGAAATAGAGCTATTCTAGACTGACAATATTCAAGAAATATTACTTGTATTTATTAATTAAGATGTGCTGAATTCAACGGTGATGTTACAAAATTAATAACATTTCTAAGTTTTCTGTTAAAGTGGTGTAAATGTGATGCAAACTGAAATTTTCACTATTTTTGAATCTTTTTAGGTATGATACTTTGGAACTTTAAATTTTTGGGTTGTGATAGTGAAACTATACATATTTACTAATTAAACTACGCTGAATACAGTGGTGTAAACAGATCTTAATTATCTCTTTTAGTTTTATAGTTATGGGCTTCTAAAAATAACAAATTTTAGTGATTTAGATTATTTTGGCAAATTTGTAACAACTTTTTTATTCTGCAACCAAAATTAGTGAATATTAGCATATATACCAAGTAAAGGGTGATAAATTCAGTGGTGAAATCAGATTTGTAATATCTCTAATAGTTTTGAAGTTATAGCGGTAAGTATGTTGGGCGACCCAAAAGCTGATATTATAAATCTTCGATATTTTAAAAACTAAGCATCGGACGTCACTTTACATAATTTTCTCGTAATCTACGGGTCCGAAATAGGGGGGATAAAAAGAAAAAAGTACTATATTTCACATTTATTTTCCTTGAAATTTTTTAAGGGGTACCCCTTGGTGTTTTTTTCAATTTTAAGCCATTTTCAGTTTTTTTATTCTAAAACTTGTATCCGTAGAGAAAAAATTCTGAAAATTTGCATACTTATGTAACTTTTTACGTAGAATCGAATGATGTAGTCATAAATTGCATAACTTTTATATTTTTGAAGTAGTTAGTCAAAATAGACCATTTTTTGACGAACATTTAAATCGCTATATCTCGAAAACTAAAAGAGATATCGAAATGCGGTTTGAAAATTTGAAATCCTCACGTTGTGAAGATACTATATCCATATTATCAGAAATATTTAAGAAAAATAATTTTTTTTACAGAATTTCTGTCCAGTTTTTAGACGACCATTTCTCAAATATATATGACTAATTCAAAATAGCTGTAATTGTGGTTATATATCAAAATAAGTATGAGGAATTCAAATTTTCAAACAAAATTTAATTATTTGTCTTAGATTTTAAGTTACAGTTAGTTAAAACCAGTTAAATATGAATTTTTTTGAAATTTTATTGCCCTTCAGAAAATATTCACTAAAAATTTATTCATTCCCTTAAATCTATAAAAATTATACACAAAAGGTACGGTGAGTCAAATGGTGTAAACCGCGAATTTTTATCTGGTTTAAACGTCTGTTTTCAGCCTTGGTACATAAATAACAATTGTGAAACATATCTTGCCGGGCCGCGATATATTATATCTTGTATCTATTAAAATAGCTGGGGCAGTAGGAACTGTTCTGAATTACTTAAATCGTGCTAATTAAAAATAACCAATCGCGTTACTTTAAAAATGACAAATAAATAAGGCCTATGTTATTGAAATGACAACTTTTCTTTAGTTAGAAGAAAGATCGATTTCTATTTTTTGCATGTTTGCGCTCAACCTTATATAGGATCGGTTTTTCTGTCTCCGAATAAAGTTCCCGAGAACTATCGGCAGGATAATTGAAAAAAATATAGTATTCAGTATAATTGCTAGTATTTGCGCTATAATTTCGATTTTTTTATTCATCCCGCTGTTAGTTATTGGGAACTTTGTCGGGATATGAAAAAATCGGACCTGAGTCTGGTGTACCCAAGCCTAATAGATTAGTCGAGCACGATTCTTTAATGTTATTTGACTAACTATTCGACGTGTGTATTCAGGCTATTGTAAGGCTGCCACAATAAATATTAAATTAGTAATCAAAATATATTCCCTTTATATTGTTTTTCGATTTACTTTGATACAAATTTAGCTAATTTCTTTTAAATTTGAAATGTTGCAGTCTTATTCATATGGGTTTAAGCAATCAGAATATAAAATAATAAATTAAAAATAAAGATATTCTTCAAACACCTTACAGAAATTTCTTAATATGAGTATAGTTCGGTTAAATATAAATTCGCGTAGCATTAATTCTTCAATAAAGGGTAGGAAATTTATGTACTACATCCTTTATAATGCTAGGCATGCGTACTATAATCCAGGAGCAAAATTTAATCGCATTTGTAAAATACGCATCATGATAATAGAAGGGAGGAAGAGTAAGTACTCTAGAGGTTACAGGAGAAGGAAACGAGCCAATGGCGTAGCCTTTCTGCCTCAATATTTGATTTGAATAACTAAGTCTGAAGTAAAAAGGTTTTTTTTTTCCACGACCACTAAGATAATTGTATGTTTGTCATTTCTACGGAAATATAGTACATTGGACATATAGGTATTTTCATATCTTACCATAGGCAACATCACATATTAATGTCATATCTCGCGGGTTGTTACGTTGCTAGGATACTAATTTAGAATTGTCAAAGTAATAGTGAAATAGCTCAAATTTTTTATTAAAAAAAAATAGGACGACAATGTCGTAGTCTTAAAAAAAAGTATAGAATACTGAAGTGAAGCTATATCCATGACAACCGGTAAACTACTATTGTTTTGATATTAGTAACATCCAGGTGACATCTATGAAGAAAATAATAAATCTTATCTAAATTCTCTTTCTGATGACAAAATTTATTTATTTATGTATTTATTTTGTTACTCTGCACAACAGGAAGTAAATCCCAGTTACAGTACAGGGAGCCTACAGCTTATAGTGGAATCCTAACCATTCAGACACCATCGTATTTTTTTGGATATAAGTATAAGTCAATGAGATTTGAACGTACGGCCTCTTGCTTGCTAATTAAGAAACGCAAGTTTTATACCTCGCTTTTATCCACTGAGCTACGATTGCCTGTATGCCTTTTATGCCTGAGGTATACATATGATTTCTTCTAAGACCATTCTTTCATAAAATTTAAGTAAAAATTTAAAAATTCTTACTTTATACCTATGAATAAATAAATATCTAAGACTATGCTGACGGTTGCTAATGAAACCAACCATGAATATGGAAGGGAAATAGTTACTTTCGTCCCTAGGGAGGAATATTTTATTTCCTCATTAAAGAAGAAAAGCCTACGTTCGGGTAAGGTCGTAGAAAAATAACTATTGTTTGTCATTAATATTTTCTTATCATGATTTCAAAATTAATTTTCAGATTGCCACCCAGTTGACAAGGAATATACCATGAATGTTTTGAATTGTGCGTACGCCACTGATAGGGGTAGCTCATGGCCGACTATGTACGTACGAATACACGCGTTATACATGGAGAGCTTATGTTTAATATTTACATACATTGTTCCGGGCAAGGACAGCAATCCGCTGGTCTTTCGACAAGTTTTAATATTAAATCAGGTTGGATTTTTATTTTTGGAAAAGCCTTCTGAACGCTCTTATAAATAATAAATTTTACAATCGTTTCAAATTTTTACTTTTCGGCAAACATTAATAATTTTGTAGCTTTTATATCCAAGAGAAACTTTGTGAAAAAATACATTACAGTTGATTGTTTCAAACACAAATGTTTTTTAAATATATAATAACTTATTTATTATAAAAAAATATAAACAAAAACATTCATACTTTTTAACTTCCAGCGATTTAAAACTCGCATTTTACTAAATAAATCAATATTCTACTGACATCTGCAAATATAGAACTGTCAGATCAAGATTTGAGGAAACATGATAATATGTATATACTTAAATAAATAAATAATTAAATATATCATCACGCCTTCTACCCATTACTGGGTGTGGCACTCTGCCGAAGCAGATCTCGGTAAGTGATATATTTTGCGCGTGAAGTGCGGTTACCAGTCGTCAAATTACGGCCACCAAATATGTTAGTGGTGGAGGAGCCACAGGGGTAGTTTTTGAAATTATGAAAATTGTTTATCGCCTGTGGGAATCGAACCAGGGTTCTCAGGATCCACAGGCCGACTTCATACCACTGAGCTAGCCACCCCATGTATGTATGTACTTTATATAATGGTTAAAATGAAAAATGTAATATTATATTTTCAACTGTGCTGCCACCATTTTTCTTCTAATAATAGTATATTACGTACCATGAACTGTAAGTACAATTTTTAGTCAAGAATGTAATTTGGGAAATCTAGGTCCGAAGGGTCGAAATTTTCTAAACATTTTCGACCTAAAAAAGTCACTTACAATTCGAGGTTATTAAGTTATTTTTTACAATACTTGCACAAATAGAAGGAAAAGAAAAATAGGTTTCAAAAGTGACAACTGTCAAATTGTTCTCAAGATAAACAGGACCTTGATATGTAATATTTACTTACAGTTCTCGGTGGACAGTAAGTAAATGTTTAAGTCCTGATATAACCATGGAAACCACTGTGCAATAAAAGTTCCACTTACAAACATTTCGACACACAGAAAAAATCGCTTGTCAATGCCAGCATTTAGCCACACCTCTGTGGTCTAAGTGGTAGGACGTTCGCGGCCCAAGTGGAAGGTCCGGGTTCAAATCCTGGCGGAGGCAAGTTGATTTTTTCAAATTTAAGTTCCACTTACAGTGTTTAAATATTGTCATTAATAGGTAACTTACAGTTCAAGTATTGTAAAGAAATATTTTATTTTCTGGCAGAAAAATATAAATCTAAAATTCTAGAGTAGTTTTATTCTTATGAATACTATCAGCCACTGAATTTAAAACAATACTAGTGAGACGACATAGTACAATATTACCAAGTAAATTCTATTCCCTCTGTGAGGTGAAGCTTAAATGCAGAATTTAAAATTTAAATAGAGTTTTATTTGCAGTTGAACGTTGTTATATTTGAAGATAAATTATTTACAAGTTTGTAAAATGTCGTTACACTTGAAGTATTTTAATTACACAAAGAGGAGGCAGTTTAGCTGCATGAGTGGCCACGTGTCTGCTCTTGCTCTGCAGGATAATAACACGACGAGTATTTGTGCAGGACAATTGTCCTCCTTTTCTGAAGAATCTAGAATACATCTAGACCTCACTGCTTTAACTTTTGACGTAATCGTACGCTCCTAGGCAGAGAACTATTCTTGAAAAAAAGATAAAAGACATATTTATTTATTTATTTATACAACAACAATAATTATCATATTACGAGTTATATTTTGCGTGCGAATTTAACAATCTAAAGTAATTAAAAAGATTTGCAATTTTTATAGATTTGTTTCAATTGACATTTATAAAAATAGCATTTGTTTTATTGATAAGCAAAGAAACTTAATTTCAGTGAAAAATTATCACTTATTAATTTCACTAAAGGAAAGTTATCCAAATAGGTTCCATTTCATTCGTTCATTTCCAAACAAATTTATAATTCTATTGGTTTCCACATATACGTTGTAAATTCTTAAGAACATTTCACGCCAAGGATATTTTCAGATTACATCATTGGATACTTATTTATTTATTTTACTTTTAATCCAGTGGGATAAAAGTAAGCCCCTCCCCTTTTACTGTATTAGGGACTTGCAGTAGACCCCTCTCCACACAATTTTGTGCGAAACAACAAATTTGAAGAAAGAGCGAGGTGACACCATGCCGAGTCGAACAACTGCTTTCTCCTTTCAGCGCTTCACCCCACAGATATCATCATTTGTTTGACGTTTAACGTTCGGATCACGTGATAAACGTCAAACTGTAAAGGTATACCATGTTCGCTACATAACAAATTATTAAATTTTATTTTATTCACTAGATGGCAACCGAAAATTTTTAATTGTATAAGTCTCTATTGATATTGATTTCCTGTTGTACAGAATAGTAAATAAACAAATAAAGAAATAATGATAAAGTTTGAGCCAAGTTCATACATAATTTATCTAATATTTACGGGTTCGAATACTTTCCCTCGTGGACGGCGCTGACTTTAACCTAAATAAACGTAACGATGTTATTTCTAGGTGTTGAGTGTAGAACGTAGTAAAGTTTAATTAAACGGAATCGGTGTAAAAACAAGCTTTGGTTTTATTTGGTAAAAATGGTTTTAAATCGAGTGCAAAATGAGTTATTGTGAAAGTTTGCTTTACGGGAACATTTGTTAGGAAGTGTAATATATCGCGCCTGTCTAGTTTCTAGCTTCTAACAGTGGTGCTCTGACTGGTTATCTTCACTTGACATCTGTGCACAAATGCAGCGAGTTAAGTCTTCACAATCAACAAACAGAAGAAATCTTAACCAACTTACATTTACAGCAAGAAAACTCTATATATACTTCTAATCAAATAGTTCTAGAAATAAGCAATATAATATTTTAAGGGCTAGTTTTTCAATCGCAGGTTTTCGCTCGATTAATATTAATAAATAAATATATCATCACGCCTTTTACTCATTACTGGGTGTGGCACTCTGCCGAAGCAGATCTCGGTAAGTGATATATTTATGCGCGTGAAGTACAGTTACCAGCCATCAAATCAAGGCCCTCAAGGATATTAGTGGTGGGGGAGTCACAGGGGTAATTTTAAATTGGTGAAAATTGTTTGTCGGCTGTGGGGATCGAACCAAGGTTATTAGGATCCACAGGCCGACTTGATACCACTGAGCCTTTACCCCATAATGGGGTAATAGGATGCGGACAATCACGTGACACTGTGACGTTTTGTGACGTGAAAACAGCTGTTCGGGCATAGATCACTGTGCCACCTACAAAATGAACTATTTTTTGGGACGAGATTTGAAAAGAACAGTTCTTTTCAAATCTTGTTGGGCTGCGATCAATACGCCACCTACAAAATAAACTTTTTTTGTGGCGAGATTGAAAAGAACGGTTCTTTCCAAATCTCGTCCCAAAAAAAATAGTTCATTTTGTAGGTGGCGCAGTGATCTATGCCCGAACAGCTGTTTTTACGTCAGAAAACAAACAATCACTAAACAATTTACTAAAGAGGAAACTATTGCATTAAACTATTTTGCGAACCGTTTTCTCTTCTCTGTCACTGAAGTAAGACATTAATAAAATTATTCAAAGGTAACTTTACAAATTATCTCTGTCGTATTCTATAAGCAAAAGTGAATTATTTAAATTGAAATAACTGTCATTTGAAACAGACTAATAAGTCAATAAATTATATTAATGTCTAACCATAATTTAACTGAGAATGTTCTATGAATACCGATGAGTTAAGGTGCGATATTTCGGAAATAAGTCACGTGATACATTTGTACCACCCTCGTATCTTTCCTCCCGCTCACGCACTCGGAGCAGGCAAGAAAAACCACTCAATTCTCACTTGACGGTGTATGCAAAAGTACGAATACATGTCGGCGAGCACTCGCAAATGGAAGCAAATTTACAATAATATGTGGATACTTTTTTTACTATTTTTATCCAGGAAATATTTTCCTGCGAAATATTTATTTTGCTGAATCCTAAAATCGAGTCAATATTAACTAAAAATACCAAAATATGGTTCTATATAATTCAGACTACGAGAAATCGAATGTCGTTGAGCGAATCTTTATATCTTTTTTAGTTTTTTAGCGATTTTTGACTTTTTGAAAAACTCAACTTTGAAGGCCCATATCTCGAAAAATAAAAGAGATATTGAAATGCGGTTTGAACGAGTATATGATTCTATATAATTTATGCTCGGTTTCACCAACAAAAGTTAAATTTTAATCATTGTTTAAGTAAATAAAAGCAAATCAAAATTTCATGTCAAATAGAATAATTGACATTGCTGTCATAAATTCGATTTACTTTTATTTAGTTAAACAACGATTAAAATTTAACTTTTGTTGGTGAAACCGAGCATCAGACTGCGAGAAATCGAATGCCGTTGAGTGCATCTTTATGTCTTTTTTAGTTTTTACAGCGATTTTTGACTTTTTGAAAAACTCAACTTTGAAGGCCCATATTTCGAAAACTAAAAGAGATATTGAAATTCGGTTTGAACGAGTGTATTTCTCGTGCTCCAATTAACTTATACTGAAATTTTGAAAATTTTAAAAATTTTAGAATTTTTTTAAAATTTATTTTTACCCATATTTGAAAAACTTGACGAGATAATGAAAATCTGTAAAAACCAGTGAATTTCTCTCGTGAAAGTACATATGTATGTAAAATTTGAGAACTTTTACTTCACCGATACAATTTTTAGAGCAAAAAAACTAAAAATGGCCAAAATTCATAAAATTCTTAAGGGATACCCCTTCAAAAATAATTAAAAAACAGTTATTTGTCGTTTTTTTGTAATAAAATCTGTAGCTGTGCGAATTTTTGCCTAAAATTTTGCATACCTATGTACTTTTACGTGAGAAATTCATTGGTGTTCACATATTTTCATTATCTTTTAAATTTTTTGAAATATTGAGAAATGAAATTTTGAAAAAAATGCAATATTTTCAAAATTTTCAAAATTTCAGTATAAGTTAATTAGAGCACGATAAATACACTCGTTCAAACCGCATTTCAATATCTCTTTTAGTTTTCGAGATATAGGCCTTCAAAGTTGAGCTTTTCAAAAAGTCTAAAATGGCTATAACTTAAAAACTAAAAAAGATATGAAAATGCGCTCAACAGCATTCGATTTCTCGTAGTCTGAATTATATAGAAACATTTTAAAATTTTCGATTTTTTTAACAAAAATAATGGCATTTTCATTAACAGACATTTTTGCGATCACGATTCCGACTATTAAAAAAATATATATTGAGGATCAAAATATGCATAATTATGTAAAAATATATGAGGAATTAAATGGTGAAATCCTCAATTACATATATAGTTTCATATTTTTTTTAATTAACCGTAAACAGAAACAAATGTGATTAAACATCTTAATGAATAGTATATATTATAATTTTCATTTCATTGATTCTTAAAATTTATTTCATGTATATTAAAATTTGTAAATAGCATTCGGCGACCCCCTTCCAATATCTTCGCGATCCACACTTTGCAAACCACGACTTTAAGTTATTGTTCTGTGAGTTATATTAAGAAATAAAAGGCTATGGGTAAGGTAAACAACGATTTTTATTAAATTAAATTTTCAAATGTCACTGTCAACAGCAGTCTTACCAATTTCAAGTAGTTTTTTTTTTATAGCCAACTGAAACACTTATTTCTGCGCACTCTGTAATACTCGTATGTAACCCACATGGAAAAAGACCATTGCAACACTCGTACTATTGGAACACTCGCTATCGTTCGTGCTCCTACTTTCAATAATGAAGAAATATCTGCTTCGGCAGATTTCCACACCCAGTATTGAGTAAAAAGCGTGAAGATATATTTATATTTATTTATTTATTTATAAATCTCATGGCGTATCATCTTTCTCAGTTGTTTATCGAGTCCAAAAAAAAAACCAACGAATCCGATGCATTTATACATAATTCTATGGATAATTCTCTTAGTGCAAGTCTCTTACTGACCTTCATTCGTTTTCATTTCATTTGTTCGTTTGTTCTGGCTACGGCGTCTGGATATATAATTCATAAACCTGCACACAATTTGCATTTGTGTCGGATGAAGTGTTCGGGGACAAGTTTCTAATTCATTGTTTCTAACAAGCGGTCTCTGGGGTCGAGAGACGTAAGAAGCGAAGAAGTGAAATGAAGAAACGTCCTGCTTTAATAAATGATTGAGTTGGGAGTAGAGACCGTGCTGTCCGACCTATAAACCTTTGTCACTCGTCAGGTATTTTGTGTTTTATTAATATTTAAGAAGGTCTCGTCGACGGCACTGGCTCAAAGGGCGCAAACCCTTCCAGGGTCTGACTACGTGAGAATTTACTGCATTTTATTACCATTTGGTCTGGTATATCAGTTTCATTATTCGTACTTGGGTTTTACTTCACTTCTACAACCAAATAAACTTGTTAATCAAATACATTTTTGTATTACTATTATTTTCTATTTTCTGACGAAGGTAAATTTTAGTGTACATAAATGTTGAATTAAATCATATTTTTAAAATTCAAACCAAAAATTATTTGTATGCCCAACCGGGCAGAAAAAAAGTATTTAAGCCCGATTTTTAGGGCTAAACACTTCTTTTTGGCCCTAGGGCCATAAAAAATCATTCCTATGGATATATAAATAAAATGACAATGTTTGTTTATTGTGAATACTTGATTCTGCAAAATGTCATTTTGACATATAACCTATGTACATATTTTAATCTTTTGAACATATAATTAAATGTTATTTTGTTGGGCATAAAATATTGTATGTATCAGGGTGAAATTAGGGTTTCTGACCCTGAGCATGTTATTAGGCCTCGGCGCTTTACGCATCGTGCGGGCTAGAAACGCCTGTTTTCACCCTTATTTAAGTATTTAAATATTATTTTATAAGGAGTTAAAATATGCTATGTTTTTCTTTAAACGCCGGAATATTTATCCAATTAAATATTTTTATGACATATAATTTTTCTGCCGCTGGTGAACCAATGAAACTCCTTGATTTTAACAAGTGTCAAATAAGTTAACCTTCAACTGTTTCTATGGAATACAACTGAACGTACAAGTCAGCCAAAGTATCTCGGAGTACGCTATGAACTATAAATTAAATAAATATATCGTTCTTTTCTGCACTGTTATTTGATGTACTACATTTTCTATGACCAAATAAATAAATAAATTGGCAATAGCCATGGCAGGGTGCATTTGTTTTGGTTGAATCTGTAACACTGGGCGAGGGATACCTTTGAACTTCCTGTGTCGTTATCATACCATTGACAACGAGCAACCAAGGTGACATATAACCTTGACAAAAAAAAAATAAAAAATCTGTATGTTTTAACTCTGCAACTGTTGATCTTGTCAGATGACAGATAATTGTAATTTTTCACTTCTGATTGAACTCGAAACCTCAGCAGAAGTGCTCTGCAATACACCTCATTTAAGTTTATTGATATTTATCAAAAACGACCTGAAAAACCGTCGTGTCTTTATATAAACTGGAGCATTTTGTCAGCTATGATGTCTCTTCTACTGCTATGTTCACAGTTCATACACGAAGAATGTAAATCACATTTTACTGCTAGACGCCAATATCTCAATGTAAGATTTATGTCTGCAAACAAAAGAGTATGGTGGCTGGTTCTTGGTTTGTGTTAAAAGTGCATGCGATGGAATATTTAGTTTCATGTCCTCCTCATGTGATAATCCGGTTCTGCTTGTCGTCGTCCACGAGTGTCCAAACTCTGGCTCATATATCAACCACGCGGGCCGATGATTTCTCGAGGGTGCTGGATGCCGAATCATCCCTCTCATACACCACCACCACCACCGCTACCGCCACCGCCCACTTGGTGTTCTTACAAAGCACTTCTTGTACGAGGAGAACAAAGTTTTATTCCTTGGCGCAGTCGGCGTCATGCAGAACACTTGCGCATCACGTAATAACATGAGCGAGTGAGATGAACAAGGGAATGCTTTATGCATAATGTCGACACTCTCCGATAAACTAGATGCATTACTATATGAAGATGGTTCTCAAACTTTTTTATGTACCCTCTTTTAGAAAGTTTAATTTTACATTCTTTTTCCGCTTTCCACGTTATTAGAATAGTATCTACGTCATGCTAAATAGAAAGAGATAATAATAATAATAATAATAAGAGTAAATTCAATTGTTTTATAAATCATTTATAGATCACAAATTTCATTTACATTCATATATCTCGTATTTTGTAACTCGACCATTATTTGTTACCGATCGATAAATAATTTCAACCCTTGTATTTCATCATTATTGTTTAGATAAATAAGTAGTTGGATATTCAGCCACAATAATAAAATTTATTCAAACTCTTTAGATTACCACTATTTCGGTATTTGTTGACTAAAATAATTTATTCTGTTATTTCTATTTTATTTTTATGTATTCTGCTTTCGTACGAAACTGTCATTTGTAACTACACTTTTGTTAATGAGCTGTCATTATATGCTTTTTTATAAAACTAGCTACGTATATACAGGGTGTAAAACAAGTAAGGAATATTAATATTATCTCCTGAAATAAACATTTAATCTAAATAATTTTTGAAAACTTTCCGAAGGTTTATGATTGCGGATATTTTGGCAAGATCAAATATTTTTTATCGATAGTCATGTTTCACAGTGAAGGGAACGACATTTTTTTTAATGGCATGCTATAATCTTTTTTCTTCGAAAGAGTAATTTTTTCTCTACACAAAAAAAATCAATAAATATATCATCACGCCTTCTACCCATTATTGGGTGTGGCTCTCTGCCGAAGCAGATCTCGGTAAGTGATATATTTTGCGATTTCCAGTCGTCAAATCACGGCTCCCAAAGATGTTAGTGGTGAAGGAGCCACAGGGGTAGCTTTTGAAATTATGACAATTGTTTGTCGCCTGTGGGAATCGAACCAGAGTTCTCAGGATCCACAGGCCGACTTCATACCACTAAGCTAGCCACCCCATAAACATACGCAAACATATAAAAAAGTATTTCAAAACAATTGTGCAATTTTATTAATTTTTACCGGAAATGAATTTTAATTGCCATAGATAGACTAATAAATAGACGTATTCCATTTGCCATTTGATCCAGATCTAACTTACATTTACTGAACCAGATCACTTATTTATTTCGCTGGATTACTTCGCTGACTTTATTTCCAGTACTAGAATTACTGATTCTAATTTACTTTGAAGTAATTCACCCCAATAAGTGCATCAGTTTGCTTAAGTTTATTTATTTATATTGTCTAATTTATCTGAACTGATTTAAGTGAACCAAGTGGCAAATTAAATACAGCTATTAAAGAAACAAAAACCACAGAGACGGTTGTCATAACGAGAATATTTTTCAAGCAAGAGTTCATAAATTCAAACCTCGCTAACTTCAATTTACATCCCAAAAAATACGACTGCATCCAAATCTTGCAACTTCCTTTATAAGCTGCTGCAATTGAGATTAAATTCCTGTTGTGCAGCCTAGCAAATAAATAAATAAATGATTACTTTGATGAAATGAATTCGTTGACACGTAAACATCTGAGTTTGAGAAACGCAGCAGTAAAGACAGATAGAGATAGAAGATCGTAGTGATGGCACTGCAATGTACCTAGTTCCTGTTTCTGGTTCCTGTGAGGAGTTATGCGCTCCACATAACTGCATTTTGATTATTACTGATGTGCTCTCTACCTGCATACTTTCATTAAAGATCTCTGTAATGAAATAAATACTGTAAATGCATACTATGTGTATCTTATCTTGACATAAGGTATAATATAGTAGATATTGAGAATGTCAGTATAGATTTGCTAAATTGTTTGTTCATATTCTACAGCTCTTAACCTGATATATTATGCGAACACAAAATATGAGTTTGGAGTTTCAGGAGAAAAGAAAACAAAGCATTTTTATTTCATATTGTTTAGAAAAACTTTTAATATTAAATTGAGTTTGAATATCTGCTTTGTAAGTTAATATTTGAAAATGTTTTTATAAAGTTATAAAGTTGCAAATACTAAATGTAACATTGTGTAAATCCGTAAATATTTTATGCTTTATATTTTGAAAATAAATATATAAATATGTATCATTACGCATTCTACCCATTATTGAGTGTGGCACTCTGCCGTAGCGGATCTCGGTAAGTGATATATTTTGTGCGTGAAGTGCGGTTACGGACCATCAAAACACAGCCTCCAAAGATGTTTGTGGACATGGAGTCACAGGAGTAGTTTTAATGGGGTGAAAATTGTTTGTCGATTGTGTATATCGAACACGGGTTTTCAAATCCACAGTCCGATTCAATACCACTAAGCTACCTTTCCCATAGAATAAATAAAATAAATAAATAAATATATCATCACGCCTTCTACCCATTACTAATAATTTATTTTATATTTTTCACTAATTTACATCAGCATATAAAATTTTGTATGTAATACAAATCATAATAAATCATTACCATCCTTATAATATAAAAAACTATTATATAATGGGGGATTCAAGTGTTTTTAATATATATTTATTACAATAAATTCTTGACCGAACATCATATTTAATACAATATAAAACCATACCATAGATGATATATTTTTTGCTGAAATATGAAAGTTAAAGTTGAATAATTCAAAACGCTCATTTAAATTTCGCACTGCCATATTGCAATTACGTAGTTGCATTAAGCCAATCGCAGAGCTTTGTCTGAAACGTTTGTCGGTGCTCAACTTTACTGAGAAGAAGACGAAGAAGAAACAAGCATTCAGCATTCTACGATTCTACTGACAACGACACACGTTACGTGAAGTTATTTCTGTCTTATCTGTCTCTCTTTAATCCAAGATGCAACTACGTCATATTCGTTTGTTTCTAAAGTTTAAATATTTTTATCATGCTTAATACAAGTTTAAAAAAAATAAAAAAAAATTGGGTATAATAATTTTATTACGTAAATTAATATATAAAAATTTCAAAAAAGGCCCATTGTGAAGTGAATATGTGATGAATAAATGTTCAAGAATTCATGCTACTGTTGCTCCATTGATATAAATTTGAGTAAAAAAATATGAACTGCGTTATTATTCTGAATATTAACCATTTCGTAATTTTATTCTTCATGGAATTTAATTTTTAATTTTAAGATAAATTTAGAACTTATTGCATAATTTGTGAGTCGCAAGAATCTGTGAAAATAACCTCATTGGATTTGATTTAAATTTTAATCTTTCGAAGTGAACAACTGGTTTCTTAGCAAGGGCGGATCTAGAAAATTTTCAAGGGGGCCATTTTGCCTTTTTTGAAAAAAAAAGCACATAATACAGACAAACAATTCTGTAATTTTTGTGTGGAATATATATTTGGATGTGTTTTGTATTCAGTTCTTAGTTTTTAAATTTTAAACAGTCTGAAAAACTCGGAAAATGCCTGACAATCCAAATTTTGAAAGCTTTTCAGAGTTGCTTCAGAATATTACAAAGTTTTTCAGCGACCTTATTTCTATAAGGGTTATCAAACTCAATGGTTATGGAGTGGCTATATCAGTGGTATGAAGTCGGCCTGTGGATCCTGCGAACCCTGGTTCGATTCCCACAGACGACAAACATACATACATACATACATACATACATATCTTCACACTATATCCCATCATATGGGGTAGCACGAACCCTAAAAACACTCATAAAACATTCACTCATAACATTCATCAAACAATCAACCCCCGTCAAACATTATCATCCAAACACACCAGCCTCACTTCAACCACATTCATAGATCTCTCCATATAAACTCATTCATTTATCACAATCGAAATCATTCTTACATAACAAACCCTCATTCACATCCATCCAATCACGACAAACAATTTACATGATTTCAAAAACTACCCCTGTGGCTCCTCCACCACTAACATCTTTGGAGGCCGTGATTTGACGACTGGTAACCGCACTTCACGCGCAGAATATATCACTTACCGAGATCTGCTTCGGCAGAGTGCCACACTCAGTAATGGGTAGAAGGCGTGATGATATATTTATTTTTTTATTTGCTTATAAAAAACTAAAAAAAAAACAGGGGGAGGCATGATCCCCATGGCCCCCTCCTTGGATCCACCCTTGTGTCTTAGTCTTGATTTTGGTCTTGGTTTTGATCTTGTCAGTCGCCGGAAGTAACAATTTCATAAATTAGAGTTTCCGGCGTGATCAGATATCAAATCAACCTATAAATCTTTATAAATTACCCGGCCTTTCATTTTCGTTCCTTCTAGCAAGTAGCAGCGAAATTTGATTAGACTGTAATGTTATGAAACTTTTTACCATTAATTTAATTTTCAAGTTGGACACCTCATTTTTTACTCACTAATTATTGGTGGAATATTCGCTTTTATTAATAACCGATTATTGGTACGTTATCACCCTTTCAATAAGAAATTAATCATCAATCATTGTATTGGATTGATGCTACTGGAATACGATTCATTGTCATGTCTTGAGACGTGAGACTTCGCCCCGACGGAGGGGTTACATTTTTTGTTTATCTTATGATTTATAACATCATTGTTATGCAAGATGGATGGATAAATGACGGAGCAAGTGAACAAGTGATTATTGATACAGGTCTGTATTTATATTTTTTTTATTATTTCAACGACAAATTAATTAAAAACTGAGATATTTTTAAAGATAGTTTGGCATTATTTTTTGCTTTCAAATATCATTAAACCACCAATATTGAGGAAAATAATAATAAATGGGGTAGATGGCTCAGTGGTATCGAGTCGACCTGTGGATTTGAGAACCCGGGTTCAATTCCCACAGCCGACAAACAATTTTCATCACATTAATACTATTGTGATTTTCCCTCCACTAAACATCTTCGGGGCTGTGATTTGATGGCTGGTAACCGCACTTTACGCGCAAAAATATATCACTTTCCGAGATCTGCTTCGCCGTAAAAGGCGTGATGATATATTTATATTTATTTATTTAAACCTAACTAAATTATTATAGAGAAAATACTTCAACATATGGAAAAGCTTTCAGATTCATGTTTAATAATTCAAACGAATTTTTGTTTAAATTACATTCGGCTTTTCTACAAAAAAACACGATTTGTGAAAATATTTACTTTCCACGTTTTCGTAGAAGCTTTGACATTAAATAAAGTTGTAGTAATTAAACAAAAATATTTGTAATTAGTAAAACCACTTCAACTTTCTTTTAATAGTATATTACGTACCATGAATTGTAAGTAACAGTTTTTAGGTCAAACTGTACGCGACCTAAAAAAAATCACTTACAGTTCGAGATTAGTAAGCTATTTTTTACAATAGAAGGAAAAGACTAATAGGTTTCAAAATTGACAGCTGTCAAATTGTCGTCAAAATAAATAGGATCTGTAATATTTACTTACTGTTCACGGTGGACAGTAAGTAAATATTAAAGACCTGATATAACTATAGAAACCACTGTGCAATAAAAGTTGCACTTGCAGTATTTAAATTTTATCATTAATAGGTAACTTACAGAACAAGTATTTTAAATAGTATATTATATACAATGAACTGTGTTCGTACATTAAGTGACAGTTTTTAGGTAAAAAATGTAGTTTGTGAAATGGAGGCCTGAAGGGTCGAGATTTCCTAAACATTCGCGACCTAAATAAATCATTTATAGTGTATTCCGAAAATGAACCGGTTAGTTTTTTCAATAACCGGTTCCATTACGGAACACGGTTTTTTAAAATTGTGGTTAGTTTTGAATAACCAAACTAACCGTGCTCGAGCGGCGGTTATTTTGGTTACTTCACAGCTGTTGTTGACAAGTTTGAATCGTGTTTGGCGGCTTTTGCAGTGTTTGTGGATTTTTGTCTTATAAAACTATATTTTTATGATGACTGATAAATAAACATGTGATACAAAATGTATTTTTATTATTTAACAGTATATATTCATATTAGATGAATTTATTACTTGTTCTGAAGCTCATATTTACTTTTTTCTTTGTGTTATTTTTATATCCCTATATTTAAGTTAAAGCAGGTGTGATGCAGAATACAATATTTTTATAATATAAACATTTTACCATATTAAATAAATTTCACATTTCGAAACTCATCTGTCAAGTGACAACTGTCATCGTGAAAGTGTTCCGTTATGACGTCATTCTAACCGTAACCGTGGTAAAATTGAACCGCACCGTGGTTCATTTTCGGAATATACTATTACAGTTCGCGGTTAAGTAAACTACTTTTTACAATACTTGCTCAAATAGAAGGAACAGAAAAGTAGGTTTCAAAATTGACAGCTATCAAATTGTTGTCCAGATAAACAGGACCTTGATATGTAATATTTACTTACTGTTCACGGTGGACAGTAAGTAAATATTAAAGTCCTGATATAACCATGGAACCCACTGTGCAATAAAAGTTTCACTTACTGTGTTTAAATTTTGTCATTAATAGGTAACTTATAGAACAGTATAAGAATTGTAAAAAGTATTTTGCTTTGAAATAATTAATAATAATAATAATAATAATAATAAAATAAATCTACAAATACTTCATCTTTAATCAGCTGTAAATACTACACGTTATTCTAAAATACAAGTAAAATATTTCAACTATAATTTAGTAAAAAAAAATATCCAAATACATCTCTGACTTCTCAAAAGGAAGTACGAACACCATTAGCAACTTTTCTTATTTTCTCTTTGAGTTACTTGCATTTTTGTACGGATTATTTGTTCGTTGTTCTTCTTATTCTTTGACTGGTGATGATTCAATATTTTCATTGTGTTTATGTTCCACCCTCGCAAGTAATTTCTTTTTCATCTTACTACAAATGGTCTGTAAACACTTAAACTGCAGATTTTGCTAGAAGGGAAAGAATACAATTCAATTTTTTCAAGTATCATGATTTCAATTAGAGAACTATTGTTGGTTACAAAAGATGATGATTTTCGAGTTTACTGCAAGTTTGGTGAGCAATAAATGGACTGTAAGATGCAGTAACATTTCAATTTATGTATTTATATTTTGTATAAAATTTATCAGTCTCTTTTACTCTATTACAAGTTGTAGATATCATAATATAAAATAAATAAATAAATAAATAAATATATCATCACGCCTTTTACCCATTACTCAGTGTGGCACTCTGCCGAAGCAGATCTCGGTAAGTGATATATTTATGCGCGTGAAGTGCGGTTACCAGCCATCAAATCACGGCCCCCCAAAGATGTTAGTGGTGGAGGAGCCACAGGGGTATTTTTAAATTGGTGAAAATGTTTTGTCGGCTGTGGGATCGAACCAGGGTTCTTAGGATCCACGACTTGATATCACTGAGCCATTACCCCATAATATGATGACGTAAAATAAAATAAATCATCACGCCTTCTACCTATTACTGGGCGTGTCACTTTGCCGAAGCAGATCTCGGTAAGTGATATATTTATGCGCGTGAATTGCGGTTACTAGTCGTCAAATCACGGCTCCCAAACATGTTAGTGATGGGGGAGCCACAGGGGTAATTTTAAATTGGTGAAAATGTTTTGTCGGCTGTGGGATCGAACCAGGGTTCTTAGGATCCACGACTTGATATCACTGAGCCATTACCCCATAATATGATGACGTAAAATAAAATAAATCGTCACGCCTTCTACCTATTACTGGGCGTGTCACTCTGCCGTAGCAGATCTCGGTAAGTGATATATTTATGTGCATGAAGTGCGGTTACTAGTCGTCAAATCAGTTAAGCATTTTTATGTCATATTTGTGACGCTCGTGAGTGGCAGAAATGATTTTTTCTTACTTGTCGAATGACATTGTTTAGTATTTATAATACAGCACTTTACTATAAAGTCAAAATTCTTTGCAATCCAAATTTCAAAATTTGTGTTAAATGTCATACGAAGATTCAGTTTAATTTAATTTACTTACTTCAGTTATAACATTTCATTAATTTTAACGCTTCATTATAGAGATAAATAATTACATCAAGAATTGTCATAATTTGAGAATTATTTAGGTAACGATTCGTTAAATAATTTTGTAAATATGCGCATTATTCTTAAATTTTTGTGCAGTTCAGTTTCAATCTTTATAATGATCAGACGTATCAGTGTCTTGTTCCTGTTAACAGTATCTTAGTTACATAATTCATTGTTTGTGTTTTGTCTAGACTTAAAGACGGTCCCTAGTAAAGTGTTATTTAAAAAGATCATTCATACAAAAATCAGAATTTGTGATTTAAAAACCAAAATGATTGTAATGATATTGCCCGTCAATTATATAGGTAAGTTCATTTTTAGAATAAGATTCAAGTACAGATCAGTTCTTTTTAAATATTCTATCCCATTACTGGGTGGCACCACAGGCGGACTTTAGCCTAGGCTAAAGAGGCAATAGCCTAGGGCCCAAAAATTTTAGGGCCCGGATTCAAACTTTTAGTTTATGCTTGTTTTCACTATTTATTTTTGTGATTTTATATTATGTTTTATATTAGTTGCAGAGAAGTTTATTTTATTTATATTGGCAGCCCAACAATCTGTCATTTTTTGTAGCAAGCGTCTTTCAAGTAATTATATTACATATAAATAATAGAAATATATCATTTTATTCCCTTATAATGTATGTTAGTAGGGCCCGAAATAAATATTTTGCCTAGGGCCCGACATATTTTGAATCCGCTTCTGGGTGGCACTATGCCGTAGCAGATCTCAGTATGTGATACAATTTGCTCGTGAAGTGTAATTATCAGTTGATAAAACACGGCCCTCAAGGATGTTAGTTTAGGAGGAATCACAAGGGTAGTTTTAATGTGGTAAAATTTGTTTGTCGACTGAGGGAATCGAATCCGAGTTCTCAAATCCACAGGCCGATTCGATACCACCTCGCCCACAAATTCTCTTTTAATTACTTAAATGTCTTCTTTCTATTTAAAATATAATTTCATGTAAATATCCTGTTTAAATATCTAATAAACGGTATGATATTTTGTGTAAATAATGTAATATTCGTATTTAACTGAAAATTTATTGAAATCAGCTTGATAAAGTATTTAAATGTTACACTAAATTCCAAAATGGATCCGACGTAAAACGATAGATATTTACTTTGTTGTGAGTGATGTTAAAGTAGAGAGTAGGTAATGAATATTTGATGCAGTAATTAACTCGATGAAATTTTCAAATGAGACGCACTTTGATGTGTTTATATACAAAGCCTTCATGGCCGCTTCGCAAACTATACGATCAGTGTTCGATATTCAACAGGAAACTAATTCATAAACTCTACAAGCAACAATAATGATGAATTTAATGTATTACATTTTAAAATGATAAAATAATTAAAATAAATAACTATAGCATCATTTCTTTTACATATTACTGGGTGTGGCACTCTGCCGAAGCAGATCTCGGTAAGTGATATATTTATACGCGTGACATGTGGCTGGCATCCATCAAATCACGGCCTCCAAAGATGTTAGTGGGGGAAGACCAAAGGGGTAATTTTAATTTGGTTTATCGCTTGTGAGAATTGAACCAGGGTTCTCAGGATCCACAGGCCGACTCAATACTACTGGTCCACTACCCCATCATCGTGTCTAATATATGTTGGTGTATGGCATTTTCGAAAATTTTAATATCCAATCCGATCAGACTCGATTCAAGATCCGATCCGATCCAATCCGAAGCGAGATCTGAACCGAGATCCGAAATTCGATCGGTTTTGATTCCAAATTTGATCCGACATCCGGTCAGTCCGTGATCCGATCTGACATTCGACCTCAGGATTAGTGAATAATGTTTCGAGATTTCGTGCTGCCGTATTTAATGGGACAAAACATGATATTTATGTACGTATTATCGATTTTGAAAATCATTTTGCAGAAAGTATAAAATGTAAAGTATGTAGTTACTGTATTCAAATGTGGCATGATCATCAAAAGAGTTGTTGCATAGACAATGTGGACGTTGGTGGCAGCTTCCGCTTCCCTCGGATCAATAACCTAACATCAGATGAGTATTTTTATTGGGGAAGTTATGCGAACTTTTCACTAACTATTTGATATTAATTTTGAAGAAAGTTTGGGTGCCGGAATGTTTTAGGTCGGCAATAAGATTGTGAATTCTAATCTTCGCCTTGTTTCCTTTTTTTCTCGTAACATGAAACTTCAGTTTTCAAGTCATAAATTCACATTCAAATTTTATACCATCACAACGTTGCTGAATACGTTAAGATTCACCAACCAAGTTGTGCCTTCAATAAGATTGTTATTACTGTATTTTATTACGCTTGAAATATTGAAATGAATTTTTGAAAGTACTAAAATTAGTTTACTTTTAAAACGAAATACAAATTTTCTAACTATATTATTGCTATATTTGTAGAACTATTATTTGACAGATAATTTATATTTTATTTGCTGATTTGAATATTAATTTCTTTTTCTATTAAAAAAGTTGAAATAATAGTGTCATATTCAAGGGGGTGACAAAAATAGTATATTACATACCGAGCCGAGAAATGTTCCATTACAACGCGAGTTAGATGATCGAGCTGGCCAGCATTTTTCAATTTGTTTTATTTTAATTTTAATAAATCTGCGATATTTTCTAAATAAGTGAGTGAAAAATTAAAATACAGTTTCGAATCTCATAATATTGCCATACTCCGCTATACTACTATTTTAATAATGCTATTTTTGACCCTAGGGCCAAAATAGTTATTTATATATCAAGTGTGGAAGCATGCTCAGGGTCAGAAACGCTAATTTTACCCGTGATACATACAATATTTTATGCACAACAAAATAACATTTAATTATATGTTCAAAACATTAAAATATGTACATACATTATATGTCAAAATAACATTTTGTGAAATCAAGTATTTACAATAAACAAAAATTGTCATTTTATTTATGTATCCATAACAATTATTTTTTATGGCCCTAGGGCCAAAAAGAAGTGTTTCTACCCGATTTTTAGTCCTAAAACACATGAATATCGGCTGTGCATAAAATATAATAAATCCCTGGTAACGTGAAAATTCTTTTAAAAATAGCGTTCTTTTACTATTGAAAAAGTTTATATAATAGTAACAAAAAAAACATTTGTTGTTTGATGTTTCTTTTATAACAAATTAACTAATGAAATCCAATAAGAAATATCTTGAATTATGAAGGGAAAATTAAATTATAATGCAGTAAAAACTGTAGTATTTAATCAGCTTTGGTGGAATACGTCCCAGTTTCAGTAGTTATGATTTTAATTAGTTGCAAATTGCACTGCGAACCATTGGAGCAAGCACTGCAAAGTTTTTACATATCTCGCGAGTAAACAAGTTGGCGACAAAAATTTAAATTTCAAAGTGTTAACAAGTCCGCTGAGATATTCAAAACAAAACGGCGTTAGCCAGTTATGGCCTTTATGAAGCTTTCTACGCGTTACCGACGACGCCGGTTTTAGTTTTACGACTTTAAGAAAAATTCATCGTTTTTCCTTCCGCAATTATCAAAGTTTCCTCGCGGCATATATTCCAACAAAAATCTTTGAAATTCTAGATTGAATTTTTAGTTTTTGCACTTGTAGATATTACTATCTCAACCTTCTTGTCTAATTCTTCAGAGTTACTTTCAGTACTGCCCGACGAAATTTTATAAAAGCTGGAGAAATCTTAGTAAAAACCTGGATATAGCGCCATATTGCTGGATTTATTAAAAATTTTCATTATTGCAAATTTATGTATTTTTAATATTTAAGAAACTCGATTTACATCTTGTGCATATTTAAATTATGTTAAACAAACTAATAAATTTGATATGCACTAGATATAGTGTTAAATGTATTTATTAATTTAAATATAAACGAAATAACAGTTCAAAAATATATATTTATTAATGATCATAAAACTAAATTTTTATCATAATGTGTAAGAGCTGGACAAATTAAAATAAAATCGTGGTTGGAATGCGTTTTAACTCCACCCATTCAAATATATAACAAATGGTGTGGCTTTACTTTGGCGCTAAAATTAAATAGACAGTCTCAGTGAAAACATTTGGCCGCCGCATCTTGCGCATTTATACAAATTTATTAATGATATATTTATTTATTATTAATCCATCATAATTATTATTCTTTTAAAATTTTTATAAAAAGGAATCAAATTAAAGAACATAGGCTTAAGTAGTTAATCGTTTATTGAAGATAAGTTAACTTATCTTCAATAAACGACTAACTACTTAAGCCTATGTCCTTTAATTTTATTCCTACATTAATTTTGCTTATTAAAACATACTACTAATTTTTATTAAAAAATAAACAAATAAACATATCCTTACGCCCGTCACCCTTTACTGGGTGTGGCACTCATTTTTATAAATGAACAGAATTGGCAGCATTGACTTTTCCACGATGTTAACGAACAGAATGACAGCAATGAAATACTGGCTGACTACATACATTTTTATATATGTATATATTTTTTGTGACTGTACATGAATAAAAATGGAATAGAAATAAATGAAATAAACACAGTTGATAGATTAATAATGTATTTTACTTAGCAAGTTATATCCACAAAACACTGCCCAGTGTACATGATCGTGTACAAATTTGAATATAAACGATAGAATATAATATTCTTTTAATAATTCTCACTATATCAAATGTAATCACATAAATAGTATCACTAATCTAAGACTCACTTATCATATTATCAGTAATAATAAAATAAAATAGAACTCACCCAAAGACAAAAACTGGTATATTACAAATACATAGTAGTAAATAAAATAAAACAAATTAAAATTCTCTGTACAAGTTAAGATAGGCTTTGAGCATGGGAGGCAAGGGGAGCGCTTGGATCTTGGCACGCATGAGCGGCGTATAGGGTGAGACATAAACCGTTCTTGTTGCAGGCGTGGGGGATGATTCATCACCCTGTACCTCCGAATCGGAGTCGGAATCCACCAGGTTCCTCAGTCGGTGTGAGCTCAACGCGATACGTTTCAATTTCTCCCCAGTGCGAACCAAAGATGGCACCAGAGGACTGCGCTTGTACGACCGCTCACAAGAACTAGAGTTGGAATTATCTTCACTGTCCTCCGAATCGACATCCATTCCAAACGCCACCTCAGAATCAGAACTGTGACCTCTGTCGGGAAGTAATTCTTCACCTAGACCACTGTCAAACTTCTCTCGCTTCGTAGATGTCGCTGCGGCAGCTGTAGTAGGTTCCGCTTCCTCAGCGATAACCCCTAGACTCTCTGCCTCTGTTTCTTGTGTCTCCGCTTCTGTTTCTGTAAGGTCATTCCTGCAATGACCGAGCCCGAACACCAGGTCGAGGATGGTGTTGATGTCGCGGCTAGGTGCTGCTGGTGTGTTCCGTTCTGGTGCCAATTGCACACGACCAAGGTCACGCTCGCCACGACGGTCCTCTTCGTCTGTAAGATTGTCGCTGATGTCCACTTCTGAATCCTCGAAGATGGGCAGCACTAATCGTCGAAGCACGCGCTTCTTTTTCGGTCGCTTTGGTGGTTTGCGCACGGATTTCTTCAGATCTGGGTACTCGATGTCTATGTTGCGACGGAGGAGGCTTCGAATTGCTGAGCGGCAAATTGACTGAAGGGATAGAGGCTCGAAATCCACTATAACATCGAGATGAACTATGTAAATAAATAAATAAATATATCATCACGCCTTCTACCCATTACTGAGTGTGGCACTCTGCCGAAGCAGATCTCGGTAAGTGATATATTTTGCGCGTGAAGTGCAGTTACCAGTCGTCAAATCACGGCCCCCAAAGATGTTAATGGTGGAGGAGCCACAGGGGTAGTTTTTGAAATTATGAAAATTGTTTGTCGCCTGTGGAAATCGAACCAGGGTTCTCAGGATCCACAGGCCGACTTCATACCACTGAGCTAGCCACCCCATTAAACTATGTAATTGTAATAAATAAGTTAGTGATGTAGACTTACGTGGTTTAATAGTTTCGTGTTGATCTGATGAGGGCGCGATGAGCGAAGCAAACGAAACTGCAAGTAAAAATGCTTCATCCCATGTTGTTTCTGATGTTCGGGTGATTTTCAATAATTTATCGTTTAACGGCATAACTAGGATCCCTCCCACTTTGATCAAATTCTTCATATAATTTTCATGATTTTCCGGACAGGCTGCCCCGCAGTAAACACGATCATATTGAGGAAATTCTGAATTAAGGCACAGGCAATTTCCTAAAACATCCAAAAATAATCACACAATTAACAAATAGTTCTTAAAAGAACTGGTACCTTGTATAAAACGAGGTGGACAAAACTCATACTCATCCAACGCCGTGGAATATTTTTTAAATTCGTTTAGTTTCTCAGTGGCATACTGAACGACATCTTCATGAATCTCTATGCCATGGTTGATGCCGTAGGGCCCCAAAATGAGACCGACCATTGTGCTAAGATACCCAGTGCCGGAGCCTAAATTTAAAAAACTCAGTCCTGGAGCTAGAGACAGCCCCTCCATTACTTCGCTGTAGATGCATGGTGCAGATAAATGCAGATTCCCACTTTTCCATGCCAGATCTTTGTAAGCGTTGCCACGGGCTTCTTCCAGAAAGTACTCTGCTCTGTCTACAGCCCGAAACACTCGCTCTATCATTGGGGTTTTTATATAATCGGCTTGGAGGAGATTTGTAATGAGATCGTCATTATCTTGCCCTGTACTCACCACTCCCCCCATCTTCAATTTTGTTTCTATCACAAAATATTCTTTATCAACTTTTGTAATTCAATAATGACAGCTGTGTTTAACTGTTCACTTAATTATATCAAAATTTATTTATGTGAGAATGTCAAGAGCAAGTACAAGAATAATAGTGGCCTTACTTATAAGACCCGGTAAAATTAACTTTACTTTTCGTTATCCAGATACTAAAAATAGTACAAACTGCTGCACTGTTATTAACGTCAAAAACTTTTTATCGCACAATAGCTGTCATTACATGTCATAAGAATACAATGGTATAAATCAAGAAAAAGTTATGGAAATCATTTGCGAGCAGTGCAAAATAAATGAAATCGGTGGTGACAGTCATTACAACAATCTATAATTAGCTGTTAATATGCAGGGAATGAAAGTTCATTAAAATTTAAGTCAAGGTAATTTTTTTATTGAAAATGAAGTATTTTGAGCCGTCATTTTTAATTCAAATATGGTCTCATCAAATACATAAATACGTCCATCTGACAAACGAATAATGGTATTTAAATAGGAATTACTTACTTTCACCCTTTAAAATAGTTATGTAAACATAGGAATGTTCTTGTTAGCAAAGGTAGACCTCAAAAATTAGTACGCAATCGCAGAACTCAAGAGCCCAAGAACAACACATAAACAAATAAACAGCAGCGCACGAATTTGACAGATGCGTCAGATGTTCTGAGGGTCGACAGAAAATATCGGCGCGTTGCGCATGCGTTTGCAAACAAATCGAAGAAAGTTCAACTTGTGAAATAATTATTTCTTGTCATTTAATAATCTAAAAGACTAAATCCTACTTTGTCATACCAATTATATGTAGAAAAATATTACATTTATATAGTTCTATAAAGATTATCTCGTATATTCTTGATGATATTTCAAATTTTAGCACCAACAATTTGAAAATTGCTCAAACTGTATGGTGACTAAGTTTCCCTGCTAAGTACAGTCTTATTTCTATTCTGCTATTTGTATAATAGAAAAAATATCTGTAATTTACACAACACATGTTGTCTCTAATATAAATATTCAAGTAGATACTGTTGAAAAGGAGAATATAAAATAAAATATTTTGGGATAAATTCTCCTATGTTATATATCTCATTCTACAGTTGGTAACACATGTGCAGCGGAATATTGCAATGTTTAGGGTTATTTATCTCAGCTGCGACAGATTTTATTTAATGTAATAATTTCTTGTCTATTAATTGTTATTAAAAAGTTATTTCACATGTGAAACTCAAGATAAAAGTGTAAACAAGTTCATGAATACTAATTCTATTAGTTTAACGAATGCAATATACGATTGAAAGTTAAAGTAAGTATATTTTACCTGTTTTTGAATTCTATACGTAATGTCAAATAAAAATTGTAACTTGTTTTTCTTCTTGCATTTTTAATTATATTTGACCAGATATATATAATGAAATATGATTCTGTTTGAAGGAATGAGTTTTTTATGCTTAATTCATTTTATATTTGAAGCGGTGATAAAATTATGTAGCGCAGGTGATAGGTGGCGGTTCTAATAATTCGTCTGTCCAACTTAATTTTCAACTTTGTTCTAATTATAAAAAGTTGTTTATTCTAATTATATCAATTATTTATCATTTTAAAATTATGCTGCAGATAAAATATTTATTAACTAGTATATATAATTGATAACACTTATTTTCATATCCATATATAAATATAAGAACTTTTTTTAATGAAAAAAATAATCATTATTATTCTTAAATGTTACTTTTTAATCTTGCATATATTTACATAAAAAGATATAGCCGAATGATTCACAAACAGCAATTTTATTGCTATTGATTATTATTAGTATAATGCAGCAATGTTTTACTAAACTATGACAAAAAGATAATTTATAATGTTTATTTATTTATCTTATTATTGTTTACATGAAAATAAATTAATTTAGAATGAGTATAACTTTTAAAATTTTAAAATAATTAAATATTGATAAAAATATTATATAATTGTAAAATAATTACAAATTGATTGCTAATGGTATAAACATTATCAAAAATAAAAAATTATTGCTATGCCACATGGCTTGAATCTTACAAGCTTAGCACTGGTAATTCAAAAAATATTATCAATGTCAGATTATTTAAATACGTTTATCTGTGATAATATGGCGAATCAAATAATAAATCATGGTCCTAATGTATAATTAACAAAAATGAATGTATTGTAACGTTGGGCGACAGTATTTACAAGCGTACACGTAATTTTTGACGATATTTACAAATGTAACGCCTTTGGATAAACAGCCATTTCGTTAGTTCCTTGCACATTCCCCGCGCTCCGCCCTTCCTTTCGTTACTTCTCTCTTCCTCTCAGTGCCCCGCAGTTCCCCTGATCTGTTCACGCGCACGCACAATGGATATTTCAGAAAGCATACATTACTTTATTACGATACTGAAATAAATTATTTTATTAAAAGTTATGTGATAGTTAAACTGTGTTCTCCAAATAAGTAAGTTGTAGAATTATGTAAACCAAGTTGAATTTTGCTGAGTTTGATAAAAATATTAACCTGAAGTTCTGTCAATGAGGAAAATATTCAAATACCGCACATACGTACTCTGTACATAGAGTTCAACAATTTAAATAAATAATTTCTCGGTATTGTTGTTATATCAGGAACATTGTTGGTGTTTCTTTCAAAAAATTGTATAAATACTTCTTATTAGTTTATGTAAGAATGAGTTCTAGAAAATAATGTTTGGATGAAATAATGTGTAATAATTTAGTTTTATTCTATTTCAGGATGAATACGGCAGTAATCAATTCTCTACCAGAAAAGCATAATTTTGACCCTAAGATAAAAGAAATATCAGAAACTGACGCTAAGTTAAATGAAAAAAATGAAAAGATTATTCAGAATGTCACAAAAGAAGAGCCTCCTGCGTTACATGTATTGACAGAAACTCCCGTGAAAACCGCAGTTTCCAGTTCACAATGTGTGACCCCGACTAACGTGAAATCGTCGACGCGAGTGGTTCCGCTAGTGTATATCCAAGCCCCTGCCAACCTTAAAGTACCTTCATCCATTACATCAACAGGTAATTTGAAATCGAACCCACAGATTATAGTAAACGCAAACAACCAATTTCAAATTTCGACACTGAGTACAAAATTAAAAGCTAACGCAACGATGTCGTCCGTTGTACTAACTCAAACTGGAACTAACAACAAATCCCAACCCATAATCTTACAAAAGACTTCGAACAGTTCAAACGCTCAGACTTTGATTCCAGTGACCGTCGCCACCGCAACGGGTACCAAACAGACATTTGCGTATTTAGGAACAATCATTAAGCCGCCGGGTGCAAAGACGTCCGAGAATCAGATCGTAGTTCCCACGAGTCATTTGCCTGCAGGTCTAGTTCCAGCCCCCACAAACCAGAAGCTGGTGCTCACTTCCATGGCTATGCCCAAACTCACTCCCCGAGTTCCCATCACCTGCTCCACCACCAGCAACACCCAGACGAAGCTGTCCAACCTCATCCTGCCAATGTCTCTCAGCACGCAACTCAAAAATGCCACCAGTCAGTCCGTCATCAACTTCAAGATTAGCAACGGTCAGTTCCAGTCCGATCCCAAGGGCTGTATCTCGGTTCTGTGCGACGGCAAGACCTCCGACAACAACAACGAACCCAACAAAGAGAAACCAGAATCCAAGGACACAAAAGCTGCAAAAATCGACGATTCACCAACAACTTTAGGAAAACCAGCAGCGAAAAATGATAAATCTTTGACGGAAAAAGTCTACGAGCTTTCGATCCCAGAAGTTCCTTCTTCAAAATGTGAGTTAAGTTATACCATATCAATACCTGATGAAAAAACAAAAATGTTTAAACCTTTTATTACACGAACAGTCACCACAGAACCGAAAGACTTAGTAGAAGATATTTTAGGTAACGTCCAGTCCATCGTTCCCAAACAAGAACCACATCTTCACAGAAAATCTCTCCACGAGGTTTCAATCTTAAAAAAGTGTAATTTAAATTCTATTGATCGAAAATTAGAACCTATGATGAAAAAAACTGAACAACCAATAGAGGTTAAAACCGAAACCGTTGAGAATGACGCAATCAAAACCGAATTGAAACCTCTGTCAGTTCCCGAAGTACGTAAAGTGAACCCAGAACGAAGACGTAAATCACAATACACATATCTCAGAGACTTTGATGAAGTTGTCGTTACATCTGGAAACGCGTGGGAAAACAAACACAACAGTCAAGAAACCAAATTAAAACAATTCCAATCTGCTGAAATTACATTCACCAAACTTCCAGCAGCTGATGATGAATCGAAGGAAAATAACATCAAAAAATCAATTGATGATTTTATAGAAATCGAGCTAGTAAAACAAGATTTACCGCAGTTTTGTACAGAAGACGATCAAGATATCAAGACAGTTTTAAAATGGCGAGACGGAATCGGCTTTCTTCCAGGCAGTAAGTTAAAATTCCACATAAACGAATTCGGAATTATTGAATTGTTAGTCGGTGACGAACTCGAAAAACTAAAAACAATCAAGAAAGAGGAAGACGGTGTAAACGGCGATGAAATTTTATGTTGTAGTGAATGCGGCTGTCATGGAATGCCTTCAGAATTTGTCAGCAATAATTTCTGCAGTAAAGAATGCAAACTCGCTGCCATTAAAACCGAATCCAAACGAGCGTATCTTCAAGACATGAAAGCCAAACGCAAAAAGAAAAAACTCGCCTTGATGCAAAAACACAAAACAGAAGAACTTGTCAAAGTATCAGAAGACAACCCTTCTCAAATTGTGAATCCAGCTAGTGACGACGACAATGAACATTCTAACGACATGTTGAACGATAAAGCACAAAACTACCCTTGGCAAGCGGGTAAAAAAGGTTTTTCCTGGTCAAAATATCTGGATCATGTCAAAGGAAAATCTGCACCGGTCAAACTTTTCAAAGATCCATTTCCTTATGCGAAAAACGGTTTCCGTCCAGGAATGAAGCTAGAAGGAATTGATCCTCAACATCCATCGTATTTCTGTGTGATGACGGTTACTGAGGTTCAAGGTTACAGGATACGACTGCATTTTGATGGTTATCCGGATAATTTTGATTTTTGGGTGAACGCTGATTCAATGGACATTTTTCCTGTGGGTTGGTGCGAGAAATACAATCATGTGCTTCACCCGCCGCCCAATTGCCCTCCAACTGATTTCAATTGGACGGCGTATTTAAAACAATGTAAAGCTACTGCGGCTCCTAGACATTTATTCGCGAATAGAGCTGGAAATGTAAGACAAAATTATTTAAAACTGCTTCAAATTTAATTTTAAAAACTATTTTTTTTTATAGTCTGTGTGTCCAAACGGATTTAGGCTAGGAATGAAACTCGAGGCTGTGGATAAGAAAAATACTTCATTGGTTTGTGTAGCAACTGTTACGGATTTAATGGACAACAGGTTTCTGGTTCATTTTGATTCGTGGGACGACATTTATGATTATTGGGCGGACCCAACGTCACCGTATATTCATCCTGTAGGATGGTGTGATCAGTTTGGGCATAATTTAACGCCGCCAAACGGTAAGAATGGTAAGAATATAGTTTTAAGCCTGCGAGAACTTATAATTTAATTTTATCCGAGGTTTTTTCTAGTGATGCAACAGATATTCACACTTTTCAACTTATTCAATCTATTCTGCCTATTTAGACAAATATTTTGCTTCTGTTTTGATAATAATTTAATAAAATGTATGCAAGAATTAGTTAAATACAGGTGTTATTTAAGTTTGCTTTAGATTGAAAAATTTAATAAATAACTATTTAATACTTTATTTTTGGATGGGTGACCGTCCAGAGAAAACCCGCGTTGCTGTTGACCATAATACCTAAAACGCAGATCAGGGCGGAATGGCGGCATATGACCTAAGTAGTTGGTCCGCCAAAGAAGCCACAAGAAAAAAATAATAATTCTTTATTTAAGAAAGAATAAATTGCATTTGTATGTAGTATATAATTTTCTAACAAAATTTAATTTAATGATTCAATATAATTGCTGTTTTTCTAAAATAATTAATTTAGTTGAGGAAAATCAAGATGAACAATTTCTTTGTTGTTTAGATATCACGGCTTTTAATGTAGATATTAATGGACTGACAACGTTCGAACCTAGGTGCGATTCATTATCAAGTCGAATTAAAAAATTAATATAATTAGTTAACAATTTTAAATTACATTTTAATTAATCAAATTAACATAATTGCAATAGGAGTGATCACTCTTCGAGTCGAATTAAGACTTTATTTTTCTCAACTAAGGGTCAAATTCATAGTCATGACTCACCCTCACCTCATTCTCATCTCACACTTAGGGTTAAATTCATAGTCATAACTCACCCTTACCTCATTCTCACCTCACACTCAAACTCGAAGTAACTAAGGCAACTAACTCAACACATTTTTTTAGTTAGTCGCATTAGTTACTTTGAGTGTGAGGTGAGAAGAAGTGAGGGTAAGTCACGACTATGAATTTGGCCCTTAAAATCGAAGTAACTAAGACAATTAAGTCAAATTGTGCAAATTCTTGAGTTAGTTGCCTTAGTGACTTCGATTTTGAGTGTGAGGTGAGAATGAGATGAGTATGAGTGACGACTCTGAATTTGGCCCTTAATCTTCTTTCTTTGCTGAATACATTTTTTCCAAATTCATAAAATAATTAATATTACAGTATTTAAAATAATGTAAATTACAACCATTTTTAGACAAAAATGCTATCTGTTACATCACTAGTTTTATCGAAATTTTGCCAACAGACTTAAAGCCATGTTTGATTTTTGAATCAATTTTAATTAAAATATTTTCGTTAGTATTTTTAACAACCGATCAATTTTTCGCTTCTAAATTATTTCACATATTTTGAGAACAAAAAGTAATACATCGTGTGGAATTGAAAGACCTGATTTACAAAATTGAATTAAAAAAAGTTGCTATTTATCGCAATTTTTAAACCTGTTCATTAAATTTAAAAATAAAATAAACCGATTCTCCCCTACCTTTTTTACTAAAATAATTTTGGCGAATTTTGAAACTTCAAAGATTGACTTTCTTATGAAACTGTTTAGAATTTTGTATAATATATTCCTTGAAATACTTTAATTCCGGCATTTTATATTTTGAAACTGGTAGTAGACTCCAGAAATTAGTTTGCAGTAGAAAAATCTAATATCGGTTGTTCATAATACGAATTTAATTTCTAATTATCAGTGCTACATTTGAAGGAATTTCTATGTAGACTATCCGGATCCTGAGTCATTTACATGGGAAAAGTACCTCAAAGAGACAAAGTCCTCTGCTGCTCCGGTCAGGGCGTTCAAACAACGTCCTAGCACCGGGTTCAAAAAAGACATGCGATTAGAGGTTGTAGATAAACGAGTTCCCTCGCTCATCCGAGTGTCCACCGTAGAAGATATCCGAGATCACCAGATCAAAGTCAGGTTCGACGGTTGGCCCAACAAATACACCTTCTGGATCGACGACGACAGTCCGGACATACACCCCGCGGGGTGGAGCCAGAAAACAGGTCATCCGCTAGAGTCGCCACTCAGTAAGTAGCCATTTTAATACGAATTCATGCGTTAGGTGTAAGTGGATTTAATCCTTTCCGTCCAGAGTTCAAAATATGTCGGTTACAGAAATTTGGAAATGCAGAGCTGCCACTCGCGATAATCGGAAAGATTTTTTTTCTGAATAAGAGGAGTAAAAATATTCACATGAAGACGTTAATTTGAAATATAGAAATAGAAATATTTTTTAAAGTAATTTTATGGACTTTAAATTTGGTTTCAATAATCAAAAGCAAATCAAAACAATTGACAATGTTGTGATACAGTCTATCTGCTTTAATTGATTTAAATCAACATATGGAAAAACTTTCAGAACTCATGTTTCAATAATTAAAACAATTTTTTTAAAAAAGGAATCAAAAGATCCAGGGTTCTTGGATAAAGGCTTTATGAATTTAATGCAATAAAATAATTCTTTATTTCATCTTCAGGTAAAGAACTTAACCACGACGTGGTTATTATCAATTTAAAATGACAATTTTATTAAAAACGGCGACTAAAATTATCATTTTAAATTGATAATAACCACGTCGTGGTTAAGTTTTTTACCTGAAGATGAACACGAACAAGTGTTTGAAACGTCCTCGTTTATATTTGAAATAAAGAATTATTTTATTGTATTAAATTCATAAAGTCTTTATCCAAGAACCCTGGATCTTTTGATTCCTTTTTTTAAAAAAATCAACTTTTACGGCTTAATAATCAAAACTAAAACCATTTTTGGTTCAAACTTAATGTATACCTTTGTCAGGAATATTTTTTTTCCTGTAGCTGAGATTTATTCAATTCGTAGCTTTCTAGTTCATGTTTTTATTCTTGTAAGTTTCAATAGCTTCTCTGATCAATATTTATTTATAGTTACGTTATGTTAATTTAATATTTTTTCCTGACGAAGCTATACGTTAAGTGTACCGAAACGTCGAAATGAATACATTTTTACAGAACTTAAAAAAATTGTTTTAAACAAAAGCATATCGAAACAATTGACAATGTTTTTGTTTATTTACAGCAAGTTTAAAAATTTAACTTTTTGCTAACATAACTTGGCAATTAGTATCGCATCCTCGCGTTGGTGTTAGTAAGTGTTAAAAATATCAGTTACATATTTGTGTTTGGCATCATGTAATGTCGGATCTAGTATCACTTTATTTTTGTCAAATATTTATTACTTATTTCATTTAAAAACTAATATATTTCTAGTATAATGTAAATTAAAAAATATAGTTTGTAAATCAACTATTTTTATTCAGTATTAATTTACGTACAAATAATTTATGATAATATGCGTGTTTACTATTAATATAACCTATAAATTATGTGACATTTTGAAAATTAAAATTGTTAATTAGAAATTTCAGAGTCATTTTGCGTATAAATCTAATGTTTAGTATTTTTTGCGCAGTTTAAGTATTGTTAAATATTTATTAACAATTGAATGTATTTCAGTTTACGTTGACCTTATTTTTGTTTACGTTACTGTTTTGTTTATCATAGGATTTTATTTTTAATTAATCAGATCCAGAACCAACAACATCCTGTTCCAAACAATCCTAATTTAAAGGTAATTATCCTGAATGATCCTTATCCTTATTTTTTATATTTACACAAATAAATAAATAACTCTTTTTATTTTCGTTTCAGCACCTGAAGACGTATACGAGAACTTTGAATGTCCTACAGTCGGTTGTCGAGGAGTTGGTCACGTGCAAGGGCCAAAATATGTAACGCACAGCACATCGAAGGATTGTCCGTATTCTGACGAAAACCTGGACGCTGAATTCGTTTTACCCGACAGACTTAGTTTAACTTATTCAGATTTTACGCAACAATCTGTCGTGCCAGTCTCTAGGGAGCCTCGAGAAACTAGGTGAAATTTTAACACAATAAATCTACCCTAAAATCTTGTTTAAAAACAGTTTTCTTTTTAAAAGACATTTTTCTAGTTCTTTAAACTATCCTAAAAGCTCTGAGATTCAGAATTTAGATATTTTACTTAATTTATACACATATAAATATATCATAATGGGGTGGCTAGCTCAGTGGTATGAAGTCGGCCTGTGGTTCTTGAGAACCCTGGTTCGATTCCCACAGGCAACAAACAATTTTCATAATTTCAAAAACTGCCCCCGTGGCTCCTCCACCACTAACATCTTTGGGGGCCGTGATTTAACGACTGGTAATCGCACTTCACGCGCAAAATATATCACTTACCGAGATCTGCTTCGGCAGTGTGCCACACCCAGTAATGGGTAGAAGGCGTGATGATATATTTATTTTATTTTTATTTATAAATATATCATCACGCCTTCTACTCATTACTGGATATGGCACTCTGCCGAAGCAAATCTCGGTAAGTGATATATTTCAGTCGTCAAATCACGGCCTCCAAAGATGTTAGTTGTGGAGAAGCCACAGGGGTAGCTTTTGAAATTATGAAAATTGTTTGTCGCTTTGGTAATCGAACTAGGGTTCTCAGGATCCACAGGCCGACTTCATACCACTGAGCTAGCCACCCCATATTAATCTTGTAAAACTATTCCTGTCTTAAACATATTGAGTCGATTTTTATGGTTTGTCGATTTTAAATATAGATGTAAACTATTATAATATTTGACAGGAAACCAAGTCGTATGGGTAGACCGGCAAAAATCCGCCGGCTGACCGAAACTAGCATCAAACCAGAATGGTCGGCCGAAGATGACCTTTCTGACAGTTCCCGAAAACGGAAAATCTCCGTCACCAGAGATAACATGTCATCGCCTCTGTTGAAACTTCAAGAAGAGAATCACAGGTTCAAATCCTTGAGCGACTTTCCCTCATGTCCATCGCAACAAGTGCTCGCCAAACATTCGAAGATCCTCAACGAAATCATCAGCAGCAATGCTCGGGATCCTAGGACGTGGACACAAGAAGAAGTTGCTGATTTCGTAAACTCGTTACCTAGTTGCAAAGAGCATTTTAAACTATTTATCACCCATAAAATCGACGGGGAAGCTTTTCTGATGCTCACGCAACGAGATCTTGTCGATATTTTGAAGTTCAAACTCGGACCCGCCATTAAATTGTACAACAGCATCGTGTTGTTGAGGCAGAATGTCAATTTTTATAATTAACACATATACAAGTATTTTTGTGCTGTATATTATGAGCTTTTATTATTATTGTGTATCTTCTTCTGTTTTTTCGTTAATAAATATTTAATTATTATAAATAAGAAATAAAATTATTGTGAATGATTTGTTGAATAAAGTTATATTGTATATTTTGCAAAAATATTGTAAACTCACTCATTCAGAATGGAAAGTTGGAATATTTTTGGTAAGTTTTATAATATTGATCGCTACTGATTACGGATAACTAATAAACAATTCTGGAAGCTTTTTAAGCTAATAACTTTTCCCTAAAAAATTTGGAGACTTTCCAAGACAATCCTGTTCTCCAAAAAAAATTCTAGAACACTTTTCTGATATATCAAAAACAAAAAAATCCTCCCAATAAACCATCATCTTTCAGAACTAATATAAATTTACCTTTTTTTGTAGTTCAGTCTTCACGATACTCAGAGGTCATCTCCGCTAGCTTCAAATACAAGGTGCTCGCGCTCAGCGTGAATTCTGGTCCGGTGACCACTACTGGAATGCAGACGCTTCTGGCGAGTTAAATTCAATCGCAGGCGCAGACTTTATCGGAAGAGACACGCTGTTGAGACAGAGAGTTAAAGGTATAAGTGAAATGTACATCAAGCTGCTGTTGAATGAAACTGAGGTCTAGGCAAAGAACCTCTTTATACCTTCAACAAACAGGTAAAAATATGTACTAGCACCTCAAAAAAATTCAGCATCATATATTTAAAATAAAATTTGTATCACAAATAAATAAGATGTGGATAATAAACTAAATATTACAAAATATGAAAGAATAAAATTCATTTTTTACTGGAATTCAGTCAATTTATTGTTGAAAAATTCACTCAACCGGTTTCGAACCCTGGGTCATCATCAGTGTAGTCCGAAAATACAAATTATAACATTTGTATGTCTAATGATAAAATTATTAAAAAAAATAAATAAATTAGTCCACTCAATGTGAGTAAATAAATTTTATATTATTTACAATTTTATTTAGTTAGTTTTATGTTCATAAAGCCCCCACGGACATGGAATCGTCTCTGTAACTCACCTGGAGCACGAGTCTCATCTTGGAACCGCTGGTATATTCCTCAAACAATTTTCTACCCTTAAAAAAATCCTAGTATATTTATAAGACTGCCATCTTCCCTTTAAAAAATCCTGAACCTTCCTTAGATAGTTTTCTGCCCTTAAAAAAATCCCAGAACATTTATAAGACAGCGTCTTTCCTTTGAAAAATCCTGTAACTTCCTCAAACAGTTATCTAATACTTTGTCATTATATTTATAGCCTCAAAAGACCTGGAATCATCTCTGCAGCAGACTTGAAGCACGCAACGTTTTCAACAGCATCATAATCGTCTGCAGAAATCCAAGAGTCAACGTTGTCTTCTAGATTACTCGCAAGATTCTGACAAAACAACTAGAAGACTCCTAAAAATAAAATAACAGCCCCCAAACAATATTGTCACCCAGTATTTATTATATTATATTGTACTTGAAATATAAATGTTAGTCTCTGTTGTATACAGTTTCAAAATGCCAATAAATGAATTTAAAATAACTTATATTCTTTTATTTATAATATTTATTCACCCAGATATATTGAAAAATTTACACAGATACACTACTTTTGTGCGATGTATATCTGTGTGAGAAGAAGTGTATGTGTGTGTGTGTGAGCTACTTTTATTTAGCGATTTTCTCTAAAACTAATGTAAATTTTGGGGTCGTCCGGGCACACCGCATTCAGTATTAGGCCCTAGAAGAAGCCTGCAAAATTTCAGCGATCTCGAATATATCCTTATTAATTTAGTTTAAAAAATTCAAACCATGGACTATACACTTAAGATTATTTCGATCAGTTTTTTAAAGTATTTTTAATCGCGCTGAAATTTTGCATACAGCTTCAAGGCCCTAATACTGAGTGCGGTGCTGAGAAACGACCCCAAATTTGCATTGGTAGGGAAGATATTCCACTTTAAGGGTGGTTATTTGTATCTCCGAAGTTAAGGGTTGAAGAGAAAACTGTTTCAAACAGAAGTTGTAGAGAATGAAATTATAAACTACTTTTATTTGAAACATTTCTCAAAATAACGTCTAATTTTCGCGGAAATCGCTAATTAAAATATCACGATTAATTAGCCAGCAATTAAAATTTTAGTTACCTTTTTAGCCGGTATGAAAATGTGGCGCCACTGAAATTACTATTGTGCGATAGCTTGATGTATGTGTGTGTGCGTGTTTATTTGTGAATAAATTAGTGAATCTATTTGAGTGGCAATGGATATATATGTGAATTTGTTAATGCATTAGTGCGTCTCTTTGAATGTCAATGGATTAGTGTATCTGTGTGAATTTGTCAATGTATTAGTGAGTCTCTTTGAGTGTCAATGTATTAGTGCATCTGTGTGAATTTGTCAATGTGTTTGTGCATCTGTGTAAGTATTGGTGTGTCTGTGTGAATGTATTTGAATGCATAGGTACACGAGATACAAACAGCCACCCTTAAAGAGAAATATTTACCCTATTAATCCAAATAAAAATATCAGCCAATTCTTGAGTAGTAAATAAATGTTTTACTTATTGTTAATAAATAGTAAATAAATTTAGATTTTAAATATATATTTTTTCCTTAAAACATACAATTATTTACAAAGAGTCAAATACATTAAAAATCCATCAATATGTATTTACAAAAAAATAAAAAGAAAAGTGCCTTCTAACAAGTACATTACAATAATTACTTTATCTTAAGAATAAACATTTTGCAATTATTTTATATTTACAAAGATAATACAATTTATTTTTCCTTAATTAAAAATTTGTAAAATAATTTAAATATATGCTAGAACCTTTCGTAGTCTTTGTGCAGTCAAAATATTCAATTAAATAAAACCTTACTGAGATCACAATTTAAAAATTTAGAATTCCAGGCGGTGGGCGATTCTCAAAATATAAATTTCTTGAGCACTTCGCAATAATACTAAACTTTCAACTTTTTAAAGAAATTCATCTTTAAAAATATGAACATTGAGTATTACAATCATATTGTACGACATAGTATAAAAGTACAAAAGTCCTCATACATAATATTAAGTACAATGAACATGTCACACATTAAATTCTTTCTGCTTCATAATTTGGCACGAGTAGTTGAATCATTACTACAATACTCATTACACGAGACTTTTCCATTTGAAAAGTCCATGAAATGATTTTCCACAACTAGAGTAATGTACTAATGATTCTTGAACAAATGATCAAGGTTTACAAAGTAAATCTAGTAAACCTTGTCATAGTGAGAAAGAAAGAAACTAATCCATGACATGTGTAAAAAAACACATTCAAACTTACATTATACAACAACTTAACACAACAAAATGAATTCTAAATTATTGCAGATTATTTCAATCACAATACATGTTGAAAATCGATGCTTTCGCGTTATTGCCATGGCAAAACAATTGCCAAACCCACACTTCACACCATTAAAATTCTATGAAACATTACCATGCTGGCAATGGCAGTATTAGTAACTTATTTGCACAAAACTATCCAGTTTGTAAATGAACAAAATGAATTGTTTTGTTGAAGATGTTTGAACAGGAAACTGGAAAGTTTGGGAGATGTATTCCACACTAGAAATCGAACCCTCTCGTCTCGTCAATTACACTTAAATTTTAAACTATGTTTAAACTATGTTTAAAATTTAAATGGTACAAATCATAAATTGAATAATAACAAAATAGCCCGCATGGTCATATTTCACTAATATTATAACTGATAATATCAAAAAATTAATTGTTAAAAACTTATAAATTATAGTCGTCCATTTTCATATCACAACATATAAACTATAAACGTCACTTCACACATATCATACATATAACATACACACATGGCAGTTAACAACGTAAATGCAGTTTGTCTCGATGTATGCAATGATTCAAATGAGAAATAAAACACTGATGTGATGTCGATGACGAATGATCGCAGGATCAAGTCCCTCAGGTACGAACCTCAGCCACTAACACTTCAAGAGAAAAAAGAGAGCAACAGTAATATGTTTGTGTAAAGTTAGACGATGATTTCGCGGATGACTCTTCGTGTTCGTGAGTTCGGAGTTGAGTAACCGCTTTCGAGACTCTCCTCGTAACTGAGGGACATGTGTTGAGGTGGTTTTTCATCGTCCATTTGCTCTAAATAAGGATCTGGGAGGCCACTTACATCGTGATATGGGGAATCTAAACAAATTAAACGGAAACAAAACAAATAAATAAAACGAACAAAAAGAAAATTAAAATTAAAAACTATAAGTGCATGCAATCAGTTTTTAAATTATTATGCTTTGTGTCAGAACTTATCAAAGAGTAAAAACTTAATTTCTTTATAAACAAAAACATAAAAAACTTATTTTTAAAATGTTTTTGTGTCTAGTGTTTAAAGTTTAAAATGAATTTGTCATCTTGATATGTTGATTACGAATAAATTTTAAATGACTTGATGACAGTATTACTTTTCCGCTGTGTGTTTTCTAAATTAATGAATTATAAAATCACTTTATTTTAAACATTTTTCTTTAAAATAATTCAGGAAAGTTTGACAACGTTAAAATAAAGTCCACACTAGCAATATTTGTTGTAAAATAAAAAATTATGATCGACATAAAATGATTGAAGATAAATAAATATTACATACTACAGTCGATCTAAGATTAAAATCTCTGTACAATATATACATAGTCAAATAGGACATTTAAAAAAATACACAATTCATAAAACCGTGAAAGAAGTACAATGTAAAACGTCAAACATGGTGAGATAACTACAATATCTTCCACCAGAAACTATTGACTGTAGCGCTTACATAGAGGCAGAAAACATTTCTTTCTTTAACTCGAGAAGTAGAACTCACCAATATGTTGTTCGATGCGTTTCTTGGGCTTATGTACAGCTGCATAAGGATCACTACAGTATTCCTGTCTGGAGGGATTGTTGCTGTTGCGCATATAGTCATCTCCGTGGTTGCTCTGCGTTGTGATATGTGGATATGGTGCATAGTCATCCACTGCTCCGTAGCCTCCGTGGGTGATGGGATCGTAACCGTATGAGTTCTGACGCTCTACGTTCATGTGATGCGGAGGAATCTGGTTGACGGAGTTGTTGGCTGCAGCTGCCATCTTCATTTGCCATAAAGAGTCTTGAGAGTTTACACTACCGCCGTTGTTGGAGTTGGAGTAGCTGTTCTCCAGGTAGCCCATGTTTACCCCTAGAAAGAACCAACATAATAGCTCATAATTTAAATCACATAATTTATTTTTTATCCACATTCTTAATTCCTTTCACATAAAATCGTTTATTTCTCTCATTCAATAATATCTATCAATTTGTTACTAATGCAATCTTTCGCCCTCAAATTTACTTTTAACTTACACATCTTTTCAAAGTGAGGGTTAAAGTGAGGGTGATGTGTTTGGATGAGAATGTTTGACGAGGACTGATTATTTGATGAATGTAATGAGTGAATATTTTATGAATGATTTTAGGGTTCGTGCTACCCCATTTGATGGGATATAGCGTGACGATATGTATGTATGTATTTTTTCAAACTTTTAATCTCAACATTTTTAATAAAATCTCACTTACATTCACCGTTGATGTTCTGGTGTCCAGGATGGCCCTGAATATTGGAATTCGGCACGTGGTATCCATATCCATTTTGTGTAGCATAAACTGGATTCTTAGGATCTTCCATAGCGAGAGCCAAGTCCATGGAATGTTCTAGAGCTTTATTTTCCATACCAGTTGTTGCATAGTAAGGTGGAGGTGCTTGAGACTGTTGTGTAACAATTGTAGGTCTTGTTGAATCCATTTCATAATCTTTCGAAGCACTCTTCTTAGTTTGATTCTTCTTACAACGACAGAACATGAGAAGTAAACTAACGAAGAGAATGAAAACGATGCAGGAAACGATGATTGCGATTAGGGTTGGTGTAGCTATTGATGCCACATCTTTAATTGTTGTTCCCACTGTAAATAAATTATAATAATTAATTTTAATTAATGAAATATTATATTTATGATATCGAGTCGGCCTGTGGATTTGTGAACCTAGGTTCGCTTCCTATAGCCGACAATCAATTTTCATTACTCCTGTGGCTCTCCACTAACATCTTTGGGGCCGTGATTTGACTGGCTGGTAACCGCACTTCACGCGCATAAATATATCATTTGCCGAGATCTGCTACAGCAGAGTGCCACAACCAGTAATATGGTAAAAGGCGTGATGATATATTTTTATTTATTTTTTTAATAAATAATGTAGAAACACACTTACATTCAGCAATGACATAATCTCCGCAATGTTCATGATGAGCTCTCAAACAGAACTTGACTCTCACTTTAACGTTAAAGTCATCGGAAACACCAATCGGTTCTTCATCAACTAAAGATCTTCCTTGACTCTTGTAGCTTCTAGAAACGCCGATATTTTCCAACGTGGCTTCTTTGTATGATGGTCCAGATCCAGAAATTTGAAGTGGCAGAGTTGTGACGTATTGCCAAGTGGACAGAGGAATATTTTCGTTCGTCAATGATTCAACAACGGCGTTGAGAGATAAACAAGTTGGCGGGATGTTGATTGAAAGACCTCTAGTGGACGGATCGTAAGCGACGCGGTGAGGAACTGGAATTTTGTCGACTTTGGTGATTGAGGTGAATTCTTCAGAGTTTTCACTCTTTCCTTTGGTGTTCAAAGCTTTAACCTGCACATAAAAATACATAATTAATATTTGAATTGAGTTAATTAATTAAAGATAGTTATACCTTAAAAACGTAGCTTTGATGTTGCTCCAAATTACTGACATTACAAGGAATCTTCTGCTGACAATCCACTTCAGACCATTCTTGAGTTTTTGGTACAACTCCACAGCCTTCTACCATAACATCATCATTTGTTGGAACTTTTCTGTATGAAATAAAAAATTTAGTATCGATAATTCCTCCGTTGAAACCAGGCACCCAAGTCAACGAAACATAATTATGTCCAACTCGGTCAACTTTCAGTTCTTTGGGTTTTTCAGGAGGTCCTTTCGGCTGAAGACGAATCTTGGCTTCGATTGGTCCTAAATTGTTGACAACTTGACAGTTGTATTCACCATAATCGTGGTTCTTAATGTTGGAAACTTTAAGGATGCTGGTATAGATATCGTTATCATCGACGCTGGTACTGATTTCGTAGTGGCCTTCGGAAGACATCTGAATGGGAGAGTTGCTGGTTTCAAAGAACCATTTGAATTCTGGTTTTGGGTAAGCTTGGATCTTGCAGAGGACTTCAGCAGTTTCGTATAAATCAAAAGCCACTTTGTTGTATTGATGCAATACAATTGGTTCGTCTGAAAATAAATAAAATTGTTAAATATCTGTGAAATATTTAAAATAAAAGAAATAGTTAGGATCCAAAAAATAATACCAACAAAATATAAAACATATTTTGAGTTACACTAAACTCATCATCAGCTTCAGAGAATACAAAATAACACAAATAAAAATACAAAATATTGAAATATGTCAAAATAATTAATATAATTTTTTATTTTGATTTGTTTAGAAGCTCGAAACGTCTTATTAATATATTTTATATTTTATTGGATTTCGGAAGAATAATTTTATTTATATTATTGAAATATTTAAAAGGAAAATATATAACTTACGTTCAATTCTAAGATGCATGGAAGATTCAGCTTTCTTCACTTGGTTTTCAAACATGCAAGTGTACATTCCTCGGTCATCCGGCAACAATTTATTCCCAATACGTTTTGAACCAGAAAATCTTAAGGTGCTCATAATAGTAACAACACCATTATTGCTTTCAGACATTTCAGTCTTTACTTCATATAAATTCAAATCGGCAGTGATTTCTTCTCCATTTTTAAGCCACTTAATACTAGGTTTCGGTTTACCTTTGGCTTGACAAGACACAGCAAAGTTGGCTTCTCCAACTCGTTTCGTTTCCAGAGGAGCAAGTTTCTGGATGAACCTCGGAGGCTGATGGACTTCCAGATTAATGGAAGACATTTCTCCGTGCCCGAGCTCGTTGGTAGCTTGACAGTTGTAGATACCTTCACTTCCAAGATGTGCATTGGGGATGGTGTACTTGGTGCCGGTAGCGAGGACAGTTTGAGGGCCATCCTGGCTTCCTACTTTGAACCATCTGTATTGAGGCGCCGGCCAACCAGGTGGAGTTGCAGTACAGGTTAATGTTACTCCAGAACCTTCAATAGCAATCGGTTTCTCAGGCGTGATTCTGGCTTTACCAGGTCTATGACGAATTAGCAATGCGATGGAAGAGTTTCCTACTTTTTCTGTACGTTTAACAGGAGAAGAACTGGGGGTAATAGTGTTAGTAGCTCGGCAAACATAAGTTCCAGAATGCTCCGCTTGAACATGGCTCAATCGAAGAGTATCTCCGGATTGTCGGAAATCTGGTTTGCCTTCTTTCAACCACTCGATGCTATTAGGGAGGGGATTCGAGCTTACGTTGCACCTGATGGTAACATGTTCACCTTCCTCAGCTTCCTTTGTCTTGGACTCCAAGGTAACGATGGGTCCGTACAATACATCCAGGGTGATTTCTTTGTCGCCAACCTTGCCAAGGCCATTGTCTGCACTGCAGGTGTATTTTCCCGCGTCTTGCAGACTTACACGATGCAAGACATGGTTGTTGAGGTTGCTGATGTATCTTCCGTTGCGTGTCCACTTCACGGATTGTACTTTTGGTTTGGCGTCTACGTTGCACTGAAGCGTGGCCGTGGAGTCGCGCTCGACTCTCAGGGGATTCTCTGGTCCTACGTCTACTCGAGGGAAATCTAAAAACACACAAAGAACCAGCCTGAAATTACACAGTCTACACTAAAGTTTATTAACGTAAAAAAACATCGAAAGAAAAAGGGTGTTGGATTTATTTAAAGAGTGGTGTCGAATTTATCTGTCAGTGTAGTGAAGCGTGGCGATAGCGGAAGTGAATTGTAATCGTAACCGCGTTGAAGTGTTGACCTCCGATGTCTCAGTCCGGAGTGTTCGACGTTCGATAGTGGAAGTAAGCGAATCAGAACGCTGAACGTTACGCTGATATCCCGTAGCGAATGTTGTATAGCTTCCAGTTAACTCCGCGGGAAATCCTTTTAGAACTATTGACCTTAACATACGCGACGGATGTACAAGTTTCTTTGAAACCTTACACAAAAACTAACCATAATTGCATTTAATTTACTACCATTTCAACCGAGAGTAATGTCCGTAAAATCTTATCTGAAAAACCGTAAAATGTCGGACATCCGAAAAATTAACGAAAATGACACAATGTTTCAGATGTCTTCATTAAGCCGCTCGAAAAATGACAGAGCATTTATAAGCTTTATCTTTTTTTGTGTTTGATATACGGCCATCCATAGCTAACTTATCTGCTTCGTCATTTATTGTCCACGTACGTCGAGTTTAAATATCTAATGGCGCACGTGAATGAGAAAAGTTAATTGCTGTTTTGGACAGTGTTTAATGAAATATGCATAAACTCGGCAAGGAAAAATGCGGTTCGCGAACTCGCGCCTTATTTAAGTTCGGAACTTCTGGTCGGACGTGAATATGAATATTTGCATATATTATAAGTGTCGTTAAGCTTGTTAGCTGCTGCTGTGTGTGATTAATTAGTGTGATGTACGAGCATCTCATTAGGCATTCTTCACATCGACTCCGACCGTCACTTCACACACAACTTTCGCCCCACGAATTTTGCTAATCCGTCTCTGGCCTGAAAAGGTTGCCCTCGAGAATTTCTCACCACTAAATGCTCCCCAGAATATTCACTTCAACATTTTAAAAATAAATACAAACAATTATTTTTTGTTCGGATTCGACAAAAAAAGAACTTTTCAACTGAGATGCAAACTATTTTTATTTCTGTTTACTGTCAAAATATTTTAAAACGTAAAAGTATCAATAACCACATTAATTTGTTGAACAAGAAAATGAGCCTGAGATTTATAAACCTGCAATAATAGCAATATCATCCGAAAAGATAAAAAATAAATATATCATCGCGCTTTCTACCCATTGCTGGGTGTGGTACTCTGCCGTAGCAGATCTCGGTGAGTGATATATTTTGCGCGTGATATGCGGTTACCAGCTGTCGAATCACGACCTCCAAAGATGTTAGTGATGGAGGAGCCACAGGGGTAGTTTTAATGTAGTGAAAATTGTTTGTCGGCTGTGGAAATCGAACCCGGATTTTCAAATTCACAGACAGTTTCGATACCACTGAACCACCTACCCCATATTACCCGATAAGAAATAATGAATTTTATATTTAAACAATCGAATAGCTACCGCGGCCGTGAAGTAAAAGCAGCCGTAATGAAATCTTTGGCAGATGTCAAAAAAGAAACTCTTTTAGGCAGATTCATAAAAGCGCTAACACCGTTTTTAATATTATCTCTAACTCTGTTTCAAATTAAAACAGATTCAAGAAATGCATTGAATTTGATGCTAATTAACAATGAAATTGACTTGTTCCTTGCGTTTGACAATTATTATTTGACATATAAATGTTAAACATGTTTTTTGTTTCTATTGCTACTATGATTATTGAAATATATTATTAAATATAAAAATTAGTTTTTCTCAAAATTAGACGCATATACAGGAAAATGACAAATAACATTTTATGTTCCAAATATTTTTGCTTTTATTTGAAACTTTTTTTCGTAACTGATTCCATTTTTGAAATAAATGGAATTTATTGTTTTGTATGACCAGCAAACTTCCTCTTCCGGTTTTTCAATTTCATTCAAAATCTACTCAGCTCTTCGTATTTTCATGAAACTTATAATTACCAAGTTTCGTTAACAAATCTTATCTCGTTCATGAGATATTGCACACTCGGACACACATCCATCCATCCATCCATCCACACACACAGACATCATTGCAAAAATGATCAAAACGGATTCAGTGGACCTCAAAACACGTATTTCCGCGAAAATCTCATCAACGATTTTTTCACGATTCCAATACTTCCTTATACTGCGTATAAGAAAGTAAAATGAAATTCACACTAATCTGGTTCATGAATCTGCCTATTTATGGTTATCAAGGGATATGTAAAACAATTATTTATGTATCAGCTGCCGAAAAAATAATTTTATAATCTTAGACGAATTGTCTGTGCACGAATTGTGGCAAATAAATTATATTTCAATGTCTTTGTCCGCTTACAAAGTGTTTACAACTTAGCTAAATTCAACTGCAAATAGACGAGAATATTTCATTTATTTCACCCGTTTCAATAAAACCGCGAACAAATAAATCCTCTCAAATACACAATTTAAATTCACTCGCAATAAAATTAGTTTCCAATCGAATTAACGCAAAATCGATTTAACTACTGTGGTGTAAACGTAATCAACTCCAATAAACTATATAGATTACATTTGAAAGCTGAAAATGTTTCAATATTCGCAGAAAAATAACTACACAAACATGCAATCAACCGACTGACAAACATACGAGTAGTTCGCAGATTATAATGGCGCAGATGATGAATTCAACCGCAAATCCGGACATGACCAAAACGCAAAAACGCTCTGATCAAAGAGACTGTTTTAAAACAAAGTTAGATAGTTTGATCGAGCATCAATCAAACGTTTTATAAACGGTATTTGTTTAGTAAAACAACCTACCCAATTGAATAAAAAAGTTCGGGAAATTTGAATAAGGATTTGTGAGCGCACATTTCGGATTTAACCCTAGTTTTTATTGTGTGTTCGGAACCTGATTTGCTGAATCAAACTTTATATACGTTAACTCGTTTTCCGAGTAGAATCATTGAAGTTCGTTTATAACTTCGATAGCAACATAAATTTGCTCTAGTTTGCAGTTTTCAATACGATTTGAATTTTAAAAATATGTTACGCAAAAATGATACGTTATTAGGTTATCGGAAATTCATAGAATATATTATTAAAGTAATATTTGTATACTGAGAAATATCTGTTATTCGAAACCGGAAATCTAGTGAATCTAGTTTGAATCTCGTTACGTCGTATGTTTTGTGTATATCAGTAAAAGAAAAACGTTAGAACAATTGAATGATGCTGTGATATTCATTTTCAACGTAAAAAAAAAATAAAAATATATTTGGTTTGTTGTTACGTTGTCACGGTTTAAAAATGACGTAATGTTGTTTATGCACAACCGGGCCGAAATGCATATGTTTTAGCCCTAAAAAGCGGGCTTAAACACTTCTTTTTGGCCCATGGGTCAAAAAGAAATAATTCCTATGGATATATAAATAAAATGCCAATTTTTGTGTATTGTGAATACTTGATTCTGCAAAATGTCATTTTGACATATAACCTATGTTCATATTTTAATATTTTGAATATATAAGTAAATGTTATTTTGTTGTGCATAAAATATTGTATGTACCACGAGTGAAATTAGCATTTCTGACTCTGAGCATGTTATTAGCCCTCGGCGCTTTGCGCATCATGCTAATAATCATACCACGGGCCAGAAACGCTTGTTTTCACCCTTGATACATAAATAACTATTATGCACAACCGGGCAATAAAATGTCAAACGTCATTCAAAATGAGGAAAGTGCAATTCCGTTTTTACTGTAAAACATTTCAAAAATAAATCATTGTTTTACTTTAATATAATGTCAAATAAATTATGACGTTTAAGGTTAAATTGTATGAATAAAGTACAGACATGCGTTTCACAGCCCATAGCCACCCAGGACGCCAAGACTAATTAAACGCCAGTTATTAATTTCTAAAAATAAAGAAGAATTGAAATCTTGCATTTAGGAAGCGTAAACTTGGCCAGTCCGCCACTGCGTCCTTATTATATCGATAAATAATTCAATAAAGAATTACCTTCGTTATTCAATTGTCTCTGATGATATTAATTATGACAACTTCAATGGATACATCTTTATTTAAAAGCAAGTATTATAGTTGTTGCACGCAAATCTAAATACAAGTAGAATAGCGTACCACGTATTCCATTCATTCAACATTAACGTGAGAACATGTACGTCCGGCCAAGACAATTTAATCTCTCTGAAAAAATTGAAACGCTAGTGATATTCACTATATTCACACGTCCTGTTTCCGATTTCATTTCGACAGCGCTATAATCAATTACGTGCCGAATCGACATTTCTTTTGTTTGAATAAGATCTCCAATATGTCATGTATTTTGTTTATTTTACATGACAACCTATGTTCATTATTATTAATTAAAGTGAAACAGAATAAAAATAATTTTATGAACAATGAGGTTCATTAATAAATTTCTGGTGCGTGAGTAATTGTTAGATGTTTTTGTTTAACTTTTTCACACAACTTTTTCAGAATTTTTTGTAATGGAATATTGTGGAAGTCTTTTTGTAATAACGAAAATAGAACTCGGAGTAGAATAAAAACGTATGAAACATATTTTTAACACAAAATATTTTTAATTTAGAAAATGTTTTCGGTGTTATCTATTCAATATTTTCAATCTAGCTAGAATTTTAAAGTTTGCTGACCTGACAAAAATATTCAACAAATATTTACTTTTGCTTTGAACTGTACATACAAGCGCACATAATTTTTAGATGCCCTTAAGGATTATTTTTACAATTAAATTTGCAGAACTACTAACTAAGTGAAACGATAATAAATAAATGAATAAATAAATCAAATATAAATTAAACAATTTTAATTGGCATTATGTTGAAAATTCACCCAAATTATTTTTATTACTTGACCCGAAAACTATTTTTTTTTTCCTACTGATTCAAAAAACTATTTTTGCAACTGTCAAAAAACACGACATTTTTACATCGCTATGGATACACGTAGGTTGCGTTTTTTTTTAATTGATGATACAAAATTCAAATTCGTAAATGCTGGATTGCAGTTTTACCGGTTCATTAGCAATTAACGATTCAATAAGTTTAAGAAAATCGCTATTGGTACTGTTGCTAGATAAACAATACTTTAACTAAAGAGCTCTTTATTTTTTCTTGCAACCCAGCTATCCCTGTGGCTCCTCCACCACTAACATGTTTGGGGGCCGTGATTTGACGACTGGTAACCGCACTTCACGCGCAAAAATATATCACTTACCGAGATCTGCTTTAGCAGAGTGCCACACCCAGCATTGGGTAGAAGGCGTGATGATATATTTATTTATTTTATTTTATTATTTTTTGACAGTTGTAGAAAAAATCGTGTTTGTATTTCGTGGGCGAAATTCATCCACAACAAGAAACATTAATTTCGCGCACTTAATACAAAAATAACTATTTTCCTTCAGCCGGCTCTGCGTTCACTTTAATTTATTTTAACTAAAGAGTATGATTCCAATATTGGTGATTAGTGCTATAGTGCTCGTATTTATAAAATTATATTGATGTGTTTAGGTAATGACAGTTCAATTATCTAATTGCACAGATTAATGTTTAATTGTTTAATCTCTGCAACAAATCGATAACGCTAATTAATTGTTGTATTTAGGTGCTATAGATATAAATGAATGAATAGAAAAAGTTTGCCAAAATCTGCTTAAATTACAACTAGTAATGAAAGCAATGAATTTTTACATATTGATATTAGATTTAATTTGCGGAGATAAAATTTAAAAATGATTTTCACAGATATCAAAATTTTAATATTATAGTGAAGGAAAAGAGAAAATGCTATTTATTCTTTTTATTTCATAATTGATTAAATAGTTGTTAAAAAGATGATTTTCAAATTGAAATACTGTATATTCTGTCAACCGTTTTTAAATAATTTTATTATAGGGAAGGTGGCTCAGTGGTATCGAGTCGCCCTATGGATTTAAGACCCTGGCTTCGATTTCCACAGCCGACAAGCTATTTTCACCACATAAAAACTACCCCTGTGGCTCTCCCTCCACTAACACCTTCGGGGGCCGTGATTTTCCTACTGGTTACCGCATTTCACGCGCATAAATATATCACTTACCGAGATCTGCTCCGGCAGTGTGCCACACCCAGTAATGGGTAGAAAGCGTGACATATTTATTTATTAAAAATCCTTTAAACATAAATAAAATAAATAAATAAATATATCATCACGCTTTTTACCCATTACTGGGTGTGGCACTCTGCCGGAGCAGATCTCGGTAAGTGATATATTTATGCGCGTGAAGTGCGGTCACCAGCCGTCAAATCACGGGCTCGAAAGATGTTAGTGGTGGGGGAGCCACAGGAGTAATTTTAAATTGGTGATGATGTTTTGTCGGCTGTAGAGATCGAACCTGGGTTCTTAGGATACACACATATTTCTTTATAAATAAAAAAATATATCACGCCTTCTACCCATTACTGGGTGTGGCACTCTGCCGAAGTAAATCTCGGTAAGTGATATATTTTGCGCGTTACCAGTCGTCAAATCACGGCCCCCAAAGATGTTAGTGGTGGAGGAGCCACAGGGGTAGCTTTTGAAATTATGAAAATTGTTTGTCGCCTGTGGGAATCGAACCAGGGTTCTCAGGATTCACAGGACAACTTCATACCACTGAGCTAACCACCCCATTATAATAATTAGAAATATTTGGTAGCGGAAAATATACGATATACCTGACGAATTTGGTAAAACTGGTCTGGCAGGAAATCTGTTTCGATATTTGCAAGTTATAAACTATTTTACGAGCGATTTCCCGTCGCAAACTCAAAATAGAATTTTTAATAATTTGTTTATCGCTATAAAGCAAGCTAACCTACTTCTCAAAATAAAATTATGATTATAATACGAAAATAATTGCTTAATCAACTTCGCACGTGAACCAAAGTTGAAAGATTTACAAACTACAAGATAATATTTACTACTTCGCAGGAAACGTACATCATCGGACGTCATATCAACATAAAATTTTGTAATGAGCTGTACGTTCGCATAAACGTGGAACGTAAACATGATTCCCAGTTGCGGAGAGATCGGTAAAACAAGCGCGATAATTTTCACCAGCGGAATTATGAACTGAACTCGCTTGTTACATTGCCTACTATATTTAGATCTCGTGGTTTTTTCTTGAACGAGCCACATGGCTCTACAGTCTGTGTTTATACTGCTTGTTTAATATCTTCATAGGAACTAATTTATTTGTGTTACTAAAAATATGTTCCATGTTCTCGTATGTTTTGTGTCAGTTATGATTGAATGAAGGAGAATTTCGATGGATGTTAGTCGCTAATCGTTTTTAGTTTTTGGTTTTTGCGTTTGAAATTGAAATGAAATGATGGAATGAGATTTTTGATCGAAATTTAAATTGCCGGATGACATGAAACGAAAACGAAATGTTTGTTTTAAAAAACTATAATAGACTGCAAACTGCAACTCAATCTGAAATTGTAATCTTGCTATGATATTTTAATATTAATAAAATGTTATCGAAAACTACGATTTCTAATTTCTATCCAATTTCGATTTTATAAATGCTAATCATAATCTTATTCCAGAGTAGAACTTGTGAAATGTGAAATCAATTTAAACTAGATCTTTTTTAAAAGTTTCAATTTTTATACGAGGGTGTTTTTATAAAAATATCGTTACGCTATTTGAATCCCGAGATTCCGAGTTCGAATTTCCAATCAAGCTAAATATATGAACTATTACACTGCCGCTCTGTGAGTCCGGACCCTGTACTGTAATTAGGATTAAGTTCCTGTTGTACAGAGTAACATAAATAAATAAATATTTGGCATCGTAAATTACCGATTATAAGATGCGGGCACTCACGTGACACTGTGACGTTTTGTGACGTAAAAAGAGCTGTTCGGGCAAAGATCACTGCGCCACCTATAAAATGAACTATTTTTTTCGGGACGAGATTTGAAAAGAACCGTTCTTTTCAAATCTTGCCACAAAAAATAGTTCATTTTGTAGGTGGCGCAGTGATCGCAGCCCAACAAGATTTGAAAAGAACCGTTCTTTTCAAATCTCGTCCCAAAAAAATAGTTCATTTTGTAGGTGGCGCAGTGATCGCAGCCCAACAAGATTTGAAAAGAACCGATCTTTTCAAATCTTGTCCCAAAAAAATAGTTCATTTTGTAGGTGGCGCAGTGATCGCAGCCCAACAAGATTTGAAAAGAACCGATCTTTTCAAATCTCGTCCCAAAAAAATAGTTCATTTTGTAGGTGGCGCAGTGATCGCAGCCCAACAAGATTTGAAAAGAACCGATCTTTTCAAATCTTGTCCCAAAAAAATAGTTCATTTTGTAGGTGGCGCAGTGATCGCAGCCCAACAAGATTTGAAAAGAACCGTTCTTTTCAAATCTTGCCACAAAAAATAGTTCATTTTGTAGGTGGCGCAGTGATCGCAGCCCAACAAGATTTGAAAAGAACCGTTCTTTTCAAATCTCGTCCCAAAAAAATAGTTCATTTTGTAGGTGGCGCAGTGATCGCAGCCCAACAAGATTTGAAAAGAACCGATCTTTTCAAATCTTGTCCCAAAAAAATAGTTCATTTTGTAGGTGGCGCAGTGATCGCAGCCCAACAAGATTTGAAAAGAACCGATCTTTTCAAATCTCGTCCCAAAAAATAATTCATTTTGTAGGTGACGCAGTAATCTTTACCCAAACAGCTGTTTTTACGTCACAAAACGTCACAGTGTCACGTGAGTGCCCGCATCCTATAAAGTATCTAAAAAAATGTAGAGAAAAATACACTTTTATTTGAAGTGTTTTTCTATTAAATTATTTTTAAATGTTTGACGGAAAAAAATATACAATCTCGAGAAAAGCGTACTATTTTTTTATTTATACTACTCTGTACAACTAGAATTTACTCCCAATATACTTTTTTATGTTTAAATAATTTTGCAATCTCAGGCCCTTAAAAATGACAGGTTCCCAATATTTGTTTATTTCGCCTAAACTTAAAGACGGCCCTGGATCAGCCAAGAAAAAGATTTGTAGAGAAATTTGAATCTATTACTAATTTGAATAATTTCTGATCTGAAAATGTTGTTTGGAAAATCTATAAAATGTTAGCTTCTTTTGCGGTGGTATTATCAAAATTTTAAATGCGCTACAGTTTACAATATGACAGCAATGTTAATTTTTCGTAAGTGATTTATCTGAGGTTTATCTAAAACTACATTTCAAAAATAAATACCTTTCGTTGGTAGTTAAAAATATCCGAAAGCCTAACGCGTTTAGAAATCGTTCTAATTAGTATCAAATTTCGTGCTCTAAAATATCATATGTCTTGTAAGATCAACAGAGAAATTCGAAACCAAATAATTATCATTTCCAATTCAAACAGATCTTTTAGAAATCTCCAATGATGAAAGTGTGAAGCATACATTAGAGTTAGGACAAGAAGTTGATTCTTTAAATTGTTCACTTACAGTTGACGGAGAGCGTGACGGTTGTCTCTAACTTGGCGCCCTCGGGCATGGCACGGTTTCGCACGACGCATCGGAATACGGCGCCGTCGTCTTCTCGACCTGGCGTCACCACCAGCGTCGCGACGGTGGCTTGGTCGCGGGAACCGCCGTTCTTCAACGCTGCCTCCAGCGGGTATGTTGTTCCTAGAACAAAAAACAGAGAATATCAACAAAATGGACTTTACTTCAAAAAGAAGATGAATGGAACCTTCAAAAGCCGTCTTCATTATTATTATTTGTTAATTTGTACAAACAGGAATTTAATTCAAATTACTGTAGCTTATAGTGAAATCCAAATCATTCAGAAACAATAATATTTTTTTCTATAATACTTGTACTGTAAGTTACCTATTAATGACAAAATTTAAACACAGTAAGTGCAACTTTTATTGCACATAGATTTCCATAGTTATATCAGAACTTTAATATTTACTTACTGTCCACCGTGCACTGTAAGTAAATATTACATATCAAGGTCCTGTTTATCTTGACAACAATTTGACAACTGTCAATTTTGAAACCTATTTTTCTTTTTCTTCTATTTGTGCAATTATTGTAAAAAAATAGCTTACTAACCTCGATCTGTAAGTTATTTTTTTAGGTTGTGAATGTTTAGGAAATCTCGTCCCTTCGAGCCTCAATTTCCCAAGCTACATTCTTGACCTAAAAACTGTCACTTACAGTTCACGGTACGTATAAAAAAAATAAATATATCATCACGCCTTCTACCCATTACTGGATGTGGCACTCTGCTGAAGCAGCTCTCGGTAAGTGATATATTTTGCGCGTGAAGTGCGGTTACCAGTCGTCAAATCACAGCCCCCAAAGATGTTAGTGGTGGAGGAGCCCCTGGGGTAATTTTTGAAATTATGAAAATTGTTTGTCTAGCACAGTGGTATGAAGTCGGCCTGTGGATCCTGAGGTCCCTGGTTCGATTCCCACAGGCGACAAATTTTCATAATTTGAAAAAGCTATCCCTGTGGCTCCTCCACCACTAACATGTTTGGGGGCCGTGATTTGACGACTGGTAACCGCACTTCACGCGCAAAATATATCACTTACCGAGATCTGCTTTAGCAGAGTGCCACACCCAGTAATGGGTAGAAGGCGTGATGATATATTTATTTATTTATTTTATTTTTGTTTGTCGCGTGTGGGAATCGAACCAGGGTTCTCAGAATCCACAAGTCGACTTCATATCACTGTGCTAGCTACCCCACGGTACGTAATATACTATTTTGGATATATTACTGGTACAATATAAAATTAAGGCAATGAGACCTATATTGTAACACAGATTGGTATATCAATTATTAACATGATCTTTTGATAGATGGGGTAAGTGACAATTTTCACCACATTAAAGATATCCCTGTGGATCTCCCTCCATTAATATCTTTGAAGACCATGACTTGACGACTGGTAACCGCACTTTACGCGTATAAATATATCACTTACCAAAATCTGCTTTGGCAAAGTGTCACATTCAGTAATGGGTAGAAGGCGTGATGATATATTTATTATATTTCGTAAGAATGGCCTAAAAATTGGTAAAAGCACGTCACTGGGCAAAGTCGTCAAGTTCCCACTTGCGTCTTCTTCTTTTCGGACTTCCACTCACACAAACAAACTAACAAACACACAACACATCTTTCGTGGCTTTATTTGTATTTCTTATTCTCCTTCACTCGGTTTGTTCGGTGACATAGTTTCAAGTTTTCAACACGTACAGCAGTGTTTGCACAGGATATTAAGAGTTATTAAAATCTCGACAAATACGAGAAAACTGAATCACGGAGAATTATCTCTAGAGGCTCTCCAAATCTTGTAATGGAGAACCGTGTAGACGGTCCCTTAGGATTCAAACTAATTTGTAAATTGTAATAGAGTGGGTGACACTCATTAATTTGAAAATATTTAACGAGAGAAAAATAACAAAATATGTAATATTTTGTCAAATTGTTTAGAGATTTGGGATTTAGAAAAAATCTTCTATTAAGAATTAAATTAAATTTATTTATTTATAATTTGCACAACAGGATATTTATTTATTTGTTAAAATCTAATTGAATTATAGACAGAAAAATCGAGACGCCGCCAGGATTTGAATCTAGGACCTTTGGACTGCGGTCAAAAGTAATTGAAATATGATTTTATTCCAATTTTTTTTTCTATTACTTAAAAAATTGATGAAATAAAATAAATAAATATATCATCACGCTTTTTACACATTACTGGGTGTGGCACTCTGCCGAAGCAGATCTCGGTAAGTGATATATTTTGCGCGTGAAGTGCGGTTACCAGTCGTCAAATCACGGCCCCCAAAGAAGTTAGTGGTGGAGGAGCCACAGGGGTAGCTTTTGAAATTATGAAAATTGTTTGTCGCCTGTGGGAATCGAACCAGGGTTCTCAGGATCCACAAGCAGACTTCATACCACTGAGCTAGCCACCCCATTGATGAAATCATATTGAAATTTAATTAGTATATTATTATATATTTATGTACCAAGGGTAGAAACAGACGTGTCTGGCTTTGCGCCTCGTGCTAGTAACATGCTCAGAGTCAGAAACGCTAATTTCACCCGTGGTACATACAATATTTTATGTACAACAAAATAACATTTAATTATATGCTCAAAAGATTAAAATGACATTTTGCAGAATCAAATATTCACAATAAACAAAAAATGTCATTTTATTTATGTATATGTTTAAGCCCGCTTTTTAGGGCTCAAACATATGCTTTTCGGTCCGGTTGTGCATAAAATACTTCAACAACGAATGAAAATCAAATTGAATAATATAAATAAATATATCATCACGTCTTCTACTCATTACTGGGTGTGGCACTCTGCCGTAGCAGATCTCGTTAAGTGATATATTTTACGCGTGAAGTGCAAAGTTACCAGCTGTCAAATCAAGGCCCCCAAGGATGTTAGTTGAGAGGGAGCTATAGAGGTAGTTTTTAAAGTGGTGAATATTGTTTGCCGGCTCTGGGAATCGAACCCAGAGAGATTTAAACACAAAAAAGTCAAATGCGAGGGTTTTTTCAAGTTGAAGTTAGTGTTATGTCTCGTTTGTGAGGCGATCATTCTGATAATGAAATTGAAAGAGTCACACACAAAACAAGGTGAAATGTATAAAAAACTATAAGTATTTTAATTGTTTAATTGTAATATGAGTAGTGAGAATTATGAGTGGTGTTTTTAAGAGCGCGTATTCTAGAAGCAAATTATAATTAGTTATGTATCTTCCTAATGAAAAGAAGAATCGTGAAACAAAAGATTAGTTACAAACATCGGGAAAATATCCATGGGAATGAGCGTTGAAACAATATACAGTTTAAGTGTATTTTACATAAACAGATGAATCATAAATATACAGTTGTGTGTTGTGTCTGAAGGGAACCACGCAAGAATTAATTATCCCACGTGATTACGGACTTCCTCTAGGAGTTAACGCACCTTGAGAAAGACCCAGGGATACATCAGCCAAACGGAAACAAGAAAAAACTTAACTTTCCAGAAAAATAAAAATCATCATTTTGTTGTCATATGAAAAAATACGGGTTCTACAGTCGTTTACAATTAATTGTTAATTGATTTAGTTCAGATTATTAAAATGAAGAAGAGCGTTACGACGATGGCTCTTTACTACAGATCCTGGATTTAATTCTCATTACGTCAATACAAAAAAACAAAATATACATAAAATATAAATATATCATCACGCCTTCTTACCATTACTAATTTAATTTTTTTTATGGGGTGGCTAGCTCAGTGGTATGAAGTCGGCCTGTGGATCCTGAGAACCCTGGTTCGATTCCCACAGGCGACAAACAATTTTCATAGTTTCAAAAGCTACCCCTGTGGCTTCTCCACCACTAACATCTTTCGGGACCATGATTTAACGGCTGCTAACCGCACTTCACGCTAATAAATATATAACTTACAGAGATCTGCTTCGGCCGAGTGCCACAAACAGTAATGGGTAAAAGGAGTGATGATATATTTATTTCATTTATTATCTCTTTATATATGGGATGGCTAGTATGAAGTCGGCCTGTGGATCCTGAGAATCCTGGTTCGATTCCCAAAGGCGACAAACAATTTTCATAATTTCAAAAACTACTCCTGTGGCACCTCCACCACTAACATCTTTGGAGGCCGTGATTTCACGACTGGTAAATATATCACTTACCGAGATCTACTTCGGCTGATATGATGATATATTTGTTTCATTTATTATCTCTTTATATATAAATACAAATAAATATACAATGCAGTACTCGTATATGATAAAATATAGTGCTGGAATACTGGGGTATGTTTAGAGTAAAACAGAGAAAAATATCTTTGGTTGAAACTGTAGAGAAATGGGTAATTTCCCATTCCCCAGTTCCTTCCTGCTCCATTCTTGGAGAAACTTAATTGTGTGAGTTGTCGAGGAGTTTCGCACTTCAGACGCGACTTGCAGTACACTTCGCAATTTGTGAAATTATTTAAACGACGACGTGATATTTGCCTTTTCAAATTAATGTAAAATGCAGTCATTGCAGGCTACGGAACGCCTTTCTAAATTATGCTAATTTCTTGTTGCCCAACCGTTTTTTCTCAAGACTGTTATTTTCATAATTAATTCCAAATTATGCGATTTCGCCTTAAATTCACAAAAAATATACATAATCGACATGTCCCAAGAAATATAGACATGCATGAAAATTTTATACATTTCTAAAAAATAAATAATATATCATCACGGTTTTTACCCATTACCCAGATCTCGGTAAGTAAATAAAATAAATAAATATATCATCATGCCTTCTACCCATTACTGGGTGTGGCACTCTGCCGAAGCAGAGATCTCGGTAAGTGATATATTTTGCGCCTGAAGTGCGGTTACCAGCCGTCAAATCACGGCCCCCAAAGATGTTAGTAGTGAAGGAGCCACAGGGGTAGTTTTTGAAATTATGAAAATTGTTTGTTGCCTGTGGGAATAGAACCAAGGTTCTTAGGATCCACAGGCCGACTTCATACCACTGAGCTAGCCACCCCATACCCATTAAATTAATAAACATAAATAAATAATTGTAATTGAGACAAACTATAGGTGGGGAACTCTTTAACCATTGTATGGCACATTTAAATTAGGCAGTAATAAAGGAATTTTTCGAGATAATATTTACAACCCTACATTGACTTGACGATGAAGAAAAATATTCGAAATCATAATTCATAATTCGTAGAAATCTCTGGGAATCAAACTCGAAACCTCTGAGCCATTATCCCATTAAATTAATATAAATAATATATCATCAGGCCTTCTACCCATTGCTGGGTGTGGCACTCAGCCGAAGCAGATCTCGGTAAGTGATATATTTTGCGCGTGAAGTGCGGTTACCAGTCGTCAAATCACGGCCTCCAAAGATGTTAGTGGTGGAGGAGCCACAGGGGTAGCTTTTGAAATTATGAAAATTGTTTGTCGTCTGTGGGAATCGAACCAGGGTTCTCAGGATTCACAGGCCGACTTCATACCACTGAGCTAGCCACCCCATAAGTTGGTAAGTGATATTTTTATACGCGTGAAGTGCAGTTACTAGCCGTAAAATCATGGCTCTCAAATATGTTAGTCGAGGGGAAGCCATAGGGGTAATTTTAATGTTTTGATAATTGAAAAACGACAATAATAAAGAAATTAATACAAGCCTTGAATCTTTTATTCAAGCAACAACCCCAAAGTTATATTCATCCAATTATTTCCGGGTCATCCACGCAATATCTCACCATCAATTTCACCAACATCATATATCAATCTTTCATTCGACTTACGTTCCACATATCCAAACCATCTCAACTGTCACGCATTCCTGCATTATTTAGACAAAAGTGTTTAAAATAAAAGTGTTTGATAGAGAAATACTCTTTTAGTTTATAGTTCTGGTTTATTTTATTCAATTATCGACATTTCGGTTCGCTGAACGTACACTATTCGTCAAGATAACTATAATAAATTAGTGCATTTTTCTGTAACTATGAGTTCTGAAAGATTTTTCACAATGTTACGAGTTATTTGTATATCAAGGGACCAAAGTGACACATGTCTTCTTGAAGATTCCGTTTTATTTTTCGAGCCGAAGGCGAACGATATAAAGCACCATGTCTGACAGTACGGTGGTGTGGATATCATAACGGCATTCGAATCTGAAGACTCCGAGTTCGAATCCTACACAAGCTAAATATACTGGTGGGGTGGGGGGCAACTTTGTAATCTTAAATGGGAACACCCATTTTTTATTGCAGATTTGGAATCTACAGAAAATTTTTACATTAATTTGATCTACGATTCAAGTTATGGTATGGCTAGCTCAGTGGTATGAAGTCGGCCTGTGGATCCTGAGGTCCCTGGTTCGATTCCCACAGGCGACAAATTTTCATAATTTGAAAAAAGCTATCCCTGTGGCTCCTCCACCACTAACATGTTTGGGGGCCGTGATTTGACGACTGGTAGCCGCACTTCACGCGCAAAATAATATCACTTACCGAGATCTGCTTCAGCAGAGTGCCACACCCAGTAATGGGTAGAAGGCGTGATGATATATTTATTTTATTTTATTTACGATTCAAGTTATTTTTGTTCAAAGATGGCGCTGTGATCGCCACAAATGGGAATGGAATTTATGTACACAAGCACAAAATTGACAGTCATTAGTCCCCATTAGGTTTTCCATATAATTCTAAATAATTCTAAAAAAATTCTAAATTCTAAAAAAAAGAGTCGTTACATTGTGCTCGTGTACAATGGGACATTTTGTGACGTAAAATCAGCTGTTTGGGCTGCGATCACTGCGCCACCTACGAAATTAACTATTTTTCAAATCTCGTCACAAAATAGTTCATTTTGTAGATGGCGCAGTGATCGCAGCCCAACAAGATTTGAAAAGAACCGTCCTTTTCAAATCTCGTCCCAAAAAAATTGTTCATTTTGTAGGTGGCGTAGTGATCGCAGCCCAAACAGCTATTTTTACGTCACAAAACGTCACATTGTCACGTGCCCCATCCTAGGATAGAAAATTTTTACTTTCTGACAGGGTCGTGAAATAGTGTTTAATGTTTCACAAAATAATTACTAATTGTTGTGTTTTAAGTATTCATAACATGCAACAGCACCATAGTTTACATTTATTGATTCAACTTCGCAAAAATATCGCCACACTTCTGCGAAGCACCCTGCAAACCATATAATTAGAATTACCGCAGCACAAGTTCTAATTGGCATTTAATATCAGGGTCCGTAATTCCTTGGTGTACATTGAAAACAATATCAGTACCGCGGCTCCGAGGTCTGAGACGAGAATTCGGAGGCGGCGCGTCGTCATTGTATTGTTAACAATGTAAGAACATGAAAGACCCATAGCTCCGCATGACCTACTTATGTTTCCACACGCCATGATAACGCGCTACATGAAATAATATAGCTACTGTACTGCGCTTTGCGCTTTGCTAACGCGATACCCGAATGCGACCAAAAATTCATTCGTGGAGGCGAACAACTGAACAGATGGAGCCAGATAATATTCATAAATGCGCGTCGAGATTAAGATACTGTTCAAATACTTGTACGCTAATTAAATTTTAATTATATCGTATGTGCTTTTAATATACGATCGCACAATAAAAGACTTTTTATATTGTTTTATTTTATTAAACTAACACTGCGTATTGACGGCCTTGGCGATTACATCGAAAATTTTATCTATTAGCAGTTCTACTGTTCCAGATTTTTATTTATTTATTTATGCTATCTATTTGGTTTTTTCATTTGTTTTTTTCTATTAATATTTTATGGGGTTGGTGGCTCAGTGGTATCACGTCGGCTTGTGGATCCACAGAACCTTGGTTCGATTCCCACAACTGACAAAACAATTTTAAATAAAATAAAATAAATAAATATATCACCACGCCTTTTACCCATTACTGGGTGTGGCACTCTGCCGAAGCAGATCTCGATAAGTGATATATTTATGCGCGTGAAGTGCGGTTACCAGCCGTTAAATCACGGCCCCCAAAGATGTTAGTGATGGGGGAGCCACAGGGGTAATTTTAAATTGGTGAAAATGAAATCAATTTTCACCACATTGAAACAACCTCTGTGGCTCCCCCTCCACTAATATTTTTGGGGGCCGTGATTTGACGACTGGTAACCGCACTTCACGCGTAAAATATATCACTTACCGAGATCTGCTTCGGCAGGGTGCCACACCCAGTAATGGGTAAAAGGCATGATGATATATTTATATTTATTTTATTTTTATTATTTACAGTGCATGGTCCGAACTCACCGAATCGCAGTGTGGTCTTTCATATATTTTTTAGCATGAGTGAGATTCGAACTCAGGATCTTCGAATTCGAATGCTGTAACACTACCCATATCATCGTACTCCCGGACATTGTTTATCAGTGAGAAAAACGCAATTTTTTGATAAAATTATCGAATTCGTCTGTAAATATTATCATTTATAATCTAGTGTTACAGTTATTAAAGTATTATTATTATGAGTAGTTAATTTTTTTTAGAATTCAGGAACTAGAAAACTAATTTAATTATAAACAGTCAATTTAGTTAATAAAGTTGATTAAATTTAGTAGGTGGCACAGTGGTTATCGTGTCGGCCTGTGGATCCTGAGAACTCTGGTTCGATTCCTACTGGCAACAAACATTTTCACCACATGAATACTACTCCTGTGGCTCCCCCTCCACTAACATCTTTGGGGGGCGTGATTTTACGGCTGGTAACCGCACTTCACGCGCAAAAATATATCACTTACCGAGATCTGCTTCGGCAGTGTGCCACACCCATAATGGGTAGAAGGCGTGATGATATATTTATTTATTTATTTTAAATGTAGTCAAAATAAATTGTCTATATTCCGAGGAAAATATATTCCATTAAAAATATAAATTCGGAAAAATACAGTGACCTCTCTATTATCGTGATTTCATCAGAAAAATTCTATATTTTTATTTTCTGTAATTGTGAAAATTATATAACACTTTTGGAAATTTTTTATTAAAGTTGTAGTTATTTTATTAATACAGGTATGTTAAAATGAAACAAGTGGCACTAACAATTTGTACTTCATTAGAAGTACAAATAATTTTGCGTATTTTATGAAATATTATTTTTTATCTAAGATCAGTATATTTTGTAGTATATTTTTTTTCCTGAAGTATTGAAATACTATTTATATTTTCCACTGACAATTAAGGACATACATACATAACATCACGATAATCAGTCTTCGTCAAACATTCTCATCCTAACACTTCATCCTCGCTTCAACCATATGTATAAATTCCTTCATAAAAGTTCATTTATTCATCACACTCGGAACCATTCATCACGCAACAAACCTCCAATCATTAGGCACATGATGAAATAGTTTTTAGTAATTTTTCAAATATATTTAACTTTGCCAACCTTAAAATATCTTTCCCCAATAAAACAATCAAATTAATAAATCAGAAAATAGTTATATTCTTTTTGAAAATTGATATTATAAATACAGGAAAGAGAAATAAGTGGAGCGGAGAAGATGGTGAAATAATAGAGCAGCAAGTTGTGAAAATATTTAAACAATAGTTTAGTAAAGACGTAAATTTCCATAAAAGCAACATTTGGGTAATTAGCAGGCTGTGAACGGGCGTGGGGCTCCGGGCGCCTGGGAACTAAAGTGTTTTACACAAAGTGACATAGTTCCACAACTTGTAGATAACTAAATCCAAATGGCGAGCGCATTGCGCAACCAACAGTAATGTTACCAAATTATGTAGATCATTTGTAATCATATTTTCATTACATTAACATTGAATCGTGCGTGAAGCACCCGGTAGAGCGCAGCACAGGCCAGATGGAACTGGGAAGTTTGATTAGCGGACATGCAAATTCACCGCCTGCAGCTCCGGCCTCTAGTTCCCGTGCTTGCTACCATAGCGCTGCCCGCACTCCGGAGACTCCCCGCCCGGCTTGTTCGACATTCGGTTGTTCCTCACGTGGAATTATTTGCAATTCACTTCCTTCAGTTTACCTCCGAAATCAATAGCAATAGTCATTTGTATTTTCCTTTACTGTTTACAATTTAGAACACGGGAAGTTTATATATCCCTCAAAGACAAATGCACTTCAATACGGAAACTGGTATTTCACTGAGCAAACATGTAATATCTGCTTCTCGAAAGACTGGTTTCAAACTACATACGTCAAATACTTTTCTTTGTAGTCTATAGGTTTAGTTTCGCAATGTAGTTGCTTATTTATTTATTTGCTATACTGCACAACAGGAACTTAATCCCAATTATAGTACAAGAGACCTACAGCTTATAGTGGAATCTAAACTACTCAGAAGTGGGATCGCGCCATGTAGAATTCTATAATAGAATTCAGGCGATAATTTTCAAATCGGGAAATTAGTATTACATTCTAAATAATTTTGCAGTAGAAATATAGTTTACATCATTTGTGCGCTATCTGTTACAAAACACACCGATTATAAAAAAAAAATAAAATAAATATATCATCACGCCTTCTACCCATTACTGGGTGTGGCACTCTGCTGAAGCAGATCTCGGTAAGTGATATATTTTGCGCGTGAAGTGCGGTTACCAGTCGTAAAATCACGGCCCCCAAACATGTTAGTGGTGGAGGAGACACAGGGATAGCTTTTTCAAATTATGAAAATTTGTCGCCTGTGGGAATCGAACCAGGGACCTCAGGATCCACAGGCCGACTTCATACCACTGAGCTAGCCATCTAAATTAGCGAAAATCTTAACTTTTACTTGACAGATGACAGCGATTTTATTGTTCAAAATAGAATTCTAGATGGCGAGATCCGGGGGCAGATGTAGTCATAAAACAAAAAAATAAAAAAAAAATATCATCACTCCTTTTATCTATTACTGGATGTGGCACTCTGCTGTAGCAGATCTCGATAAGTGATATATTTATGCATGTGAAGTGGGGAAGTCACAGGAGTAATTTTAATATGGTGAAATTATTTGTCGGTTGTGGGAATCGAATCTGGGTAAAAATTAATTACCCAGACCATTCCATATTTCAAAATGGGACACTAAATTAAATACCTATTTTTATATTAACTGCGTGAAATGGGTGTTTTCTTTTTGCGTGTGAAAATGTCACTTATAGTCGAGACCGTTTGATCGAAAAAAATAGTAAAGTGAAATGAAGGAAACGAATCAAAAATAATATGAACTTGATACTATTGATATGTTGTACCCAAGGGAACATACATGTTTTAAGGGTTCGTGCTACCTTATTTCTTAAGCTACATTCACAAATCGAAATTAGTGTTTGTTTTATGCTTTATGTTTTAGTGTGTTTTTAGGTGGCATTCATAAATAGTTTTACTTTTGTCGATTTTAGTTAATAGTGACATCTATCATAAATTTTAGAAAATCGGTAATACAGTAAATGCAACTGTCAGATGTGCTAAGTGACACATGCTGTCATATGTTTGTTTACTTTCGTATTTTTTGGAAGAGCAAGATAAATATTATCATAATAAGAAAGTAGGTATTAAAATCTTGTTTTTATTTTCATTCATTTTGACACTCGAATAAAAACAAACTTAGGTTATCGTCAATGCGAAGGATGATAGAAAGAGACAAGTATATATCACTACATCATTCTACGCTTCGTCCTATGGTGTATTCCTAAGTATAAAACATAAAACTAAAACATAAGTTTGGAGTTTGCAAACTTTTGTGTTAAAACCAAAACTAAATACTGATTTGTGAATGGCTGCATAAGATAACATGTCTACAGGGTTATTAAAACAAAAATGGAAAACACAAAACTAAAACTAATTTCGATTTGTGAATGTAGCTTTGGGGCGTAATATTTCACTTAATTTTAATAATAAATTAGTAGACTACAAGAAAATTATTGCCAAATTAGTTTTAAAAAATCTCAATCCCTTACCTTCTCTATACCATCTGATGAGCGGATCAGGCGATCCTCCTGCACTCGAACAGGACAACTCCTGCCTGCGCCCCTCCGTGGCGGTTACCCTGGTGCCTGGAGTAACCTGGGGCGGCTGCGGCGCCGTTAGAACCGTCAGCGCGTAGCTTTGCGAGTGTAGAGAAGCTCCACTACCGCCTGCTTTCACGCGACACTCGAAGCGTCCATTATCACGCTCGTAGCTTGCGTTGGAAATCATTAGGTCGTATCTTCCTGCTTCTGGACGGTAGTCCAGTCTGTAAGAAGAGGAAGAGTTAGTGAATTGTTTATATTGTGGAAAACAATTTGTTCATTCGTTTATTAGTCCATGTTCTAGTTTTGAAGTGTTCTTCGTGTAAATAAAAATTATGGTAATCGATGGTTATGTTGTCAATCAAATTGTGATTAGTTTGTTTGATATTAATGTAGTTTATGATTCATATTCTGAACACGCAAGATACTTATTTGTATTTGTTTCTAACTACAACAATTGCGATAATCACAATTTATATTTTTTTATTCTGAAAATGTACAAATATTATTTAAGATAGACAAAAATCTTTCAGAACTTAGTTATAAAAATGTAAGTAAAACACATTTGGTTAAAAATAGTATATTACATGATAAGTTAGGAAAGTAATATTTGATTTCATGAAGCGTTTGTTTGAAATACGAGACCGTGGGTAGAGTATTTTAATCCGCTGAGTCCAGACACTTTCCTGACGTATTATGTACACTATTTTTCAGAAACCATTTAAATTTAGTCAATAATTAATCATAAATAATACAAAATATTTAAATATTTGGTAATAATCATATTGGCACCAAACTACATATCCAAGGAAATAACAAGTGTTAGAAAAGAAATAGTATATTACATAAGCTGTATTCCATTTGCCACTTGGTTCACTTAAATCAGTTCAGATAAATTTGACACATGACTAAATGAACTGAATTAATCAAATTGATGCACTTATTGGGGTGAATTACTTCAAAGTAAATTAGAATCTGTAATTCTAGTACTAGAAATAAAGTGAGCGAAGTAATGCAACGAAATAAATAAATGATTTGGTTCAGTACATGTAAGTTAGATCTGTAGTGGGATCGCGCCCTATAGAATTCTATAATAGAATTCTGGCGATAATTTTCAAATCGTCAAATTAGCATTCCATTCTAAATCACCGATCATATTATGCTATATTGGGGAAAATAATAATTTTTACTTGACAGATGCGATTCTATTGTTCGAAATAGAATTCTATATGGCGCGATCCGGGGGCAGATCCAAATGGCAAATGGAATACGTCTATAATAAGTCAGGAAAGTGATATTTTACTTGACGAAGCGGTTGTTTGAAATACAACGCCGCATGCCGAGTATTTTAATCTGCTGATTCAAGTAAAAACACTGTCCTGACATGTAATGTATACTATTTTTTCTGAAACCGTTTAATTTAATCAGTAAGTAATCATAAACAAATCAAAATATTTAATTTTTTGATATTAATTTTACTGACAGAAGACTACGTATCTAAGGCTACAACAAAAATAACAGTCAGGTACAATCTTCACCAGACTGTTATTTTTGTTGCAGCCTTGGATATGTATTTTCTTGACTGTTTTTGTAAAAACCTACTTTCCAAACTAAAATTGGTCAGGAAAGTAGGTACTTTCTTGCCGGTTTTAGAAAAAAGATTTTTGTGTCAATAGTAATTTTGTTTAATGTGAAGATTTGTTGAATTGTTGAAAAATAACGAAATAAATAAGAGTGAGGTAAAGTTTTTATTATTTCTCCTGAAATCCTCCTGAAGTTTCGGCATTAGAGTACTTACTATCGAAGAAATTAATATTATAGTTATTTATTTCAATCAGGTAATGATCCACTTTCCGTAGTAAAATGGGTCAGGAAAGCTAACATTTTCTTGCCGATTTCAAGAAAATTATATTGATGTTGCGGTTTTTAAACAAAGGAGAACTTAAACCAAAAGATTATTTAATTTTACAAACATTATTTACACATAGTTTCCGAATGACTACATTTTTTACAGTTTTACAGTTAATAGTTAGAATTATCAAATTTATAAATGCGCATTTATCGTTTACTACAATTTTGACAGAAACAGTAAATTTCTGTTAGTATTTCGCTGTTGTGTTCCTAATATTTAAGAAATAACTGTAGTTTATATAATACTGGCCGTATAAGAATTTGACATTTCAGCTGGTTTTGGTATAGAGTTATATTTAGAAAAAAGGTGTTACAATAAATTTCACTTAATGGACATTGCTTCGAAGAGGACATTATTTTCAAGAAGGACATTTCCAGAAGCATCGTACAATATTTCATCCTTCCCATAATCGGACATTAATGGCTGCTTCAGATCTAGAATACAGAGGAAGAGGAAACAGAAACATGGACTCAAATGTGGATAACTTGTATTCCGGCATGAACAACTTCTACAAACAATTACATCATTGTAGTTGTTTGTTATTTAGTTTATGCGTTTATAGTTTTTATTATTGCTTAAAAAAAATAACAACGTATTTTCTTTATCCTGGCGTTGCTATGGTCTATAAAATGACATAGTGCATTCAAAAATACTGACCAGTTCGACATGTGTAAATAAGTTACAGTAATATTAAAAACTATACTCTGTTTTTTAACCAGGAGGAGTAATTTAAATTTTAACTGCTAAAACTAACGCTTCTGATTGGCTAGTGCTTCGTCCAGTTTACACTGTACATAGATTTTACATTTGATTTATTAGAGCTGTCATAAGTTTTGAGGTTATCTGTTTTCTTGTTGGTTTTTTGCATTTCTGTGACATTAACATAAATCAGTTCTTTTAAGAACTAATAATATACGGAGTGACAAATTAGAGTTTATAATGTCATTTGTATTTTAAAATAAATTCCATGAGACTTAATCAGTGCAGATGTGTAAGAAATTTTTGTATTTCGCGCCAACAAAAATCTAGTAACTTTCTATAGTGTAAATCTGACTTGTGCATTTACTCCTCCTTGTTAAAAAACAGACTTAGTTGATATAATTAATAAACGTAATTTGTATTGATTGTTGTTTCAAACAAAATAGACAAGGCATTAAGACGTCGTTGATACATGATTGATCTAAAATTGTTTTTAATCCTTGACAATTTTGAAAATAATTTATATCATTTTGTTTTCTCAAATAAGACAATAAAATCTTACTTTTTGACAGTCATGAAAACAATTATTACTAATAAACACAACAATGTTAAATAACACCTTCAGTTCATTTCTACTAAACACAATTTAACAAATAATGGAAGATGGGATTGTATTTCAAATACGATTATTTAATACCACTCAATTGTTTACACAAGCTGTATAACTATCAACCATTTTCACTTGAGTTCCACAATTTCCCGCAACATAATACCGCCATCTATAAATACCATCTCGATTATAGTGAAAGCAATTTACTATTTGCTCGCAAACATTCGGATTGTATTCCTCTCTGCGAACATCTGAACCTTTGCGAAAGCTCCTTGCTTCACTGTTCGTTCCGCAGTGTTGCCAATTGCCCTTAAACCAAAAACAATACTTGCTGCGTATCACCCCGGGCTAAACGTAATTTATTTCATCCCAATAACCAACTAACAACACACAGTAATGAATCTCTAATTGACTGGTTTCCTCACGCATGAGTGTGATATGTTCTTGTTCTTGGCTCGCCTTCTGCCTTTGTCAGAATTCTAAGTATGTAGCTCTCTGTCTGTAGCTTCTAATATAATTAGTGTAATTAAGGCTGGGACTAGACTCAGTTCATCAGAGGGTAAGAACGACTTGTAACTGTGACAACAAAAACATGATTCTCTTGTTTGTTGCAAGAAGTGTTGCGATGTGATAATTACTTCTGCATTTCTGCAGGATGCAGGAACGACATTTATGGTAGGGTTGTTGATTTCCACCGAATTTCGAATTTCTGAACATTCGAATTTTTTGAACTTCGTCAAAAAAACTTCGAATTTTTGAATTTTTTGAACTTTTCGAATTTTCGAAGCTTCGAATTTTCGAATTTTTTGCCAATTAATTAACGCCATCTGTCATCTCCAAGTATGCTCACGCATAATTGGTGAAAAGTCGGACACGAATTAAATAATAAACCCGGCGAAGTATTCTGCAAAAACTCTGTAAGGTTAGGAGTCTTAATTAAGCCATCTACTCTCTTAACCGCCCATCTAAATGCTATGGATTTTTAGTAAAACGTTTTAAAATGACAATAAAAAGGATACAAAAACGTCTTAAATATAACGTTTTTGACAGTGTAACGAAATTTTAAATCTAAATTGAATTAATTTGGCAAACAATAATAATTAATAATAATTACTTACGAATTAATACAAAACTCTGCAAATGAGTTTATTCTGAAAATAATTCATACCACGTTAGGATCTAAAACATTTCAAATAATTCGCAAAATTCAAAAAATTCGAAAAATTCGAAAATTCGAATATTCAAAAAATTCAAAACTTCGAATAATTCGAAAATTCTAAATATTCGATAATTCGAATTTAAATTCGAAGGTTCAATAAATCCGAACTCGGGACCACCGTACTGCCGTGGGGGAGGGGTTACATAAAAACTGTATCAAAGATTTTTAATATTATAAATAAACTTTTCATTGCCATTGCTTCCCTAATCAGATTACAGGAAAATGTTATAAATAAACTCATTTTACTTATTTTACTACTGCTAAAATTAATTTTAAATATTGTCAAAAACTAATATTATCTACACAGTTAGTAATGCAACTGGAATAAATGCAAACAAATCAAGCATGCAACGGTAACAAAAAATTCACATATGGCAGAGTTTTCTTGTTTTTATTTGTAGTATAATTCTGACAGCTCTTTCATTTATACATTTTTTATAGCTCAGATTTTCCATGTTTCATTTCACGTTTATAATTTTTATGCAGCACTTTATTATGTTTCATTATTAATTCTCTAAACTTTATCTGTCAGGCTAGTTTGGAAACGAATACGATTTTTTCTAAATATTTAATTATAAGTCTATTTTATAGGAACATGAACTCGTAGATATAAATAATGTTCTGTTGGTAAACAAATTAAATATTTAATACATCGTTTGATGTGTCAAAAATGATATCGAATATTTACCAACTTCAAAAGCATCGGCTCTTTTTGTCGTATTTACGTGCGCGTGCGGTGAGGTCTATAAAGTTAATTACATATCCATAACCAAAAGTAGGTATTTGTTTTTTGTTAAATTGAACTAATAAACAAAACAATGTTTGCTTCATATTTGTTTACGGAAAACTTGGGGCTTAAGTAAACACTTTTATTTAATCAACAAGAACATTGATCGTATTTAACTAAAAACATATCACGAACTACCAACTATCCAAAAGTTTTAGCAATTATTATTTATTTTTAACGAGAATCTAATACAAAAATTAAATTGACTCATTAAACAATTATATGGGGTGGCTAGCTCAGTGGTATGAAGTCGGTCTGTGGATCCTGAGAGCCCTGGTTCGATTCCCACAGGCGACAAACAATTTTCATAATTTCAAAAACTACCACTAACATCTTTAGGGGCCGTGATTTGATGACTGGTAACCGCACTTCACGCGCAAAATATATCACTTACCGAGATCTGCTTCGGCAGAGTGCCACACCCAGTAATGGATAGAAGGCGTGATGATATATTGATATTTATATATTTATTAAACAATTACAAATGGTAAAATGATACCATTTGTTTTTAATTTGCTAAACTAAAGCTATGGGCAGCAAGTAAATAAATAAATAAATAAATAAAAATTATGATTGAATTTTTATTGAAGCTGTCACCGAAAGAGAGTATCAAATTAATGATTGAGTGAATGATTTATGAACCATAAGGGTAGTTTTTCATTTTGTTTATTTTTAAATGCCATAACTGTTTTAATTAAATTTATTGTCTGTTACCGGATTTATTTTTCATTAAACTTTTTCCAATTATTTTTATAACAATATACCAATTTAATTCAATTTTAATGGCATTGCAAAATATTTAATTGCATTTTTAGCAATTATGAAATATTCAAATATAAATAAATAAATAAATATATCATCACGCCTTCTACCCATTACTGGGTGTGGCACTCTGCCGAAGCATATCTCGATAAGTGATATATTTTGCGCGTGAAGTGCGGTTACCAGTCGTCAAATCACGGCCTCCAAAGATGTTAGTGATGGAAGAGCCACAGAGGTAGCTTTTGAAATTATGAAAATTGTTTGTCGCCTGTGGGAATCGAACCAGAGTTCTCAGGATCTACAGGCCGACTTCATATCACTGAGCTAGCCACCCCATTTAAAAGAACTTGAAAATGACGTGCACATCTATCTCGCTGTCTAATATTCCTAAATTATTTTCTACAAAAACTTATAATTAATATAAATATTATTTTGTAAGTATATGCCATCTTAGGTTAGTTGGTTTAAAGTAGTGTGGTTTTCAAAGTATGGATCGCGGCCTCTCGGAGGATCCACTAATATCTTTGGGGGCCGTGATTTGACAGCTGGTAACTGTACTTCACGCGCATAAATATATCATTTACAGAGATCTGCTTCGGCAGAGTGCCACGCCCAGTAATTGATAAAAGGCGTGATGATATATTTATATTTATTTTTATTTATTGAGATATATAATGTTTAATTTACTTATTTTATAATTTAATTTGTAGAATCTCAAAATGGAGATTCCGTTTTATTAAGCCGTTGATATTTAATTGAACAAATAGGAGTAGGAAGGATAAAAATAATTACTCCTCTGTGGTTGGATTTCTTGGCTTTTTGTAATTTCCAAATTTATAAAATTGTGAAAACAGACGACATTTCGGGATTAAGGGTTGGTCCCATTTTCAAGTCAACAATAAATGGAATTATTATAAATAACAGTTTACAACAATTTAAAACTTTTCACAAAGAAAAGACAGTCAAAAATTATTAAAGACTTAAATAATCTTAACAAATACAACATTTTAAAATAAAGGTAATAACGTCACCAGAGTCAAACCAATAATCTTTTGATTATTAGATTATTGGTTTGACTCTGGTGGCGTTACTACCTTTATTTTAAAATGTTGTATTTGTTAAGATTATTTAAGTCTTTAATAATTTTTGACTGTCTTTTCTTTGTGAAAAGTTTTAAATTGTTGTAAACTGTTATTTATAATAATTCCATTTATTGTTGACTTGAAAATGAGACCAACCCTTAGTCCCGAAACGTCGTCTGTTTTCACAATTTTGTAAATTTGGAAATTACAAAAAGCCAAGTAATCCAACCACAGAGGAGTAATTATTTTTATCCTTCCTACTCCTCTTTGTTCAATATTTTATAATTTGTTTCTTCAAATTCGATTTACAGACCACATTATTTATTAGGTATAATTTTTGTAGGTTCAAATATTTAAAACATTCTTACTGATAATAAACTAAAATAAATAAATAAATATATCATCACGCCTTCTACCCATTACTGGGTGTGGCACTCTGCCGAAGCAGATCTCGATAAGTGATATATTTTGCGCGTGAAGTGCGTTTACCATTCGTCAAATCACGGCCTCCAAAGATGTTAGTGGTGGAGGAACCACAGGGGTAGTTTTTGAAATTATGAAAATTGTTTGTCGCCTGTGGGAATAGAATCTAGGGTACCAGGGTTCTCAGGATCCACAGGCCGACTTCATACCACTGAGCTAGCCACCCCATAATAAACTGACATCCGAAAATAAGGTTAGGTGTGATGTATGCTATTAATAATTTCCTATCTTGTCTGGAATGAGATGAATGCAGTGGTGATTATGAGATCAAAGGCAGAAGCGTTTAACATGTGGAATTGTGCGTGCCATCGCGCTAAGATGAATGTATGTCAAAGCTAATAGACGCATAAGTGTCGAGAGATCTAAGCAGGCCAAGTTTGTTGTCTTGGCGGGGGTGAGGCGGTGACGTGAGAGGGGCGTAAGCCGGGATTTGCTCATAACCTGGTGAATTATTAACGCGCAAGTTTGTAGGCCGATTTCTCCCGTTAGCAAATTAATTTTTGATAACCGCCATCTCTCATAATTAGGCGATCGATAACTACAACCAGGGGCGTAACTTCATAGCTATGTTCTACATCTGCGACGAAACTAGAACCGAATAAGAAAACGTTTACTGCAAAATTTTAAATATAAATAAATATATCACCACGCCTTTTAACCATTACTGAGTGAGGTACTCCAGCCTAGCAGATCTTGGTACATGATATATTTTGCGCAAAAAAGTCTCGGTATCATCTGTAAAATCTCGACCCCAAAAGATGTTAGTGGAGAATGAGCCAGAGGGGTAATTTAAATCTATAAGTTAGATCCATAAATCTGTAAATAATGATCAAAATCACATCAATATGTGTTAAATATATCACCACGCCTTTTACCCATTACTGAGTAAGGTACTATACCCTAGCAGATCTCGGTAATAATTAGAGAGCTAGGGCGCAAAATGATGTCTCATTTATTCCAGTGACAGAAAGGATTTTTTTAATAGATTATGTCATGATAAACATGAAAACAAGAAAATTTGATTTGGGAACGGGTGGAAACTATAGATGGCACCAATGTGAATGCGCAGATTTTAAGGTTGGTTGTTGATCCCTACACCAGTCCACTTTCAAAGCTTCTGTCACCAATGAGCAACCCAGCAATAATTTTTTTGTCATGTATTCGTCGTGAACAAGTAGTAATATGTCACACACCATAAAAATTGCTTACTTTGACCGGTATTGTTGCGCATGCGTCATCAGCCAAAACTTCTGTCTATAATTTTTATTACTTAATTATACCAAAATTTATCATTTAAACTTAAAATTAGCCTGTACAAAATATGTCAACAACCACCCTTAAAATCGGTGCATTCACATCAGCGCCATCTATAGTTTCAACCCGTTCCCAAATCTAATTTTCCTTTTTTCGTGTTTATCATGACATAATCTATTAAAAAATCCATTTCTGTCACTGGAATAAATGAGACATCATTTTGCACCCTAGCTCTCTAACTATAAGTGATACATTTATGCGCGTGAAGTGCGGTTACCAGCCGACAAATCACGGCCCCCAAAGATGTTAGTGGTGGAGGAGCCACAGGGGTAATTTTAAATTGGTGAAAATATTTGTCGGCTGTGGGGATTGAACCAGGGTTCTTAGGTTTGACAGGCCGACTTGATACCACTGAGCCACTACCCCTTATCAATATTTGTTGATAAATAGAAAATATTTTATAAAGACATAGGTTTCGTTATGATTTTTTTTGTTCATCATTTACAGATTTATGGATTTATAAAACTTATAAATCTACAAAGAATTGATCAGATGCTTATCTAAAATTATCAAAATAAAGAAAAATATAAGCAATCAGAAAAAGATACAAAATGTTTCCATGGTTACTAGAGATGATGTCTAACAATATGTAAACATATCTTCAATTGCTTTTGAACAGAAAAGTAAGTACTAAATTATATATAATATTGTTTCTTAATATGATAGGTTTACTTAGATTTGTTTATTTTGCAAAGCAAAAACAATTTCCATTGGATGAAGTCGCCCGAGGTCTGTTTATCTATATTAATATTTATTTTCCTTGAACCATTCTTATGAAATATTTCGAGTCCATGCCTGTAGGGAGAAGTGGAGGACTCGTAACACCTTGGCGTTTAATTATTCCCTGCTAATTACTATTCCATCGTTTCCTCTTGTGCTAATTAGTATGAGATGATTAAACTTGTACTAAGACGATAAATTCTAAGTGCCCAGCCCTATATTTCCTTCCTACTTACACTCTTCTTCTCTAAGACGTTATTAAATATTTATTAAACTTCAACGATTCCTTTTTTGAATCCTGGACAACCTACACATTATTCATTTTTCATTTGGGTCGATGATATCATCCTATACTGAATTTTTAATCACTTACGTAACGCATTTTCCTAATGCAATTGTCTTTAACGAAAATTAATAATTAATGCAAATTACCTTTTAAAAATGCATTACTACGGATTTAAAGAACCTAAATAATTTGGAGATTTCTAAAATTATAAAAGATACGAAGTTGATGTAGCAAAAATTATAGTTTTATAAAGCAATTAAAAAGTATAGTATTTTTAAATTATCTTGAACATTTGACATAGTACATTTGCCGTTGTCAAATGTTTTGATATTATTTGCAGAATAAAATAAATAAATAAATATATCATCACGCCTTCTACCCATTACTGAGTGTGGCACTCTGCCGAACCAGTCGTCAAATCACGGCCCCCAAACATGTTAGTAGTGGAGGAGCCACAGGGGTAGTTTTAGAAATTATGAAAATTGTAAAAAATTACTGAATAGTATACTATATATCAAAGGATTAAAGTGCATAATTAATTAATAAATAATCCTAAGGGTGAAATTTATTTCAACGAGCCGAAGACGAGGGAAATAATCACCGAAGGGATTAAATGCACTTTAGTCCTGTAGTATATAGATTATTTTTCGTACTTCTAATCATACATTTTTAATTAATGATTAATTTTGATACTGATTTGACATATAAGTGACAAATTCATCAGTAGTTACGAAAAATATTATAGTTCTTAATTAGTTGCAAAAAGTGTAACTTTACCAGCCGTAAAATCATGGCCCTAATAAATGGTAGTGAATGGGAAATTACAGAGGTAATTTTAATGTAATGAAAATCAATTAAAAAGTTAATTTGAAGACAATCATAGCTTGTACGAGTATAAGAAAAATTTATTTAAATAAAATAAATATATTATCACGCCTTTTTATCTATTAAGTACTGGGTGTGGCACTCCACCGAAGCAGATCTCGGTAAGTGATATATTTATGCGCGTGAAGTGCGGTTATCAGCCATCAAATCACGGCCCCCAAAGATGTTAGTGGTGAGGGAGTCACACAATTTTAATTTGTTGAAAATGTTTATCAGCTGTGAGTATCGAACCAGGGTTCTTAGGATCCACAGGCCGACTCGATACCTCTGAGCCGTTAGTCCATAAAAAAATTATTTGTAAAATTATATTTACCTTAAAGACTTATTTATAAACAAATGCTGCAAGTACCATTTTTAGTTCCAATATTAACTACATTTTTAATTCACAAAAATTAATTATTTTGAAAACACTGATGCTGGGTTGCATGAAAGTTTTATCGGTTCATTAGCAACTAACGGTTCAATAAATTTCAGAAAATCGCTATAGATACTGTTGCTAGATAAACAATTATTTAACTAAAGAACTCTTTATTTTTTTCGTGTAACCCAGAATAAGGGTTAAGGTGGTAAAAATACAAGTTAAATAAATAAATATATCATCACGCCTTCTACCCATTACTGGGTGTGGCACTCTGCCGAAGCAGATCTCGGTAAGTGATATATTTTGCGCGTGAAATGCGGTTACCAGTCGTCAAATCACGGCCCCCAAAGATGTTAGTGGTGGAGGAGCCACAGAGGTAGCTTTTTGAAATTATGAAAATTGTTTATCGCCTCTGGGAATCGAACCAGGGTTTTCAGGATCCACAGGCCGACTTCATACCACTGAGCTAGCCACCCCAAATTTACGCCCAATCTTATTCTGTTTCTACCAATAAGTTAACCGGAATAAAAATAAAAATACTTAATTGTAAATACTAAAGATTATAATCTATCTCTTTATCTTAACATTGGTGGATGATATTTTGAATAGATTTAGTAATATCCTGTACCGTATTCTATTTAGAACTACAGGAATTTAAAAGGATTTAATAACAAATTCGAGAATAAAACATCTTGCTTCGCGAACTAAAATCATATTGTCCAAAATTCTTCGGCTTACATATGTATCCCTTCACACTAGGTACGATATAAGCCTGAAATCTCTGTTATAATTCTCCAGAATTTACGATTTCCCTCAGAATTTGAAAAAGGAAACACACAACAAAAAACACGTTCGTCGGGGAGACTTCGGCGGGCGGTGAGAACACGAGACCACGAGAGCACATCACAATAGCAACGTGAACGTGAACGTGAACATTATACGTGATGCTTTGTGCGTACGTTTAAATGTCACAGCCGCGGGGAATATTTCTGTCAGGCCGCCATTGTAAGCGCTACGCATTAACAGAATTCTGATGGGTTTTAAAAGCATTTCTGTTGAACCTAATTCCGGTGTGAATACCGATGGTTTAATACTATACTGTCGTTTGGTTTTTGATGTCGGTACATCGAATTTTTCAAGCTTGTTTGTGTGTTGAACTCGTTAGGGGAGTTTTAATTGTTCCCTTGCTTGTTACGTTTTTTTTTTATTTGAAAGGATGCTATTAATAATTGCCGGGTTTTGTTGATGTTCATTTTTAGACGAGAATTGTATCCGTGCAAATATTATTAAACAAGTAAACCGCTATAGTCCGATTTTTAATGAACAGCCAGTAGAGTATTTTTATTTATTTATTTATCTCTTTCTCTGCACAACAGGAACGTAATCCCAATGGGCTCCTATACAGATTTATTTTTAATTCTTTCATGAAATTACATAAAAAACTATGACAATTAGTTAAACTAACTATTAAGCGAGATTTGATTTTTTTTGTAGGTGCTTGTGACGTCACAAGTATCTTTCAATGTCTTTAAGTGGTACTAAACCTATTTGATTCAATGAGTGCAAATAATATACAATTATTTATTAGAAAATATGGGGTAGCTAGCTTAGTGGTATCAAGTCGGCCTGTGGATCCTGAGAACCCTAGTTCGATTCCCACAGACGACAAACAATTTTCACCGTTTTAAAAACTACCCCTGTGGCTTCCCCACCACTAACATCTTTGGGGGCCGCGATTCGACGGCTGGTTATCGCAGTTCACGCGTAAAATATATCACTTACCGAGATCTGCTACGGCAGAATGCCACCCACACCTGGTAATGGGTAAAAGGCGTGATGATATATTTATTTATATTATTTATTTATTAGAAAATAAAATAAAATAAATAAATATATCATCACGCCTTCTACCCATTACTGAGTGTGGCACTCTGCTGAAGCAGATCTCGGTAAGTGATATATTTTGCGCGTGAAGTGCGGTTACCAGTCGTCAAATCACGGCCCCCAAACTTGTTAGTGGTGGAGGAGCCACAGGGATAGCTTTTTCAAATTATGAAAATTTGTCGCCTGTGGGAATCGAACTATTACTATTTTGAAAATAATATTTTATAGTAGTTGAAAGCCCAAGAAAACGAAAAAAATTATTGTAAAAATATATATACGAGCAAACGACCAACAGTTTGAAAAACTATGACTCTTATTTGCCGCGTGAAAATACTTTTGACCAATGAGATGCTTGAGTACTTATGATGACACTATATTTTCAATCGCATATATCTCTGCAGTATAATATTATTTTTAACTCATTTTTTTAGTAAGTCATAATTGAATATATATATTTTGTTTTTATTTCTTTAATTTTTTAATCATGGCGCACTGAGTGTTGCTAAAAGATACTTTCTACACTCATTTTGAATGTTGATATGTCGTCTTTTCAACACGACCGTAGAAAAAGATGAGAGACAGAAGAAAATATTTAAAAAGTTGGTTTCAAAGCAAACATAATTAAAATACAAAATTCTTAAGATCTGGCAAAACTAACAATTTGTTAAATGGAATAATAAGTTGAAACGTTAAAAGTTAGTTACTTAAAAAGTATTTTTCAACGATGTTAAGCTTGCTAGATTTATTAAAACCCTCAACTAATATAAATAATACTAAAACAATAAAAAAAAGCTAGTATAACATGCATTTTGTTTGTTTATTTTTATTGCGGTAGAGATCAATGTAAGCAACATTGTAAAGTACTTGCTGAATAAAATATAAATTTTAATTTAGAAAAATGTGCACAATCATGTACATCATCGCTTTAAAATTAGTTTTTAAAATGTATGAGGTAAAACACATTAAAATTTTAATGAATTAATACATATTCATAGTATAAAAATTAATTGGAAAAGCTGTAAACACATGCATGGTTTTCCCGCACGGAAAAAATATGTCACCACAAATAAAATTAAATTCCCGTCGACAAGTAATTAAAACTAAAGCAATTAGGTATTAAAGGGTTTCTGATAATCGCGGTGACGTGAAGAATTTCTAGGAGAGAATCAGATGCCTCCGTGCTACATTCAAACTAGCAACTTAACTGTAAATACTGCGTATTTAATTACAGTTGACATAAAACAAAAAACTCTAGAACCGGTTCTACTGACAAATGAACCGCATTCAGCGCGGTAAATGCTTCCTTCTTCAAGATGGCTACTGCAAAATGGCCGCCAGGCCCTCACCATAGCCGGAGAACACACATTTTATACCCATTGTCAATTAGATTTAGATAATAAGAAAATCCTGCGCAGATTAATCTTCAAATTTTATGATATTATTTTTCGTTCATTTCTTTTTTGTTCAATTGTAACGATGATAAATATTTGTTGGAAATAAATGAAAATTTGAAGTTTCTTGACATTTTTAAAATGTAAAAAATTTAAAAAATATAGTAATTGACCTGTGTGATTATTAATTAATTGTCACTTCCAAATTATACAGATAGCTATTAAATACAGATAATTGTAAAAATAAATAAATTAATTAATAAATATATCATCACGCCTGCTACCCAATACTGAGTGTGGCACTCTGCCGAAGCAGATCTCGGTAAGTGATATATTTTGCGCGTGAAGTGCGGTTACCAGTCGTCAAATCACGGCCCCCAAAGATGTTAGTGGTGGAGGAGCCACAGGGGTAGCTTTTGAAATTATGAAAATTGTTTGTTGTCTATGGGAATCGAACCAGGGTTCCCAGGATCCACAGGCCGACTTCATACCACTGAGCTAGCCACCCCATTTATTGTAAAAATAAAATATATAAATGTATCATCACGCCTTTTACCCATTACTGAGTGTGGCACTCTGCAGAATCAGATCTCGGTAAGTGATTTATTTGTGTGCGTGAAGTGCGGTTAGTAGTCGTCAAAAGATGTTAGTGGTGGGATGCCACAGGGGTAATTTTAATTTGGTGAAAATTGTTTGTCGACTGTGGGAATCGAACCGGGGTTCTTAGGATCCACAGGTCGACTCAATATCACTGAACCACTACCCCATACAGGTAATTGTATAGGCGTAAAGTGCAATTACCAGCCGTCAAATACAATCCCCAAAGATGTTAGTGAAGGGTAATTTTAATTTGGTGAAAATTGTTTCTCGACTGTGGGAATCGAACCGGGGTTCTCAGGATCCACAGGCCGACTCAATATCACTGAACCACTACCCCATACAGGTAATTGTATAGGCGTAAAGTGCAATTACCAGCCGTCAAATACAATCCCCAAAGATGTTAGTGAAGGGTAATTTTAATTTGGTGAAAATTGTTTCTCGACTGTGGGAATCGAACCGGGGTTCTCAGGATCCACAGGCCGACTCAATATCACTGAACCACTACCCCATACAGGTAATTGTATACACGTAAAGTGCAATTACCAGCCGTCAAATACATTCCCCAAAGATATTAGTGAAGGGTAATTTTAATTTGGTGAAAATTGTTTGTCGACTGTGGGAATCGAACCGGGGTTCTCAGGATCCACAGGCCGACTCAATATCACTGAACCACTACCCCATACAGGTAATTGTATACACGTAAAGTGCAATTACCAGCCGTCAAATACATTCCCCAAAGATATTAGTGAAGGGTAATTTTAATTTGGTGAAAATTGTTTGTCGACTGTGGGAATCGAACCGGGGTTCTCAGGATCCACAGGCCGACTCAATATCACTGAACCACTACCCCATACAGGTAATTGTATACGCGTAAAGTGTAATTACCAGCCGTCAAATACATTCCCCAAAGATGTTAGTGAAGGGTAATTTTAATTTGGTGAAAATTGTTTGTCGACTGTGGTAATCGAACCGGGGTTCCCAGGATCCACAGGCTGACTCAATATCACTGAATCACTACCCCATACAGATAATTGTATACGCGTAAAGTGTAATTACCAGCCGTCAAATACATTCCCGAAAGATGTTAGTGAAGGGTAATTTTAATTTGGTGAAAATTGTTTCTCGACTGTGGGTATCGAACCGGGGTTCTTAGGACCCACAGGCCGACTCAATATCACTGAACCACAACCCCATACAGGTAATTGTATACGCGTGCAATTACCAGCCGTCGAATACATTCCCCAAAGATGTTAGTGAACAAACATAATTTAAAAACTGCATCTAGTACTTAGTGACAAAATAGCAACTTTCATATTTTTTGTAGACAACTTGAAGAGCTGCGTGTCCGGTATTCATATGTGACAAACTATCCGCATCTAATTGCAGTAATATCTTTCATGATTGACATAAAAACTTGGTATTCAAAAGAAGATAAAGAGTGAAAAACGTCTGTAAAATATTACTAGAATCGTCTCCCACGTTTTTAGCGGTAAAGTACGAGTACGCGCTCTAAACCGAGCCAACGCAAACACTTTTTGCCGAGCAAGTTATAGGTTAAGTTGTTACTTTACTTTTTAGTTTTCAAAGTATTTTTGCTTTTATTGCAACGCTTAACCCGAGAAAAAAGGATGAAGTTTTTGAATTTGACTTGTTTGTATTACACTTTGGCCTACTTTACATCGTTGTAATTATAATATGTAATTTATTTTCGAGATGGTTTTAATTATAAGAGTTCCGCAAAAACCAAAGACTCATCATTTTCGCTATCAACTTTTCTAGAGCGAAATTAATTTTTGATCGCTAGTAGAACAAAAGCACCCTCATGCTTTTATACCTCCCCTCCCTTCTACCAGAGCTGGTCAAGGGGGAAGAGGGTATAGTAGCAGATTTGGCGATATTTTTATGTCATTTGCGCTAGTCCGTTACCATGCAATCAAGTGGTCGTTGTAAATAAAAGTTTAACTGCTCATACAAGAAGCTCTTGATAAATTTGAATACACGTATTGTATTATATATAAATATACTTGTAATTTTTGTAGTTTGAACTACAATTTCGATGCGATATTTTCTTCTTTGAAATTATTATTACAATTATTTTTGAGAATTCCATCGTAAGAGTTGGGTCAAATTATCGCACGCATGTCGAAAAACTGCGCGCAGAAATTTCAAAAAATAAATACTTAACAATTTGCAGAGCAGATTACTAAAAGAATATTAACAAATGATACTGACTTGTAGTTATTGTCGAGTGGAATTTCTCCGATGGCCACGTTGTCGTGCATCTGTTTGTTGGTCCTTGCCCACCAGTAGGTGAGGGATTCTGCAGATCTTGCATGTTGAGGGCTGAAGCGACACTCCAAGGTCACATCTTCACCTTCTCGAGTGTCTTTGGCGTCTTCGCATCGTACGATCGTCAGTATGAAACCTGCAACAACAGAAGGAAAATACAAACATTAGATTTTTCATAATAGTTATTTATACAACCAAACGACAAACAATTTTCATAATTTCAAAAGCTACCTCTGTGGCTTCTCCACCACTAACATCTTTGGAGGCCGTGATTTGCCGACTGGTAACCGCACTTCACGCGCAAAATATATCACTTACCGAGATCTGCTTCAGCAGAGAGCCACATCCAGTAATGGGTAGAAGGCGTGATGATATATTTATTTTTTATATTTATACAACAGGAACTTAATCCCAATTTTACGCAATGACTAACTAACAGTTAATGGAAATGTCAGCTGCGAAAATCTGCAATTGTAGGGCACTTGTTGATTATTGTTCATGAAGTAGGAACTTTTGTTTTGAAATGATCTTCATAAAACCATAAAATGGATGTTTTTATGTTCAACAGAGTTTAATTTTTGCATAATACAGTTAAATAACAAATCTTTTAAAGCTCATAAAAAGCATAAGAAGCAAGCACCTTTTGTGTAATCTGCCATATCTTAACATTTCGTAATAAGTTGAAACAATACGGCGGGAAAATAAACCATTTTAAAATTTAAATCTGATTATAATAACCCAACGGTAACTGCAAAACAAAACCGCACCGTTTTTATCATCTCATCCTCATCTCGAAGGAGAATGAGAGAGACAGAGAGGAGCAAGTGTTTGAGAAATGCAGTGGCACCAACCCCGCGAAGACAAATTCCCAACATTATATTCACATCAGAGACATTAATTCTCGCGCTACTCAACAATGTTTCTCAGTTAATTTGTACACAATATGAAGGCTTTTTCCATGATAATTATAATAATTTTATGATGCCAATTACACCATTACCTGCCTGGTGACATTATATGTGCGCCTCTTTTGTTTTTTTATTTTTTTCCTGGATTTTCTCTCCCGGAAGTGTGGATTATCGTATTAAGGCACAAATTTTTAAATGGTAGAAACTACTCTACGAAATGATTGTCATTTTTTCTGTTGTAAATTCTAGACGTGAGTGATTATGTTCTGTGGTTGAGTGTAATTGAGGCTTGAGAAAAAAAAGACGTTCGCAGGAAAAACATAAACGAGATTGTTCTTTTGTTTCTGTTTTATCATGCGATTCGTGTTTATTTTTGTACGTTTTTCAATAATCGCTCACTTCGATTGTTTTGTTTTTGTGTATTAGGGCCTCTGTTGTGTTTACCTTCAAACTCCTGCGATGCAAAAGAAATGAATTGCTTTGCTTTGCTTTTTAAACAACGCAAAAAATAATAATGATATTTAGATTGATATTGAACAAAGAGGAGTATTACATTAAACATTGTTTACTTTTAATCGTTTCGCATTGAAGGAAAAACAAAAGATAATAAATATGAATGCGGTTAAGAAATCTGTATTCGGAAATACAATAGCTACATTTTCATTTTCATTTTCAACCTATTTTTGTAGACTGATTTATACCAAAAGTAAACAAAATCGATAATTAAATTTTCCTACATCGCTTTTACAAAATAAATTTTGTAAAATTATTTTTGAAGATATTTTTGTGTATATTTTTTAGGTTTCAAGAGTTTTCAATCATATGAATGACTTTGAATTTGATAAATTTAAAGTTTATGACAGAAAAATTCGGGAGACCCCGTACTGGAACCGAAGACCTTTAGCTTACCGGGTTGATGCTTTAACCACTAAGCCACGGCTCCCCTGAACGGCAAGCTGAAGATCCTCGATTCGAGACCGGGCGTCTCCCGAATTTTTCTGTCATAAACTTTAAATTTATTATATTTTTTTGGTCATGTGACAACTGTCAGGTTGTTATTGCAATTATTATTTTAATAACAATAGTGGTTTTCAAACTTTTCGGAGCCATGACCCCCTTGGAGGCAAAAATCACAAATATATTCTTTCGCGATCCCCTTTCTTTTTATGTGATCAAAATTGTAGTTTGTAAAAGACTAATTTAATAATGTACATTACAAACATAGAACCACGATTCCAGAAATTAGTAAAGGAAAAATTTCTCATTAAGGTGGTTCTATCATGACAGTCTCAGAAAAGTATAGGTAACCGAAAAAGTTTATAAAAACAAGTATTTAATTATATGTATGGTAAATAAAACAACAAATTTGCATACTAATGTAGAAAATCATGAAAAATAGTATGTTTAAATTTCATTCAAATCTGGAGTAAATGTTTCCATGATAGTACCAACCTAAGGATTCATTTAAAATAATATGGCACTAGATATGAAATTGGGGATTTCATCATGTAATTCCTCATATATATCTACATAATTATGCATATTTTTATCCTCAAAATATATATTTTTTAATCGCCGGAGTCGTGATCGCAAAAATGTATGTTAATGAAAATGCGAATTTTTTGGTTGAACCAGTTAAAAAATAGAAAAATTTTAAAATATGGTTCTATATAAATCAGACTACGAGAAATCGAATGCCGTTGAGCGCATCTTCATATCTTTTATAGTTTTTGAGTTACAGCGATTTTTGTCTTTTTAAAAATCTCAACTTTGAAGGCCTATATCTCGAAAACTAAAAGTGATATTGAGATGCGGTTTGAACGAGTGTATTTCTCGTGCTCTAAATAGCTTGTACAGAAAATTTAAAATTTTGAAAATTTTGCAGCTTTTTTCCAAATTTTTTTTTGCACATATTTCAAAAACTTGACGAGATAATGAAAACTTGTAAACACCAGTAGATTCCTCGCAAAAAATACATATGTATGTAAAATTTCAGAATTATTGCTCGACGAATACAATTTTTAGAGCAAAAAAACTAAGAATGGTCAAAATTCGTAAAAATCTTAAGGGGTACCCCTTCAAAAATAATTAAAAAACAGTGATTTTTCGTTTTTTTGTAATAACAACTTTATCTCTGCGAATTTTCGACTGAAATTTTACATACCTATGTACTTTTACGAGACGAATTCACTGATTTTCACAGATCATTATCTCTTCAAGTTCTTGAAATATGGGCAAAAGAAAATTTTGCAAAAAATAGTAAATTTTAAAAATTTTCAAAATAACAGTATAAGGTAATTGGAGCACGAGAATTACATTCGTTGAAATCGCGTTTCAATATCTCTTTTAGTTTTCGAGATATGGACCTTCAAAGTTGAAATTTTTAAAAAGTCAAAAATTGCCGTTACCCCTTTACTGGGTGTGGCACTCTGTCGAAGCAGATCTCGGTAAGTGATATATTTTGCGCGTGAAGTGCGGTTACCAGTCATCAAATCACGGCCTCCAAAGATGTTAGTGGTGGAGGAGCCACAGGGGTAGCTTTTGAAATTACGAAAATTGTTTGTCGCCTGTGGGAATCGAACCAGGGTTCTCAGAATCCACAGGCCGACTTCATACCACTGAGCTAGCCACCCCATAAATAATAATAATAATAATAGTATAAATAAATAATATGTCTCCGATGTGAAATTAGCTGATTTAAAACCTATTTTTTTTATATATTAAAAGCTAATACAAACATGAAAGTAAATATAATAGCCACCCGAGAAAATAAAAATAATTTTAAAGCATAGAATAGAATATTTCATCCATTAAATTCTACATAAAAGTTCTAGAGATCACAGATAAACTTTTTCCATACATTCCCATATTTTTCCGCGCCATTAGAGTCCTTAGTTCCCATCAGATTTAATATTATAAAATAGTTAGTTCCATTTCTACTTCAACTGGAAGTAAAACAAAATAAAAGTAAAAATGTAAAAGTCTGGAAAGTTTAAGTGTGGAGTAAGGGACACGGGAAGCTACTTACATAATGCTTCCGTTATTAGTTGAAGATAGAAAGCCACGTTATCTGCTTTTAAATGGGGCAAAATCTAATTTAAAAGTTATTACCTATACGTAGTTTTCTCATCAAAAACGAATTACAAGTTGGAGTTTTTATCAGGTCTAAATAAGCACGTCTACACGTCACAAAAGCTACCCGCGGTACAACTTCCTGGTTTAGTTCCTGATGCACATTTCATGAGCTCGAGTTGCACGAGTTTTATCTACGAATCCCGAATATAATAAGCATATAACGTTACGACGACTTGCTACGCTAATGCATAACGCAGTGTCGAAGGAAGTTTGCAGACAGTGCATTTTTCTACTGTAAATCATTTTGAAAGTGTTTTAATATTTCATATATAATTCTCAAAAATATATTTACTTTATATAAAAATACAATCAATTGTAGACTGCGTCTACAGTTCTGTTCGTCATGAATTCCTTGAGCACACTTTCATACTTCTGAAGCCTGATAAGAAAATAAACTATTTTGAAGCTTCAACGATTCTTGAATAATTCTTTGATGATTTCAGGTTAATATACAGGTCCAAAATTAAGCGAAATTTCACGTAAAAATTTCATTAATACTTAAGGATACGTCTTAAAACAATGTTAAGTAGGCTACGAAATTAACAAATTTATTTTAAATTAATGTCATTGGCAAATTTTTTTTTTTCATCGGCTTGTGTACAAGTGACAGAAATTAGCTGTATTCCATTTGCCACTTGGTTCATTAAAATCAGTTCACATAAATTAGACAGAATGACTATAAATGAACTGAATTCAACAAACTGATGCACTTATTGGAGTGAATTACTTCAAAGTAAATTAGAAACAATAATTCTAGTACTGGAAATGGATCCAGTGAAATAAATAAGTAATCTGGTTCAGTAAATATAAGTTAGATCTGATCAAAATAGCAAATGGAATACGCTTATTAAAGTAGGTATTGGATTTCGAAACATATTATATTCTAATAATAATAATAATATACATCATTACGTCTTTTACCCATTACTGGGTGTGGGACTCTGCCGAAGTAGATCTCGGTAAGATTTATGCGCGTGAAGTGCGGTTACCAGCCATCAAATCACGGCTCCCAAAGGTAGTGGTGGAGGAGCCACAGGGGTATTTTTAATTTGGTGAAAATGTTTGTCGGCTGTGGGGATCAGTCCAGGGTTTTCAGGATCCACAGGCCGACTCGATACCACTGAACCATTATTTACAATAAACTATCAAAATGTCCTGCAATCAATCTACTATATACCAAAAATTTACTCTCGCCATTCTCGAGAATTTCTTGGATGAGATTTTCTTAATCTCCTTGTATAATTGAACTTGATGGGGTAATGGCTCAGTGGTATCCGAGTCGGTCTGTGGATCCTAAGAACCCTGGTTCGATTCCCACAGCCGACAAACATTTTCATCAATTTAAAATTACCCCTGTGGCTCCTCCACCACTAACATCTTTGGGAGGCGGGATTTGATGACTGGTAACCGCACTTCACGCGCATAAATATATCACTTACCGAGATCTGCTTCTGCAGAGTGCCACACTCAGTAATGGGTAAAAGGCGTGATGATATATTTATTTATTTATTTATAATTGACCTTGATTTAGTGAATGAACTTATCATCTTCTTGTTTGCTTTCTTGCTTTTCTGTATGTTTCAAAAACGAAATTAATACTAATAAATATTATATGCAATATGATGCTATAAATAACATGGTATATAATGCATGAAAAATTTCATTGTGGATACTCCTAATCGAATACAATTTCTGTGACAATATCAAATTTATTACACATACATTTATAATGATACGAAGTCAATGACATTTCAAAAAAACTAATTACACCCATAATCAGATTACCTAGTCAAAGTCACGCTATTTATAGTCACGAAACAAATCAAGTAAACTATGAAACCATTATCAAAACCGGCAATTGTTCGGAAGTCTTTTGTTTCCAAATTACCGAGCAACAATACAATGATAGTGTGACGCTGATCTAAAAGAGGGCGACGATGGGATGACAAACGACAGTCGAAGGAAGTCATGGCCGCTGAGATGCAAGCAAGAAAGAGAAGAAAGAGTTCTTGTTGTAGAGATCTCGAGTTCTTGCGTTGGGCGGAGTTGACCGCACCCAAGTTCCAACAGCACCCAGACAGAAGTCGAAGTCGAGGTTGAAGTGTAAAGCTTGCTGCAGAGCAGCTACGTCGAGTAACGGGAAAGGAAGCAAGTATTTAGATTACTTGAAATGATTCGTGTTTGTTGATGTGTACAAATGTTTTCTGTTTTGCATACACGTCCGGGTGATATGAAGAGAAACAATGTTTTCCTGTTTTATAAAAATTCTTGCGTACTTCAAAGCATTTTTTTTAGTATACATCGCCAAATATGTACGTTACAATCTTTTCAAAATTGTTTAGTTATCAAATTTATTTTTCATACTCTATCGTTCCTGAATAAAAAAAAGATAGAGAATTATATTTTCTAATCAATTGGAAAGCATTATTTTTTTAATAGTTATTTGCAGATCTAGGTCATGAAATAAATGTTTAAACTGAAATTAAAATGTTCTTTCCTCACTTAAGATAAGAAAGTGATATTTTTCATCCCTAGGCAGTGGCGTACCTAGAACTTTTTCCGCCCAGGGCCGCCCTTTCGAAGTCAATCAAATGGTGGTTTTAATAAATTAAAAAAATAAATATAAAATAAATATATCATCACGACTTTTACCCATTACTGGGTGTGACGCTCTGTCGAAGCAGGTCTCGGTAAGTGATATATTTATGTACGTGAAATGCAGTTACCAGCTGTCAAATCATGGTCCCCAAAGATGTAAGTGGTATCGTAGAAATTGTAAACTTATGAATTGAACAAGTTGTTTTTTACAACTAAAACTAAATATAAAAAATGCCGCCCCAAAATATGTGCCGCCCGGTGCGGACCACACCTATCGGCTCCCTCTCAGGTACGCCACAGTCCCTAGGTAAGAAAGTAAATTTTTCTTCCCTATGGAAGAAAATAAAGCCATATTCATGGTAACTAGAAAACTATGGTACTTATTAGTGATAAGAGAATAATAAATCTTATCTAAATTCTTCGTGAACAGAATTGAATTCGTAAAAGATAACTTTATTTGACAGTTGCATAATAATATATTGTAACACAAGTGTGGTAAGGCATTGCAAACCAAGTATGAAAGGTTGGGCACGAGTTTTATAATGACCGTTACCACATGTATGTAAACATACTATTTCTTTCTATGGCCGTAAACTTTTATTTCTTAAAATCGATAGTTGAATCCATATTTGAACCAATATTTGACATCTCTCATTTATTGTTATATCTTACATTAATTAAAAAAAAGATTGTTCAACAATGGTTGTCTTGGAAATAACATCATGTCACACTGATGCTGGGTTGCCCGAAAAAAATAAAGAGCGCTTTAGTTAAAGAATTGTTTATCTAGCAACAGTATCAATGGCGATTTTCTGAAATTTATTGAACCGTTAGTTGCTAATGAACCGACAAAACTTTCATGCAACCCAACATATGTGTTGCTAAAAGATACTTTCTACATTCATTTTGAATGTTGACATGTTGACTTTTCAACATGATCGTAGAAAAAAGATAGTGTGTATGTTTATAAATAAAATACGCATCCATTAGCAATACGTTGTCTATTTATTAAAGAAATCTTTCTTGTTCTTTATCGATTGTCGAGCAATATAATTTATGTAAAACAATTAATTCAGTGTAAAATCATTGTGAGACCTTCATAATAAGTTCACGGCAAGTATACCAGCAGTTTTTCTTTGAATATAAGAGCATTATGTTGCAAAATGAAATATTTATATACATAACTGAATAAAACATTGGCATAATCTCAACTTCTCTAGTTTCATGAGAAAAGCAACCACACCATCTGTCAGTTTCACTCCGCATTATAATTTTAAATTTTTCTGTCTTCTACACAGTATTAATTACAAATTACACGAATTATTTCATCTACACGAAGCTTTAGAAAGAGAGCGTAAGATCAGGAGAATGTAACCAATCACTGTGCAAGAATCTGCACCGAAATTAATGACTTTAAGCTAGCGCATGCTGCGTAAAGCTGGCGCCAAACATCAGGAACAGATTGATAAATCGTGGAAACCGCTGGCACGAGTCATAGAATGAAATAAAAATAATTCAAGTTGGATTGACCAATCGGAACGCAGATACAGTCATGCCTGGCTGCTGGACTTGTTACAATTTTTGTTCTTGGTTAATACTACATTTTTGTGAAAGTTACCAATGATGTAAAGTTACATTTAACATCGTTTATTGCCTATATAAAACAGTTCAAAATATTTTAATATTGTTTCAAAATTATTCAAGAAACAAATTATTCAAAGGAAAGAAACGGAGGATGGACTTTCGGTCACAATTATTTCTTTATCCACATTGCTATTTTGCACAACAGGAACTCAATTTAATGACAGTACAGGAAGGCTACAGTTTAACCCGTAAAAGGTAATATCTCCCTAACAAACACTCCCAGTAAAATCCGTCCATGAGACTAAGCTCAATTTTTTTTGGATATAAATGGAAATCAGCTTGTTTTAAACATAGGAACTTTTGCTTATTAAATAAAAAACACACTAATTTCTTTATTTTGACAGTTTTGACAAATACAACGACATACATTTGTTTAATTTTGTTTCAATTCCATAGCTATCGATAATTTTGAGACAATCTTCATCATGACAAAATTGCAGTATCACTGACCAATTTCAAAAAATGTAATTTTAGGTTGGTAAAATTTTGTGAATTTCAAAACTTTCTAAAAATTACTAAATAAACTAGTGCTTCGAAACTGTTATTTGTGAAACATTTTCTAGCTTCAAACCTCAAACATAATGTAATCTAGAATTATCAGGAAATAAAAAATAATTCTTTCTAACCTAACCAAACCTTATCTCAGTCTTTGCCATTTTCATACATTTATGACATTTATACTCCTTTACGATGAGCTACAAATCTCTAAAAAAAATTTAGGATCACTGATAAGTAAATGTCATTATAGTAGTGGAAGAAATTTTAAGGATTGGTCAGTGATACTGCATTTTAGCTTTTATCATTTTCAGATCTAATTTGTGCCGTTACAAAGCATACAAAATTAATTTAGCTCCAGAATTTTATGCCCTAAAACTTTCATTCAAAGCTCTTTTGTTTAAAATAATTAGGGAAGCAAGAAATTACATATTAAATCCCTATGTTCATCCCAAGGACGTTGAAAGGAGGGGATATGGCATGAAGATACTGTAGCATTGTTTGAAGTGAGGCTTGGGCAAGGGAAAGAGACAACAATAGTTTTTCTGCACCGTGCTTAGCCAAATCTCTTCTTCTTCCAAATATGTTGAATTTTTGTGTAAGAAAAGTGGCGTTTAGACGTTGTCAGGGAGCGTTGTGTTATGTAAACATAACCACGAAGTGTTATTTGTGTTTCAATTTTTGTGTTGTATGGAATTGGACATATTTTTTTGTGGATAAAATGCTAACAAAGTGTTTATAATTTCAGTTTCCTTGTAAAAATTTATAATCTTTTAAAGAGAATGATTCTGTTCTGTCTATTTAAATTTCAAATCTCTTTATGACACATGTCAATCAATAGCAGGCTAAGCACGGTACAGAAAATAATACTTCTGTCTCTGTCAATCTGCCGAGCCTCACAGTCTTGACTTTAATGCCATATCCCCTCCTTTCAACGTCCTTGGCTCACCCTTACTAAACACCACCCTGTATATATATATGTGAATTAGGAAAGTTTGACAGTTACAAATATATGATGTTGAATGTGTCAAGATCTTTTGTAAATAGATTACAAATCACAAATGACTCAGCTGCACGATCTTAGCCATAAGTGATTTATAATATTTGGCAAAAGTTCAAACTTCAAACTTATGAGTATTACTCGTAGTTTCCCAGAGGTAAATATTAATAATGGCGCCTATCTAATAAAAGTGAATTACGATTACCTTAACATACAACTTCAAAATTAGGACATTAATATAGCAATTTTGCTTTGATGAAGAATTACATTTAATTTACTTGTAACTAAATTACAGTATGATGATGTTCCCATTTCCCATACATTATTATCTAGTCACAAATACAAACATAAAAGCACAAAATGAATTAATATAATTTGGAAGAAAACATGATTGTCTGATAACCGGTCCGCTTTTTCTAACTGTATGTTATTAGTGCGCAAATAGGAAGCATTAAATTTGTTTCTCTTCTTATTAATAATTCATGATACCGACAATACATTTTTGTTTACACATCATAATCATTGAATACCTTTAGCTTCATCATGATGCTCTCATTATGAAATGATTTCTTTCAAAATTACATATTGTAAGTATAAAAATTATATGAATATTTTGAGAACTGTCATTTGATATTAAACTGTATTTTATGGGATGGCTAGCTCAGTGGTATGAAGTCGGCCTGTGGATCCTGAGGTCCCTGGTTCGATTCCCACAAGCGACAAATTTTCATAATTTGAAAAAGCTATCCCTGTGGCTCCTCCACCATTAACATGTTTGGGGGCCATGATTTGACGACTGGTAATCGCACTTCACGCGCAAAAATATATCACTTACCGAGATCTGCTTTAACAGAGTGCCACACCCAGTAATGGGTAGAAGGCGTGATGATATATTTATTTATTTATTTATTTTACAATGAATATAGATTTCATTGAGATCTGTAAATGCAGAAATTTACTAATTAGGCATGCGTAAAATGACGAGATATGAATAAAATTGAAAATAGAATTCTTGAGTAAATGTAAAATTAGAATAAATTTTTGAGTGTTTGAGCTGCTTCATGGTTTTACAAATTTCGTGTTAATCGGATCAGTCTTTTAACAATAATCCTGAACTATAAAATAATATTTGATAAATAAAAAATACAGAAATATTTTTTTACAATACAAGTATTGTAAGTTACCTATTACTGACAAAATTTAAACACAGTAAGGGCCAGTTTTCCAATCACCGATTAATGTTAATCACGATTAAATAATAATGGGGTAATGGCTCAGTGGTATCCAAGTCGACCTGTGGATCCTAAGAATCCTGGCTCGATCCCCACAGCTGACAAAACATTTTCACCAATTTAAAATTATCCCTGTGGCTCCCGCACCACTAACATCTTTGAGGACCGTGATTTGACGGCCGCTAACCGCACTTCACGCGCATAAATATATCACTTACCGAGATCTGCTTCGGCGGAGTGCCACACTCAGTAATGGGTAAAAGGCGTGATGATATATTTATATTTATTTAATCATGATTAACATTAATCTAGAGTAAACCAATGATTGAAAAACTGTCCCTTAGTGGAACTTTTATTGTACAGCGGTTTCCATGGTTATATCCGGACTTTAATATTTACTTACTGTGAACAGTGAGTAAATATTACATAACAAGGTCCATTTTGACAATGTGACAGCAGTCAATTTAGAAACATATTGTTTTTTCCTTCTATTTGTGCAAGTATTGTAAAAAATAGCTTACTAACTTCAAACTGTAAGTTTTTTAGGTCGCGAATGTTTAGGAAATCTCGACTCTTCGGTCCTCAATTTCCCAAACTACATTCTTGATCTAAAAACTGGCACTTACAATTCATGGTACGTAATATACTATTTTCACGATCCTGTCAGAAATTAAAAATATCTTCTTTCAGTTGATAGAAGAAAATTATACTTTTCCTTCTTGGAGAAGCAAGTAAATATTCTTTCCTAGAGAAAACCCCTCCAATAAATTTCTTAGTTATACTTTTGTGTTAAAAGTTTATATCTACTATCTCTCTCTTGTGAAGCAAGAGGACTAACCATTCAGCCACAAATATCTGTAAAAGCAAGGAATATAAAGATGTCAATAATACGATTACTTATACTTCGTATTTTTGTTCTTGTGTTACTACTTATGTAGTTGATCTACTTACTAAGTTTTAAAAGAAAACAAAAACATAAGATCTTGTAAAACTTCAACAGTATTAGAAGAGAAAGTGTCCTACTTGATCTGGCAAAAAGGCATGATTTATCATTTCTTTGTTCGATACGTCAAGCTAAGTTACTTCCAACATGTGGGTGTTTATACGAGTGAAGTTTCGAGTTACACCGTAAAAAAACCATCGCGAAAAGATCACGTACTCCGTGCTGGGTTTCATAGCTGCGCTCTGGCAGTGTATGTTCGCGTATGTTCACTGAGTTTGCTAAGGTGAACCACTGCAAACCGGTTTGAAGTTAGCTCTTAGCGCGAACTTTTATAAACTAAGGTATTTTGCAATTAATAACCAACAATACAACCAGTACGATATATTCTTTGTGTCTAGAACTAGGTTTAATTAACTTTTATTGCTTTCAACTTTGATGAATAGTACTCTGGATTGTCTTGTGACCGCACACTTTCAAATCTGACAATTAAATTTGCGAACTAACCACAGTACAACCATTGTAGTCAGTCTTTACTGTTGCTCGTCTTCAAACTATACTAAGAATTCTGTACATAGAAGATAGTCATGTTTGACTACTTTGTTGTTCTCTGATTGGTTAAAATCAGAGGCAAGTTTAAATATTTATCCACAACTCATATATAATGAAGACATAATTATACTGATTTCAGATGTATTATATGGCTCATAAAACACTAGTGTTTTATATTCCATAAAACACTGTAAACAACTTGTTACTTAGCAACCACTTCAGGATCTACCGTATTTTGAGAAACTATATATATATAACTGAATCAACGTTAAACGTTACGACCAATCTTGTTCGGTACCTATAATTATGAGTTGTGGATAAAATTTTGTATTACACTTCTATTTTATTGGTATATAAACACATTTCTGTTGTGCATCAAATTTTGGAAAAAAGAATATTGCTTTCTAAATAAGAAAAAATAGGAAAAAAAAACAAATTTTCCATCACTTGTCAAAATTCCACAAAAATTTACAGCACGTTTGAATCAACTTATCAGGTCATCATCAAACGGCTAGTCAGTTCAGCTTTAATCATAGACGCGTTTCGTCCTTAGAGACTCATCAGTATGGTGCGATCAACTATCCAACTAGACCAACTAGGGACTAGTAAAATGTGATACTGATTAAGCTGAACCGACGGATGTTAAAAACAATGTAAGCCGGTAACATGACATGAGAGCTACGGAGCAATCCGTGGTGCCTTCTACCGACAAAAATCGCAAACTGCTTGATAGCAATTGAAATAATACGAAGACAAAATGAATTTTGACAAATGATGGAAAATTTTTTTATTTTTTTTTCTTATTTATTAAGACTCAGTTCCACATCGCAATTGACATTTTGTCTTTGTATTATTCCAATATTGCTTTCATTACTAGCTGTACAAATAACTATTAAAAACTATTACCCTGGCTGAATGAGGTGCCAAGTCTATCGAGATTACAGACAAATATCAAAAATAAAAATATGAATTTATAATATAGTCCCTAATATAAACAGATTGTAAGCATTTTTTTAAAGTATGTTTAAGGAATTACATTCAATTTTGATATGAAACATTTTTATTATTTATAGTAAGAAAGTGAAGAAGAAAAACAAGTTTGTGAAGTCGTTAAAAATGCAGGAAAACAGTTGAAAACTGCAACACCAGAGAAGTTAATTTTATTTATTGCAGCGACGCTCTCATCAAATAAATATACGACGCAATCGCATTTTTCACGAGACAAATTAGATTATAACTTTTATAGTTTTTTTGTTAAATTTACACTGAATACATCTCTGAAAAATCAATATGCGAAGGAAGCAGGAGACACAAGTTTAATCACAGTACATCGATGAATCCGGAGTAACTTTACGAAGAGAAAAAAGCAAAAAGTAAAAAGAATAATAAAAGAAAAAGTCATAAAAAGTCGTAAGTACGTTGATGGGGTATAACATCGCTAGAAGAAAATAAAAAAGCTAGTGTTAGCTTCATGGAACAGATGGAAGATTAGCAAAATCAGACTTGGAGAAAAAGAAAAATGGAGGAAAGTATCATTATGCATCGATGGAAACATCCAAGGGTGCAAAGCAAAGATAAAGAGTGATAACCTTCTATTGTTCTCAACCTGGGCCTTCTTGATGAAGAAGAATAATTAATGTGGCTATTGTTTCAACAAAAGCGACTGTTTGTTCAGCCCCACGATCCGAGAAATTAAAAACTTTGTCCGCTCATGCGTTGTATCTTTTCCTTAGAGGTCTCCAAACTTATTATGTTATGTGCATAGGAAATGAGGAAGTGGAAGGATGAACGTATTAGGGAGATGCACCTCGGTGTCCCATTCTGGGACTAATAAAACCTGGAGAATTATTAAGAAGTGTTCCGATGTTGTTTTAATATTTCACAAAATGTTATGAATATATTATGTAGATGCAGTTGATGGCTCAACAGGGTTTTGAGCTAATCTTCAACAAATTTTGCTTGGAAATAACGAGCTTGCGAATTTAACATGAATTTATGCAACGAGCGTATATATTTTCCGCAGTTAAACGTTTCCAAATTTGATAAAAATATAATCAAATACTCCAAATAAAAATATTTCTTATTTTTTCATACATTTTGATATAACTTTAATAGGTTTATAACAGATTGGGTTCTGGTCATTATGGTTCAAGTTTTCAACATAATTATTAGAATTTAACTTTTATAAATATAATTTTAAGTGCAGATTAAGTAATATAAAGACAAAATGTCAATTGCGATGTGGAATTGAGTCTTAATAAATAAGAAAAAATAGGAAAAAACCAATTTTTCATCACTTGTCACAAATTCCACAAAAATTTACAGCACGTTTGAATCAACTTATCAGGTCATCAACAAACGGCTGGTCAGTTCAGCTTTAACCATAGACGCGTTTCGTCCTTTAGGGACTCATCAATATGGTGCGATCTATTTAATCACCGGTTTACTCTCGATTAACGTTAATCATGATTAAATAATAATAAATAGTTTCTATTATTACTTAATCATGATTAACATTAATCAGTGATTGAAAAACAGGCCCTAAATGAAACATAACGTAGGTTAGCAATCTTCACTCTAATGAAAAGGACAATTAAATAATAAAGAGAAAAATTAGGATACTACCAGAATTTGAATCTGGAAGCTTATGTACTTCTGTCTATGCTTTAACCAACTAAACAATGATCACCCCGGATTTAAACAAATTTTGCTCTCTATTTTTGTGATGTGTCATATGTATTTTTAAAAATAAATAAATAAATAAACACCAGATCGAAACCGATGTTGCCAAAGCTAAAAAAAGTTATCGTTGTCGCTTATTATTAACTATGTGTTACATGATACAGCCGATTATTGCCTAAAATTTTACTGAAGCATTGCCTTTCTATTACACTTTATTTTAACAAAACAAAATGGTTGTCTAGAACCTGAGCATATAAAAAATGTTTGAAAATATCTGCCACTGTATTTTCCAGCGTCTATTGTTTATTTTTGATCTCGTTTCAACGGTAAAAGAGACTTTAATGTTCACGATAAAACGTTACGCAACAAACGTAAAGAACTAAATTATCTCGTACAAAGACTTTCAAAGGGAAAAGATTGTGATCTCATAGCTTGTCGCTGCTGCTACAGTACCCGAGTATTTGTTAGATAATTGTATATATTTGCAAAATCAAAGCTATAAAAATAAAATATGTTCCGTAACAATGGAGAGTTTGTGATTATAGATTGCTGTGGTAAGTATTTATGTGTTTAAACAAAAGCGAGTGGTTTATAGTTTGTGAAAAACTGATAGTGCGTTCGATGAGGCATCAAACCTAAGTTTATTTATGGCTGTGAAACGATGCATGTTATTGAAAATCCACAATCTCCGTTAACTCAAAGTCTCACAGAACAAAGTGTTTTTAGCTCATCTCATTAACCCGCTGAAAAAATATCGTAAGGTAGACTATTCTCTACCTGGAGTTAATTAGCAATTTAAAAATGTAATCGTGTGCGGCTATTTCAGGAACTAATTCCGTCTTTCGATGCTGATGGGCTTTTACGGACCCTCCCCTAAAGAAATTACTAAAAATTATAGGTCGGGCTTAGATGATGACGGCGCCTTCAATTAGCTTTGGGGATTCTTCATTCCTGCACGAAACAAATGCTTGATGGTCGACCGTTGGGACTAGCGACTGTCGACTGTTTGTTTCACCGGATGCACTGGTAATTAGGAGAAGGAAAGTCGGTTTTGTTACAATGTTTTGCTGGTAACTTTAGCTTTGTTTCTTGTGATTACGGAAATGTAAAATAGTTGATTGTTGTGGTTTCTAAAGAAGTAACAATAATTGGTGCGCGGACATGCAACTCTTGGGAATGTTATGAAAAGAACATTGCTTAAATTTTAATTAGTAAAACAGAAATTAGAACTGAGTACAGTACAGAGGCCTACAGCTTGTAGAGAAATCACATTTAAAATATTTTTAGACGCAGTTGTATAAGTTCAATGAGATTTGAACCTGAGTGCTATCACTTGTGAAGTAACAGTGCAATTACACGACTGGTGAATGAGTCCGGACTCCTGTTGTACAAAATAATATAAGTAAATAAAATAAATATATCAGGCAGAACCGTGATGCAATTACAGGATTCAATCCCAAAATCAACTTAAGCTAAAAATATCTAGTGATACTTGGTAATAACGGGATTTAAATGGAACATTCAATTTTAAAAATAATACATATATCATCACGCTTTTTAACCATTCCTGAAGTACGGTTACCAGTCGTCAAATCACAACGCCCAAATATGTTATTAGATGGGAGTCATAGGGGTGCTTTTAATGTGGTGAAAATTGTTTGTCGATTGTGGAAATCGAACCTGAGATCTCAAAATCACAGTCCGATTCGATAACAATTTTAAAATAAAATAAATAAATATATTACAACGCCTTTTACCCCTTGGTGGAGGTGGCATTCTGCCGTAACAGATGTCGTTAAGTGATATATTTATGCGTATGAAGTGCGATTATCAGCCGTCAAATAACAGCCCCCAAAGATGTTATTAGAGGGAGAGCCACAGGGATACTTTTAACGTGGGGAAAATTGTTTGTCGGCTCGATAACAATTTAAAAATAAAATAAATAAATATACCAACACGCCTTTTATCCATTGCTGGGTGTGGCAGTCTGCTGTATCAGATCTCGTTAAGTGATATATTTATGCGCGTAAAGTGCGGTTACCAGCCGTCAAATTACAGCCCCCAATTGAAGGGGAAGTCACAAGCGTAATTTTAATGTGGTGTAAATTATTTGTCTCTTGTGGGAATCTAACTCGGGTTCTTATATCCACGATCACGCCTTTTACCCATTTTAGGGTGTGGCAATGATTTATTTATGGTACTGTGCTATAGGAACTTAATCCCAATTACAGTACAAGGTACGTATTCACCGAGCCGTAGAATGGTAGTTCATATATATTTATTAGCTTGAGTTGGATTTGAACTCGGGATCTCCGGATTCGTATTCCGTAATGCTACCCATACCACCGTACTACCGGACACGATTTACGACCAATGGCGTACCTAGAACTTTTGCCGCCCAGGGCGGTCTCCAATTTGGCTTCCTTTCTAAGTCAATCAAATGGTGGTTTTTATAAATTAAAAAAATAAATATACTTTTACCCATTGTAGGGTGTGGCATTCTGCCGAAGCAGATCTCGGTAAGTGATATATTTATGCCCATGAAGTATGGTTACAAGTCATCAAATGACAGTTCCCGAAGATGTTTTAATGTGATGAAAATTGTTGGTCAGTTGTGGGAATCGAACCCAGGTTCTCAAATCCACAGTCCAACGCGATACCAATTTTATGATTGTTATATCCAGTGAAGATATAAATCTCACAATAACAAAGCTCATTCTTGTGCGTAGGAAGATCAAATTGAGATGCCATATTAGTCAGCTTAAAAGCAAATTGAAATTGAACCTCGTTACAATGCAACAACCGTACGTAGGTAAATAATTGGACAGCAGTTGTCTAAAACCTGAAATTCCACCATTTTCTCAGTAAAATGACTCAAGATTCATTTACAAATCTTTAGTTAACACCTCAACAACTCGAATGCGTCAACCACCATGGCGAAATTTCCAAGTGGCTGGCTTCACGACAGCAGAAACCGCCCAAGTGTTCGGAGACTTCAACGGCGGGTTCAGCGAGGAACGCAAGAACGGTCAGCAACAGCAACCACGCTGCAGTCGTAAGTAAACTACCAGGGCGGAGCGGTGTGGGGACAGAGGGGCCGAGTCCAACCGCCAACCGGTTGCCGTTGCCGCAGACGACAAAAAATCTAGCAGTGTTGCCACGTAGGGCAAACACCTGCCAGCTGCGCTGCGCAACGAAAATTTAAATGCCCGAGCGAGCGGCCAACCTGATGTGCTTCTCAAAAGTTTGATTTGTATTTATTTTTGTAGTAGTTTGAACTTATCTAATGCTTATAGTAGAATCTGAACTATTTGGACGCAATATTATTTTTGTAAATTTGTCAGGTTTCAAACTATTCTACACTGTGAAGAGGCAATGAAGTTTGATCACGAAATCGATTGGTTGGGATGCAATCATGCTACCACTAAGACACAACTGATGATATATCTTTCTAAATTATTTTAGAATAATGTTTCTGGAAAATGTATTTTTATAATTATTGAAACATGTTTGATTTGATTTCAACTGTCAACATATTTTGATGTGTTCTTAAACCGTTATTCTTCATTCTTTTTCAGTCAAATTAAAATTAAAATAAATATATATATCATCACGCCTTCTACCCATTACTGGGTGTGGCACTCTGCCGAAGCAGATTTCGGTAAGTGATATATTTTGCGCGTGAAGTGAGGTTACCAGTCGTTAAATCACGGCCCCCAAAGATGTTAGTAGTGAGGGAGCCATAGGGGTAGTTTTTGAAATTATGAAAATTGTTTGTCGCCTGTGGGAATCGAACCAGGGTTCTCAGAATCCACAGGCCGACTTCATACTACTGAGCTAGCCAATTTGATTTAGTTTAATTATAATAACATCTACTAATAAATAATTTTACATTTTACTGAAATTTGATTGTTTATTTCCTGAATTTCCAAACATTAACATCTACTCAAACAGTTTCTTCAAATGTTTGAAATAGTTTTGCAGATCTATTTAAATTAAATAAAAATAAATGAATATGAATATTTCATCACGCTTTCTACCCATTACTGAGTGTGGCACTCTGTCGAAGCAGATCTGAGTAAGTGATATATTTTTGTGCGTGAAGTGCGTCTACCAGTTGTCAAATCACGGCTCCCAAAGATGTTAGTAGTGAGGGAGCCATAGGGGTAGTTTTTAAAATGGTGAAAATTGTTTGTCGCCAATGGGAATTGAACCAGGGTTCTCAGGATCCACAGGTCGACTTGATACCACTGAGCTACCTACCCTATATTACAGATATTAATATTTATTTACATTTTTAAGCAAAAAAAAAAATTATTGATTTTTTGAAAAATTTACAGTGGTGTACCCACCCCCTAAAATAAATAAATGAATGAATATATATCATCACGTCTTCTACCCATTACTGAGTGTGGCACTCTGCCGAAGCAGATCTCGGTAAGTGATATATTTTTGCGCGTGAAGTCCGGTTACCAGTCTTCAAATCACGGACCCCACAGATGTTAGTGGAGAGGGAGCCACAGGAGTAGTATTTAATGTAATGAAAATGTTTGTCGGCAGTGGAAATCGAACCAGGGTTCTCAGAATTTACAGGCCGACACGATACCACTGTGCCACCTACTCCATACATTCAAATTAAAGTGAAACAAATTGACAAAATTATTATTTATTATCATGACAACTGTAGTAAAATGCTATTTTTGGTTCGAAGACAAAAAAAAGATGACGTATCCTTGGTAACGTAAACATTCGTGAAATAGCGTTTTTTACTATTGAAAACGTTGAAATAATAGTGACATATTCAAATGGGTGAAAACAAAACAATCAATTATCATTGGATTTCCGGCTTAAGGTATGAAGATTAAAGTGTGAAATATTTATTACATTTTTAATACAATGTTTTGGTTTCGGCTAAGCTTAAATTGTTGTTTACAATTTGATCAAGTTAAATTTTTAAATAAAAATCAAATTTAACTCGAACAAATTGTAAACAGCAAAGTAAATTTAGTTTGAATATAACCATAACCATAGCCGAAACATTACATTAAAAATGTATAAAAGCTTTCACACTGAAATCCAATCAGAAGTTCATTTTTCAATCACTAAAATAATATTATTTAGCTTATTAAAAATTATTACAGGGTAGGTGGCTCAGTGGCATAGAGTCGGACTGTGGATGTGGGGAACTCGGGTTCGATTCCCACAGCCGACATATAATTTTCATCGCTTTAAAATTAACCCTGTGGCGCCCACAGCTGGACAAACAATTTTCAACACATCTTTGGGAGCCGTTATTTGGTGTCATTTCACGCGTATAAATATATAACTTATCGAGAACTGCTACAGCAGAATGTCACACCCAGTAATGGGTAAAAAGTATGATGATTTATTTCCTAGTCAAATAGTTCCTCAAGACTTCAAACTATGAAGAAACATACTGTCGTGATTATTTATTTATTTATTTATGCTACTCTGTACAACAGGAACTGGTACCCAATTACAGTACAGGGTTTAGGCTCACCGAGCCGCAGTATAGTACTACTTGACTGGGATTTGAACTTGGGATATGTACGAGCCCAGTCCCGCTACAGTTGGCCCGAATCTAATTTTATCGTTAAAATTTAAATAATACTAAAAACCCAGGTAACTTACATTTACTAAATTCTACAATTAATTTTCAACATTTTTAACTAAATTTAACGTTAAACATACTTTAAAGACAAAATGTATAGCAGTTTAACTCTCAATTTTTTTTCGTCACATAAACTAAATCAACACTCAAATGAACTATCATGATTATTATCTTGTGGGCAATTTGGCGGATGAAATTGAAGTTAATTATTATTTAAAACAAACTTTATTATTATACAGTTTTTTAATAAAACAATTTTTTTTTAGTTAAAACAGAAATGTTTACTTCCTCTTTCAATGGCTGTTATTTCTAGATGTATGTATCGATTGACTTAAAATTTTATCTGTGTATTAACAACATACTAGTATATGTCTCATTAAAATTTCATTTCATTATCTTGCATACTACACGAGAAATAAAACAGTAAAATATAACATCAAGCGAAAAAATAAAATTGGGCCAACTGAAGCTGGGCCAGGCTCGTATATAACAACTGTCTCCCAAAAAAGACTTCATGATTTCAAACCCCACTAACTTTAACTTATATTTAAAAAAATACAAGTGAATCCAAGTGATTCCAGATCTACTGTTTGTCAACGAATCTCGACAGTTCGAGAACCACTGGGAGAGCTACAACTCCAGGCGGTGTTGCTTTCTTGCAGAGTGGATACTTGAAGACTCTGAGAGTCGAAGGCAGCAACGCCTAGAAGGGGAAGGGGTCAGTGTATGAGGTAGCGACGGACGGACGTTGCTTGTCAAGATGAGGTGGGTCAACACACCTCATAGCCGCCGACAATGGGGCAAAAGCGCACTACCTGCCCGCGAAATCTCCAATTTCTTTCTTATTGTGCAGTGCGCTGTACCAGGATAGGAGAAAAGCATAAGCTTTGTTCCTCTATGAAAAGTTGTAGAAATCTAAACAATATTGTTAGCTGTGGAATGGAGAAAAGAGCGAGATTTAATTTTGATTCATTTTTCGCTTTCGTCTCTATGTACCATGAAGTTCTTTTCATGTAGGTTTATCTGCACATCTATGCGAATATTCGCTCATTCCTTAATAATTTCAACAAACATCCACATCTGTTGTTGACGAGATTGTTGGTTTGTTAAGAGCCTTTACAAGGCAAAGTAAGTTTGTTTGTAAATTCAGAGTTATAGTTAATGTTTTGTATGTCGTATTAGGTTGTATTAGTACTAGGCATTACTATACTTTAATAGCTGCAGTAGCAGATCTCGGTAAGTGATATATCTTGCACCTAAAGTGCGGTTACCAACCGACAAATCAGGGCCCCGAAAGATTTTAGTTGAAAGGAAGTCACAGGAGTAGTTTTATTGCGGTGAAAATTGTTTGTCGGCTGTGGAAATTGAACCCGGGTTCTCAAGTCCACAGTCCGAGTTGATAACACTGAACCACATACCCTTATCTTTTATCTATGGTAAATATAAATAAATAAATAAATACATATATCATCACGCCTTCTACCCATTACTAGGTATGGCACACAGATCTCGGTAAGTGATATATTTTGCGCGTGAAGTGCGGTTACCAGTCGTCAAATCACGGGCTCCAAAGATGTTAGTGGTGGACGAGCCACACGGGTAGTTTTTGAAATTATGAAAATTGTTTGGCGCCTGTGGGAATCGAACCAGGGTTCTCAGGATCCACAGGCCGACTTCATACCACTGAGCTAGCCACCCATGGCCAATGTATTATTTGTATATTAAATGTGTGATTTTTTGCTACATAATGCCATGAATAAATCCCATAGGAAGTAATATCGAGGGAATAATGACTATTATTTCCTCTTCTGCTCCAACCAGAAAACTATTATGCCTGAATCAATCCTTCTGTGCAAATAAAAAAACGTATAGACTAGATATCTATGAAAAACAAAATAAACAAAATAAACAAAAATAATGGCATTTTAAAATAACATTTTTACAATATCTGTACTGTAAGTTACCTATTAATGACAAAATTTAAACACAGTAAACGAAACTTTCATTTGCACAGTTGGTTTCCATAGTTCCGGACTATAATATTTTCTTATCATCCACCATGGACAGTAAGTAAATATTACATATCAAGGTCCTGTTTATTTTGACAATTTGACAGCAATTAATTTTGAAACCTATTTTTCCTTTCCTTCTATTTGTGCAAGTATTGTAAAAATAGCTTACATATCTCGAACTGCAAGTGAATTTTTAGGTCGCGAATATTTAGGAAATCTCGACTTTCCGGGCCTCGATTTCCCAAACTACATTCTTGACCTAAAAACTGTCACTTACAATTCATAGTACATAATATGCTATTATCTATCACCATAGTTACCTCACAAAATATTGCAATGTAAACATATTTTTTTTTAGTTTCCCTTAATGGATAACGTAAAGTATTTTGATAAAGATATTATGTAAAGGAAAGCCGTAATAGAGAAAATAGTATAAAACACTCGTTACAAAAGACATTTAGTGCTAAATTAGAATGCCTTCTGTAACTTGTATTTCAATATACTGTTTTCCGCTTGTTGCTATTGGACACGACAATCGGTGAAGCAAAACAAACGCTTGTTCGGGAAACGATAACTTTCCGTTGTCTAACGACAGCTGAAATAGCATACTTTCCGACATGGTCGCATAAAAACTGTAAATATATAACAGCATTTGATTATATTTTAACAGAAACATCATCCTCTTAAAATTCTTCTCGCGCGCTGCTGGCACCGCAGAGTCGGATGTTTTTGAGCGCAAGTATTTCTGATGCGCCTGCAGCTCCTGTACCCGTTACTCACTATCATCAACGCGTAAGAAAATTAATTTCAAACTGTAGTTCATACAACGTATCTTAACCTGCCAAGCATTCTATCTAAACCTCTCTTTCGACAGTTACTGCAGTCTCCTGTACACATGGGATCCAAGTTGGCTGCGGCAGAGATTTCGCGCCAGCTGCTACCCAAAACAAGCGCAAAACGCTGCAGTGGACCCCGATAAAAATACCCCGAGGTCATGTCGGCGCTGTCCGCTTCCGACAAGAATGAAATATGGAGCCAAATATGAAATTTTCACGCTAGGTGGAGATAATTCAATTACTACTCACATTGATTTATTTGTTTGACTGTACAATAGGAAATTATTATCAATGAGGACGTTTTTTGATCCTGCAAAGCTACGCTGTGGTAGATGGAATTACTGTTGTCTTTTTTTATGCCATAGGGTAGGTGGTTCAGTGGTATAGAGTCGGCTTGTGGGTTTGAGAACTCTAGTTCGATTCCCACAGCCGACAAACAATTTTTACAACATTAAAATAACTTTTTACATAGCTGGCAGTGTGTTGCCATTATATTATTTTTATAATACCAGGAACGTTAGTAAAATGCATGAAAATAACATAAAAATACTAAAGTAAATTATTCTGGGATATTTAAAAAATAATAAATATATCAGCACATCTTTTAACCATTACTGAAATGCGGTTATCAGTCGTCGAATTACAGCCACCAAAGATGTTACTAGAGAGGAACCCAGTGGCGCACCTAAGGGGAGGTGCGGTGGGTGCGGTCCGCACCGGGTGGCATTTTTTATATTGTTCACTCCATAAGTTAACTACTCGATTTCTACGAATTATGTATTATTATATGATTTCGAATATTTTTCTTCATCGTCAAGTCAATGTAGGGTTGAAAATATTAACTCGAAAAATTCCTTTATTACTGCTTAATTTAAATATGCCATCCAATGGTAAGTTCCCTACCTATAGTTTGTCTCAATTACAATTATTTATTTATGTTTATTAATTTAATGGGGTAATGGTTCAGTGGTTTCGAGTTGATCTGTGAATTCTGAGGATCCTGGTTCGATTCCCACAGCCGGCAAACAATTTTCACCTAATTAAAATTACTCCTGTGGCTCCCCCCACCACTAACATCTTTAGGGGCCGTGATTTGACGGCTGGTCACCGCAATTCACGTACATAAATATATCACTTACCGAGATCTGCTTCGGCAGAGTGCCGCACCGAGTAATAGGTAAAAGTCGTGATGATATATTTATTTTTTTAATTCATAAAAACCACCATTTGATTGATTTAGAAATGGCGGCAAATTGGAGATCGTCCTGGGCGGCAAAAGTTCTAGGTACGCTACTGGGAGAGCCACAGAGGTACTTTTAATGTGGCGTAAATTGTTTGTCGGTTGTGGAAATCGAACTCGAGTTCTCAAATTTACGATCCGACTAGATAACAATTTTAAAATAAAATAAATAAATTTACCATCACGCCTTTTATTAATTCTGGGTGTGGCAATCTGCTGTAGCAGAACTCATTAAGCGATATATTTATGCGCATGAGATGTGATTATCAGTCGTCAAATTACAGCCCTCAAAGTTATTATTAAAGGGGAAGCCATAGGGATAATTTTAATGTGAAAATTGTTTATCGGCTGTGGAAATCGAACCCGGGTCCTCAAATCCACAGTCCGATTTGATAACAATTAAAAAAAAAAAATGTATCATCACGCCTTCTACCCATTACTGGGTGTGGCACTCTGTCGTACCAGATTTCAGTAAGTGATATATTTTGCGCGTAAAGTACGGTTACCAGCCGTTAAATAACGTCTCCCCAACATGATAGTGGAGGAGGAGCCACAGGGGTAGTTTTAAAGTGATGAAAATTGTTTGTCGACTATGCGAATCGAACCAGGATTTACAAATAGACAGGCCGACTCGATACCTCTGAGCCATCTATCAAAATTGTGATAATCTGTAAATTAATCAAAAAAATAAAACAAATAAAAAAAACCGTAATTCGTAATTTCTTTTGTACACAGTAATTTTCTTTTGCCTGAAAGCTATTTGCCCAGTAATTTGATTATACAAAATGAGTTTTGAATCACAAAAGCTTGATGAGGGAGTCACGATTCAACTTTGACAGTTATGAGAATATTTTCAATTAAAAATTGCCTGACAGCGTTGGTGTTTGTAAGTCGTACAGAATTCTCTGAATTTTATACTCAGGCCAGCTGTGGCAAATAAAACGAATGAATCATAATAAAAACAATGATATGAGGTATATACAGGCTCGGGGCGATGCGATCTTACCCTGTCAAACAACGAGAAATTGAATCCCGGCGCGTTGCTTCCGCGCGATATTGCGTTTGTACGGATCACAACACAATGTACGATTCCTTGCTGGAATAAAATTCTACTTTCCCCTTTCATTTTTATTGTGATATTGTGATACATCCCCACACCAAAAACATCACTTTTAAACTTAAGGTTTTTCTCAATGTTTTCGATTTGTTCTGAGATCTTTTAAGCTTTCAATGCATTCTGATTTTTCGTAATGATTTTGGTCTTCCAATTTTGAATATTATTATAATATGGTGGCTCAGTGGTATCGAATCGGCCTGTGGATTTGAGAACCCAGATTCAATTCCCACAGCCGGCAAACAATTTTCACCACATTGAAATTACCCCTGTAAAAACTAGTGAATTCCCCTCATAAAAGTACACATATATGTAAAATTTCAGAATTTTTGCACTACGAATAAAATTTTTAGAGCAAAAACTAAAGATGGCCAAAATTCTGAAGGGGTACCCCTTCAAAAATAATTTAAAAAACAGTGATTTTTCGTTTTTTTGTAATAAAAACTTTATCTGTGCGAATTCTTGCCTGAAATTTTGTATACCTATGTACTTTTACGAGAGGAATTCATTGGTGTCCACAGATTTTCGTTATCTTTAATTTTTTTTGAAATATTGAAAAATGAAAATTTTAACAAAAATAGTAAAATAAACTAACATCTTTGGAGGCCGTGATTTTACGCGATTTCACGCGCATAAATATATCACTTATCGAGATTTGCTACGGCAGAGGGCCACATCCAGTAATAGGTAAACTACCCCTGTGGCTCCTTCATCACTAACATCTTTAAGAGCCGTAATTCGACGGCTGGTAACCGCACTTTATACAAAACAAAAATATATCACTTACCGAGTTCTGTTAATGGGTAGAAAGTGTGATGATATATATATTTATGTATATTATTATATGGGGTAGGTGGTTCAGTGGTAACGAATCAGACTGTGAATTTGAGAACCCGGGTTTGATTCCCACAGACGACAAACAATTTCATCACATAAACCGCTATAGTTCTTCCTCCACTTACATCTTTGGGGGCCGTGATTTGACAGTTGGTAACCGCACTTCAGGTGCATAAAATATATCACCTACCGAGAGCTGTTACGGCAGAGTGCTACACCCAGTAATGGGTAAAAGGTGTGATGATATATTTATATATTTTATTTTATGATATTTCTACAGGTATGAATTTTGCCTTTCATTTATGATTTTTCTTAAAAATGATTTGACAGTAAAGTAAAACAACGATGGGATGGCTAGCTCAGTGGTATGAAGTCGGCTTGTGGATTCTGAGAACCCTGGTTGGATTCCCACAGGCTACAAACAATTTTCATAATTTTCAAAACTACCCCTGTGCCTCCTCCACCACTAACATCTTTGGAGGCTGTGATTAGACGACTGGTAACCGCACTTCACGCGCAAAATATATAACTTACCGAGATCTGCTTCGGCAGAGTGTCACACCCAGTAATGGGTAGAAGGCGTGATGATATATTTATTTTATTTTATTAGTAAAGTAACGATTAATCGATGGTCATATTATCAGTGACAGTTTCTCTATTTCATCAACCCATAATAAAACTAAAATAAATTCTGGTCGAAGTCTAGTGAAAAATATAAAAGAACTACTAAAATATTCTACAGCCATTATTGCCAACCAAAAACCAAAATTGGCAACACGAACATCCTTGATTCCCCTAAAAATAACAATAAAAAGATAAACTAAGAACAAAACATCAGTCTCTGTTCGTGACTACACGCTATCGGGCGATTCTCCGGAGCCGGAGAAAACCCGGAGTCTGCATGGACTTCGGACTCCGGCCCGACCTGCATTAAGAGGTGACGCTAATCTCTATCTGTGTATGTGTGAGGGTGTGTGTGGGAGATGACAGACTGATCTATTTGCTACTAATTGCGTCATTCATAAATGATTGAGTTAGAACTCTGGACCACATGAGATTATGGCTGACAAATTTGTATCAACTAAGATTTATATTCATAACTAGGACAATCGATACGTATACGTCAATATTTGAAAATTCATCCTCAAAATGACGATAATATACAGGATGTTGTATTCAAAATAAGACAGTTTTTAAGCAGCTAATCAGGCATATTCTGTAACATGTCTGTTAATTTTTAATAGCCTTTTAAATTTTTTAACCAATGACAACAGACGATACTGAATAAAAATTAAGATTTTATTTGACACATATATTTTTATTATACAAAATTTTTAACTGGTCGTTTAAAATTAACGGATTATTTATAAAATAAGCCTTATTTGGTGTCAATTTTTAATAGCAGTAAAAACTATCGCTCGAATTTCCAAATACAAAAACTGTCAAAAATTATTTTAAATTATTTTTCCTACAACTGTGCGATTTCTTTGTTATTACGTAACTATTATTGCCTTGGTTACGTGTGGAAAGTAGATGAATGCAGACCAAGTGCGTTTCTGTAAGCAAAGAAACACTAGTGCGGGAAATGCTTCGTAACGTAACTGTCGAAAGAAAATTGTTTTGAGAGCGATTTAAATTTCGCGCCGAGAGCCGAATTCGTATTTTGGACACAGACGCTTATAGGAGAAGAAGATACGGTGAACCAGCGCTAGTAAATATGCAGTAGTGTATTTTGACGTTTATAAACATAACCTTAAATTGCAGTATATCTAATCTGTAGACAACTAATAAAAAGAACCGAACAAAGTAAAATATATCGATAAATGGTTTTATTTAAAGAGTAAGTGAAATACATAATATTTGTTGTTTGTGTATATTATTAACACAGTTGTTACAGATGCTTATATTGACATAATGTAAAGTGGAGACTTTTGTACTGTCTAAAGAAACATTGATTTCTTCCGTACCTGTTCATATTATTAACAGTAATATTATTGACAACAATTTCGCAGGCTTTAGAAGTACCAGCAGCAGGTTGATTGTCATTGTCGAAAATAGATGCAACATAGCATAATCCGGAGCTTCAATTACCTTTGGAGGTGTTTATGATAAACAAGAATCACTCACTGTACTATTCCAATCTAGACGATTTTGAAAAAATTATCTTGAAGTTAGTGAAATAATCAACAAATAAACCATAGCAACAATGGAACAAACCTTTTTCGGCACTTGTTATAAGAATAACTATTTAAGCGTTTCTAAATGGTCGTAGAAAAAATACTGTGTGCATCTCGAACAGAAAGTATCTTTGCCGCTCTTGCAGAAGCGGCAATAGATTACTTTCTGCACTTACACAAATAACTATTATGCTAGTACTTATAATTAAAGTCATAATTTTGTTAGTGTGTGTATACTAGCATTATTTCACTTATGACAACCAGTGAATATTAATTGTACTTACTAATTGTAATTACCAATTGGATAGATATGAACGCTGTCCAATTTTCTTTTGTATTAAAAAAAAAGTATTATTAATGACGTGAAAATGATCACATTTAAAATAATCTGTTCAATTTTTTTCAGCCTCTACCGGTACCTGATTTAGAATCAATGTATAATAGAAGAAGTTTTTCTTTATTTTCTAATGAAAGCAGATGGCGCTCAGCATGGTTCGCCTACTGCATCCCAACTTTCAAAATTCATTACTCTGTATCCAAACAAAACAACATCGCCACCCTAGCCGTCCCGCATCCCAGCAGGCGGTGAGTGCACGCAGCATGGGTAGCACAGCATCACCCATTGCTGCGATGTTGCCAAGCGTACCTGCTTTACTCTCGACATACAGGGTTGTCAACTGACTTCAAGAGCACGTGTACCCGAGTTAAACCGGAGTTTGATTTGTTTTTGGCCTCCGGGTGGACCCGGAAGCTGCGACTGACAGAACGAATTACACATTCATTTGGGGTGGGTTCAACCTCTGAATTATTTGCAAGAATTTTCCGCATTATAACTTGCAGTTGCAGTGATGATATAGACCAACAAAGTTACTAATTAATGAGGTAATCCTTTCAGATATTTTTTAATGATTTTGGAAAAAATTGATTCAGATGCAAAATTTAAATCTTCTTAATTTAACTGACAAGACAATTATGCCATTTTTAAATCAAGGAACATCAAATACAGAAGCACGAACCCTTGATATTGTCACTGAACGAATCAGGTATTGCCGAATTTTTAAATTTATTTATCGAGTCAGCCTGTAGATTTTAGAACATGGGTTCGATTCTTTGAACCGACAAATAATTTTCACCACATTCAAACTACCTATCACTTTACTACTTTATTAATAGTTATTTAAGATTCGGCCTGTGGATCCTAAGAACCCTGGTTCGATCTCCACAGCCGACAAAACAGTTTCACCAATTTAAAATTACTCCTGTGGCTCCTCCACCACTAACATCTATGGAGGCCGTGATTTGACGGCTGGTAACCGCACTTCACGTGCATAAATATATCACTTACCGAGATCTGCTTCGGTAGAGTGCCACACCCAGTAATGGGTAGAAGGCGTGATGATATATTTATTTATTTTACATATTTAAGATTAAAATGAATTTTTATGGAGTAGATGGCACAGTGGTATTGTATCGGCCTGTGGATCCTGAGAACCCCGGTTCGATTCCCACTGTCGACATACATATTCACCACGTTAATACTACTCCTGTGGCGCCCCCTCGTCTAACATCGTTGGGGCCGTAATTTGACGGTTGGTAACCGCACTTCACGCGCATAAATATATCACTTACTGAGAGTGCTACACCCAGTAATGGGTAGAAGACGTGATGATATATTTATTTATTTATTTTACATATTTAAGATTAAAATGGTAAAAATAATTAAATAAATATAAATATATCATCACGCCTTCTACCCATTACTGGGTGTAGTACTCTGCAGATCTCGGTAAGTGATATATTTTGCGCGTGAAGTGCGATTACCAGTCGTAAAATCACGGCCCCCAAAGATGTTCGTGGTGGAGGAGCCACAGGGGTAGTTTTTGAAATTATGAAAATTGTTTGTCGTCTGTGAGAATCGAACTAGGGTTTTCAGGATCCACAGGCCGACTTCATACCACTGAGCTTGCCACCCCGTAGATTTAAGAGATGCCATGCGAAATTCGAACACACTATATTTCTGGTTCAAATCCGGGCGTCTCCCATATTTATCTGTCATAAAATTAACTTTAAAAACTATATTTCTCATTGTAAGTATCTATATTCTAGGAAATATATAATTATGACTAAATAATTTCCAGAAAAATTATGGTTTCCAAATTATTTTTCCAAGAAATATAATAATTATAACCTTCATTAGCATCTTACAAAAGACGCGCCATCTATCAAAAACTGATAGTCCAATCATCTTTTCAATTAGGAAGAAATGCATCACATCCTAGAATCTACCTGGCGAAGGAATTTAGAAATCTGTATAAAAACAAAGTTAGTAAATTTTAATGAACGTCTGCTAATTGCGGTGTGGACATATACGATTAATTAAAGCCTAACGAGTACGATTTCTTAAAGAAAGTGCGTTTAAAGTAAACGTACTTCGTATCGTGAAAAGTAGCAGGCAGGTGTTAAAAAGCACCGTCCTTTTAAAATGTAAATACTCGGCGCACGTGCCTGCTGCGAGTTTATTTTCGACATTAAACCCTGGTTAATTCCCAGAAGGGTTGAAAGTAAACTCAGCCAAAACCAATAGAACCGTTAAGTCTTTGTTAACAACCCCGTTAAGCACCCAACATGGGGGCGCTTTATTAAAATGCGCTCGCGGAAACATTCCTACTGCGGTAGAGATGAATAAGTAAATAAATACATATCACACAAATGCGTGTCTCTCCAACAGCGTAAATTTCATCAAGAGAACTATTAGTGGTAGTCAAACATTTCATATTCAATCACAGTTTTGTAGTCACTCGTAGCAAGGCAGATTTAATAATGGTTTAGTAAAGTTGAACTTTATACTGTTATTATCCCTCTACATTTATCATTAGCATTTACTTTAAGAAGTAAGCTAACCTCCAAGCTGAATTAAGCAGTGTTTGTGGTAGAATAGTTATTTGTATACCAAGAGAAGAAAGTGAGATTTCTTCCTGAAGGTGTCGTTTCATTTGTCGAGCCGAAGGCGTGGGATTTTAAAGCATCTGAGGGCAGATTTACACTTTGTTCACAAATATACAAATGATTTTGTACCCTATTAGGAAGTAAAATGTAAATAGAAATTTAAATAAGATGTATTATTTTCTAAAAATATGTTATCTGGATGACACTAATATAAAAACGTACACCATTGTTTTCCAGTTTCTATTGATATACTTTTACTTTTCTTCTCTAGTGTAAAGTATCATTTTTTTTTTCTTACATAGGGAAGAATAGTTATTTACTATACTCGTGTGGTAAGAAAAGAATTGCTTATCGAGAAGAAAAGAAAGCGTAGCTTAAAATATTTTTTACAAGTGAGTAATACCTCTTAATACATGTGTGTAATACACCGTTTTATCGAACACCGCTTAATAAATTAAATAATAATAAATTTCTGTACATAAATGTCTAACGTAAAGATGATCAAAGATAAGATAGTAATTATGAATATTGTATTTTTTGACGTTTCTCAAAACCAAAGAAATGCTTAATTGTATGTCACGTGTCTGCGTTTTAACCAATCGTGTCATTACTATACTGAGAATAAAGCTCTTGTGATTATTCCCAGGAATAATCTCTGTAGGTGCCTTTTTTGTTTGTGACAAATGATAGGTAGTTGTCAAATAATTATTTAAAACTGTAAACGCGTCAAGTAAAATAAAATAAAAATAAATATATCATCACGCCTTCTACTCATTACTGGGTGTGGCACTCTACTGAAGCAGATGTCGGTAAGTGATATATTTTGCGCGTGAAGTGCGGTTACCAGTCGTCAAATCACGGCCCCCAAACATTTTAGTGGTGGAGGAGTCAAGTAAAATGTGTGAAAAATATCGATTTAGTTCCATTTCAGATACAGAAATACACCAACAAATTTTGGAAACAACTTCCAAGAATACATTGATAAGTAATCAATCGAAATGGACCCAGTTCAAAATCTTTTAAGTTGGATGAATCGACCTCAACAGCTAAGTCAAAAAATAATCTAATTAAATATAACTCGAGAGTTGGATAAATTAGAAAATAATTCTCCAGTATCTTTCTCAAATTTGTTGCTATTCGGCAATAGTCACGAAAGCCCTACGGGCTTTCGTGACTATTGCCTGGCAACAAATTTTCGAAAGATCTGTCAAATTATTTTCAATATATTCTCACTCTCTTGTTATATTATTACTGAAAAAATAAGTATATTAATTATCGTCGGAAATCAGCAACTTTACTTATTTAAAATCGCCATAGTAACGGGGATATTATTAAGAGATGTTGAATAAAGTAAATGTTTCTTCCCTAGCGAAGAAAAGTGAAGTCATATTAATGCCAAATGGAAAACAGTGCTATGATTTAAGCAGTTGTAACATAGTAGCATTGAAATTTAAACTTGGTAATTCTCGCTTGATATCAGAAACATAAATAATCTAGCCACCACTGCCCTACATTTAAATTAAATATTTCGAATACCAAATGCATCACCCCTACATTTTGAGTACTACTGCATTGTGTAAATTCACCCTGGACGCTGACCACAGGTGACAATTTCTGTGCTAATCCTTTAGGGACCAGAATCTCAGTTTTGAATTTGTTAAATTAAACAAAGCAATAATGAAATGTATATAAAACCAAGGATTCTCCTTTCAGAATAGAATATATAGTTTGCGAGGAATTAAAGAAGTGTAAAATTCCCACGAGAAATCTTTTCGTAAGAAAACCTCAATCTTAAGTGACAGAACTATAAACCAGAGTTATTTTACCACCTTTTGTGAAGACTAAAATCACCTTAAACGCACGACTAGTCGTAAAAGAAATAGTTCAACACAGAATGCATGGTGTCCCACAGGTCTACAAAGAGGCATTTCCTATCTTCCCACATCATATGTCTCAGCGAATTTTCATGGTATCGTCCTTATTTACAAGGTCCTCTGTGCCTAAATTCGCATGTGGGCTTAAAGGAGTCGGCAGGGGATGAAGGGAAAAGACGAAGCGTCCGGCCTTACAGCAGAGCAGTAGATTCACTGGGGCTTTCTTTATATAACCGCTTGAAATTGAATTATTTGAGCAGCCAGGTTAAGGCCGAAGCGTTACAAATTTCTCTCACCAGAGACCGGTTTTGTTTAAATACCCTTAGTTTTAACCAGGTATTTTACCACTAATTAAAAACTACATAAGTTAGACATACGTACAATGCCATCGTATAGTTACTGCTGATGATAAATGATCATAAATTATTTTAGAAAATTATGTTTCAAATAATTGCTACAGAGAACTAATTTTATCTATCACTTTTATTGAAAGCAGTTTGCATTAATAGTTATTCGTTCTGTTAGGATTAAAAATACAAGTTTTCGGATCGAGTAATAAAGGTTACAGGACTACGCAAAGTCCGATTGAAACATATTATTTTTTTACCTACTTATTTATACAGAAAAGCTTGAATTTATTCAAATTAAAATGAAATTGACAAAATTATTATTTTTTTCATCCACTTCAATATGATACTGCAAGGTGATCAAAAGGAATTGTTATAGTTGGCAATACAATTCCAGAGATCTTTTTATTCCACAGTTGGCACAACGTCAGATAAAGGCGAAAATGCTATTTGACATTTCTAATAAATACAAATAGGTTATGTCAGGAGTCTGACAACTAATAGAATTTTGACTTTTTAAGTAATAGAAATACTTTAGAAATAAATGTAATAATAAATGTACTCAAATTTAAATTTTAAATGTCACTGTCAATAACAGGAAATGAATTTATGTATCAGGCTTACTAATTTCAAGTAGTTTTTTTTATTGCCAACTGTAACAATTCCTTTTGATCACTCTGTATTATTAGTAAAAGAACGATATTTCAGGAATGTTCACGTTACCATGGATATGTCATCGTTTTTTATATTTAGTACCAAAAATAGCATTATTCTACTACCAACGTCAAAAACATGTCATTTTTAAATACTTTCTAGTGTCAAAAGGACGTTACTTATGCACGTTGCCATTAGTTACTTGCAAAAAATGTAATTAATTAGTTACTATAGCTGTATTCCATTTGCCACTTGGTTCACTTAAATCAGTTCAGATAAATTAGACAACATTACTAAATAAACTGAATTAAGCAAACTGATGTACTTATTGGGGTGAATTACTTTAAAGTAAATTAGAATCTGTAATTCTAGTACCTACTGGAAATAAAGTCAGCAAAGTAATCCAGCGAAATTAATAAGTAATCTAATTCAGTAAATGTAAGTTAGATCTGATCCAAATGACAAATGGAATACGCCTATTGAATCAAACTTAACTAAGTAATTTACAAAATACATATTTTTGACGTTTGAAATGTCATTAATTAGATTAGTACATTAGTTAAAACTCGATCGATGGGGTAGATAGCTCAGTGGTATCAAGTCGGCATGTGAATCATGAGAACCCTGCTTCGATTCCCACAGACGACAAACAATTTTCACCATTTTAAAAAAAACTACCCCTGTGGCTCCGCCCACCATTAACATCTATATGAGCCATAATTTGACGACTGGTAACCGCACTTCACATGCAAAATATATCACTTACCAAGATCTGCTTCGGCAGAGTACCACATCCAATAATGGCTAGTAGGTGTGATGATATATTTATTTATTTTTATTTATTTGATCGTAGAAAACTTTTGTATGCAACTCGTGTTAAAAGTGTCACTATATTGCATAAGTTTTTCCATAAATTACTATTTTACAACAGTTGCCATGGTGATCGAAATAATTTTGTCATTCTCCGCAAAATGTATTTAGCATGTCATTTTAAAAAAAAATTGGGGAGAAAATTCATGAATAGTTATTCAAAATAAGGACAATGTAATTTGACCCAAGAAATAAACGATCAATTCGATATCACCAATTGTTTTCGAGATATGAGCGAAAATTCGAAAGAAAAGTGGAAAGACAAGTTATTTCTCTTATCTTTTTATCAATTTCTTATTTTTCATTTTAAACTTCCCATTTCTCCTTATTTCCCCAGCGAAGGGGATACCAAAACCACAATCTAATATGCACTTCTGATAACCTTGTCTTTTTGTAAATCATTTCAATCCGAAACAAAATTGAAGTTAGTTAACCTCAAAATTAACTATCTTTATGAATTTTCCCGTTATTAATGAACATTTAGGCTACTAGTAAAGAACATTCAAGTACAGTAATTAGGATAAATTCTTTGTAAAATTCCGGCACGTATTGTGTACATGTTGCAAGTTTCGTGTTTTATGTAAGTTTGTAAAGAAGTTGTGAGAAACACATTTTTTTTCTTCGTATATTTGCATTTAAGTAAACGCTGACATAATTCTCCTCATTCTACAAACTTCCACAAATTCTTATGCAAACTTGTACACGAGAAAGATTAGACCTGTATGTAAGTTCCACCTTCTTAATTATAAAACAACGGAGACTATTTTCATAAAATCAATAACGCGTTTCGTGAAATTTCATTAGAAATATGACAGTACGAGTATTGTTTATTTTCCTCCTAGAGGATTTACTTTAATTATAATCTTATTATCATTCCATTAATTCATGAGAATATCTATTTAAAAACAAAATAATGTGAATAAACGTAATTCCAAACTTAAATCAACTACAAACTTATGACATAACTAAATGAATATTCTCAAAAGTTAATTAAAACTTAAAATTACATTCAGACAAAAAACCAAATAAGTGCGGGTTGATAAATGAAACCAAACAAGAAAATAAAACACATCCAACTAAAAAAATAAATATTTATATATTACCACGCCTTCTACTCATTACTGTGTGTGGCACTCTGCCATAACAGATCTCAATAAGTGATATACGAGAATTTTGGGCGTGAACTGCGGTTACCAGCCATCAAATCGCGGCCCCCAAAGATGTTAGTTGGGGTGGAGCAACAGGAGTTGTTTTAAATAAATAAATCATCAGGCCTTCTACCCATTACTGGGTGTGGCACTCTGCCGAAGCAGATCTCGGTAAGTGATATATTTTGCGCGTAAAGTGCAGTTACCAGTCATCAAATCACGGCCTCCAAAGATGTTAGTGGTGGAGGAGCCACAGGGGTAGCTTTTTTGAAATTATGAAAATTGTTTGTCGTCTGTGGGAATCGAACCAGGGTTCCCAGGATCTACAGGCCGACTGGTGAATATTGTTTGTCGGCTGTAAGAATCAAACCCAGAATTCTCAAATCGACAGTCTGACGTGATACTACTAAGCTACCTACCCCATAAATACAATAAATGCAGTTATCTTACTTTTACTACATTCTACAATTAATTTTCAACATTTTTAATTAAACATTAAATATAGTTTAGGTACAAAATGTATAGCAGTATTATAAATGTATTTTTTTTTACAAAAAACTAATAGTGGTTGTTTTAATGTAGTGAAAATAGTTTGTCGGTTGTGGGAATTGAACCAAGGTTCTCAAATCCACAGGCCGACTCCATATTACTGAGCCACCTACCCCATAAATGAAGAAAAATAAAGTTAAAACAAGAGAAACAAAATTAGAAGTTATTTTCACGGGGATGTACTTTAAACGTGTTTAAATTTATTACGGGCGAAATCACATGTGACGAAATCTCGGTAGATAAGGAAAGAAGATTTAGAGAACACGCAATAAATCTCAATTCCCGGACGATAAAGTCGAAACAAAAACACGAAAGAAGAAGAAGAAACTAACCATAAACCAGGCCAGGACACTCCCTACCAACAATCTCACTCTGCAACTTATTAGAATACTTTCTGCATGCGTACAAACAAACACACCCACTCGATTTAGAGAAAGACGTTATTTCCTTCCACGAGGATTTTTACGGTTACGGAAAAGTTCAATAAAATTTAACAGAAAGAAACTTAAACTTGAGTGAGAATATTAAAATGCTAAACGGAATTGGGTAAAAAGTAACTTACTAACTTGAACTAATCTTCAGTTTCAATTCGTTTATTAATTATTCATAAGCAAGAGGTCGTGAATACAAATCTCACTGACTTCAAGTTAAAACTAAAACATACAATTGTGTCTGAATGATTCGGATTCCACTATAAGCTGTAGACCCCCTGTAATAATTGAGATTAAGGTAGTACTAGCGTGACGGTGGCGCCATCAGTGGTCGAGTACCGAAACTGACGCTCAAAAAAATATAAAAATTGAATAAAATAAGTGTTTTATACTTATTAAGATTTGAATATTATGAATTGTTAACAGGCTGTTGGTCTAGTAAATTTTCAAATACCATACCACCGTAAGGTGTTGCCATTATAAATTGGGATTCTTAATTTTTCGTTAAAAACAAGGCTTTGCATGGCTATATATCCATTACTAAACGATAAAATCTTTCTCCTTCTAATACAATATACATGGATAGTTCTAGAACATCATACTAGTTTTTCAAATGAAACTGCAAAATGTTAGAGGTACACAAACCAAATATGTGCGATTCTGAGTGATGATCGCCATAAACCCCGTGTATAAGAACTCAACTTTACAAGCGAATATATTTGTTCACAGACGATGAATGTGTTTCATATTTTAACAGGATGCGTATGACTATCCAATGCGCCATATTTCATTCGGATCTGCAAATTTTTTTTTCACGGCTAGTACTACCTTAACTTAATGTTGTGCAGAGTAACAAATAAATAAATAAACTATTTGGTTTTAACAAGAAGAGCAAACACAAGTCAATGGCTATTTTTCCTATATCAATGTTGTATATCAATACTTTTAATTTATTGTTATAATTTGAACTATCTTTGCTTGCATGCATGTGTATTTAAAAGTCTTGATAGTAGTACAGCTTGTAGAAGTGTAAAAGTTGTTGGCGAGAAAAGTAGGTAGGTCATCGAAAGGCAATATTGATAACTTCAGATGAAGTAGAAACATTCAAATAAAAAAAAAGTAGAAACTACACTGATTTCTATCACTGGGTGTGGCCGCCTCGCGGCGAAATGCAAACAACACGCATCTTGAAACAGCCAAACCTTTCTTCTGCATTGAACACATGTGCTGCTGTTGCTTGCTGCTGCTATTAGCCAACTAAGCAGAGTTCTGAAGCGGAAACCATTTGAAACTGTTACCAAGGTCTTTATTGTTTTTGTCGCACATTTCCTTAAACACTCGCTACGCTGTTTACAGACCCAGGGAGTAATTCTGATTTAGGGTCAAGTGCTAGCCAAGACCCAACTCAACCGAATATCAATATTTATAATAGTGATACGTTGTGCTTTGCCTCTGTATCAACAATTCTAAATTAATTTCAATGTAATCCATGTAATTTATCACTTATAATCGCTCCAGCAACGTCCAACATGAGAATAGGAGAATTGGACCCTATAAATCTCATTTGCAACATCGGGATAAATTCTTATTCTAGTTTGGAGTTCGCCGGAAAAAAAGGTTACTGAAAAAATACCACGGTGTTACCGCATTTTACAATTCGTTTTACTTTATTTTTATATAATAGCTTATAGTGGAATTCGCACCACACGGATACTTTGCAGTTTAATTTTAAATTGAACTCAACAAGATTCAAAAGGACTATTCACAATTTTTAAATAATTACTTTCAACTGCAGATTATACCATGTAACCAAAATAATCGAAAATAATCTCTAGTATGGAATAAATGGCACAGTGGTATCGTGTCGGCCTGAAAACTCCGGTTCGATTCCCACTACCGACATACATATTCACCACGTTAATACTACTCCTGTGGCGCTCCCTCGACTAACATCATTGGAGCCGTAATTTGACGGCTGGTAACCGCACTTCACGCGCAATAATATATCACTTACCCAGATCTACTTCGGCAGAGTGCCTCACCCCGTAATGAGTAGAGGGCGTGATTATAAATATTTATAGTTTAATTTTAAAGGTCAGCGCTATTCACAATTTTTAAATAATTACTTTCAACTGCAGATTATACCATGTATCCCAAATCATCCAAAATAATCTCTAGTATGGAATAGATGGCATAGTGGTATCGTGACGGCCTGTGGATCCTGAAAACCCCGGTTCGATTCCCACTACCGACATACAATTCACCACGTTAATACTACTCCTGTGACGCCCCTTCGCCTAACATCGTTGGGGCCGTAATTTGACGGCTGGTAACCGCACTTCACCCACAAAAATATATCACTTACTGAGATCTGCTTCGGCAGAGTGCCTCACTCAGTAATGGGTAGAAAGCGTGATGATATATTTATTTATATTTATATTCATTCTTTAATTAAAAACTTGGGGGTCCATTCCGGACCCCATTTGGAAACAATGTGCATTGTACGACCCCGGAATTTAAGGGTTAAGGCTCTTGTCCGGCAGTACGGTGGGGTGGATAGCGTTACGGAATTCGAATCCGAAGATCCCGAGTTCGAATCCTACTCAAACTAGAAATTATAAGAACAACCACTCTGCGGCTCGGTGTGTCTGGACCCTGTACTGTAATTGGGATTCAATTCCTGTTGTACAGAGTAACATAAATAAAAAATACAGTATATTTATTTTACGAAAAACTTTTACAGACAGATTCATAAAACGAATTAGCGCTAACACCGTTTTTAATAATATCTATAACTCTGTTTCAAATTAAAACAAATTCAAGAAATGAATTAAATTTGATGCTATTTAACACTATTTTTAACTCAAGTTAAAATAAACTTGATGCATGCATTGAAAAGAGAGTTAAAAACGAAATAAAAAATGGTGTTAGCACTAATCCGTTTTATGAATCTGCCTGTTAGAAACTATTTCTGTTAATAGTAAAAACCCCGATACATCCTAAGGTAAAGATAATAACATCTTTGCGATCTAAAAGTGGTATAACAATAAGAACGATAGTCCCGCTGTTCTACCATCTATCCAGCTAGTAATTATCTGTTAGTGTTTGTGTACAAAGGGCATAAGGCATCAATTCCCTTGTACGGATGCTCGTTTGTGGCTCATTATAAAAACATTGCCGTGTCAAATTGATTGGTCTGATGTTAGACTCGGCTTAGTCCGGCACGAAATTAGCTTCGGTCGCTAGCTCTAGATGGATCGCGGTTAATTACAGGGATTTGTATGGACAACGCGAAATTTTGTTGTTATTATATGGAAGCGGAGTTGGTTTTTCGTATGAGTTATTGTCGGACAACATGCGCTTGGTTGTTGGTCGCTACCTGATAATTGTTGGTTAGTTGCTCGTTATCATTCCAGATGCTCTCGTTTCGAACTCTGATGAATTCCTAACGTAATTAATTTGTCTGATGCTTCCTATCACTTCCTATTATGCTCTTGTTTGCCAGCGAATCGCTCCGCAAACTTCACACATGTTCATTTAGATCTTTCATCAAGAACGCAATTTCATTTTTGATGGTCAATCATATTTTTAGGTTATATTTAATTATACATGGTGTCTAATTTCAAATTAAAATATTCCAGGAGATTGAAGGATTTAAAGGTACATATTACAAAAAAAAATCCAGATAATTTCATAAAATAACTAACAAAATTTGTAGAATATATTTTCCAAATTAAAAAAAATAAATCAAACTGCAAACAAGCTGTCAAGTTCTTGTACAGCAACACAAACGCTATTTATTTATTTATTTATTTACTCTGCACAACAGGAACATAATCCCAATTACAGTACAGGGGGCCTACAGCTTATAGTGGAATCCGAACCACTCAGACACAATCGTATTTTTTGGATATAAGTAGAAGTCAGTGAGATTTGAACGCACGACCTCTTGCTTGCTAATTAAGAAACGCAAGTTTTACCTCGCTTTTATCCACTGAGCTACGATTGCCTGTTTTGCTATGATATAAACAAGAGTTTCAGTCGATAGTAGAGCCCTCTCTATGATGCACATGTAACAAAAAAAAAGCTGCAACCTTTCAAACATAAATTTTATTCCAAAAATATAAGAAAACTTTAATTTAAAATATTGTTTGATGGTAAATAATTTTTTCTAAGTATTTTATAACAATTCAAGGATAATTAAGGATTTCAAGACTTTTTAAATTACAAGCTTTTTCCAGGTTTTTCAGGAATTCCAGGTCGGTTATAACAGGTAGGTTTTGACATATTTATAATAATTTAGTTCTACTTTACCCTTACTACTCGGGGATTGGAAGTTACAAGATTGACGATGAAGACACTTACCTGAAAAAGAAAAATATAATTAGTATAACTCATCAACAAATGCAGAAAACATGATCTTTTTATAACAAGCTATTATTTATTTATTTATGCTACTATGTACAACAGGAATTTAATCCCAATTACAGTACAGGGTTCCGAGTTACCGAACAGCAGTGTGGTAGTTCATATATTTTTGCCTTGAGTGGGATACGAACTTGGAATCTTCTGATTCAAGTGTCATAACGCTACCACACCACCGTACTGCCTGTATTATAATATATTTTTGAAATTAAAGTATTGTAGATATGAAATTAGGAATTTCACCATTTAATTCCTCATATATTTTTACATAATTACGCATATTTTGATCCTTAATATATATATTTTTTAATCGCCGGAGTCGTGATCGTAAAAATTTATGCGAAAATGCGATTTTTTTGGTTGAACCAGTTTAAAAATAGAAAATTTTTAAAATATGGTTCTATATAAATCAGTTTCCGAGTTACTGCGATTTTTGACTTTTAAAAAATCTCAACTTTGAAGGCCCATATCTCGAAAACTAAAAGAGATATTGAAATGCGGTTTGAACGAGTGTATTTCTCGTGCTCCAATTAACCTATACCGAAATTTTGAAAATTTTGAAAATTTTTAAGTTTTTTAAAAAATTTCTATTTCTTAATATTTCAAAAACTTGAAGAGATAATGAAAATCTGTAAACACCAGTGAATTCCTCTCGTAAAAGTACATAGGTATGTAAAATTTCAGGCAAAAATTCGTACAGATAAAGTTTTTATTACAAAAACATGAAAAATCACTGTTTTTTGAAGATTTTTGAAGGGGTACCCCTTAAGATTTTTACGAATTTAGGCCATTTTTAGTTTTTTTGCTCTAAAAATTGAATCCGTGGACCAAAAATTCTGAAATTTTACATACATATGTAGTTTTTTACGAGAAATCTACTGGTGTTTGCAGATTTTCATTATCTCGTCAAGTTTTTAAAATATGGGCAAAAGAAAATTTCGAAAAAAAATTCAAAATTTTCCAAATTTTCAAAATTTCTATATAAGTTAATTAGAGCACGAGAAATACACTCGTTCAAACCGCATTTCAATATCTCTTTTAGTTTTCGAGATATGGGCCTTCAAAGTTGAGATTTTTAAAAAGTAAAAAATCGTTATAAGTCAGACTAAAAAATATATGAAGATGCGCTCAACGGCATGCGGCATTATTAAATCAGTCTTTTACAAACTGCAATTTTGATCACATAAAAAGAAAGGGGGTCGCGAAAGAATATATTTGTAATTTTTGCCTCCAGGGGGATCATGGCTACTGATTTAAAATCAGAATTTAATACTCTGTACATTCTTTTCAATATTTTTCTTGCAAAATAATCTGGGAAACATTGGTTTAAACATAAATTTATTTCCCATATATTTATATATATAACCTAATAATAATAATAATATCTTTTTTCAAAAAGAACATCTTCAGAGGCAATTAGAACTATATTTCATCTTCAGAACAAAAATGTACATCAACCAATAACTCTAAATAATCGCAATATTAAATTAAAGTTTCATAAATACATAATTTATTTCTATTTCATGTAAACTTCATGTTCTATATCCGCAAGAAAGATAAATATATAAATTTCCGAGTTACAAATTAAGAACGATATTTTACAGGAACTAATAACTTCCTGTCGCCACTATACTAAATTAAAGTTTTATCAATTCATAGTCATGTAGACTTCGTGTATCATAGCAGTTTCCTAAAAATGGACTCCGTCGGAAGGAAGACAAATAAATGTAGTGTTAATATTTAAAACTCCCCAGGAAGTTACGTTTCTAAATCGCTTGTGAAATTTATTTGGACGACCCTCTACAAGGAGCGTTTTTCCTGCGTGTTATTTGAATCCTGCGTGTTGTACTCCAGTATCTGACTAAATAAATAAATAAATAACTCCAGGATTCTCCTGTTTGTTCCTGTTTTATTTTACTAGAAATGATATGCGAGGGAGATAAAAGATTACTGGGTTTTTACCGAAAAAGAGTTTTTCCCTCAGCAAAAACTGCATCCAAGGTTAGATTCCTTTGGTCCTTGCGCAACATAATCCAATTAACTCTTTCGGCGGAGGAAGCGGTAAACCGTTATAAAAAATGTAGACTTTTTACTGGCCGGCAAAACGTGAAACCGCGTTGAAATTTATTAGTTCTTGTGTAAAATATGTGCTTGTTGGTCTGTCAGTATATTCTTCCTCTAATACTTTTTTTTTCACTAAAAATTAATTCTCTCTCCAGAGGGTTCTTTTCGGGGAATTAAATTTCAAACGAGACACACCTTTACCATTAAAATATGGGAGAGTTAATAGCTTTGGAAACCTTTCTCAAACGTTTAAATTTAGATAGAAGATTAAAAAATAAATATATCACGCTATTTTATGTATTTCTGAATGTGGCTCACAGGTATGATGAAAAATGCGTCTATATGAGCCTAAAGATTGAAACACTAATTTTTTTGACACAAAAATCTAAATATTTCATTACGGCATTTACCATTATTGGGTGTGGCAATCTACAGTAGCAGATCTCGGTAAGTGATATATTTTGTGCATGGCCATCTGTCAAATCAGGCAATCGTAGCTCAGTGGATAAAAGCGAGATAAAACTTGCGTTTCTTAATTAGCAAGCAAGAGATCGTGTGTTCAAATCTCACTGACTTCTACTTATATTCAAAAAGTATGATTGTGTCTGAGTGGTTCGGATTCCACTATAAGCTGTAGGTCCCCTGTACTGTAATTGGGATTTACTTCCTGTTGTGCAGAGTAACAAATAAATAAATAAATCACGGCCTCCAAGATGTTAGTGGAGAGAGAAACAGGGGTAGTTTTAATGTTGTGAAAATTGTTGTCGGTTGTGGGAATCAAACCCGACTTCTTAAATCTATAAGCCGGTTCGATGCTACTTAGCGACCTACCCTATTATGTTATGTTTAATGTCTATTTAATTATTTAAATTAAAACTGAATTATTTTTTATCATTACCACTTACATAATTAATTAATAATTAAATGTCCCAGTTTAAAAGCACAATGACAAAGCTTTTATGATGCATAATACATAACATCACGTTATGTTCCATCGAGTGGAGTTGCTCGAACACTTAAAACATGCAATGAACCACAGAAAATATGTACAGATTAAATGTAATCAATAATAATGGGGTAATAGCTCAGTGGTATCAAGTCACCTTGTGGATCCTAAGAACCCTGGTTCGATCCCCACAGCCGACAAAACATTTTCACCAATTTAAAATTACCCCTGTGGCTCCTCCACCACTAACACCTTTGGGGGCCGTGATTTGACTGCTGGTAACCACACTTCACGCGGATAAATATATCACTTACCGAGATCTGCTTCGGCAGAGTGCCACATCCAGTAATGGGTAAAACGCGTGATGATATATACAAATATATATAAATTATCATGCTTTTTATCAATGAAATTTGTAGTTCTAGACAAGACTATATTGCAGCGCTAATATCAGTTATTATAAAAACGCAGTCATTGGAATACATTTGTTTCTAAAAATTTTGATATTTGTTAAATAATTTTCAGCAAATAAATGTTAAAATTTTTAATAACCACATAAAAATCAAGTTATAAATTAATATATATAAATATATCATCACGCCTTGTACCCATTACTGGGTGTGGCACTCTGCCGAAGCAGATCTCGGTAAGTGATATATTTTGCGTGTGAAGTGCGGTTACCAGTCGTCAAATCACGTCCCCCAAAGATGTTAGTGGTGGAGGAGCCACAGGGGTAGTTTTTGAAATTATGAAAATTGTTTGTCGCCTGTGGGAATCGAATCTAGGGTACCAGGGTTCTCAGGATCCACAGGCCGACTTCATATCACTGAGCTAGCCACCCCATCAAGTTAATAATTAGATTTCCATATACTAGATTTGTTGAGTTTAATAAACATATCCGAAATAATCACTTTGTGGTTTCAGGGTTTTAAAACCATAATCGACCCTATATTATACAACATAAAGTTCTTATTTTGATCTCCTTTATTTGCCCTAAATATTTGTAAAACGAATTTTTGAACATTCTATATTTCCTGTTTGCATGTATATTTTGCGTTTATGCAACATCTTCCCCCACTCTGACTACAATTCATTTAAACCGTACGAATATCAGTTACTCATGTAATTTAATCTTTCGTTTATATAACAAGCTTTTAATTATAACCATTCATTTATTCGTAGATTGTCCACACAAATTCTATTTTTAGCAGATATTAAATAGCATTTTTTGTGGTAAGCAATGCCGAATTTTGCCTTGCATCAGCCTCCTATGATCAAGGAAGTGAAACGAAAGCAGCCGAAGGTATCCGAAGACATACGAAGGAAATATGGTTATGTATTCGCTTCTGCATTTAGTTTATATGAAAAGCTATTCGACACTAATGCATTCCACGTGTTTACACAGTTGCGGAGGAGTTTCCTTGGAGATTTGGTTACAGTCACGTGGCCGCTCATGGATATCTAGATTTTGTGCCAACGTCTCGTCCTTTCAACCCTGGATTTACGTGCCTACCCGACCGGCATTTGTTCCAAATGGAAACTACGGGAAATACGACCTTATGTTGACATTGTCGAAAGAGGAACTCTGCAAATCTACTTGAGTTATATGCATTTATTGTCATTCAAAACCAATAAAAATATTTTTATGTCCGATTTCTTTTATTTATAGGAACAAAGGATAAATTTTGTCAAATCCTTTTCATGCTTTCCAAATCATTTATCCTCTTAAAGAACCAGATTTTAAAAGAAACTCGCTTTTTTACACCCAGCAAAAATACGTTCCACTATTATAAATTTTCATAAAAATAATATACGTCCATTTTTAATGTCATCATTATCAAGTTTTACTGAAAATTTTATTGTTACAGAGAAGATAATTTCATCAACACAAGCGATATCATGCAATGTTCACGGGTTCAAATCTCGTCTTAATAACATAATCAGTTTAATTCCCAAAAGAGTTTACGCTAATCCTGATTTTAGAATTTCTCAAATGAAGGTAAACCATATTCTAAAGAAAGTTTAAATAAACTTTAATATAATTTTGTTTCCATTTGATTTTCGGAGAGTTATTTTCTAAATTGTACAGGGTGATCAAAAGGAATTGTTATAGTTGGCAATACAATTCCAGAGATCTTTTTATTCCACAGTTGGCACAACGTCAGATAAAGGCGGAAATGCTATTTGACATTTCTAATAAATACAAATACGTTATGTCAGGAGTCTGACAGCTAATAGAAATTTTAACTTTTTAAGTAATAGAAATCTTTAGAAATAAATGTAATAATAAATGTACTCAAATTTAAATTTTAAATGTCACTGTCAACAACAGGAAATGAATTTATGTATCAGGCTTACCAATTTCAAGTAGTTTTTTTATCGCCAACTGTAACAATTCCTTTTGATCACTCTGTAGTATTTATCAGTCAAGGAAATGATCAAAATTGATGAAAAAGTCGTCATTAGTTTCAAAATGGTTGTCAAATATAAAAATCTTGTAAAAATTTAAGTAAATAAAATAAATAAATATATCATCACGCCTTTTCCCCTTTACTGGGTGTGGAACTCTACTGAAGCAGATCTCGGTAAGTGATATATTTATGCGCGTGAAGTGCGGTTACCGGCCGTCAAATTACGGCCTCCAAAAATGTTAGCGGTGGGGGAACCAAAGGGGTAATTTTAAATTGGTGCAATTGTTTTGTCAGCTATGGGGATCGAACCAGGGTTCTTAGAATCCACAGGCTGAATCGATACTACTGAGCCACTACCCCATATGAATGTTAATTTAATATGCATTTTTCTCAAATATTTTGTAAAAAAGTCAGTATATTTATAAATATACTTCCGTAAATTTGTATTTTTTTTCAACTCGACAGTTTATGGGGTGGCTAGCTCAGTGGTATGAAGTCGGCCTGTGGATCCGGAGAACCCGGGTTCGATTCCCACAGGCGAAAAACAATTTTCATAATTTCTAAAACTACCCCTGTGGCTTCTCCACCAATAACATCTTTGGGGGCCGTGATTTGATGACTGGTAACCGAACTTCACGCGCAAAAATATATCACTTACCGAGATCTGCTTCGGCAGAGTGAGACACCTAGTAATGGGTAGAAGGCGTGATGATATATTTATTTATTTATTTTATTTTTCGACAGTTTTGTGGAAGAAAAAATTGCAGTTTTGATCAGGGGGTTTTCTTTTTCTCTTGCGACAAATTGAAGATGTAGAAACGAATTTAGTAACATATATCTTGTTTCACAGACGTGATTATCAAGTTATTTGGTATGTGCTATATGTTCCTTTTTGTACATAAAACGTTTGAGCGTTAAATGAAGTAAAAGCTCCGGCTGTCAATTAAGTTTAATTACGAAGCATTTAATTAAGTACGTATAATATTTGGCCGCGGTGGTGCATTACATCTTCATATTGATTTAAAGTTAGAAATTGTCTGCAAGCTATTTATATAAGTGAGCTACAATTTCGGTTCGCAAACTGATATTTTGATAGTGATATCATGTTACGATCAACTACACTCTACAAATTATTTATAGGTCAACACAGCGTAACCGCAGCGTTTGAAACGTTCTCAACAGTACTACAAGTCAGAATGGAATACGTAATTCGAAACAGAGAGCCTCGGAGATATTAAAATGTCAGTTGTCCTTGATTCCTTGACTTTATAATTTTTTGCTGAATATGGAGCATTTTTCTTCGCGGATTATTTATAGTAAAACTTGAGAAAGAGAAATAGCTTCTGCTGTTTGAATCAAATATTGTTTCTTTGTTTGCAAACTTGGAAACTCTCAAAATAAAAGTTTTTACTATGCAATTTGAAAACAATATGGACACATTTTTTACCGCCAGGTTCGAAATATGTTGAAAGAAAAAAGGAGAAAAATGTACGACTCGTTATAAAAATAGTTTTCACGGCTCTCAGCTTCAGTGAGGCAGAAAAACTTGAAGTTTAAAAATAGCAGCACGTAAAAAATGTAAATAATATACAACCTGTTCCCTGTGCGCATTTTACTGTAAAGTTTTTAACACTTTCTGTACCATTTTACTTTAAATATATCATCAGTAAAACACTGTAATATTAACCATCTGATAGTCATATTCATGATTTCTTCCTGAAATATATTGATGCCTACGGACGTTTAACAGAAACGAAGTAGCTCTCTTTTTACACAGAGTGTGCCAGATTTAATCAGCCTAATTCATTAAATACCTAAAAATAAGGTAACAAGTTAAATAAATAAATAAATATATCATCACGCCTTTTATCCGTTACTGGGTGTGGCACTCTGCCGTAGCAAATCTCGGTTATATATGTATGCGCGTGAAGTGCAGTTACCAGTCGTCAAAGCACTGCCCCCAAAGATATTAGTGGTGGAAGAGCCACAGATATAATTTTAATGTGTTGAAAATCAGTTGGTCGGCTGTGGGATTCGAACAAGGGTTTTTAATTTCATAGTACGTTGTCAGTGACCTATAAACTTTGAAAGGCTCGAAAACTAAAAGAGATATTGAAAAAAAATGTCACTGGCTTTGTTGAAATATAACAAAAAGTTGTTTGTTGTGTATAAACGTGTAGCAGTTATTTATAAAAATGTGAAAGATAAACTCTGGTGACGTGATTGTATAGGACGCGTGTAAAAAAGTTATAAATTGTTTCATCCACCGATGATAAAGAGAATAAATTAAAAGCCGTTCTTAATGAAAACTAATTCTACTTTTTGTGGAATCAATTTGAATAGCGCAAACTTTTGCTGCAATCTCGCGTAATCTCGTAACAATATATAAAGCATGAGTCACAGCTTCAATTGTTATAAACAAAACTCGACGTTATCAAGGCAACAGTGATTAAGTGAGTGTTTTTTCGAGCGGTAAGCGAGACGACAATATAGAGAACTCTATGTAGCAGACAAGGACCGAGATAAGAACGTTACTGTTTCACTATCTAAGCCAGCGACCGTTGATAAATGGCGGAGAAGGTTGCGAGTAGCGACTGCAGCGCCAATGGCCACGCCGCGAACTAAGAGTCGCCGTTGGTATCCCGATAATGAATGATAAATGATTAAAATAGTCTTGGTTTCCTAATACTCCCTGGCCAGGATTTGATCCCGGACATTGTTGTGACATCTTGTCGAAAAGGTCCAAACTTCATGTCGAGCTTAATATTCATATTTCATTTGTCACTAACACTTACTAATAGTTGGCATACGAAAATTTGGTTATTTGGGACTAAATCACGTACATGAAATGTCATTTCTAGTTAGCACAATGAAATATCTATTCGCTATTAGGGGTGAAGTTGACATCTGTACATTGATCTTTTTGAAACAACATTATTATAAATTAGTATTTATTTAAATAGAATAAAAATGAAAGATGGGATGAGTATTATGAGAACCACAGATCTATCAAATTCCGGTGATCTACTTAAATTAAAAAATTAAAAAACAAATAATTATATCATCACATCTTTTACTCATTACTGAGTGTGGCAGATCTCGCTAAATGATAGTTATACACGTGAAGTGCGGTTACCAGCCGATAAATCACAGCCCCTAAAGATGTTAGTGGTGGGGAAGCCACGGGGATAATTTGAAATTGGTGAAAAAGGGTAAAAGGCGTGATGATATATTCATATTTATTTAAAATTACCCCTGTGGCTTCCTCTCCACTAACATCTATGGGGGTCGTGATTTGACGGATGACAATATATTAATAATAGTAAAATTGTTTTTGGGGATAGGTGGCTCAGTGTTATCGAGTTGGCCTGTGGATTTGGAAACTCGGGTTTGATTCCCACAACCGACAAACAATTTTCAACAAATTAAAACTACCCCTGTGGCTTTCCCACCACTAAATCTTTGGGGTCGTGATTTGATGGCTGGTAGCCGCACTTCATGCGCATAAATATATCGCTTACCGAGATTTGCTGCGGCAGAGTGCCACACCCGGAATGGGTAAAAGGCGTGATGATATATTTATATTTATTTATTTATTGACAATATATTAATAATAGTAAAACTGTTTTTGGGTGTAGATGAATCAATCGGTCTATGAATTTGAGAACCCGAGTTCGATTCCCACAACCGACAAAACAATTTTCACCACATTAAAACTAACCCTGTAGCTCTCCCACCACTAACATCTTTGGAGGTCTTAATTTGTTGGCAGGTAACCGCATTTCACGCGCATAAATATATCACTTATCGAAATTTGCTACGGTAGAGTGCCATACCCAGTAATGGTAGAAGCCGTGATGATATATTTATTTAATCGTATATTATATATTATATTATTTTGGAGTAGCTAGCTCAGTGGTAATCAAGTCGGCCTGTGGATCCTGAGAACCCTGAATCGATTCCCAAAGGCGACAATTTTCGCCATTTTAAAAACTATCCCTGTGGCTCCCTCACCACTAACATCCTTGGAGGTCGTGATTTGATGGCTGGTAACCGCACTTAACGCGCAAAATATACCACTAACCAAGATCTGCTTCGGTGCCACACCCAGTAATGGGTAGCAGGCGTGATGATATATTTATTTATTTTGTATATTATTTTCAGTATTACAAATCGTTGAAATAAATAAGTAGATTTCATATGAGTACAAAGTACACGCCCTCTCAGTGTGGCGCCACTGCATTTATAACTGTAAAATTTTTAATAAATAAACAACTTTTTATAATATAACATTCACCACACCTCACGACATTTTTAATTTGTCATTTCATCATTTCAATTCACACGATTAATATTAAAATATTCTGAATTACATTTTAATTAATTATTTATTAATTTTTGTCGTGTTTCCCCTTCACTAATTTCAATAAATTTAATTACGAAGCCACAAAATTTGCGAACAATTAATCGAGCAATGTCACAGGAGTATTGTGGCGAGCGCAATGCATTCTTCATGTGCTGATTACACTGCAGCGTTAAAAATTTCACGTTTGCGTGTTTGCGGTAATTAATTAGCGGGATAGGCATTTCTCTCTCGCGAGGCGATAAAGCGACAACATCGGGCATTATGCACCACTTTAAGGAAATAATTACTTGGTTGAAAATATGAAAGTAGCTTGATACACTTTTCCTTCTACGGACAGAAAGGAATTTCAGATTTTCTTGCATGCGTGATGACTTAATCAAATTAGTTTATAAAGAGCTCATTTATTCGCAATTACTGCAAATTTAGTTTTAACTACAAACGATTAAAATTAGAAGCAATTAAATCAATGTTGGTTTTAGTAATATTACGATTTAATCAGTCTAATTTGCGCTAACGCAATTTTGACATAAACAGACAGTATTGAATCGCATGTTTGACAGATATATTAACTATTCCATATGACATTTTGCTACCACTATCTTTGATTAATTCATCATGCACTAACATTATGAGTATTATAATCTGCAATTGCAGAGCTATGATGTATACTGTATATTCCAAATAAATAAGTAATATTTTTCTGAAACCGGCAAGAAAGTGTCTACTTTCCTGACTAATTTTAGTATGAAAAGTAGATTTTTACCAAAACAATCAAGTAAAGTACACATCCAAGGTTACAACAAAAACAACAGTCTGGTAAAATATAAAACAGGCTGGTAAAGACTTTACCTGGCTGTTTTGTATTTTACCTGACTGTTTTGTTGTTGTTGTAACCTAGGATAACCTTCTATACTAAAGGTGCCTACCGTCCTGACCAATTTTAGTATGGAAAGTAGGTTTTTACAAAAACAATCAAGTAAAATACGTACTCAAGGCTACAACAAAAATAACAGTCTGGTAAAGTATAAAACAGGCTGGTAAAGACTTTACCTGACTGTTTTGTATTTTACTTGATTGTTTTTTTGTTGTAACCTAGGATAACCTTCTATACTAAAAGTGCCTACCGTCCTGACCAATTTTATTATGGAAAGAAGGTTTTTACAAAAACAGTCAGGTAAAATACGAATCCAAGACTACAACAAAAATAACAGTCTGGTAAAGTACGAAACAGTCTGGTAAAGATTTTACCTGACTGTGATTTTTGTTGTAACCTTGGAACCGTAGTCTGCTGTCAATACAATTCATATCAAAAAATTTAAACATTTTCAATTATTTATGATTAAATATTACATACATATCTTCACGCTATATCCCAAAAAATGGGGTAGCACGGACTCTAAAATCACTCATAAAATATTCACTCATTACATTCAACAAATAATCAGCCCTCGTCAAACAAAAATCTAAAATATTGATTAAATTAAACGGTTTCAGAAAAAATAGTATACATAATACGTCAGGAAAGTGTTTTTACTTGTCTCAGCGGATTAAAATACTCGGCTTGCAGCCTCGTATTTCAAACAACCGCTTCGTCAAGTAAAATATCACTTTCCTGACTTATTATGTAATATACTATTACCTGACTGTTCTTTTTTTGTAGCCTTGGATACGCAATCTGCTGTCAATATAATTTTTATCAAAAAATTTAAACATTTTGAATTATTTATGATTAATTATTGATTAAATTAAACGGTTTTACAAAAAAATAGTATATATATAATACGTCAAGAAAGCAAATATAATACTATGTATAACAGGAACTTAAACCCAATTACAGTACAGGGTCCGAGCTCGCCGAGCCGTATTGTGATAGTTCATATTTATTTAGCTTATATGGGATTCGAACTCGAGATCTCCGGATTCGAATGCCGTAACGCTATCCACACCACCGTACTACATAACTAGTATGTGTTGCAAATATAAAATTAGAGATATCTCAGAAATAAACATTTTCTCATATTTTTAGGTGTATAATTCACGATATACGTTTGTCAGGTTAAACTTGGGACATTATGTATATCCCGAAAATCGTGGGAATAAATCCAATCCCCTGCGAGTGAGTACTTTAAACCTGTCAGCACGACCGCACGCCTCCTTGAGGGTCACAAAAAATTTACACCCTCACGTTACCTGCCGGGCTCGAACCCTGAACCCAGTGTCCATAAACTAAGAGTGTTGTGGAGACGCCGCCATTTTAAAAACAAACTTTTTGTTTTCACGCCACATAAAAAACTCGGAGAGGTTCCATGGGCGTGCGTTTACGTTCTGTGAACATATTTTTCCTTGAAATTGTGGATCGTATATTCGTGACTGCAAACTACATAAACTTGTAGTATTTCCAGAGCTTTGTAAATTCATAACTATGAATAATAAAAATGTTGTACAACACGTGTTGTTTTAAAATAATTACGAAACCTGGCTTCTGACATTAAATTTACTTCCTTGAACGCTAAGGTCATAGTGGCAAGCCTACTAGTTAACTAGTAGGCTACTAACTTGGACATTTAGTAAGTTGTTTGCTAAAAGTTCCCACATTATTTAAGAAAAATGTTTACTTTAATATATCACCATGTCATTTTTTACTTATTTCTAAACATGACTACTCTGATACGATTAATCTCGGTAAATTAAACTAATACTACTAATGTAAAATATTTATAACAAAATGTATGTTATTGTTGTTTTCACGGCGCAGTAAGGCCCGTGGATAAATGATTTTGTTTTTATATGTGCAACAAATTAAAATACATAATGGTATCAAGTCGGCCTATGGATCCTGAGAACCCTGGTTCGATTCCCACAGGCGACAAACAATTTTCAACATTTAAAAAAAACTACCCCTGTGGCTCCCCCACCACTAACATATTTGGAGGCTGTGAGTTGATGGTTGGTAACCGCACTTCACGCGCAAAATATATCACTTACAGATATCTGCTTCGGAAGAGTGCCACACCCAGTAATAGGTAAAAGTCGTAATGATATATTTATTTTTCTTATTTTGTTATTTTTTCACAGTGAAGGGGACGGTATTTTTTTTCTGAAATCTGCAAGAAAGTGCCTACTTTCCTGACCAATTTTAGTATGAAAAGTAGATTTTTACAAAAACAGTCAAGTAAAGTACGTATCCAAGGCTACAAAAAAATTAACAGTCTGGTTAAGTACAAAACAGTCTGGTAAAGATTTTACCTGACTGTTATTTTTGTTGTAACCTTGGATATCTAGTCTGCTGTCAGTACAATTCATAAAAAACAAATTTAAACATTTTGAATTATTTATGATTAATTATTGATTAAATTAAACGGTTTCAGAAAATATAGTACACGTAATACGTTAGGAAAGTGTTTTTACTTGACTCAGCGCATTAAAATACTCGGCCTGCGGCCTCGTATCTCAAACAACATCTTTATCAAGTAAAATATCCTTTCCTGACGTCCTATGTAATATACTATTTTTCTGAAACCGGCAAGAAAGTGCCTACTTTCGCGATCAATTTTAGTATGGAAAGTAGATCTTTACAAAAACAGTCACGTAAAATACGTATCCAAGGCTACAACAAAAATAACAGTCTGGTAAAGTACAAAACAGCTTGGTCAAGATTTTACTTTCCTGACTTATTATGTAATAGGCTATTAAATGGCATGTTATAATTTGTTTGATCTCATTAAAAGGCGTAATTTTCTTCTCTATACAAATATATCAAAAAGATAATAATACTTTATTAGAAAGAAATTAACATATTGTGTTGAATAAATGCAATTTTACTGATTTTGACCGAAAATGGATTTTAGTTGTCATAGATACATTAGTGATACAATCTTTTATTTTTAGGTGTTTAATTTACAGTTAAGGTTTTCTGGTTAAACCTGGGATGTTCTGTATATTTACATTTCATTCCTCGTGTTGTAATATGTGAACTCTGGTCACGTGGGAATCACATATGATTTAAAAATCAAATAAAACATAAGTTTTTTTCTCATGTAGCGTAATTAGAAGTTGAGGTTAGTTTTACACTCAAAGGACTCTACATACACGAACTCATAATATTTATTTGCTCACAACAAAACTATTTAACTATGATTAAACAAGCATCAACATCCATTAACCCAATTTCGCCATAGTTGCCAACAGACCAATTACCACTTCAATTTACCCTACACTTCAAAAATCACCACCAGGGAGAGAATACTCTATTTTCTTTGGCGACCATTTATTGACATTGTGATAGAAAAGCTTTTTGTTCAATTAATTTCTAAAATAATTTTAACAGACAATTTAATTATTAAACTTGTTGAAACATATTACTTATCTGTCATTTAATTGGACTGTTTTGCTTTATTCTGACTAGTAGATTTGCTGATTAAAACTCGGCTTGAAGTAATCTAGTTTCTTAGGTCGTTAAGTTTGGTCATTTCAGTTAGTCACGTGGTTTTATCTGAAATGATATAAGTGAGGTAAGTAGGAAATGGAATACAACTTTTATTGTCAAGCTCTTATTGAAATTATATACTTAGATAGCTACAGTTTATTATAAGTATGATGATGTTCATGTCATTACTTTCCGAATCAAGAAATAACAACCTTCTTTGTCATATATCAACTACTTTCATTTATTTATATACAAAAAATAACAAAGGGTAACGCTGATAATAAAGTTTGTAATAAATTTATTTGTCAAACAAAAAAATCGTAGTTCAAATTGTGAAAATTAATAAACTGTAATTTTTCGATGTTTTATTTTTTATTTTGAAATTATGGTCCAAAGTTTGAAATGTTCATTTGTTTAGGGCTGCAAATTGAACCCGAACTTGAATCGGAAACGAAGAACTGGTGAATAAGTAATTTTTTATATAAATAAATAAATAAAATATATCATCACGCCTTCTACCCGTTACTGAGTGTGGCACTCTGCCGAAGCAGATCTCGGTAAGTGATATATTTTTGCGCGTGAAGTGCGGTTACCAGTCGTCAAATCACGGCCGCCAAAGATGTTAGTGGTGGAGGAGCCACAGGAGTAGTTTTTTAAATTATGAAAATTGTTTGTCGTCTGTGGGAATCGAACCAGGGTTCTCAGGATCCACAGGCCGACTTCAGACCACTGAATAATATGAAAAAAATTCTCAGATTAAACCTTCATATTTTTTTATGGAGATTCCGAATCTGTAATAAAAAAATGGGTTCCTATTTAAGATATCTAAGGTTACCCCCTCTCCGACCCCCTGAGGGGTGGGAGGCGAAAAATGTTAACAAGATCGAATGACTCCCTCAAAATGGTTAAACTTTTGTTCATAAAAGTTTGTTGTTAAGGGCTTAATTTGCAAGATATTTGAACAAGTCAAGTTAAATGGACCAGCCTGTATATAAAAATAATTGATCGAACCGAACCAACCTTGTGAACTGGTTTATGAACAGTTCCAAAATTTAAACCGGAACAAAAACTGAGCTGACAAAATATGATGAACCACGAATCAAAATCGAATCGAGTTTTTAACAGTTTGCAGTCCTCCATTTGTTGATAATAATTTGTTTGACTCTGTTTGCCGTAGTAACAATTTTCTTGGATGTTATTTATTATCATCTTCTTTTTGTACTGCAAGTACATTTTATTTAAATCGTACAAATATTTGTGGCGACATGAAAGACATAAAATAAACTGTGATATCAAAGTGGTCAGAAAGCTAACCAATATGTACATAAGTTTTTGAGTGAATGTTTCATCGCTGTGGTTTCCAACACAAAGCTTCAAGCTCCAGACTTCACACTGACAATTTCATTTTCCTCTCATGTGTCAATTTCTATGGGATCGTTCACAATACACTCACAAACATATCGACTGAGCAATCGGTTACGTGTTGGAACAATGGGCGCCAGCTGCCAACCTACAGAAACAACTGAATCTCTAAAAATACCCACGCGAATTTACCATTGAACCAAACACAGAACACAGCTGAGAATCAAATCAGAGATATGAGCCCTGATAATCGCATACCGTGGGACGGAATTAGCTGCACGGAATTATTACTGGTGCATGTTACCTGTAATTTTAGGTGGAGGAGTTCTTTGACGACTATAAACTACTAGACTTACGATATTTGCTTTTTTCTCTAACTACACAAAAGAATTTGTTCTTTGCTTTCCTTTGATTGTAGAGATTGCGATAAAAATAATCGCGTTACATGAATATGGAAATACCTACATTGTTCAACATTTCATTTATTTATTTATTGCCTACCCTGCACAAAGGAAAATTAATCACAACGTCAACAAAAAAATTCTACTTCCTAAATTTCGTAATAATTAATATCAGAAAAAAGTTCTTGAGCAATGTCCAAAAATAATATTCATTTTCACATTCTTGCCATTTGTTTCAGAGGCTAGTACGCGAGGCAAAACAAGACGAGAAATAATATCAACCTTGTCTCATTTTTTGATCAGCAATACTGATTTAACTCTTTCTCTTGCATGAAATTTATTGTATCTCGTCTCGTTCTTGCGAGAGAGGATCAAGAGAGTCTCGCTAAAATTAAAACTAAATGGTAAGATATACTCGTAGTCTCGGGAAAGTAAGCTTTAAGAAAACTTCAACTTTTCAGGAGTCTTAAAAACTAAACAAAATATGAAGATGTGCTCAAAGACATTGAATTCATCGTGTCCGAATTGACTAGTAACAATTTTTTTAGCAATTTTATTTTTTTTTAAATTTCTTAAGGGATGCCCCTTGAGTTTTTTTCAATTTAGGCCAATTTTAGACTGTTTGCTCTAAAAATCTTTCTCGTTCGAATTTTGTGACGAAAATTTACATATATATATATATATATATATCTTGGCCCACTGAATCCAATGGTAAAGTCCCCAAGTACATATGTAGTCTAGTTTTTGAGATATTGTTCAAAAAGAGATCCATGAGAAAGTTTTGGTGAACATTTTTGAAAAATAAAATTAGCTGAAAATTTGTTTAAAAGGCAATTGAAGCACGAGAAATTCAATGCCGTTGAGCGCATCTTCATATCTCATTTAGTTTTTGAGATATAGCGTCGGGAAAGTACAAAATCTGATTAAGAAAAATTTAACTTTTCCGGAGTATATAATTTAATACAAAAAATGTTTAATTTCAAATAATAGTTACAAACAAAATTAAGTTAACCCTCTACTGCATAATGTTCCCATAAGGAAACTTAATAAAGTTTTTTACGTATTATTTAAAACCATTATAAGTAAAATATTTTTTTCGCACTTTTTCAAAAAAAATCAAAAAATCATGCAACGTAATATTTTGTACAGGTCTCGCATTAAAAATATATATTAATTAAATTTGGTTAACTTCACTTCCATTTACAGAACCAGATTACTTCGCTCACTTTATTTCTGGTACTAGATTTACTGATTCGAATTTACATTAAAGTAATACACGCTAATAAGTACATCAGTTTGCTTACTTCAGTTCATTTAGCCATATAGTCGAATTTACCATAATTGACTTATACGAACCAAATAGCAAATATACTATTTTGTTAAACAAATATATATTTTGACATTCTGTGCATCAAAGAGGTTTATTGGCCACGTATTGAATTCAATCAGTTTTAAAACTCATAAAGTAATAAAAAATATGCATTTTTGTTGCATCAGGCTTTAAATTCGCTAATGTGATTGTAAAATTAAAACAATAGTGGATATAAAACAAAAGTCTCGATTATAGTGGTACAGATATAGCTAGCGTTATAAAACGCTTCTGTGGAATAAAGCCAAGAGCAGGAACTTTTCAGTCTGGTATGTTACCTGCCTGTCTGACTGCTTGCATTATTAATGGCTTTAAAGTTTTATCTAGGAAATGAATATTTTTTATTGCCATCCTGGCCTTTGTTCTAACAATCTTTTGTTAATTATTTCTGTGCAAATTTAATTCGAAACTTCCCTTTAATCATTTTAAAACAATAAAAAATTCCATAAGCGTATTAACTCGCACTAAAGTGAACCTGCAGAAGGATATTTCTAGAAGGTTATTAAATATTGTTTGTCTGTCGCTGCCAACGTATTTGTAGAATTCTTCAAATAAAATGTATTTTCTGCTACATTCATTTCAAGCATTTTCTTGAAAAACAATTTACATTGAAAATTAATAAATGTGAGGAAGGTGGCTCAGTGGTATCGAATCGGCCTGTGACTTTGAGAATCCGGCGTTCGATTCCTACAGCCGGGAAACAAATTTAAAAACATTTAAACTAACCCTGTGGCTTCTCCTTCACTAATATCTGTAAAGGTCGTGACTTGACGACTGGTAAATGCACTTCATGCGTAAAATATATCACTTACCAAGATCTGGCAGACTGCCACATACACAGTACAAGGCGTGATGATATATTTATTTATTTTTTTAGTGATGGATTTCTGTGATAAATCTATAAATAAATATATCATCACGCTTTCCACCCATTACTGGGTGTGGCACACTGCCGCAGCAGATCTCGGTAAGTGATATATTTGCGCGTGAAGTGCGCTTACCAGTTGTCAAATCACGACCTCCAAAGATGTTAGTGGTGGAGGAGCCACAGGGGTAGTTTTTGAAATTATGAAAATAGTTTGTCACCTGTGGGAATCGAACCAGGGTTCTCAGGATCCACAGGCCGACTTCATACCACTGAGCTAGCCACCCCATAAATCTGTAAATATGTAAATAATGAACAAAATCACATCAATATTTATTGATAAGTAGAAGAAATTTTGTTGCGATATTACTCATCATTTACTGATTTACGAATTTACAAAATATATTAAAAATTACCCCTGTGACTCCCCCATCACTAACATCTTTGGAGGCCGTGATTTTACGGCTGGTAACCGCACTTCACGCGCATAAATATATCACTTACCGAGATCTGCTTCGGTAGAGTGCCACACCCAGTAATGAGGAAAAGATGAGATGATATATTTATTTATGAATTTACACAGCATTCCATCATAAGTAGAATTTGAAAGACAATCTTAGCCCAGTGGATAAAAATGTAATAAAACTTGCATCTTAACAAAAGGTTATTTTCAAATCTCGTTCAAAACTTCTATAAAATATATACGATTGCGTCTGAGTGGTTCGGATTTCTTTTATACAGAGTATCAAATAATAATCATTAAAAAATATATTACTGTTGACTATAATACCAGAGATATTCAATTATCAATACTAATTTAGTATATCGTAGAAGTGGAACAAAATTTAAATTGAATTCGTTTTCTGTTTGGTTTAATAACTAGAATTTTGTTTCGCGATATTTGAATAATACAAGGTCTATTATAAATTATATTAAAGTCAAACATTTGTCATAAAATATGTGTTTAACCGCCTGTACTATTCTACCAAGCAAACAATTGTGTTAATTGTAAATTCTATCTCAAAGTATATTTTATTTCGCGTAGAAAGTATCGAATAAAGTTTAACCGCGTATAAAAGTATCTGGTGTCAATTAAGTCCTAAAATATTTTATTTACTAGAAAGTTATTTACAGTTTGTGGTAGTTGGGAACAAATTGGTTTGTGTAATAGTGGCGATCGGAGAAAAATCAGTGGATCCCGAGGCGAGGCGATCCGGTCAACAAGTAAGTCCGAGTTTACGAGAAGCCATTACCAGAACAGCACAACCCGACCGTTCCCGCAAGTATTAACTTTAACGATGTCAAATAAACGTTACGAAACACAAACTGCTATAAATAATTTTCGCGACGTTAATGTCCGGTTTTCATGTTGCTCTACAACTGAACATTGTCTACTACTTCACTACAACATCCCGGTTTCGACACTCGTCAGAATATTTTAGTAAGGGGCAGCCAAAGTTCCCTTCAAGCTTCAAGCTTCAAGCAAGGTAAAACGTGAAGTTACTGACCCTAACTAACAACAAAGTTACTATTTACTAGTCGATGAATCACAGCAACGACGCAGCAGCGGAAATATAATTAGAGATTTGGAAAATGGCCAAAACGAAAGAAAACCGAACAAGAAAGAAAAAGTGAATTACTTCTATTGATTCTTTTAGATTTAAATACTTTTCCGGTTTTTTAAATTTTGTTAGATTTATAAATGTTATTGCTACATTACAAAAAATAATAGTAAGATAATTTTTTTCTCTGTTTCGGCATTAGAATGATAAATTCTCGCTTGAATGAGCTTTATTCTTAGACGATTTCTAGTGACATATTGTTATAATAGATTGGTATAACTGCATTAAATACACAAAATATCTATAGGTGGCTCAGTGGTATCGAATTGGTCTATGGATTTGATAACCCGGGTTCGATTATCACAGCCGACAAACAATTTTCACCACATTAAAACTACTCCTGTGGCTCTCCTTCCACTAACATCTTTAGAGGTCGTAATTTGACGCCCTACACATGCAAAATATGTCACTTACCAAGAACTACTATGGCAGAGGGCCACACATTTATTTTTTTATTTTAAATCTTTATGCAATGGACAAAATAAAAAACCGCAATTTATACAAATATCTAGACAACGGATAAAATCTTTTGCAAATCACTGTCATTAACTCAACTATTCTACCAAAAATGCCCTTAATGGAAATTGTCAACTATTTTGTAAAGAAATTATATAAAAGAAAACCTGAACAGAGAAAATAACTATTTCACGAACCTATGAGAAAATAGAATTTTCTTCATTTGAAAGTGTTACATTTCATCCCTAAAAAGACAAGAACTTTTTTTCCAGACAAGGAAACTAAAGCCATATGGAAATTCACGACCCTATGAGAAAATAGAATTTTCTTCCTTCAGTTGAAAGTTACATTTCATTCCTAGGAAGAAAATAGTATTTTTCTAGACAAGGAAACTAAAGCCATATGGCAATTGGAAAACAAGGATATAATTTGACATTAGTGATATCCAAGTGACATCAGTCAAACAATAAATAATCTTACTTTATCCGGAGATTGAAAAACAGACCCTAAATGAAAAATAAAATAATTGATTTATCCGTAAAGTTCGATCGAATAAAGAATAATATGTGTAATATGTAGGAAAAGTGAACTTTTCCGGATTTCTGGTGTTGCAGGATTCAGCTAACGCCTCATTCCACAATTACCTTAATCGTCCGAAAATATATCACTTTTCCTACCAGTTACATAATATACTATTACTTACATTTATTTGTTGGACAAAATTTTGTGTGGGGAACATGTTAAAAAATGTTATACTCAATTCTGCTTCACTATTTAAACTATTATTGCCCGGCAGTACGGTAGAGTGTGTTCCGGTACGGTATATGAATCCGGAGATCCCGAGTTCGAATTCCAGTCAAGCCAAATAAATATAAACGGACTACCACACTACGGCTCGGTGAGTTCGGACCCTGTACTATAATTGGGATTAAATTCTTGTTGTACAGAGTAGTGTAAATAAATAAATTATTAGTTCTAAAGATAAATAAAATAAATATATCATCACGCCTTCTACCCATTATTGGGTGTAGCAGATCTCGGTTCTAAAGATGACCACAATTAATTTCCAAAACATTGTCAAAATGTTATCACTCAAACAATAACTTTGTTTAAATAAAACCAATTATCAAGCTACTTCATCACTTCAACTTTTACTAATCTATTTTGGCTTAATAGCTTTGCTACCTTGTTTAGTGTGATGAAGAGTGATGTTATATATCATTTTATAAGCTAAAAGGTTCTGAAAAACTTTTTAGAACTATGTAAAAGTTCCCAGTAATGAATCAATCATGAAAGAGTTGAACAGCGATATCACTTTCATTGTGATACAAATAACCCTGGAACAGTTGAAAACAGACGATAATTACTTTCAGCAAGTCGACACCAGTGTTCTTGTATTACATTTAATCTTATTACCGACAACGTGCCTACAACACGAGCAACGCAACAACAATAACACGATGATGGCATCTGACAAGAGTATTGTTTGTTCCTGCGGATCAATGGAAAAGTGTAAGCAATTTCTAAATTCCGCGAGGAGATAATTTGACGACACAAAGGAAGGTACGCGACAACCGACGACTGATTGTGTGAGGCGCAAGCTACTGACGAAGTGTGGTTCACATAGTGTTGTAATACAAGGAGCTGGATTACATTCGCTAATTCTGGAACAGGTTTGAGGTTATATCAGACGTGATTTACATTTTAAGATGTGTTCGTCTAATTTACTTTGGGTTTGACAATGTTACAAACGCAAGAACGAATAATACATCATTATTATTCTTTCGCTCTTTCGTCCGAGATTGACAGGTTTATATATCTCATAATCATTCGAAAACTTTGCGTTTATTGTACGCCTTTCGAAAATAAAGATTTTAACGAACGCTGTTCAGAAACTATGTGTTTATACGTACGCTCTTCGGTAAAAACTAAGCGTTTACCGAACGCCGTTCGGATCACGAAGATCAATAGACAGAAAAAGAGAGTAAATGAAAAACAACGGTTTTATTTGACATCCAGGTGACCTTTGCCAAGAGAATAATAGTATATTACATAATAAGTCAGGAGAGTGATATTTTACTTGACGAAGCGATTGTTTGAAATACAAGGCAGTAGGCCGAATATTTCAATCCACTGAGTCAAGTAAACTTTTCTGACGTATTATGTATACTATTTTTTCTGAAATTGTTTAATTTAATTGATAATTAAAAATAAATAAAATAAATATATCATCACGCCTTCTACCCGTTACTGCGTGTGGCACTCTGCGGAAGCAGATCTCGGTAAGTGATATATTTTTCGCGTGAAGTGCGGTTACTAGTCGTCAAATCACGGTCCCCAAAGATGTTAGTGGTGGAGGAACCACAGGAGTAGTTTTTGAAATTATGAAAATTGTTTGTCGCCTGTGGGAGTCGAACCAAGGTTCTCAAGTAATTAATCATAATGTTTAAATTTATTGATATGTATTGTACTGACAACAGACTATTTCAAGTTTACAAGAAAAATAACAGTCAGGTAAAACCTTTACCAGACTGTTTTGTACTTTACCAGACTGTTATTTTTGTTGTAGCCTTGAATACGTACTTTACTTGACTATTTTTGTAAAAACCTACTTTCCATACTAAAATTGGTTAGGAAAGTAGGTACTTTCTTGCCGGTTTCAGAAAAATAAATTTTATTTAAATTTTAAATGTACTTCTGAAAATGTTACTTTCTTGTAGGGTAGTGAATAAAATTATATGTATACTTCGTGAAGAAAGTGTTATTCTTCCTTCAGACGATGAACGAAACAATTCTTTTGGAAAAGAAATGTTTTATTTTCTTTCCTTGGTATACCAATATTCGTATTTTTTATTTGAAGCATTTTCTCTAAAATATTTAGATGCCAAATGGTCAAGATATTTCAAACTGTTCTTTACTTTAGAAACATAGTAATCTGACTAAAATGATAATAGATAGATAATACAGAGTGATCAAAAGGAATGGTTTCAGTTGGCAATACAATTCCGGAGATCTTTTTATTCCACAGTTGGCACAACGCCAGATAAAGGCGGAAATACTATTTGACATGTCTAATAAATACAAATAGGTTAAGTCAGGAATCTGACAGCTAATAGAATTTTGTCTTTTTGAGTAATAGAAATACTTTGGATTATTGCTATGTTTAGTAATAAAAGGAAGGGTAAGGGAAACAGCAATTTTATTTATGGATATTTAAGAAAAATATAACTAAAAACGAATAAGAACTAAATATACTGAAATTTAATTTTAAATTTTCAAATGTCACTGTCAACAACAGGAAATGAATTTTTGTATCAGCCAACTGAAACAATTTTCTTTTGATCATTCTATATTTATTTAAACACTTTTTTTTAATTAAGCAAGAATTTAGTAAATTTCGCACGGTATATTATTAGAATAGATGTAGAAAGGATAAACTAATTTAAACTGACATTTTAGTTCCTTTGTGCTACCTTCTAAGATGATTATAATCTATTGCGAAGGATTAAGGATTTATAATGATCTAATAAAGTCGCATTTTAAACAAGTCGGTCTCCCCATGGTCACACCACCCACTGTTATAAATTCAAATTCAAATTCAAATTCTTGGTTGAATAGCCGAAGCGAACCGCATGCAATATCAGAAAAGTTCGCAGAACAAAGTCAAAATCCATTAACTCGGAACGAGTACAACTTCACACATCAATTTCACAGTGTCGTGGTTTCATTTTTAAAGACTCAACTCTTGATATTTAATAGTCAGCCTTCTTGGAATCGAAGCGAGAGAAAATCCCGATCTTTGCTGACGTCATTGCCGGAAATGCCTTCTATAAGAAACGCTCACACTTGTGACATTAAAACGTACATAAAATCATTGTTCTTATTTTGTAACACTGTCACCCAAAATAGAATTTATAGGAAACCTACATTACAGTAAAAGTAATGACAATATTAAATCGGTAAATGGTAAAAATATAAATAAATATATCATCACGCCTTCTACCCATTACTTGGTGTGGCACTCTGCCGAAGCAGATCTCGGTAAGTGATATATTTTGGGCGTGCAGTGCGGTTCCCAGTAATCAAATCACGGCCCCCAAAGATGTTAGTGGTGGAGGAGCCATAGGGGCAGCTTTTGAAATTAAGAAAATTGTTTGTCAGCTGTGGGAATTGAACCAGGGTTCTCAGAATCCACAGGCCGACTTCATACCACTGAGCTAGCCACCCCATCAAATGGTAAATATTTATAAATTATTTTTTAGCATTTTATATAATAATTTACTATTTACAGGAACCGGCACGAAAGTGCCTACTTTGCTAACCAATTTTAGTATGGAAAGTAGGTTTTTACAAAAACAGTCAAGTAAAGTACGTATCCAAAGCTACAACAAAAATAACAGTCTAGTGAAGATTTTACCTGACTGTTATTTTTGTTGTAGCCTTGGATACGTAGTCTGCTGTCAATACAATTCATATAAAAAATTAAATTTTTTGAATTATTTGTGATTAAATATTGATTAAATACGTGAGGAAAGTGATATTTTACTTGACTCAAAGGATTAAAATACTCGGCCTGCGGCCTCGTATTTCAAACAACCGCTTCGACAAGTAAAATATCACTTTCCTGACTTATTATGTAATATACTATAATACTATATTCAAAATCATTAGTAAAGAAGTACTTTATTTCATAGCAACTATTATTGCATTGCAACTATGTTTCAGGTTCTCATGTTTCGCGTTTCCTTGGTTAGTAATATTGAAATTACAAAATTAACATAGAACGTCACTTCTTGAAGTAAAATTTTTTGTAATGTCATTCTAGTAAATATTTTAATTTACTTTTCTGTATGAAATGCTAAAAAACAGTATATAAATAAATATATCACTACGCCTTCTAGTACCATTACTGGGTGTGGCACTCTGCCGTAGCAGATTTCCGTGATATATTTTGCACGCGAAGTGCGATTACCAGCCGTGGAATCACGGCTTCTAAAGATGTTAGTGGGAGGAGGGCCACAGGGGTAATTAAAATGTAATGAAAATTATTTATCTATGGGAATCGAACTCAGGTTCTCAAAGTCACCTATCCCATCAAATATAAGTGGTACAAGTTTTTTTCTCCGTATATTTTATTGAAAGCTGTTTCTGTAAAATATTTTAAATATATTGGGCAAAGAAACGAAAATACGAAAATGCCAACTTTTGATGAAAAATCTTACAAGACGTGATTTATGCTAAAAACCGGTAAGATGAAATTAATCCATCTACGAAATTAATATCAGTTTAATATTATCAAAAGTAGGAATAATTTATCACGAAACTTGGTTAAATGACACATTTTTGAAAGGAAGTATGGTTACAAGTTCAATATCCTACAATCTTTTCTTCCTTTGACGTTGAGATAATTTTTTATACTTGTGATATCTTTGCGGTGGCGCGTTCTAATTGAAGTAAGTTCGTTAAAGAATCTATGATATTTAAATCTAAAGAAGAGAAATGAAATAAAACGAAGACCTCGTCTTTCTTGGCTGCAGTACGTTGTTCTTTTGAAAGGTTTCGAACAAAGGATATTGTCGCATCGTATCTATCCAATTTCAACGCTTTAAAACAAAATAACAACGCGACATACTTTCGCATTCTTCGAAGCCTGTTTTAATTATATTTACCACAAACGTTCATAACATCGGGATGTTTCGGCTTTGATCACAACATGACCAATAGGAGAGTGAGGAGACAAATGAAAAATGCGTTCGCCTTTTACGCTAATTTCGTTTGTATCCGGTTTAATTTGAAATGTTAATCGCGAGTATTGGTTGAATTTTAAAATATTGAAATGGATAAAAATTGTATTTATTAATATTTTAAAATTTTAAACAACTTTTTGCGCAGATGGAATATTTGGCTTTATATATTTTCCCCTGACACACATTCAATATTAAACTTGGTTTCAATAAATTTTTCACGCTAGTACTACCTTAATAACTAACATATTAAATACGAACTTCGATTAAATACAAAAATACGGATTATATATTTTTAAATGTAGATTTATGTATGATAAAATAAAAACAAAATGGCGTCCTTACAAATGGAATATGAAATATGCAGATAAATGTATCATAACAATTGCGGTAGGTATCAGTAATTTACATGGATTACTCTTTATAGTCATAAACCGTATACTGAAAGTACGTATGAATGTAACTAGATGCAAATTCTCAAATTATAATTTCAAAGACCGAAATAGTTTTACTCCACTTCGTATAAGTAGTCGTCAAATTTACATTTTATAACTAAATTAAACCGTGTACATAAGAATAGCGCTTTATTACACTCTTGCACCGATTGTGCTCGTATCACATTTAAATATTAATAGAACGCTAATTTTCATTTTAAAATCTTACGAGATAGAAATCAAGATACGGATTTTTAACGAGACTATATTTTATTCAAGACTTTCATTTGATACTTGTACATTTGTTGTTTTGTCAAAACTATAGAATGAAAAAATGCAAGAAATATTTGTATATATGCAGAATTTCAAATGCAATAGTTATTTTTATATCAAGGGACGAAAGTGATACTTTTCCGAAAGTGCTATTTCGTTTCTAGATCTAAAAATTAAGAATATAAAGCACGTGAAGGAAGAATTACACGTTCTTATAATTTTGTTCAGACGACCACTTATGAAAGTAACCATAACAACATCATAAACTACTACGGAAAGTTGAAAATAACATGCACCGATATGTTAGCATAACATACACTTCTAACATATCAGGTGAAGTTCCACTGATTGACAACAGATGGCGTTATGATGAAAGAAAATAATAAAATAAATGATAAGAATTTATAGTATCATTTGAATCGAAGTTTTGGCAGATTTTTCAACATATTTGCACAGATAAATCTTATTTAAAAAAATTAATAATCACTTTTTAGCATTATTTAATATTTTGACATTACGGTTAGTACAGTTGGTATTACAATACCTAACCTGAAACGTCAAACGTCAACGCTTACCTACAAAAACGCATCAGCTATCAAAGCGTAACAACATTGCTCTTGTGAACTGTTTTTAGAAATATTTTGTGGTCGTCTGAAAAATAGTGTACATAACTCGCTCGAAAGTGTGATAACTGTGCTCGTGTACTTAAATCACTCGGCGCTGTGTGCCTCGTTTTTCAATTTGTACACTCGCACGTTATTTTACACTTTCGATGCTTGTTATGTAATATACTATTACACTACCCTATTAACTATTAACATAGTTTTTAGCATCCGTCATTTCAGCTTAAAGAGTATCACAGTTCACTAACCCCTAGTTGGTCTAGTTGGATAGTTGATCGCACCATACTGATGAGTCCCTAAAGGACGAAACGCGTCTATTGTTAAAGCTGAACTGACCAGTCGTTTGATGATGATCTGATAAGTTGATTCAAACGTGCTGTGGGATTTTTGACAAGTGATGGAAAGTTTTTTCCTATTTTTTTTTATTTACTACTTCTGTGGCTCTCTCTCACCACTACCATCTTTGGGGGCCGTGATTTGACAGCTGGAAATCGCGCAAAAATATTTAACTTACCGAGATCTTCTTCGACAGAGTACCACACCCAGTAATATGTAAACGATTTAAGGATTTCAAGGTATATATATATTACAAAAAAAATCTAGATAGTTTCATAGCAAAATCAGCTTCTGCGTCTCAAAATTCTCCTAATTATTTTAGGGAAAAAAGCGTAAAATAAAAATTCCTGTTGTACAAAGTAGCATAAATAAATAAATAAATGCCAAAGAGTTTCGATATCTTGAATGATTATTTTTTGTATAGTGGAATCCAAACCACTCAGACGCAATTGTATTTTATTGATATAAGTTGAAGTCAGCGACATCTGAACTCCCGACTTTTATTCCAATAAGATTGCTTATAAAGTTGATGGATAAAATATTTTTGAAAGCATCCGGATTAAAGTAAAAGAAACGTCGAGTCAAATCGGCATCTGCAGACCATTCCCAAGAACGTCACATCCGGTTGAACTGCACCACAAACGCAACGTATCAAGTAGCCACTAACAAAAACCAGTGCATTGCAAGTGTCAACCACAGTGTAAAAATAGCTCGACAGATGTCACCAGTGTCTTGCGTGATGTAACGTACGTCGATAATTAGAGCGGGGTGATGCCGGTGATGTGTAATCAGAGTCGGCATTCGCTGCTCGCCGTTTCCGGCTCGGTTAAGTGATTTATTGTGTTGCGGTCGCTGAAACCGCCTGAAATGGTTCCTGGATGATACATGGCCTTGGATGCCACGCGGGAGCTGGAGCGATTCGTCCGCAGTGGACGCTCGAGCGTCACGTTCGGTTTTTTAATCGGTTTGCGCGTGAGATATGTCAGGAAGAGATTCGAACGCTTGGTGATTTCAAATTGACTGCGATTTGTGTAAATATACGCGAGAGAGCGGAACTAATTTTGATCGTCTGCAAATATTTACTAATAACAACTACTGTTTTGCAAATTTGTAGTTCAAATATCATTCAAAATTTATTTATTATTTTTTAATTAAAGCTGTTGGCGCAGAAAAATATTGTTTAGTTTTCCTTTCAAAATTTAAACTAAATATTTTCGGAAAACTATTATATTTATTATATTATACAGGGTGTTCAATTTAGTGGTGCCACCATTGCTATCTCGAGAACTAAAAGAGCTACAAGCTTGATTAAATTAACAAAAAAATACCTATTTGTAAGTCTATTACAAAACTATTACACAAATATTTTTTTTTAAACTAGTGGTTCTCAAAATACAGGGTCCAACTTTCTTATTTTAAATGGGAACCTGTTTTTATTTGCTAATTGGATTCATGATTTTTTCTGAATTCAATGACTATAAAGTTCAGTACTTTCACATTACAAAATTTTTGATTAAAATTGACATTAATTTAAATAAAATCGCATAGAACTCAGTGTGCTATGATAGAAGCAATCGGGGTATATATAAAATTTATAGAAATCACTAAAATATTTATCTCAGTTACAAAAATAATTAAAAAGTTTAACAGTTTGTAATTTAATATTTTATTAAACTATTAACACTTTCGATGTATTAGTATATTACATAATAAGTCAGGAAAGTGATATTTTACTTGACGAAGCGGTTGTTTGAAATATGAGGCCACAGGCCGAGTATTTTAATCCGCTGAGTCAAGTAAAAACACTGTCCTGACATGTTATGTATACTATTTTTTCTGAAACCGTTTAATTTAATCAGTAAGTAATCATAAACAAAACAAAATATTTAAATTTATTGATATGAATTGTACTGACAGCAGACTACGTATCCAGACTGTTTTGTACTTTACCAGACTGTTATTTTTTTACAGCCTTGGATACGTACTTTACTTGACTGTTTTTGTAAAAACCTACTTTCCATACTAAAATTGGTCAGGAAAGTAGGCACGTTCTTATCGGTTTCAGAAAAAAATAATTTATTTATTTTTTGTATTGACGTATAATTATAAATCAAACAAACAAAAATATTATGATTTGTGAGAGTAATGAACTTTATAGTCGCCGAATTAAAAAAAAAATACTGAATCGAATAAGTAAATAAAAAAAAAATAGGTTTCCATGTAAAGTAAAAAAGTTGCACCACATATTTTAAGAACTACTGGTTGACAAAAATTTTTGTTAATAGTTTTTTAATACACTAAGAAAATTTACTGTGTATTTCCTTGCTAGTTTAACCAACCTTGTAGCTCTTATAGATCTCGAGATAGCAATAGTGGCATCACTAAATTAACACCCTCTACACGGAATTCAAATTGAGAGAACTCAAGTTTGAATCCCATTCAAGCTAAAAATATATGAACTAGTACACTGCGATTCAGTGAGCCCGGACTCTATACTGTAATTTGGATTCAGTTCCTGTTGTGCAGAGCAACTAATAAATTACGTAAAATAAAGACAAAAAGTCAATTACGATGTGGAACTGTGTCTTAATAAATAAGAAAAATAGGAAAACAAAATTTCCATCATTTGTCACAAATTCCAAAATGTTTACAGCACGTTTGAATCAACTTATCAGGTCATCATCAAACGGCTGGTCAGTTCAGCTAATAAATTACGGTTTTAACTTGTCTCCAATTTTGTCTAAAGCTATTTTTTGTTATGCTACATAAAATATAGCAATCGTACTATTAGAAATGTAGTAATAAAATTTATAATGATGTAATTATTAAGTACCTAACTCGTTATGAATTACGTCAATTCAAAGTTGTAAGCTACTTATTAATTCTTTAAATAAGTTAAGAAAATTCAGTCGCAGATCTGGATCTTTCTTGGATTATTTTAGCTTGAGGATAAAATAATAAAGAGAAGTGAATATTTTAGTGAGTTCTCTCATTATTAATGAGGAAACGGAAATCGTACAAGAGTGAATTAGTACGAGTTTAGTCCACAATTCTTCATACTGTGCAATCATTTAAAATTAATTAGTCGGTTTTCCAATTATTATCTGATTAATTAAAAGATTTAACGGGGGATGTTTTTGCTGTGCTCAGTGGCGCTGATCGATCAGACTACTACGATACCTGACCTCGTTGTCGACGTCGGCGTCGGCTTCGGCGTCGTTTACTCTTCACTTGTTTTACAGTAGATAAATACTGCTAGTGGTACTTACCTAAAACAAGAAGAGAACATTCGTTAGAAACAACAATCAAATTTCATCATTTCAATTAATATATCTTTACGCCATTTTATCCATTCCTGATAGAAGAGGGTGGCCAAACAAAATATTTATTAACAATTCTATAAAATACAAGATGTTGTGACTCGCTGGTTAATCCTATCCCTTTATAAGCAAATGAACTTATTTAAACCTTAAAGTCTACAATTTTCAATTGTTAAATATTCTACTTAAATAACAGTCTCACTGCAGATGACCCTCGTGTCATCGGATCGAAGCTCTCTATGAAACATAACAAAATAGAGAGAAAAATTGGAATAAAATCAAATTTGTGTTACATGGCAACCGTAGTCCCAGGTTAAAATCCTTTCATTATACCAACTTTTCTCTTTATAATTAGGGTTTTTCGATCTCCGGATAAAGTTTCCGATAACTAACGCCTTTTACCCATTACTGGGTATGACACTCTATCGTAACAGACCTCGGTGATATATTTATGCGCGTGAAGTGCGATTATCAGTCGCCAAATCACAGTCCTCAAAGATGTTATTGGAGGGAGAGCCACAGGGATAGTTTTAATGTGATGAGACTTATTCCTCAGCTGAGGGAATCGAACCCGAGTTCGCAAATCCACAGGCCTACTCTATACTACTGAGCCACCTACCCCATATGAAAAATAACAGTTGTAATTAATTCGATAACAGATAATACTCGAGCTACAGAAGAAAGAGTTATCAATAAAAGTAATCACATTTCATATTAAAGTTTTACTTTTTTAATTCATGGTACGATGGAGTAGGTAGGACAGTGGTATCGTGTCGGCCTGTAGATCCTGAGAACCCTGGTTCGATTTCCCACTGGCGACATACATTTGCACTACATTAATACTACTCCTGTGGCTTCCCCTTCACTAACATCTTTGAGGGCCGTGATTTGACGGTTGGTAACCGCACTTCACGCGTAAAAATATATCACTTACTGAGATTTGCTTCGGCAGACTGCCACACCCAGTAATGGGTAGAAGGCGTAATGATATATTTATATTTATTTGTTTTAGTACGATTTAAGTGCATTTGAATATTTTTTGATTTCAGAATAAATTCTAGATATACTATATATTTGACAGCTGGTAACCGCACTTTACTCGCACAAATAAATTACTTACTGAGATCTGCTTCGACAGAGTGCCACACCTAGGATAAAAAGCATGATGATATATTTATATTTTTTAAAATTTCCTGGATTATAATTTGATTGAATATTCTGTTGTGTAGAGAAGCAGATAAATATTATCCTTGAATTTGAGCTGTTTATGAAATTCAGTCCATATTTCAGTGACCTACAAACCACCCGAAATTCAATTAATTTTTGATCCAAAGCTAATACCACTCACCCAATAATCAATAACGGAGTTCTTATCATGTTTTCAAGCATAAAATCTCCAACGAGTAAAATATAACTTGTCATTTCATTCTATTAATACCTCGTGGAAGCCATTCTCCTTATAAATGATTCCGTTTATCTAAAGTTTTATGTGTTGTACAGCATTAAATTTCCAATATGCGCTGAAGCGGTACCATAATGCATGTAGGAACCATAACGATAATTTATACCGAATATAAAAGCTTTTATTATACGAAATGGATCTGCGGCAAGATGTAATAACTTCATAAAGTAAGCATGCGTTTAATCCAAAATAGCATTGATTGGGAGCGAGCTTCATGAGGCCAAGACACGAATGATGGACAGGGACGAACTCACATATATTACCCTTTGAGGCGCTGGCGCTGTACTCGTAAATATGAAATATAATACGTAAAAGTGCAGGATATAAAGGTATCTTCACTATACTTCGTTTCATTTAAGAATGCATTAAATTCAAATAAATAGAAAATAGTTATTTATGTACCATAGGCGTTTCTGGCCCGTGGCATGATTATTAACAGGAGACGCAAAATAACATTTAATTATATGTTCAAAAGATTAAAATATGTAAATACGAGTAGGTTATATGTTAAAATAACATTTTTCAGAATCAAGTATTCACAATAATTGTCATTTTTTTATTCTGATACGGCTTCAACTTCTTTGGTTACTAGCCGGTATGATGATGGAAGCATCTGCGCTGTAGTCAGCTACAGACGCTGATTGATGCCAGCCCTGACCGGGAATCGAACCTGGGACCTCTGGGTCAGTAGCCTAGTAGTCTAAACCACTGAACCAGAGAGGTCGGCAATTGTCATTTTATTTATGTATCCATAGAAATTATTTTTAAGCCCGTTTTTTACGGCTAAAACACATGTTTTTCGGCCCGGTTGTGCATAATAGTTATTTATGTACCAAGGATAAAAACAGGCTTTGCGCCTCGTTTTAATAATCATGCCACGGGCCAGAAACGCTAATTTCACCCGTGGTATATACAATATTGTACGCACAACAAAATAACATTTAATTATATGTTCAAAAAATTTAAATACGTAAATAGGTTATATCTCAAAATGACATTTTGCAGAATCAAGTATTCACAATAAACAAAAATTGTCCAATGTACCCATAGGAATGATTTATTTTTGGCCCACGGGCCAAAAAGAAGTGTTTACGCTCGCTTTTTAGGACTAAAACATATTAATTTCGGTCCGTTTGTGCATAAAAGTTATAAAAACAACTGATATTATTTACATAGTCATGAAACTGGAACAAATGCAAACAAGGCAAATTTTAAACCTGATTGAACAGTAACTAAATAAGTAAAATGAAATATCGAGACTGATTACAATGCAAAATTTATTTAAATTTAATTAATTTGAACGAGGTAGGTAGTTTAGTGGCACCGAGTCGGCCTCGGTTCGATTTTTACACCCGACAAACAATTTTCACTACATTAAAATTACCCTTGTCTTTGGAGGTCGTGATTTGACGGCTAGTAACCGCACTTCATGCGCATAAATTTATCACTTATCCAGTAATGGGTAAAAGGGATGATGATATATTTATTTTTTTTGAAACTTTTTTCCTGTAAGATAATTTAGAAAGCAATGATGATAAAACTCCCATTGGACACTCATATATATATATATATATATATATATATATATATATATATATATATATATATATATATATATATATATATATATATGATAATTAAAGTACCCGTCATTTTCTATTTTTATAATGTAATATATTACAAATTTAGTAGTATTATAAAGCAAACTTTACGTACTTTTCAACTTTGTAAAAAAGGTAAAAAGATGAGTAATTCCTTAAAGGAAGAAATAGTCCTGATGCGGGCCTGTTGATGAACTGATATCAATAACGAGTAACGAGCAGGGTTGGACTGAGATAAATCAATCGTTTCTTTGTGGATTTTGCAGATTTATGTGTGACTGTTTTAGAGTATCGTTGCCGTGGAAAATCATTGATATTGGTGATGTGATACCGCCGTGAGTAATAATTTAGCAGGTGATATCTCAAATAACGCGGCGTGACAGTTCTGTTCCATAAATATTCGCACTTATTCCTGGATTTATCTGCTCTGTTTGTATACGCGACACAGTTTAAAAATAACTTAGACGGGTTTAGGATTTTCACCATGTTTTGCTCTCAGCAGGAATCCTGTTAAAGGAATTATATATTTCTTTTTATATAGTTACTAACACATGAATATAAGCGGTGAGAAATTTTATAATTTTTTATCATAAATCACTTATATTTGTTTATGTCTTTCCAGTTCATTATTGTTTATTAATACTGTCAAAAACTTCTTCTATTCAGTGTTGCCAATTAATCCATTATTTATTATGTAGGTTATTAAAAAATACTAGTAAGACATAAAATATTGTATTAACCACGAGCATTACTTGATGCTTATATCTCTCGAGCATAAACATATTATAATACCCTAGGTACATAAATAACTATTATTAAAGATTAGAAATAGTTGCATTGTATGAATTCGTAAACTTTTTATATAGTCTAGACAAATAAGTATTCTCGAAAATATTCCGTTTAAAAGATGTTGACATATGAACATGTAGATGAGAATTTTTGATTCAACCAGTTCCAAAATGAAAAATGTTTATAACAAGGTTTTATATGAATCAGACTACGAGACATCGAATGCCGTTGAGCGCATCTTCATATCTTTTTTAGTTTAAGAGTTACAGCGATTATAGACTTTTCAAAATCTCAACTTTGAAGGCTCATATCTCGAAAACTAAAAGAGATATTGAAACGCGGTTTGGACGAGTGTATTTCTCGTGGTCCAATTAACTCATAACTAAATTTTATAAATTTCGAAAATTTTACTATTTTTCCAAAATTTTTCCGGGTCGATATATTTTGAAAAGTTGAAAAGATAATAAAAATCTGTGAACACCAGTGAATTTCTCGCGTAAAAGTACATAGGTATGGAAATTTTCAGGAAAAAATTCGCACAGATAAAATTTTATTACAAAAAAACGAAAAATCACTGTTTTTTAATCATTTTTGAAGGGGTACCCCTTAAGATTTTTACGATTTTTGGCCAATTTAAGATTTTTTGCTTTAAAAATTTTATGCGTGGACCAAATCATTTGAAAATTTGCATACCTATGTACTTTTACGCGAGGAATTCACTAGTGGTCAGAGATTTTCATTATCTCTTCAACTTTTTAAAATATCGACAAAAGAAAAATTTGAAAAAAATATCAAAATTTTCATAATTTTCAAAATTTCAGTATACATTAATTGGAGTATGAGAAATACACTCGTTCAAACCGCATTTCAATATCTCTTTTAGTTTTCGAGATATGGGCCTTCAAAGTTGAGATTTTTAAAAAGTCAAAAATCGGTGTAACTCGAAAACTAAAAAATATATGAAGTTGCGCTCAACGGCATTCAGTTTCTCGTGGTCTGATTGATACAGAACCATGTTATAAAAAAATTCCATTTTTCTTTTTGATTCAATTAAAATTCACATTTGTACATATGTCAATATCTTTTATATACCCATTGTAATAACAATGCTAATAGTTTTTACTTATCTGGATTACACACAAATCTTTATAATTGCAAATAGTTGCAGCAGATGGCTATGAAAATAGTGTTCTTTTATTCATAAATGATTTACTTCATTCGATTGGAGAATAAATTTGCTGAAAATTTTTATGCGAACTTTATATTAATATTAAATGATGGAATTTTGAAATTAATTTGAAAGTTGATTTCTTTGTACGTGTTACACAAAGTTTTAATTAAAAAAAAAGTTATTTGTAACAAAATTTAAAACAACACAATTTTTTTGCTTGCTTAAGTATTTTAAAATTGTTTCACATTAACTTCAAAATTATGAAACGAAATATTTTTTCATTACATTATTATTTTTTAATCCAGAAAGTTTTCTCTTTTGTAATTATGATTCTTGTAAAAATATCATTGAAAAATAAGCGTTTCTTCAAAGGGATTTGGAAAAGATTTTATTAAATTTTATTTTTTCATTGTTAATTATGTTCTGAAAATATCTTTGGAAAAAATGAAGTATTTCCTGAAAGTGGTATAACAAAGCAATTATTGGCAGATATGAGAAAGTATATATTAATATCTTTCTCAGAACTGTTTTGCTGCGACCGAAATAACAAAAGAGTGGTGTTATGAAGAAACAGCATCGCATCGGCAGCCCCAACAGCAGTCCATAACCTTTCTTCCATTGTCTGGGGGATAATGGCGCCGGCCATTGTTTCACGTGCGACTGTGTGTTGTTACATTAACGGGAGGCGCAGCTCACTACATCCTAATGGACACTTCATTTGTTCCGACTAGATCTGAGCCAAGCTACCACGCTTGTTATTTCAACTCTCAGAACTTGCATATTAAGAATCATGTGCAATGCTGCACGAATGCACGCAATGGTGAAGCCATGTTTACATTGTGTAATCAGTTTCGCGCAGTACAACGAGCCTTACATAATACACACAACGACAATTAAATATAATCACTTTAACGACCAAATGTTATCAACAATTAAAAAGTCATTTTATTCAAATGCTTTTTAAAACAAGCCATTATAACTTAATACTGGCTTCTATTTTAGCTTATAGTTAGAGAGCTAGGGTGCAAAATGATGTCTCATTTATTCCAACAACAGAAATGGATTTTTTAATAGATTATGTCATGATAAACATGAAAAAAAGAAAATTACATTTCAGAACGGGTGGTAACTATAAATGGCGCTGATGTGAATGCGCCGATTTTAAGATTGGTTGTTGAAGTCATAAAAATGATTGACAGAAGATTTGGCTGATGACGCATGCGCGACAAAACCGGTCAAAGTAAGCCAGTTTTATGGAGTCATGTGACATATTACTACTTGTTCACGATGAATACATGACAAAAAAATTATTGACAGAAATTATTGCTGGTTGCTCATTGGTGACAGAAGCTCTGAAAGTGGACTGGTGTAGGGATCAACAACCACCCTTAAAATCTGCACATTCACATCGACGCCATCTATTGTTGCCACCCGTTCCCAAATCTAATTTTCTTGTTTTCATGTTTATCATGACATAATCTATTAAAAAATCCATTTCTGTCACTGGAATAAATGAGACTTCATTTTGCACCCTAGCTCTCTAACTATTATAGTATTACTGCTATACAGATTGGTCTTAAAAACATTCCCAGCCCTAGAAAAACAAAATGGCAGGACTCTTTTTAAAAATTTCAATAGAAAACCTAAACTATAACATTTTCGGTCACGGAAATTATTTCCATAATATTATTTTAAATATAATGATATATATATTTTTTTCTGAAAGTATTTTGAATTAGATTTTCAGTGGCACCTACATAAACTCTTCATTTTTCAAAATTTCCATTCTTTTATGTATTATCAGCGCGCTCTGATGGATGTTTCTCGTTTTGTGTGAGAAATTATTCTGGTATTTACGGGAATCTTTTGTTTCTGAAAATTACTGTGTGAATTAAAAAGTAATAATAGAAATTAAATATTTGATAATATTTGAATATAACCAATATTTATGTATTATTAATTAATTTATTTTAAAAATATTTAATTTTTATTATTACTTTTTAATTCGTGCGGAAAATTTCAGAAACAAATTAAACCCTTTACGGCAACTTTTCCCAAACTGCCCAAACAGTTCAAAAGTTCAAATATTAATAACTAGAAATACAACTCCGTTCGAGTGGTTAATTTACTTTTTGCAGAGTACAAATTAATAAATAATTGTAAACAGTAAAGTACTAGTTTATTTCATTATAGAAATATTTGGAAACTCAGTAGGTTTGACGTGATTGGAAATAAAAGTTTGAAGACGTAGTGGCTAAGGCAATTGAAAAGGGTTCATTCTCAAAGTGGCGAGAAATCATTCCTCGTGAATAATAAATAGCTTGTTCAGATTTTTTAACAACCCACTGAAAACTGCCCTAAAAATAAATCTATTTTGTTTTCGTTGTTTCCTACAAAAAACAAAAGTTAACTCAAACAGTTGAGCGCTCAAACCAGCAGAAAAATTCTCCTCCAAACAATGTCGTCAGTGATTTATACAAAAGAGGAGTATCGTCAACGAGGTTAGGACTTCCGGTTTTGTTTTATTAAGTGTAGCTCATATCTTCCGGTCATTTAAAGCGAATTTCGCCCGGAGTCGTTGGGTCAGGAGTATAAAAACAGTGGCCCAGTGAATTACTCCGTAAATTCCATTAATAATCTAGAAGGAATAGTTTTGACAAGAGTGGTAAAAGGATGGTTTTGCTGGGCGGTTGCATTTGTTCCTTACTAGCCGTTATCACGTGGGTATTTCTGTCCGCTTATTAAAGAAGGAAAATACGGGCCTGTCACGTACGGCCAGGGCCGGCAGGAGGAAATCGACAATATCCGGCTTCCGAAATTTCCCATTATCCCAACTTAGCTTTGCTCTCCACACTTTAATTAAATATCACTAACTAATGTTGGCAAACTAGAGTTCGCTACCCTTTGATACCTTACTTTTCTCTGATCTTTGGTTGTGACTGTACACTAACTTTTTATTGATTCTGTTATGTAATTTAGAAAAGAAAAAGACATAAATGTGTTATAAAGTAAATGAAAATTCTTTTGTTAAAATGCCATGGAAGCTAATGGATTTTAAATATTAAATCGAACTGTTCAATAACGATTTCTTTCTAACTGTTTTAACCTGATATAACTTTAGCTCGTTTTAGGTACGATGTATGAGCATATTTGGGTTTGAAGTTAGCAATTGAAAACTGATTTTTTACATACATACATACATATCTTCACGTTATATCCCAACAAATGGGGTAGCACGAACCCTAAAATCACTCATAAAACATTCACTCATTACAATCATCAAACAACCAGCCCTCGTCAAACATTTTCATCCAAACAAACCACCCTCATTTCAACCACATTCATAGATCATTCCATATAAACTCATTCATTTATTACACTCGAAATCATAATCACACAACAAACCTTCAATCACATCATTCCTATTCACTTATCATTCATTTTCTTTCTTCAACGTACATAACATATGCATAAAACATCTCAAATTACTCACGCTTACTCCTAACAACGAATCTAATAACGAAACTAACAACGAATCTACAAGATTAGAAAAGATGAAAGCGATAGCCTGCACTTATATATAAAAGAAAAGTCCACACAATGCAGTAACTGAAAATGATACAAAAAGATAAGAAAGGGAGCGTCGCCCCGCGCTTGTTTTTGAAAGTGAATTTCACACAATTGCAGTCAAACACTCTACGCAAGAACTGAAAACGAATTAAAAAATAAGAAAGGTAGGGAGTATCGCTCTACGCTTGTTTTTGAAAGTTAATTCCACACAATTGTAGTTAAACACTCAATGTAAGATCAGAAAACGAATAAAAAAGATAAGAAACGAAGGAAGTGTCATCCCTGCGCTTATTTTTAAAGTGAATTTCACACAATTGCAGGTAAACACAACAAAACTAAAATGTAAAATCCTGCGCTTTTCTGAAATCATCAGATTCATTCCGCAATTAATCTTCGCCAAACGTTCCTATCCTGATACACCACTTTAGCTTCATCCACATTCATAATTCCTTTCATACAAGCACGTTTGTTTCTCATACTCGGAAACTTTCGTTAAAAATATTGAAATTAATTACGGAAAATGATAACAAGGGCAGGCCATACTCTCATTTTTCTTATTACTTTCTTATACGCAGTATAAGGAAGTATTGTAATCGTGAAAACAATCGTTGACGAGATTTTCGCGGAAATATGTGTTTTGAGGTCCATTTCATTGTTCAAACAGTAAGTAATTTTATATATCTATTTCTATTAATATAAGTTCATTTATATAAAATTTTGTTAGGAAGTTGATTATCTGGAATGAAAATTAAAAAGAAATCAGTAAAATCCCAAACTTTTAATAAATTCAGATAAATGCTGAATTACAAGCTAATTAATATTATATAACATTCATATATTCTAAATATTAAATATGCTGTGTATAAGAAAGTCGTGTGGTGACCAAACCAGATTTTATTTTTGTATTGTTTTCAATTCTTACATAGAATGTCTAACTGCAATTGAGTACAATTCTGTTTTAAAAACAAGCGCAAGCAGACAATCTCTTCTTTTATTATCTTTTTGAATCGTTCTTATTTCTAACTATAGAGTGTCTAACTGCAATTGAGTGGAATTTTCTTTCAGAAACAAACGCAAGATGTGCCTCCCTTCTTTTATTATCTTATTACATACGTAATTAAATGAGTGAGCGTGAGTAATTTGTGTATGTGAAACGTAAGGCGAATGAAAGACAAAGATGTATAGGAAAGAATGGATAGATGTGACTGAAGGTTTGTTGCGTGGTGAATTATTTCGAGTGCGAGGAATACATGAGCTTGTATGGAGGAAACTCTTAATGTGGTTGAAGCGGTTGATAATGTTTGATAAAGATTGATTATTTGATGAATGTTTCTAAGGTTCGTGCTACCCAATTTGATGGGATATAGCGTGATGTTATGTATGTATGTACAATAATATCTTGTTCCAAAAAGACAGTGTTCAGGTGGCAACTTCAAATCAAATTAAAGCATATTCTGGATTGATTTGTAGGTAATCATTGAAAACCTATATCAATTGAGATTGTAATAACATCATGACTATGAAGTTAGTTTTAGAAAATATATTAGCAATACAATTCGTGTTTATTATGTAAATAACATCCTAGAATGAAAGAGGTGGAAGGATAGAATGATGTATGAGGGATGATAAATGCAGTTGGTGATTCGATTGCAACGTTGCAAACTGTGGAAGTGTCAGCGCAGTGTTGCCACGACTCACTGAATGTGCAAATGAACTCTTTCCAACCAAGCCAACTACATAACGACACATTAACACACTGTGAGTTGGAATATTTTCACTCAACTGCAAATGCTGATTCTGATTCCGCTACATTGCATATTCTACTCATTTTGATTATGTGTAAATCTGTTGTATTTGCAACATTCGATTAACTGAAAATTATCAAATTCACATTGGTAATTCCAGTAGTCTAAATATTCCAATCGAATTTAATTTTGAAATGGCTCAAAATGGGACAGATATCATATTGCGAAATTTTCAAAATAATTGGGCATCATATATTTACCACTATAAACATTTTTAAATTATTTCAGATAAAATTACTTAAATAAAAATGATGGAAAATTTAGTTTTTCTTCAACCGTCCTAAATAGACGACATTACAGAACTCCATAGAAACAACTGAAGCTTGACTTTTCTGACAAATACTTTTTCTGACGCTCGTTCAAGGACTTCCATTGGTTCACAAGGGACAGAAAACGTATTTTTGAAGCGCAGTTTTTGTTCTGTCGCTCAAGAGCGGTAGAAAAATGTTTAATTAGGTAAATATTCTGACATTTGATTAAAAAATTGCATATTTTATGTGGAGCGACACGCGACAGTGACTTTTTGTGCCTCATCTGTAATTGTTTTACTCGCTGCGCTCGGTCGTCAATACCTGCAGATTCACCACAAAAAGTATCACTTTAGCTCCTAATAAAATAATATAATGTTTCCATATTTTTATTTGAAGCATTTTCCTATTATTTATTCAGAAAACATACGATGACGCTCAGAATATTAAGATTTTTTCAATTAAAGTACCAATTCGACTCTCAAAAAAGTTTTAGCTAATCCTGAATTTTGGATTATCTAACCTTATTTATTCTAATTATTAATTATTAATATGGGATGGCTAGCTCAGTGGTATGAAGTTGGCCTGTGGATCCTGAGAACCCTGGTTCGATTCCCACAGGCGACAAACAATTTTCATAATTTTAAAAGCTACCCCTGTGGCTCCTCCACCACTAACATCTTTGCGGGCCGTGATTTGACGACTGGTAATCGCACTTCACGCGCAAAATATATCACTTATCGAGATCTGCTTCGGCAGAGTGCCACACCCAGTAATGAGTAGAAGGCGTGATGATACATTATTTTTTTTAATTATTAATTATTCTTATGGGGTAATAGCTCAGTGGTATCAAGTCGGCTCGTGGATCCTGAGAATCCTAGTTCGATCCCCACAGCCGACAAAACATTTTCATCAATTTAAATTTACCCCTGTGGCTCCCCTTCCACTAACATCTTTGGGGACCGTGATTTGACGACTGGTAAACGCACTTCACGCACATAAATATATCACTTACTGATATCAGCTTCGGTAGAGTGCCACACCCAGTAAAGCGTAGAAGGCGTGATGATATATTTTTATTTATTTATTCTAATCGGGTATTAAAATGATACTCGAAATTATATTTTGAAATTTAGATAAACGATAACAGAATTACTCTAGGGTTTATTTAAACATTTTCGAGAATATGTTTCACTTAATTTAACTAAATCAAAATGTTTTTTGAGAATCTGGTTGTACAAGTTTTATGTTTGTTTGAGCTATCACTTCAGAAGCTGGAGGTATACGGGTTAAAAATATAATTACTGGACAGTATTCTATTTTGTTGTCAATGACCAAAAATATATTCTATTTCAGGGATTAATTCTTGATAGGGGAGAGTTACCGGTGTCAATGTTGGGTTAGGCTCTGTTTGGGAGGGGATGGTAAAATATTTGATCGCATTCCAAGCAGGAATTTAAATGTAATTAGCGGGATAATTGCAGCGAAATTAGCGCATGTATGCAGGACCACTAATTTACAATCTAAATACACAGCGCGATCCTATGTGATCAGTGCTTGAGCTCCCGTGCAAATTGTTATCTCCCGACCAGAAGATATTCCATTGTTTTGCTGCATTTGTCCGCAAATTACACACATACTAAATTAATTAATTTGCATTTTTATACTGTAAATGCACTTATTTCACTAGAGATGCTACTAACTACTGCTAAATGCCAACGAGTGTACTCATTTAGAAACTAAAGCAGTTTACAACTTGTTAAAAAGCTTTGAAAAAATCTGACATGTACATAACGACGCTTTGTATTTATTTAACAAATATAAATGTTTCTTTTTATTATAAACTCTTTATTTATTTTTTATTTACATTTTTTTATGGCTTTCTGGCGGACCAACTGCTATGGTCATATGCCGCCATTACGTCCTGATTCTGCGTTTTAGGTCTTATAGTGTATTCCGAAAATGAACCGGTTAGTTTTTTCAGTAACCGGTTTCATTATGGAACACGGTTTTTTAAAATTGTGGTTAGTTTTTAATAACCAAACTAACCGTGCTCGAGCGGCGGTTAGTTTGGTTACTTCACAGCTGTTGTTGACAAGTTTGAAACGTGTTTGGCGGCTTTTGCAGTGTTTCTGGATTTTTGTCTTATAAAACTATATTTTTATGATGATTGATAAATAAACATGTGATACAAAATGTATTTTTATTATTTAACAGTATATATTCATATTAGATGAATTTATTATTTGTTCTGAAGCTCGTATTTACTTTTTTCTTTGTGTTATTTTTTTATCCCTATATTTAAGTTAAAACAGGTGTGATGCAGAATACAATATTTTATAATATAAACATTTTTCCATATTAAATAAATTTCACATTTCGAAACTCATTTGTCAAGTGACAACTGTCATCGTGAAAGTGTTCCGTTATGACGTCATTCTAACCGTAACCGTGGTAAAATTGAACCGCACCGTGGTTAATTTTCGGAATATACTATTAGAGTCAAAAGCAACGCGGGTTTCTCTGGTCGGTCACCCATCCAAGTACTACGTTGCTTAACTCGCGTTATCGCTTAGATCAGTTCCAACGAGTGCAGCCATGGCCGTTGACAATTTATTTATTTATCTATTTATTTATTTATTTATTTCTGGGGTGGCTAGCTCAGTGGTATGAAGTCGGCCTGTGGATCCTGAAAACCCTGGTTCGATTCCCACCGGCGACAATTTTCATAATTTCAAAAACCCGTGTGGCTCCTCCACCACTAACATATTTGGGGGTCGTGATTTGACGACTGGTAACCGCACTTCACGCGCAAAATATATCACTTACCGAGATCTGCTTCGACAGAGTGCCACACCCAGTAATGGGTAGAAGGCGTGATTTATTTTTATATTTTATATTGACAACAGAAACATATGTACAGATATAAAATGGTAGCTAGCTCAGTGGTATCGAGTCGGCCTGTGGATCCTGCGAATCTTTGTTCGATTCCCATAGCCGACAAACAGTTTTTACCACATTAAAGTTACCCCTGTGGCTTCATACCACTGAGCTAGTCAATAGCAACACAAAATAAAGTGTTTATACAAAAGATATGAATTGAGTAAGTAAACGTTAGCTATTATGACAAATACTCTAAATAAATAAATAAATAAATATATCATCACGCCTTCTACCCATTACTGGGTGTGGCACTCTGCTGAAGCAGATCTCGGTAAGTGATATATTTTGCGAGTGAAGTGCGGTTACCAGTCGTCAAATCACGGCCCCCAAACATGTTAGTGGTGGAGGAGCCACAGGGATAGCTTTTTTCAAATTATGAAAATTTGTCGCCTGTGGGAATCGAACCAGGGACCTCAGGATCTACAGGCCGACTTCATACCACTGTGCTAGCCATCCCATAAACATTATGTTTATTTGAGTAATTAAACTGATTCACAAAAATACAGACGTTTCAACTTTAATAAAGCTAATTTTCTAAAAGTGTAAAACTTTTTCAAAACCTATTTCTATTAGAACTTATTCACTAGAGAAATGGAATGAATGACCACCCATACAAACACACGGTTTCACAGAGGGGTAAATGCTCCGATCGAGGTCTGGTTGTCACACAGCCGCTACTTTTTGTTTGAACATAAAACGATAAACTCTCATCGAAGCGTTAAAGCGTTTGCACAAACGAACTTTTAAGCACCGTCTACTGCAACTGAAAACCGAACTTTTTGTTTTCGATGGGCAAAACCACAGTGTTCGTTCTAATCTTTCTCTTTCTGCATCATCTGCCTTCGAGGAAAATAAAGTAATGTAGCTGTCGCCTTCTCTCTCTTTTGATCATCGTAACTTATCACTGCTACATCTTGTATGATAATCAAGTTGGCACATATGAAAAATTCACGAAATAACGCAACAGACGGAACGTAAAAAACCGCGCCAGGAATTCAAGTCATCTCACAAACGGAATCTTAAATAAATATATCATCGTTTCACGACTCAATTTTCTGCGTGTTCTGCACTGTATTTTACACAGAAATGGAGGAAGGCATGCATGATTTATAATGACTTTGTTTCGCCATCGTTCAAGATGCGTCACTGAAATAAGTACACATCTTGCAATTTTACTCTTGCGTATATATTTAAACATACGTAAACTTTTCGAACACATGAACAAACCTATTAAAAAAAATACATACATAACATCATGCTACATCTCATCAAATTGGGTAGCACAAACCTTAAAATCATTCTAAAACGTTGACCCATCAAATTTCAAATTTTCAGTATAAGTTAATTAGAGCATGAGAAATGCACTCGTTCAAACCGCATTTCAATATTTCTTTTAGTTTTCAAGATATGGGCCTTAAAGTTGAGATTTTTAAAAAGACAAAAATCGCTGTACCTCAAAAACTAAAAACGATATGAAGATGCGCTCAACGGCATTCGATTTCCCCTAGTCTGATTTATATAGAACCGTATTAAAAAATATTTAGTTTTAAACTGGTTCAATAAAAAAAAAATCACATTTTCATTAACAGATAATTTTGCGATCACGACGATTAAAAAAATATTTTTTGATGATTAAAATATGCACAATTATGTAGAAACATATGGGGAATTACACGGTGAAATTCCCAATTTTATATCTAGTGTCATATTATTTTAAATTAATCCTTAAGTTGGTACTATCATGGATGCATTTACGACAGATTTTAATGAAATTTAAATATGTTATTTTTCATGAGTTTCTACATTAGTATGCAAATTTGTACTTTTATTTACCATCCATATAATTACAAACTACAATTTTGATCACATAAAAAGAAAGGGGGTCGCGAAAGAATATATTTGCGACTTTTGCTTCCAAGGGGGTCATGTTTGAAACCACTGATATACACTATAGTCCTATGTCGTTGCTAATTGTACTTTTAGTATTAGTTTTATTTATCGGTTAAGTTTTAGATACAAATTTAAAAAGTTCATAGGTTTTTTTAATAGTCTATGTTTTTCTTAATAAAAATCAGTTCTTTTAGCATATTATAGTCTTATTATTTATTTAAGTATATATTTATTATATTAGTAGTAAACTATATCTTTGTTGTAGTTTCAATATTCGCTTCAATTTGATTAATTTTATCAAGTAAGAGAACTATGAAATGATAGAAAAAAAGAAATGCAAATTCTAAATTTGGAGATACACAAATAAGTTAGAAATGTTTATCATTACATTATTATGGAAATTTAATTACAGCCCAATTATTATCATTAGTGAAAATTTCTGTTATAATTAATTTCGAACAATAATTAAATTTTTGAAATTCATTACCTAAATACATGTTGAAATATTTTGACATACAAACATGTTTATATCAAAAGCTGGCAAATATTGAAACAAAATCAGTTTATCAAATATAGCATATACATAAATGACCATTAAAAATAATCTAATTAATAATTATATTTGTAATATTTCACTGATAAACGATACTATGTTTCATTTACAAAAGCGTTTATTTGAGCAAATAAAGAACGGAAAGAATAATTTATTTTAGCATCGACAAAATAAACAAAATTAATCCTTAATTTTCATTACTCTTTAAATAAAAAATATGACGTTTAATTGTCTTTTTAATTAGAATCACTCTGCATTTTTCTACATTAAAAGTTAATTACATTTTTTTACGGTACCTCGTAATTTTTAAAACAGCTGACATAAAATTTCGGTAACGAGAAAAAAAAGTTTATATCCATTTTTGTTTCGCACTTTTAACGCTGAAAAGTTTGTGGCTCCACCTATATATTATCACATTTTTAAAATATAAAAATAAAAACATTAAATGTAATATTAAAATATCAAATAACAAATATGATAAATATTTGCAAATATAATATTTTATATTTAATTAAAAATTTTGTACAAATACCATTATACATATATTTATTTATAATTATTTAACGAATATTAAAATAACTCAGTTTATGAAATGAATTTTCATTTAAATAATAATAATAATATTATAATGGGATCAAAATTGTTCGTTGAAACGAAATTATTTCAATATTATTTCATTCGTTATTAATATTGAATATTTTTATAACCTAACAGGCATATTCATAAAGCGAATTAGTGCTAACACCATTTTTACTTTCTTATATGCAGTATAAGGAAGTATTGGAATCGTGAAAAAAAAATCGTTGACGAGATTTTCGCGGAAATACTTGTTTTGAGGTCCACTATATCCGTTTTGATCATTTTCTCAATGATGTCTGTGTGTGTGTGTGTGTGGATGGATGGATGGATGGATGTGTGTCCGAGTGTGCAAACGAAACTTGGTAATTATAAGTTTCATGAAAATACGAAGAGCTGAGTTGATTTTGAATGAAATTGAAAAACCGGAAGAGGAAGTTTACTGGACACAAAACAATAAATTCCATTTATTTCAAAAATGTAATCAGTTACGAAAAAAAGTTTTAAACAAAAGATGTTAGCAAAAATATTTGGTACATAAAATGTTATTTGCAATTTTCTTGTATATGCGTCTCATTTTGAGAAAAACTAATTTATATATTTAATAATATATTCGAATAATCATAGTAGCAATAGAAACAAAAAACAAAAACATGTTTCACATTTATATGTCAAATAATAATTGTCAAACGCAAGGAGCAAGTCATAAGTGTTCAATTCAGCGTTTTTGATATTAAATATGCTGTGTATAAGAAAGTCGTGTGGTGACCACACCAGATTTTTTATTTAGTTTATAACTCTCTTTTCAATGTACGAAACAACTTTATTTTAACTTGAGTTAAAGAGAGAATTAACTAGCATCAAATTTTCTTCATTTCATTAATGTATTTTAATTTGAAACAGAGTTATAAATAATATTAAAAACGGTGTTAGCGCATATACGTCTTGTATCTGCCTGTTTGTGATTTTGGTGATTAAAATATCACATTTAAATGAATTACATATTGTAAAATAATACATATTAATTAAGATAAATGATTATTAAAACCAGGGATGTGCCACACCCAGTAATGAGTAAAATTACATCTATGACACCCCCTTTATTTATCTTCTTTGGGTGGCCGTGATTTGACGACTGATAACCGCCCTTCACGCACATAAATATGTCACTTACTGAGATCTGTTAGGGCAGAGTACCATACCCAGTAATAAATAGAAGATTTGTCAACGGCCATGGCTGCACTCGTTGGAACTGATCTAAGCGATAACGCGAGTTAAGCAACGTTGCGCGTGGGTAGTACTTGGATGGGTGACCGTCCAGAGAAAACCCGCGTTGCTGTTGACCATAATACCTAAAACGCAGATCAGGGCGTAATGGCGGCATATGACCTAAGTAGTTGGTCCGCCAAAGAAGCCAAAAAAAAAAAAAAAAATAGAAGACGTGATGATATATTTATTTATTTTTTACTTTATAAATACATTTTGTAAGAAGCTGTCATTATATTCGTTTTTCAAATTGCACTTGTACAAAATGCATAAAAATAATATAAAAATATAAGGAAATGTTATTCTGATTACAATATACCGAAATTGTAATGATTTTTAAATATGAAAAAGAAATGATTGTCATTAACATATCGAACGATTTCAGATAAGGTAGAATGTTTTTATTTTCAAAGGTGGAATGTCTCCTAAATCGTGGCCCTATGTGATTCCGGCTTACAACTTCGGCTAAGCGCATCATGTCATAGAATATTAACAACAATTCCAGAAAATGGAGCAACCATGTAATCCTATAGTTCGGTGATCCTATGAACAACCTAATGGTACTCGAGCGCCAAAACGGCGAAACTTTGCCAGTCCACCAAATAATAAATGAATAAATGTTCCTATTCCACAATGTCAATGACAGATCCATGTCGATTGCTGAAATATTAGATTTAGTATTGGACGTTTGACCCTTTGTGGGAAAATAGACCCATCCAGTTCCGTCTTTTCCATAAAGGCACATGTGGCACGAACCCAGGGCCCTCGGCATGATAAGGGCCTCAAAATTTCGAGGTCGTCGGTTACACGGAAAATAGAGGAGCTCTATTTTCAATGCAATTTTGCTAAGAATTGCCGTATTTCTTTTTCAATTTCAAAAACCTATATAACGTTAAATTTCTTAATTAATCCTATAAAATGTATAAACATATTAAAATAACTTTAAAATATTTAAAAGAACTTTGAGGACATAATAGAAATCCTAGAAGAAACTATCATCATTAAAATAAGTCCAATTCTCAAAATACGAGAAGTAATCACTTGACTTATATTTGATTTGTATAAAGCTAACCATAATAACCAATAAAGTTACTAAATAAAAGTACATACTGATGTTTTCATTTATATATTTAAATAAAATAAATAAATATATCATCACGCCTTCTACCCATTACTGGGTGTGGCACTCCGCCGAAGCAGATCTCGGTAAGTGATATATTTTGCGCGTGAACTGCGGTTACCAATCGTCAAATCACGGCCCCCAAAGATGTTAGTGGTGGAGGAGCCACAGGGGTAGCTTTTGGAATTATGAAAATTGTTTATCGCCTGTGGGAATCGAACCAAGGTTCTCAGGATCCACAGGCCTACTTCATATATATATATTTTATTATTGATTTTTTAAAAGGGCGCCAAACTTTGTGTGCCCAAGGGCCTATGTATGGCCTAAGACGGCTCTGGACCCATCCATATTTTACAGAGCAATGGAGGGAGACAAGAAGAATTTCTCTGTGAGGTGAAATAATCAAATTAAAATGAAATTTGGAAAGATGTCAGGGAAGAGGATAAGAATATTTGAATATAGCTAATCAGATTAATTTCTGCTCCAATAATATATTTTAATAGAAATTTATATGAAACCTAAAAGAGGACGAGGCGGTGTCTGGTATTAACTTTAATATAATATTAAATAAAGTCCTAACAAAAAATTTGAGAAGAAGTTTTGGGGTGTAATTACGAACGATTCTAATGCCTCTACATGTGGAGTCAGCAGTTAACCGTTACTTTGAATTATTTACCCAGTGTTGCTGTGGTAGAGGAAGAGCATTACAGGACCGAACTGCAATTATTTTCAAACAAAGTCTTATACTCTGTACAAAAAGAATTTCATCCTTATTACAGTAGCTTACAGTAGAACCAGAATTACTCACACACTGTCGTAATATGCTGAAGTTATATTATGAGCAATAGGTGATTATGGTTGCCAAATTTGTGAAGATTATTACTAGAACATAAGAGACAGATAATAAAAAAAGAACTAGTTAATGTAGGACGAAATTTGAAAGGTATTTTGTCATTAACCTGTGCATGTGTTTTCTTTAATATATATTTAATATTTTTACTACGATTAAAAAAAATTATTAAGGGCCAGGTTTCAATAGCCGATTTACTCTCGATTAATGTTCATCATTTATTTATTTATTTATTTATTTAACTGTCCAACAGAAAAAATCCAATTACAGGACAGTTACAATAGCTATATACAAGAATGTACAGCCAGCAAATTAACAAAGAACCAAAAAAAAACATAATCAAGAGTACAAAAAGAAAAATTATAACAAATATGGCATATTTCAAACAATTAAATGGGATACAAAAGAAAAATATATATATATATATATATATATATATATATATATATATATATATATATATATATATATATATATATATATATAACAAATAAGGCATATTTCAATCAATAGATCAGGTTGCTTAAATAATAATGAAAACTATAGTTTCTATTATTATTTAATCATGATTAACATTGATCGGTGATTGAAAAACTGGCCCTAAATGAATTTAATTAACCAAAAATGCGTATCATATGAATATGATAATGATTCATAACAGAAAAATCGAAAGACTTAATTTCCTGGCTTCTTAAAAACTAGTTTTGATAAATTGGGATATTCGACGGTCCCGGAACCTCTCATTTGTACATAGGAATTTGAGGCCAATCTCGGAAAATCAGGATAATCCTGGAAAACCTGAATATCTGGCAACTCATAGATAACTGTATTTATAAATATATCTATTACCTTCCTTTCGGTCGTTTATGAGAAATGGAATACGTGATAATATATTTATTTTATAATAAATAGGTACAATGTCATTCGAAAAAAATCAGTATTCCGACCCAATTAGAGGTGTGTAGTTCGTAAACGAACTAGCTCATATGAACTATTCCTTATAGTGAACGACACGATCTAGTTCGTGATTTTATTAAAGACTAGTTCACTACGAACTATTCGGGTATGATTCACCACCACGGCGGCACGGCCGATGAGGTCGAACGAAAGCGGAGAACGGAGAACAAGTGAACGAGACTACTAGAGGAGCTTACTTCATACTTCGTTCGTTCGTGTCACAAATATTATTTTTAAATAGTAATTTTTAATTTCTTTCATTTGCTCTTATTTTAGATATCTTCGTATCTCGTATTTATATTGTCTTTATTGTTGTTTTTTTATTTTTATAATTTATACAACTTTAAAAAACCAATTTTGTCTTTTATTTTTTTTCTTCTTTCATACTTGCTGTCTAGTTATACTAGAACCAGATCCCAAAAGTTCACTTGTTCTCGCTCGTGAAGCAAAATACAATATGATTTCCGTTCATCATAGTCTTAAAAATTTCGTGAACGAAAGTGAACTAATGAACTAGTTCAGTGAACTAATCTTTTTGGTGAACGAGAACGAATGAACTAGTTCACTCAAATGAACTAGAATTCACATCTCTAGACCCAATTAGCCACATGATTCACCTTAAAATAGATTAAAAAATACTTGAATGTCTTATGCTTTAATTAGTTCCTTTTAAATTCCACCACAGTGAGTCACAATAAAAGGTGGCAATTAACAAATTTATTTTAAAATGACGTAATAATCAGTCAATCATACTTTTCTCAGTATTTCGAAACATTAACTGTAAAATCTTGCTGACTTCAGCTTACAACATAAAAAATCTGATTGTTTCTGATTGGTTCTGGTTCCACTATAAGCTACTATAATTAGGATTAAGTAGCAAATGAAAATATGAATATTGTAATAGCCTCCTAGTCCTGGCCTGGAGGTGGCCCTCGTCGCAATTTCGTGTGGTATCGGACAGGAGCGTGAACTTTTTGACCCAATTCTCTCGCCGTTCTCTACGCAGAGACGTAATACGTGAAACAAAAACCAGGACTATTTACTCACTTTATTATTATTGTTTGCTGTATATTACAAAACCCTGTACTATGTTATCGATACGGCAGATTTCTTTTTTCTCATAGAACATTTGTGCTGAAATACTGCTCGCACTAAACTAAAATCCCTTTACTGGGATTACCTTTTACTGTATTTTAAAATAGACCATTGTCACAAATGTGCTAGAGAGATAAAATCTAGACTAGTTTTACTTTTAAGACAGATAAAACCTTACAGCCGGGTTTCTCAAACATTTTGATTGCATGCCTTCGTTCAGTAAACAACAAAAATGCAGATTTCGCTAGCACTAGTATATTAAAAATATCAAAATTTATTATAATTATAATACCTACTGCGACTCGGTGAGTTCGGGCCGTGTACTGTAATTGGGATTGAGTTCCTGTTGTACAGAGTAGCAATATAAATATATCATCACGTCTTCCACCCATTACTGGGTGTGGCACTCTGCCTTTAACAGATCTCGGTAAGTGATATATTTTGCGCGTGAAATGCGATTACCAGATGTAACACAACAGTCCCCAAAGATGTTAGTTGAGGGAGAGCCACAGGAGTAATTTTACATACATACATACATACATATCTTCACAAATGAGGTAGCGCGAACCCTAAAGTCACTCATAAAACATTCACTCATCACACTCATCAAACAATCAGCCCTCGTCAAACATTTTCATCCAAACAAACCACCCTCACTTCAATCACATTCATAGATCACTCCATATAAACTCATTCATTTATTACACTCGAAATCATTTATCACACAACAAACCTTCAATCACGTCATTCCTATTCACTTATCATTCATTTTCTTTCTTCAACGTACATAACATATGCATAAAACATCTCAAATTACTCACGTTTACTCCTAACAACGAATCTAATAACGAAACTAACAACGAATCTACAAGATTAGAAAAGATGAAAGTGAAAACATGCATTTCTGGCCCATGGCAAAGCGCTGAGGGCTAATAACATGCTCAGAGTCAGAAACGCTAATTTCACCCGTGGTACAAACAATATTTTATGCACAAAAAAATAACATTTAATTATATGTTCAAAAGATTAAAATATGTAAATAGGTTATATGTCAAAATGACATTTTGCAGAATCAAGTATTCACAATAAACAAAAATTGTCATTTTATTTTTATACCCACAGGAATTATTTCTTTTTGGCCCATAGGCCCATGGGCCCAAAAGAAGTGTTTAAAGTAGAGCTGGGCAAGCTACTTAAAAAAAGTAGCTAAGCTACAGCTATAGCTATTCTTTAAAAAAATAACTGAGCTGCAGCTGTAAGCTACATTTTGTAAAATATTGCTTAGCTACTGCTAAAAGCTTTCGTTCAAGTAGCTGTTAAATTTTAAAGCTAGTTTTTTCAATTATTGTGAATTAATTAAATATGCCATTGTCATATGATCACTTGATCACTCTTTTGTTATAATGACTGTTAATTTACTATTACGTACATAAATATACAAAATCGCAAATGGACAAATGTACTGTTAATTTTAATGCTATAATTTTTATTTATATCGGAATATATTAACAGTCACATTAACAAAAGACTCCTAAACAGTCAATGTTTAATTCATCTAATATTAAATACAAAAGTAGGACAGGTTAAGAACAGATGAAAAATTAAATATGGTAATAGATTTTAAACTATATAATAACTTGTTATCCTACAGTTATAGAAAACAATAAAGAGGGTACAATTCAAATACAAAACAAAAATAAATAGGTATTTCTTAATGAACAGTGGTAGCTTTAAGCTTCAAAAAGTATCTTAGGGCTACAAAAAGTAACTTTAAAAGTAGCTTCGGTTGTAACAACAATATTTTTAAGCTAATAGAAAAAAAATAGTTCGCTACAAGCTACAGCTATATTTTTTCACATTTAGCTAAGCTACTGCTACAGCTAAGGTAAACGTAGCTAAGCTAGTAGCTAAGCTACAAAAGTAGCTAGCTACTGCCCAGTTCTGGTTTAAGCCCACTTTTTAGGGCTAAAACACATGCTTTTCGACCCGGTTGTGCAAAAAAAAAATTAAATTACAAATTGTAATCATTTTAATTATGTTTGTCAGTGAGATAAACATTTTAGTGATTTCTATAAACTTTATGTGTCCCTCGATTGAGAAAGACAGCCTTAAATAAAAGTTAGCATGTGCTATCAAGCGAATCGATTCAATGCCAGTACAGTGCTAGTGGGTTTATTTAAAAACGCTTGTTGTATCTTTCCGATTTAAAATGCATTTCTTCCAGTCGACAAAAGGAAGAGAAAACCTTTAAGACGTGAAGTCGCGAATACAAATGCAGCGAGCGAGCGACTAGTAGCAGGAGTGGCACGAGTGGCAGCAGCACCAGCCAGGTGAGGTGGAAGGTGATGGAGACGAGGAGAATTGGATTTTAACACGGTTGAGTCGACGGCGGATGTTTACGATTTAGATAGAAATCGGAAGCTGCTGTGGTGGGGCACGGGGAGTATTTGACTTCTGCCGTTTCGTTCTGCACTCGCGCGGACAAACAACGAAATGGACCCAGAGCGAGAACTTTCTCAGATATTTTCCTACGAAATGAACATTTTCTTACTCTTGCGCTGCCATCAAACATGTCAAAATATTTTGCAGATATTCTACAAATATGTTTTATTTACCAACTGTGACAAACATTTCTATTCTATCTTCTTGGAATATCTTCAGATGACATTGTATTTTTATACCGAAAATGTAAACGAAGAAAACTCGGGCACAACAGAATATTAATTCCGATGAATCAGCAGCACTAAGACAATAGATGTGATCTATTTGCCACTTGGTTCACATAAATTGGTTCAGAAAAAATAGACAACTTTAACATCATCGGTATCATTTAAGTTGTATTCCATTTGCCACCCAATTCACTTCTATATTCAGATAAATTAGACAATATGACAAACTAAACTGAAGTAAGCAAACTATAATACTTATTAGGGTGAATAATAGAGGTGTGTAGTTCGTAAACGAACTAATTCATATGAACTATTCCTTATAGTGAACGACACGAACTAATTCGTTTATTATAGACTAGTTCACTGCGAACTATTCGGATATGATTCACCACCACGGCGGAACGGCCGATGAGGGTGAATCGAAAGCGGAGAACGGAGAACAAGTGAACGAGACTAATTACTAGAGGACCTTACTTCATACTTCGTTCGTTCGTGTGACAAATATTATTTTAAAATAGTAATTTTTAATTTCTTTCATTTGCTCTTATTTTTGATACCTTCGTCTATCGTATTTATATTGTCTTTATTGTTATTTTTTTTATTTTTATAATTATATTTTGAGTATTTTTTATTTATTTAAAAACACAACTTTAAAAAACCAATTTTGTCTTTTATTTTTTCTATGGGATGGCTAGCTCAGTGGTATGAAGTCGGCCTGTGGATCCTGAGAACCCTGGTTCGATTCCCACAGGCGACAAACAATTTTCATAATTTTAAAAGCTACCCCTGTGGCTCTTCCACCACTAACATCTTTGGGGGCCGTGATTTGACGACTGGCAAAATATATCACTTACCGAGATCTGCTTCGGCAGAGTGCCACACCCAGTAATGGATAGAAGGCGTAATGATATATTTATTTATTTTTTTTTTTTTTTTCTTTCATACTTGCTGTCAAATTATACTAGAACCAAATCCTATAAGTTCACTTGTACTCCGCTCGTGAATTTCCGTTCATCATAGTCTTAAAAATTTCGTGAACGAAAGTGAACTAATAAACTAGTTCAGTGAACTAATCTTTTTAGTGAACGAGAACGAATGAACTAGTTTACTCAAATGAACTAGAATTCCCATCTCTAGGTAATAATTTAAAAATATTCCACCGCGCAATATAATTTTTTTCTGTTATCAAGCTAATGTTTGAAAGTTTCTTCCGTGTAACTAATATTTGATGTCTTTGGGTGAAATATTGGTCGACTTTTCGTACAAGTTTGAGAGATTAAATCTTCGGAAATCCACCCAATGGGATTTAAGTTGTTGACGTACCACCGAAAACTCGCGAATTTCTTGCTTGCTGTCAAGAAGGAATTACTGGGATCGGCTCTAGACTAATTGTTTCCAACAAACATCAAAGAAGAAATATTTCTGTTTAATTAATGTTCACACTGATTGTTTACTTGTGTAAGATTGATTGAGGAACAAAAGTGTGAAAGATTTAGCGAACTTTCTCTTCGAGATTACCATAGTTGTAAATATTCATTTTATCTAATGTTACAACATATTATGTGGGCAGGAGATATAACCTCGTATGTCAACTGTTTCATTGTTGTTAGTAATAACGAGCAGTCGTGGCTCTATAGGTAGCATATTCGCTTTATAAGTTGGTGTTTGCGTCAGTTTCTGCCAGATGGCAGAAATAAATACATGAATTTGTAACCTAGTCGCTAAACAGACTACAGATATTTTATTTTCGGAATAGAATGACATATGGCATTTTTTTTTGTAAACAATGGTGGAAATCTGTGATAAATCTGTAAGTTTACAGATCAGTAAATCTGTAAATAATGAATAAAATTATATCGATGTTTGTTGATAAATAGAAAATATTTCATATTATCCAGCAGTATGGTGGTCTGAAAAGCGTTATAGTTAGAGAGCTAGAGTGCAAAATGAAGTCTCATTTATTCCAGTGACAGAAATGGATTTGTTAATTGATTATGTCATGATAAACATGAAAAAACGAAAATTAGATTTGGGAACGGCTGGAAACTATAGATGGCGTCGATGTGAATGCGCAAACTTTAAGGGTGGTAACCTTTTTCAGCACGTGTTATAAACAACATTTTTCCTAAAATATTATAAAAATTTATAAAATGTTAAATAAAAATAAATAAATATATCATCACGCCTTCTACCCATTACTGGGTCTGGCACTCTGCAGAAGCAGATCTCGGTAAGTGATATATTTATGCGCGTGAAGTGCGGTTACCAGTCGTCAAATCACGGCTCCCAAAGATGCTAGTGGAGGGGGAGCCACAGGAGTAGTATTAATGTGGTGTAAATGTTTGTCGCCAGTGGGAATCGAACCAGGGTTCTCAGGATCCACAGGCCGACACGATAACCACTGTGCCACCTACTCTATAAAATCTTAATGATATTAAATGAGAACGATGTTTTACGGCGTTGCTATGGTTTGTTTGTTGATTGCTTGCACATTGTTCTACGTTATTTAAAAATATTTCACTAATTTCAAGATAATTTCTTCAAAATCGTCTAGATTAGAATACTACAGTGAGTGATTCTTCTTAATCATAAACACCTCCAAAGATAATTGAAGCCCCAGATCATGCTATGTTGGATTTATTTTCGACAATGACAATCAACCTGCTGCTGGTACTTCTAAAACCTCCGAAATTGTTGTCAATAATATTACTGTTAATAATATGAACAGGTACGGAAGAAATCAACGTTTCTTTAGACAGTACAAAAGTTTCCACTACACATTATGTCAATATAAGCAACTGTAACAACGTGTTATTAATATACACAAACAATAAATATTATGTATTTCACTTACTCTTAAAATAGAACCATTTATCGATATATTTTACTTTGTTCGGTTCTTTTTATTAATTGTGTACAGATTAGATATACTGCAATTTAAGGTTATATTTATTAACGTCAAAATATACTACCGCATATTTACTAGCGCTGGCTCACTGATCTTCTTCCATAAGCATCTGTGGCCGAAACAACTTTTTTTATAGTTGCGTAATGAATTACTTTCTGCACTAGTGTTTCTTTGCTTACAGAAACGCACTTGGTCTGTATTTGTCTACTTTCCATACGTAACCAAGGCAATAATAGTTACGTAATAACAAAGAAATCGCACAGTTGTAGGAAAAACATTTTTGTTTCACTAGATTGCTAGTTATTCTTAACAAAACAATAATGAAAATAAAATAATGAACGTTGCAAGTAATTATTAATTATAGAAATGAATTATAGTAGCGTTTGACCTGGTTATAGTCAAATTTCCTCGTCTTGAAAGATGTTAATTATTCCAGGAGTTAATTACAAAAATATTTAGTTAGGTTTACCTGCGAGTTTTTGTCGACACTACAGCCGAATCGTAAGTGCGTGCAAGGCGTTAACTGGCAAAGTTCCCCGGTGCAATTTCCGAAATTACAAGATAAAAGCTTTCCGTCAAAATAACATCTTCGTCTTGGCAAAGTGTTTAACCTCCGGTGTCTGCCTAAACTTCGTTATGTGGCGAAGGAACGCAACGAACAACGCACAACGAACGCACCACCGATGAACTTTCACCCAACTCGACTCTTTTAAATTTATTAAATTTATTTTCAGTTTTATAATCATTTCCCTGTGAAAATTTCCCCAGAGGAGCGAAATAAAACTCCATCTGAGACCCCTTGTTCTTGACAAGTTAAATTCTGTTGCCTACATGCCCTACCATGGACCGGACCAGGAATTTTCCACGAGGGTGAATTCAACACTTTTACATGAGAAGTTGCTCTTTAAATAAGGAAAAGCTTGAATCGATAAGGAAAGCTAACTGACTCCATCTTATTATTATAATAAATATATATATTTATATACCAAGACATTTGTTTATTAACGAAATAAAGTTTAACGCTGATGCCCGCAGGGCGTGTGAGATAAAGTGAATAAATATGTTTAATTCACGTGGCTTGTACAATATTTTATTCAACTTTGACGAAATAATAATACAGAGTGATCAAAAGGAATTGTTTCAGTTGGCAATAAAAGAAAAACTACTTGAAATTGGTATGACTGATACATAAATTCATTTTCTGTTATTGACAGTGACATTTGAAAATTTAAATTTAAATTTGAGTACATTTATATTTTTTTTTATTCAAATGGTCTTTATATGTAAGGAAATATTTATATTAATATTGGATATTTTCGAAGTGGAGTCTGTAATCCTATTAGCGGTCAGACCCCTGCCATAACCTATTTGTATTTATTATAAATGCAATGGGGTGGCTAGCTCAGTGGTATGAAGTCGCCCTATGGATCCTGAGAACCCTGGTTCGATTCCCACAGGCGACAAACAATTTTCATAATTTGAAAAAAAACTACCCCTGTGGCTCCTCCATCACTAACATCTTTGGAGGCCGTGATTTGACGACTGGTAACCGCACTTTACGCGTAAAATATATCACTTACCGAGATCTGCTCCGGCAGAGTGCCACACCCAGTAATGGGTAGAAGGCGTGATGATATATATATTTTTTTTCTATAAATGTCAAATCATATTTTCGCCTTTACCTGGTGTTGTGTCAACTGTGGAATAAAAAGGTTTCCGGAATTGTATTGCCAACTGAAACAATTCCTTTTGATCACTCCGTAATTATTAGGTATTATGAAATTTAGTTTTGACAAATTAAAATATTAATCAATTAGTAATCAGTGAGTGATAATCGTGGTTACTAAACAACAAGTCGTTTATTTAACTAAATGTCTTTCTTCAATTGAGTGAAAAATGGAAAGATTGTGGTGAAAGCGATGTTTTCCTTCCTGACTTTATTTTAAATGAAGCAATAAGAAGAAGGCAAGAGATAATGGATAATTTTGGCGTATATTTAATTGCAAATAAACAATGTTGAATTGAACTAGTATTATGTAATAATAAATAGATAATATTTGTTTCGTTATTTTTGCAAAATGCATTATTTGTTGCTATGAGTGATTTAAAATATTTGGAGTGATTTAATTTCTTTTTCTATTGCTTTTAAATCTGACAGATGAATGACCATAACCTCAAAATTGTAAATTGTTGATCTAGAAATGTTATTAAAAGAATATGCTATAATCGGACAAAATTTACAATATTCGTAACACAGAAAAAATATTGATTGATTGTCAAAAACTTTCAATTGTTTGTATTATGAGACGCACTACCGACACAACTGATACAAAACAACAAATTATATTTTTGACAAGTCGCATTTTTAAAAAAATTTACAGATGTTAGTAAAGGCGGATCCACAGGAGTAGTTTTAATATGGATCAAATTGTTTGTCGCCTGTGGGAATCGAACCCGAGTTCTCAAATTCTCAGACCGACTCCATATTACTATATCATTTAAATTTGTTCTTATGGAGTTAATCATGACAGTTTAAAAACTCAAAATTGAATAAAAATATGTACAACTGCGTTCGACTGATTTAGTTCTTTAAGTTTCCCACCGTTGAACACATTCTTATCAGAAGATTTTGTTACTAAAATTGTATTAAATTTAAATGAGGAATGGTCTTGTAACTTTGTTTTCAAGATATATTTTCTTGATACAGAATCCTTTCAAAGGGCGAGTATGGCCCTGGCTTAGCCCTGGCCGTCTGTCCGTTCCTCATCCTGTACTATTCATATTCTTCTTCTTCTCGTCCAGAGTGCGATGCCCGTAGACGTTTAAAAAATGAAACACGTGTTCCGTACATCATTGTGTTCCATTTTAAATTCCAGAGACTCTCCATTCCGGCAGCCTAGCAGCCACTGCCGGAAGAGAATTGAATATTGCATCAAGTAGAAATGAAAATGGTTAATTTGACAATGAATAATAACAACTGCCACTAAGGAACAGTCGCGCATCGGACAAGGAAAGCCCAAACAAACGAATGATGAAACAATGTGCATTTTGATTAACTCTGATGCAGTTGAAAACTAAATATGTTATTTAGAGTTCGTTCCAAATTACGGTTAACTCAATTCGCAAACTTTGCTATTACTACATTACTAAAAATCGTTGTTTATTTAGTTACTACAGGAAATTAATTCCAATACAGCTCCAAATTACTTCGACGTAGTTTCTTTTAATTAAAGTTCAACGACGTTTGCTTACTACACCTTCTGATTTGTTTGTACTTTTTTTTGCCTAGCAACAAGCACGAGAGCAAACCGAATGATAAATCTGGAGTCCGTAGAATGAGGGATTTAAGGTGGTTCTATCATGACAGTCTCATACAAAAGTATAGGTAACCTACAAAGTTTATAAAAATAATTATTACATTTTTGTATGGTATAGGTTATTAACAGAATTAACATTTCGCAGCAAATATCGTATAATTAACAATAACATTGAATATATTAAATAAAACTATTTAACTAGTTTATGAAATTCAGTAACATAACAAAATTTTTGGAAGTGAATGTTTCATGCCAACCAATAGCAGTGTAAGATTTTACACAGCAGAAGCTGTGAGAACCACAAGCAGCATGATATTACCAGTCGGTACGAAACGTGACTGTATTATCGACACATCCTGTTGACAGTTCATAAGAAAAATGAGAAAAATGCACCAAAGCAATTATTATCAACTGCAACAACAAATAAATAAATAAAAAATGCTGTAATATTTTTTTTTGTATTAAAATTAATATATTTTACTGATCGAAATAATAACTTTCATAGTTCTTGCTTTGTCATTCGTGCGACCATCTCTGTCTACGCCTGCGACCATCTCTGTTTACGCGTGCGACCATTTCTGTCTATCCGTGCAACGTTGCCAAGCATTTCTGACAGTTTCATTGAAAATCATAGAATATCCACCTTCATCGCCAATTTCTTTGAAACTAATCCGGTAAGACATGGATTTTTTAATTCTCATACCTTTATCTTTACATGATGTACTGTGTGTTAGTTATTTGTTAAAAAATAACTACAATATATGGATTTATTATGCAGTAAGCTGCCTCGCGAGGTACAGTTCCTATAACGCTAATGCATTTTTGGTCGACTTTAAATTTACATTACACAGCTCAACAACGGTAAACTTTAAAAAAAAAATTGCATACTAGTGTATAAACACATGAAAAATAACATATTTACATTCCATTAAAATCCGGGTTAAATGCTAGCATGATAGTACCACCTTAAAATATTAACAATTGAATTATAAAGAGAAAAAATGGAATACTGCCAGGATGTGAACCTGGTATCTATGAACTCCAGTCATATCCTTTAAACAAACTAAGCCAGCGTCGTGGGATCGAGGCTGCCTATGACACATAACAAAATGGAAATATCTTAATAAGATTGCGAGCCTACAGAAACGAAGCACTTTCATGAGATTTGTATACTGTTTATATAGGACGATGTTTCAATATTGTTTGTGTTTTTACTTGAAATATTTTCGAAGAAAATTCAACTTATATTTCATCCTTATACTTTCTTGTTTCTTCAAATACAAATTATTTGTAATTATATTGTATACTTAATATGAAACAGAATAGTAAATGTGTAATGACATTCGTAGGTCATTGTGAAGAATTGAATAGTATAGCTTTTGTATGAGACTGTCATGATAGAACCACCTTAACGTCCTGTATAATTTGACAAATAAGAATAAAGTGAACATTGACCGTGTGCCATCGACTGAAGAATAAATTTCCTTGAATAAAAATAAAGATAGAAGCCCAATGAGATACTCCTCTTATTCTCCCTAAAAGTATGAAAACAAAAGAAAAATTTGCGAATAAAAATCAAAGGTTTGTCTTCCAGAGAGAGGAAACAAAATTCAATTTTAAAATAAAAGTAGATGATGCTTGTTGATCAGACCTAGCAACAGAGTAAAGAAATATTTATGAGAAGTATCCATTGGGGAAGGCACGTTTCAGTAACAGTTTGGGGGTCACTGATCTCCCAGCCGGCACTCAGAGTTCGAATCAGCGGTTCAGGGGTGCTCCCAAAGGACCTGCCCTTCTCTTGGCGTAGATGGCGTTTTTATTCTCGCTCGTTATTCAATAGCATCCTCTCTCCTCTCTGAGGATGTTATCTCCTGCTATCTCTCTCGCACTCACGCCGCCGATAATTGGGGAAACAATTCCTAGGGAAATTGAGTGGGAAATCGGCGATGGATCATTTACGGTACAGCGTCGGAAACGGAGGCGGCTGCGGGAGAATTAACAGAGGGATGATAAATGAAATGGAAATTCGAATCTCGATCGTACAACAGGTGTTTACTGATGAAGAAAAACCGTGTAATGATCAATATCCTTAGGACAATCTCAGTGCTTGAATTTTTTTGGAGAATAAATATTTCATGGCCTACTTTGCCAATGTGTATTCATCGGTAAAGATAAGTAGTTCAACTGGACACGAATATTTTTCATTTCTCGTTTTCTCATTTTCCGGAAGACATCACATATAATATGAAGTCGAAACAAATTGTGCAGTTTTATTCCTATTCTTTACCCTTCATTGAAGCTCAATTTGAATTTGATCAAAGGGACACTCTTGCCAGGACCGTATCGACACCAGGTTTTTTCTTTCTCAATACAAGAATGTAAATGACAAATTTAATCTAGCAATACAATAAGAAATATATTAATTTGTCATTTAAATTTGAAAGAAGATAATTTTTAAATTGTTAACTACTAGAAACGAAATCGACTCTAGGGAGACAGTTATTAAGGTAATACTAGCGTGAAATTTTTTTTGCAGATCTGAATGAAATTTGGTGCCCGTAAACATTGGATAGTCGTACGCATCCTGTTAAAATATGAAACGCATTCATCGTCTGTGAACAAATATATTCGCTTGTAAAGTTGAGTTCTTATACACGGGGCTTATGGCGATCATCACTCAGAATCGCACATATTTGGTTTGTGTACCTCTAAAATTTTGCAGTTTCATTTGAAAAACTAGTATGATGTTCTAGAACTATCCATGTATATTGTATCAGAAGGAGAAAGTTTTCTATCGTTTAGTAATGGATATATAGCCATGCAAAGTCTTGTTTTTAACGAAAAATTAAGAATCCCAATTTATAATGGCAACACCACACGGTGGTATGGTATTTGAAAATTCACTATACTAACAACCTGTTAATAATTCATGATATTCAAATAATAATAGGTATAAAACACTTATTTTATTCAATTTTTATATTTTTTTGAGCGTCAACTTTGCCACTCGACAACCGATGCCGCCACCGTCACACTAGTACTACCTTAATCTCTTTTTAAAAGTTTCAAAATAAAATATCAATTGAATGTTAAATTATTTTAAATATTTTATATACTATGTTATTCGAGTGTCGTTTGACATTTAGATAAAATTACTTTAAATAAAAGTTTTAATAAACTAAACTTTTTATCACTTTTATTTCTTTTCTAAAATAATTTAGAAATATTTAACATCCAAATAATGTAATACGTAAAATGTACAAAATAAAATTCTACTATTAATAAATGACGGATTCTGAGCTATTCCGTGTATTCTGTAACTGTACATTACCTTTTAATGATTGATAAGTAATTGAAAAATTTATTTTTCATAATTACCTTATCGATTAGCACATTTCCATATTCTGTGGACGGAATAATTGACTCTGGTATTTATATGCATTTTGCTTACGTAGCAGTTATTATAAAATTGTTATTCGTTTTATTAGGACTAAAAATACAAGTTTTCGGGTCCACTAATAAAGGTTATCGAACGACGCGTAGCGGAATCTGGCAATATTGCGAGACTCGAAATAGTATTTTTAGTTCGATTGAAACATTTTCTTTTTAATAAATAAATATATCATCACGCCTTTTACCCATTGCTGCCGTCAAATCACGGCCCCCAAAGATGGAAGGGGAGCTAGAGGGAGAAGTTTAAATTGATGAAAATGTTTGTCGGCTGTGGGGATCGAACCAGGGTTTTTAGGATCCACAGGCCGACTTGATACCACTTTTTTTTCACCCACTTATTTAGAAACTTTCGCTGATTTGTTCAAATTAAAATCAAATATTCACTTGAATATGACATTATTGTTTCCACTTTTTTAGTAGTAAAAGAACGCTTTTGAGCAATGTTTACGTTACCATCGATAAGTCATTGTTTTTTGGCCTAAATATAGCAATAAAATATTTCCCATATAAGCAAAATGATAATTTTTGTTTATTGTGAATACTTGATTTTGCAAAATGTCAGTTTAATATAACCTATATAACATTCAATTAAAATTTTTGTTAATAGTTTTGTAATAGACTTGCAAAATTGTATTTGTTTGCTAATTTAACCAACCTTGTGGCTCTTATATGTGTAGTTCTTAAGAAAGTAATAGTGGGACACTTAAATTGAACACTCTATATAGGTATCTCTAAAAAAACAATGTCAATCATTTATAGTCAACCGATGGCATTTCCTCGATTTGAAATTGTACGGATTTATTGTTGTTATGGCCAGTTTTTCAATCACTGACTAATGTTAAACATGATTAAATAATAATGGAAACTATGGTTACCATTATTATTTAATCATGATTAACGTTAATTTAGAGTAAACCGGCGATTGAAAAACTAGCCCTTAATAGTTTTGTAATAGACTTACAAAGTGGTAGGTACTTCTTTATTAATTTAACCAACTTTGTAGCTCTTACAATTCTGGAGAAAGCAATGGCGGCACTATAAAAAAATGGCAATCTTTTATAGTCACCCAGTATTAGAATAAAGATAATGACACTTCCTCGATTTGAAAACGTGTGGATTCATTTTACGACGGTCCTGTCTCCCGTGGCGTTTACGAAAGCAAGTCACGGCTGTGCAGATTCGAAGACTTGCGATTTGTAGAATCGAGTGACCGAATCAGGTTGGTTGCAATTCTCCGAACGGTCTTCCTTGTCTCTGTCTTCTCTCGGGTGAAACGTCCGCGTTCATACCACAAAGAAGTGAGTCTGGCGTCCAGTTGTCGCACAGCATCTACCTCCGTACAGAGACGTGACATTTTAACGACAACATTCTGCTCTGCTCTCTGCTCCGTGCTCGTCGGGTTACTCGGCAGCAACGGGATACACGGATACTTGTTGACGCGGTACTAACGACCAGATTGTATGCACTGAATAACAACGAGCTGAAATTTATACGCACACAGATCTCTCGTTTTTATTCGGACAAATGTTGCTTTCATGGGTTACTTACACTGAATATCAAATTGGAAATAGTGGAGGAATGAACTATTCGTTAGCTGGAGAGATGTTGTGTTTGTACAATAGGGAATTAGACCCAATTACTGTTCAGGAAATGTACAGTCTGTACCAGAATATTAACCATTCAGTCTTGTATTTCTGTTTATAACAGACGGAAACTGTACGTTGAAACTTTTAACCAAGTTTCAAAATATCATATTGCTGGAGAGTCAAGGATTTCAAGGTATGCAGGATGTTCAATTTATGTAACGCATCATTGCTATCTCGAGAAGTCTAGGTGTTACAAATAAATATAAAATGACTGGGTGTGACACTCTGCCGGAGCAGATCTCGGTAAGTGATATATTTATGCGCGTAAAGTGCGGTTACCAGCCATCAAATCACGGTTCCCAAAGATGTTAGTGGAGGGAGAGCCACAGGGGTAATTTTAATATGGTGAAAATTGTTTGTCGACTGTGGGAATCGAATTAGGGTCCTCAGGATCCACAGGCCAACTCGAAACCACTGAGCCATTACCCCATTAAATTAATAAACATAAATAAATAATTGTAATTGAGACAAACTTGTTTGACGGTTGTGAGAATCGAACCAAGGTTCTCAGCACCCACAGGCCGACTTGATACTACTGAGCCACCAACCCCATATAGGAGTTACAAAGTCGGTTAAATTAGCAAACAATTTCTATTTTATAAAACTACAGGTGATCAAAAGGAATTGTTATAGTTGGCAATACAATTCCAGAGATCTTTTTATTCCACAGTTGGCACAACGTCAGATAAAGGCGGAAATGCTATTTGACATTTCTAATAAATACAAATAGGTTATGTCTGGAGTCTGACAGCTAATAGAATTTTGACTTTTTAAGTAATAGAAATACTTTAGAAATAAATGTAATAATAAATATACTCAAATTTAAATTTTAAATGTCTGTCAACAACAGGAAATGAATTTATGTATTAGGCTTACTAATTTCAAGTAGTTTTTTTTATTGCCAACTGTAACAATTCCTTTTGATCACTCTGTACTTGAATGAGTGAAACAAGAATTTTTTAGACCTGTTCTTAAAATACGGGGTGCGACTTTCTTATTTTAAATGGGAATCTATTTTGTTATAGTGTAGGTGGCTTAGTGGTATCGAGCCGGCCTGTGGATTTGAGAACCTGGGTTTGATTCCCACAACCAACAAACAATTTTCATTACATTAAAATTACCCTTGTGGTTTCACCTCCACTCTTGGAGGCCATGATTTGACAACTGGTAACTACACTTCACGCGCATAAATATATCACTTACTGAGATCTGCTACGGAAGAGTGCCACACCCAGTAATGGGTTAAAGACATGAGGATATATTTATTTGTTTATTTATATATATATATATTTTAATACTAGCACTTTTTTTGAATTCAACAAATATTAAACTGACATTGATTTAATTTAAATCATGTGAAGAATTTCATTAAATAAAATTTTATATTCTTTTGATTTCCTTCACAGCATGCAGTTTGCTTTCATACTTGTTGCTATGTAAACAAATTTCGTGCAAAATAAAAACTTATCGGTAAATTCTGGAGGTTTCATGTAATTATTTGTGAATAAATTTTTGTACATAAATCTTTTGTAATTTATTTTCATAATTATTGTAAAAACTCGATTAAAAATTGCTGGAAATAATTATTTTTCAATCAATTAAAAGGCATTTTTTGCGTAAAACCCTATTTCCATAAATACTCTGCATGTGAAATTGATACAATTATTATTTACTGCAAAAATAATTTTTGTCAGGTATTATTTATTTGTTATTCTGCACAACAGGAAGTAAATCCCAATTACAATACAGGGGGCCTACAGCTTATAGTGGAATCCGAACCACTCAGACATAATCGTATTTTTTTGGATATAAGTAGAAGTCAGTGAGATTTGAACGCACGACCTCTTGCTTGCTAATTATGAAACGCAAGTTTTACCTCACTTTTATCCACTGGACTACTCATAAAAAAATTCAAGTAGGTTTTTAAATTTCAGGATTTCCAGGAATACATCTGTTGTCTATCTTCTAAGAGCATAATACTTTATTAGTAATTTTTTTAAGTAAATATTTAACAATTGATGAAATTAAATTATCTTATAGAGATTAATTCAATTCAAATTTCAGTGCTATCTGATTTTTTCTCTCTAATAAAATTTCAATATTTTATTCTTACTACCAAATTGATAAATCGCAAATACAAATATAATGAAAAAAAAGTAACATGTATTTGTTGATATTATAGTCTAAGAAGAGAAATAAATAATGTATTTGAATTTTATTGTTAGATCGCTAATAAAAATCTACAGCCTTATATGTAAATGAAGCAAATTGTAGTCGTCTGACTTTTGTATTGCCTTGAATATTAAATGAGACTAAACAGAAATATCAATTCTACATATTTTCGTACCATTCTTTAAAAAAAAATTGTATAATAAATTACGGATAAATGTAAATGTGATTGTCTTAAATTTCTTAACATTTTTTTTCTGTGTTACGTATCTGATTCGATTAGGCTGACTAGTAGATAAAACTGAAGTAAAATTTGCGTTTGTTAATTATTAAGCAGGAGGTCGTGCGTTCAAATCGCGTTGACTTCAACTTATATCAAAATAATATATTATGCAATAAGTTTATAATGGTAGCTATTAAAACACGAATACGAGTATGAAGTTTACGATACGAGCCCTGGGCGAATATTGTAATTGTACGAGTGTCTTAATAGCTATTATACACGAGTTGCATTATTGCACTATTTTTTTTGTATGATCAAATCTAACATCCAAAATTATTAAAATAAGTGTCACCCTTGAACGTTAAAAAAAAACCTATTTTATTGAGTACATGGAAAATATGAAAACAGTCAATATTTTGTGGTTCTTCATCAATAATCCGTATCATAATGAAAATCTGTATTATTAAAGTACCTGCTAATAATATATATTTAATAAGTAAATGTGGATCCTGAGAACCCTGGTTCGATTCCCACAGGCGAAACAATTTTCATAATTTCAAAAGCTACCCTTGTGGCTCTTCCACCACTAACATCTTTGGGGGCCGTGGTAACCGCACTTCTCGTGCAAAATATATCACTTACCGAGATCTGCTTCGGCAAAGTGCCACACCCAGTAATGGGTAGAAGGCGTGATGATATATTTATTTTATTTTTTTATAAGTGAATTAAAGTACGAGAGTAGAAAAAATATTACTGTATCTGAGTGTTTCGGATTCTACTATAAACTTTAGGCTTCCTGTACTATAATTAGAATTACATTATTATTGTGTAGAATAACAAAAATAAAATTTAAAATAAATATTAAAATGAAACACCTAATAGATTCATATATATTTTAATGTTACATATTTTAAAATTAAATTAGAGAAAAATGGTGAAAATAAAAGATAAACAAAAAATTGTTTATCACTTTTATATAAAACATTTTTTGAAAAATAATTTAGAAACTTATGACAACGGAAAATATACAATGGCAAATATTCAATTTGTTTTGAAAATATTGTACAAGGGATGCTCGTTAGTACTTAGAAAAAAAATATATAAATATCTTGAATAATGAGCAAGAAAGTTATGACAAAAAGAAAAATCATAATTTTAAAGATTAAAAAAAAGTAATTGGTTGTTTATTCAGTTACGCTTCATGTATTTATCAGTAATTGAATTCTGATACAGTTACATGATAATAGCAAAGTAAAAAGCTTGAATTTGAAAGATACGAAGCTAGAACAGTAGCCTAGTATTCTCGAAGTAGTCCAAAGTAAAATGATACGTTTATTACATCTCAAGACACTAATACCATCCTGCTTTGTTCCAAAAGCTATAATTTACGTTGAAGAAGTTATAATTCACAATCACACAGATCAGAGGTAAATCAACAAAGCTGAAAGCGTCCCAAATTTGAATACACAACTACACGACGACAAGCCAAGCTAACACACAACATACATACTCTATACAGAGCATATCGCATACACGTCACATATCCTCCAAGACAGGGAGAGGAAGTGCTAGGTGTCATGGCACACTGCGCACGTAGAAACGCAGACAACAATAGACGTCGTTCGTGGGAACGAAGAGGCTAGGGCCAGTGATGCGAGTGCAGGATTCCAGCAGGGATTTCGACCAGCCCCAACTCACTAACAAGAATACTATTATTATATAAATATATCATCAAGCCTTCTACCCATTGCTGGGTGTGGCACTCTGACGAAGCAGATCTCGGTAAGTCTAGAGTCGTTGATTTCCACCGAAGTTCGAATTTCTGAACGTTTTGAACTTCGTCAGAAAAACTTCGAGCGTCGAATTTTTGAATTTTTTGAAGCTTCGAATTTACGAATTTTCGAATATTTCAAAGCTTCGAATTCTCGAATTTTTATCTCTGAATTAACGCCAACTGTCATCTCCAAACATGCTCACGCATAATTCGCGAAAAGTCGACCACGAATTAAATAATAAATTCGGTGAAGTATCCTGCAAAAACTCTACAAGTTTAGGCGTCTTAATTAAGATATCTATTCTCTTACCGCCCATCTAAATGCTACGGACTTTTAGTAAAACGTTTTAAAATGACAATAAATAGGATACAAAAATGTCTTAATTAAAACGTTTTCGACAGTGTAGCGAAATTTTAAGTACAAATTGCATTAATTAGGCAAATAATAATAATTAATAATAATTACTTATGAATTAATACAAAACTCTGCGAATGAGAGTGTTATTATGATTGTACAAATAAACTACTCGTATAGTCAATTTATTTATTTGTCATTATAGTTAATTCCAATTATAGTATTGGAAAAATACAGCATACAGTGTTGCATATTTTATTACAAATTCAAAATTAGCTAATTCCCATCTGCGAAATGACTGCGCAACCATGGTGGTACAACTACTCGTAATGAAATATTAATTACCCTCAACTATTCGAACAGAATAATATATCTTTCTACTACTTCATTTTTATTTATTCCAACTCAATTGGTCAAATATTTCATTAACTAAATGCTTTTATTCATTGATCCGCCGTATTAAATTCGTTTTTTGATAATGAAATAGGGCTTACAATGTCAATAATACTTAAAGAAGAAAGCATTTAGGATCTGCGTCAAGCAACTATTGATGTAAATAAAATATATCATCACGCCTTTTACTCATTACTGAGTGTAGCACTCTGCCGAAGCAGATCTCGGTAAGTGATATATTTATGCGCTGAAGTTCGGCTATTAGAAGCCAAATCATGGCCATCAAAGATATTACTGAAGGGGAGGGGATACAGGAGTAAGTTAATTTGGTGAAAATGTTTGCCGGCTGTGGGGATCAAACCTGGGTTTTTAGAATCCACAGGCTGACTCGATACCACTGAGCCATTACTCCATTGATGTTTGTGTTTGTCATATTTCTCTGGCTGAAATGTGAGTGGCCGAAGTGAGGCATCGCCCTTGCCGCCGCCCTCTGAATGGCACACACTTGCCATACTACCCTTCACGCGGGTGTCACCCCGATGTTCAGGACCGCATTAAGGAGACATCCCCACAATACCATACGTCAGCTGTACTTCATGCTATTGTCGGAAGATTTATGATCCACAGTTTTCTTGTTTTTTAAATTGTTGTGAGTTAATTCCATTAATTAATTATCCATTGGACAAACTTACTACATGTTGTATTGATTGAAAAAGTCAATAAAACAAGAACTGAAGGTTGAACAACACATAATTATTGATCGGCATGTTTCTGTAATTAAATTTTAACATGTAGGTAATTAAAAAGCATAATTATTCGAAACAATAATTACGAATGTGTAAATATAACATTTGTTTACAAATTTAGAATAATTATTACAAATTATCACTCTACTCATGACTGTCTGATGATGATGATTCATCATCCGCGGACCAATCTAGTTTTTTACTTCTGCATTATTTAATAAAAAGTACGTATTCTATTAAATAAGGACCGATATTTTAATCTCCCAACAAAATTTATAATAAATTAAAAAATAAAGAATAGTGCATCCAGAGCTGAGCAAGCTACTTAAAAGTAAGTAACATTGACTCAGAAAACCGGCAGTACGGCAGCGTAAAAACTGCGGCTTGGTGTGCCCGGTAGGCCCAGGCCCGACTCGAGCTGTAGCGCCAGTAAAGAAGAAATGTTTTTTGAAAGAAAAATTATTAAAATAAAGATAGAGAAAACTACATTTTCTATTAGTTTCATTATACTTCATAACTGCAAATGTTTAATTTACTTTAAGAATCAAGCACAGGACAACACACCCTTCTAATCCTTATCATGCAAAGTAATGTATGTTTGAAGTTTGCGGACAATGATGTATGTTGAGTAAAACATCTATGTTGGACTCGCACATTGCTTTAATTTTTTGAACAAACTGTACAAAAAAAATTTCCCAACATTTCGATATTGTTGTAATAAACACTAGTCTTCAGATGATACTAAAGACTTGAAGACGAGTGTAGATTACAACACTCGAAACGTTATGAAAATTTGTTGTACATGTTGTTCAAATAACAACTGAAGCTACTTTTAAAGCTACTTTCTGTAGCTTGAAGCTACTTTTTGTAGCTTAAAGCTACTTTTTAAGCAGAAGGTCAACAAAGTACGCATGCGTTCAAGCTACACCCACACAAAATAATTATTTGTTGTCGGATCTAACTGGCTCTAATACACAAAAATACACAGTAGGTGCCAGATGGTATTTGCTATTTTTGATATTTATGTACGTAATAGTAAATTAACAGTCATTATAACAAAAGACTGATCATATGACAATGGCAAATTTAATTATTTCAAAATAATTTAAAAAAGTAGCTTTAAAATTTAACAGCTACTTTAACGAAAGCTTTTAGCTGTAGCTTAGCTATATTTTACAAAATATAGCTTATAGCTGCAGCTTAGCTACATTTTTAAAGAATAGCTGTAGCTGTAGCTTAGCTACTTTTTTTAAGTAGCTTGCCCAGCTCTGATGCAAAGTAATGATTGGAATCTTGTTCTTAGGGAAATGTGGGTGTACATCAATGTATTTCTATTTATAAAATGTGAAGAATGATGATAAATTTGTGTTGGCAGCGCTAAATAACTAACAAACATAATCTGGAGGTGGACTCTTTCAGTGTTGTTATCACAATGAAAAATTACTCTTCATTGTGCAAAGTTCTGGCTCGTCCTCGACGTCGGAGGCTTTGTAGCACGAAACAACTGCCGCGCGACATGGATCACAGCCACAGCCGCCTAATCTAGTTAGCTGAAATATGGCACGGAACTATGTATAACACGACAGCCATGGACACAGCAAAGCAGAGACAACGAATATCAAAGTTGGCCGGGTAATTTTGAAACTTTGATTTCTGGATTCCACTTTGCGCTGTTGCCACAATTGAGTGCTTGCTACTATGTACGTGCAGTGAATTTGCAACCGTGCAAACGGGGTTTGAATCCCATTACAAGAGAGATATTGTCAAAGAGTTTAAACTGGACAGACAGTTCTAAAGCTGCATTTTGAAACTTTGACATTCATATTCACAAACATATTTATAGTTAATAATACTACTTTACCCCCACGCCTTCAGGATGGATATTTTCAGGACTGAAGCTTAGAACACTTACCTGAAAAAGAAAAATATAATTAGTACACTGACACACAAAACATACTAAACGATAGTAATTTGTATACCAAAGGAAGAAAGAGAAACATTGCGCGAAATATAAAGTATCTGAAGGAAAAATGACATTTTCTTCACGAAGTATACATATAATTTTCTTCACTCCTTCATGAGAAAGAAATATTTTCAAAAATAAAAATAAATAAAATAAATACATCATCACGCCTTTTACCCATTACTGGGTGTGGCACTCTACCAAAGTAGATCTCGGTAAGTGATATATTTATGCGCGTGAAGTGCAGTTACCAGCCGTCAAATCACGGCCCCCAAAGAAGTTAGTGGTGGGGGAGGCACAGGGGTAATTTTTAATTGGTGAAAATGTTTGTCGGCTGTGGGGATCGAACCAGGATTCTCAGGATCCACAGGCCGACTCGATACCACTGAGCCATTATCCCATCATTAATCACAGTGGTATGAAGTCGGCCTGTGGATCCTGAGGTCCCTGGTTCGATTCCCACAGGCGACAAATTTTCATAATTTGAAAAAGCTATCCCTGTGGCTCCTCCACCACTAACATGTTTGGGGGCCGTGATTTGACGACTGCTAACCGCACTTCACGCGCAAAATATATCACTTACCGAGATCTGCTTTAGCAGAGTGCCACACCCAGTAATGGGTAGAAGGCGTGATGATATATTTATTTATTTATTTATTTTAATTCATTAATTTAAACCTAGTAATTCAAATGTCATTACTTTAATAAGTAAATTAAATATGTACACAGATAATTGAACTATCTTTAATAAATAATATTTATAGTGCAATTTTCCATAGAGAAAATTCAGCTGGGCGAGTCCAACATGTGAAAGTAGGAATGTTACGATGTTATAAAATTGACTGTCAATTTCGTGCTTGAAGGTTATAGATTTTAACCAATTTTGAATAAATAATTTCATTTAAATCGGCGTGAAAAATCACTCGTCCAGAAACTGTTTTATGGGTACTCGCAATTTGTAAGCCTCGCCTTCGGCGTGGTCTATCAAAATATGCTCGCATTTGCAAAAATCCAGTTTCCAACCTAGTGATATAAATAACTATTATCTCTAAGGTATATGTAATATTACATTTAGTTAAAAATTACTTGTAGAATTGAGTAAATGTAAGATACCTGCGTTTTCGGTTTAATTTTTAACGAAACAAAAAATTTGATTCTAGCATTAAAAGGTATAAGTTTCCTATAACACTATAATTGGAATTAATTCCCTGTTGTGCTCAAGGGTAAACAAATAAATAATACCATTTCATCTCGTTTTCACCAACATTTCATTCCGTCTCTTCAAACCCAAAGAGAATAAAGATTTAAATGATTATGAATGTGTAAGCGGGTGGCATCTTTTTTTGTCTAATAAATTTTAGCCGTTGGCTTTGTTTGGTTTCGTTTAAGCGGGTTACAAAATGATCGGTTAAGCTTCTTTTACATCAGCTTATCTAGGCGTGTGCCACGTCGTCGCAGCTAACAACGCAAGTTTTTTTCAAAGTTGTTTATGCAGTACTGTACAAACACGACGCGTCGGCATTCACGCTCTTCGATTCGCGACAGTTTTGCCTTTGTTTTACCTTTCACAGCTTCACGAAGCTTTTTTCTTCTTTGATTTAAAAACAGTTTAACGGATAAACGCACTAGCGCCGCCAACGGTGAATGTTTGTAGTGGACAGGCATTTCTAAATGTGAATTTATTTAAATAAATGTAGCAGGAGTGGTCGCTAGTTAAACCTTTTTTAATTAAGAAAAATGGGATTTGTTTTAATGGCTTCAATAAAAATTTATGAAACTCATTTTTATGTAACACTTGAATCGTTTAATTTGCTTACTTCACTAATTTAAACCTAGTAATTCAAATATCATTACTTTAATATAATTAAATTATTACTATAATAAGTAAATTTAATGCCCCATGCGCACGGAGAAAGCTTTCTCAGAAACTTTTTAAAAAGAAGAAGTCAAAAAAGTTTCTTAAAAATCTGTCAGTTACTCTTTGATATGAAATGAGTAAACTGCTGTGCCATATACATGAAGATAGTTACTTTCCACAAAATCTTTCTCGAAACAGAGGCGCCATTATAATTTTAAGAAGTTTTCTTCACTTTTTTTATCAGAAAGAAAATATCTTCTCTCAAATAATAGAACAAAATGATACTTTTTATCCCTAGGGAAGTAAGTACATATTTCTTTTATAGAGAAACAAAGTAAAGCCATATCCATGGCAATTGGAAAACAATAGTATGATTTGAAATTATTGTCATTTTAATGATATCTGTCACAGAATAATAAATTTTATTGAAATTTAAATTTCTGATAAAGTAGTGAAATAGTATATTACATAATAAGTCCGGAAAGTGATGTTTTACTGGACGAAGTGGTTGTTTGAAATAAGAAGCCGTAGGCCGAGTATTTTAATCCGCTGAGTCAAGTAAAAATACTTTCTTGTCGTATTATATAATAATAATATTTAAATTTCTTAATATGAATTGTATTCACAGTAGACTATGTATCCCAGGTTACAATAATTAAAAAAACAGGCAGATAAAATACAAAACAGTCAGGTAAAAATCTTTATCAGACTGTTTTGTACTTTAGCAAACTGTTGTTTTTGTTGTAGCCTTGGATACGTATTTTACTTGACTGTTTTTGTAAAAATTTACTTTCCATACCAAAATTGGTCAGGAAAGTAGTCCCTTTCTTGCCGGTTTCAGAAAAAAAATATATGTAAAACAAAAAATGTTACTTTTCCATATTCAGATATAATCAGATATGAGGTAGCTAGCTTAGTGGTATCAGGTTGGCCTGTGGATCCTGAGAACCCTGGTTCGATCCCAACAGGCGACAAGCAATTTTCACCATTTTAAAAACTACCTTGTGGTTTCCCCACCACTAACATCTTTGGGAGCCGTGATTTGGTGGCTGGTAACCGCACTTCACGCGCATAAATATATCACTTACCGAGATCTGCTTTAGCAGAGTGCCCACACCCAGCAATAGGTAAAAGGCGTGATGATATATTTATATTTATTTTAGATATAATCGTGTGTGCCAAGGCATTTATTTGGTACCAATTGACAATCGGTTATTTGTTATGTAAATGATCCTTAAAGTAGTGAAAAATCTTAATTGAATCAATATTTTCGAGTGCTTCAATTAATTCGCAATTTAAATTCCTGTGATTGTATATTAAGTGTTATCGGGAATTGAAATTTCAATTTAAAATATATAAACAGCAATTCCACGCTGAAAGAAAGTTTAATCTGGCAGAAGCTTGTACGTCCACACGCTGGCGCGCGCACATCGCACATCGTACGTTCGTTTCTCGTTCCTCGTTCCTGAAACGATTTCAGTGACATTTCGCACCGTCGTCGACCGTTTAATGATTACTTTGAGCATTTCAGTGGTGAGGAGTGCGCTGTGCAACGCGATAAACGATAAAGGTCCGCGTATGAATCGCTACATTGCGAATTGCGCGCATTGATAGCGAATTATTTATGACACAGACATTGAAGTACGTTCAGCGATTGTAGTGTGTTATTGCTTGAAAGAAATAAACTGGCTTCAAAGTGGAATTCTAAGGCAGAAGCTTTCATATTGTGGATTTATTGATAGTTTATGTGCTTTTTAAATTGCCTATTCGATGCGCAAAGCTCATATTGAAAACTAATAATCAATCTTTTTATTAAGGCCAGACACTGACGTTGGTATCTCGTTGGATATTTGCGAGCGTGACTCGCATAAATCCCATCCAAATGTCACGCATTTTTCTTTCATAGTTTTTCACAGAATTTTCTCATGGTTAGTTTGAAAATGTTTCCGTTTAATATCGGCAAAATAAATGAAAATATATCGTTTCTAAGTCACAACACAAATCGAAAAAATTATACTAAACTATATATTTTTATATTTTGTGTACAAAACTATAATTGCACTCTAAAATAAATATAATAAATAAATATATCATCCCGCTTTTTACCCATTACTGGGTGTCGCACTCTGCCGTAGCAGACCTCGACAAGTGATATATTTTCCGCGTGAAGTGCGGTTACCTGCCGTTAAATCACGCCCCCTCAAGGATATTAGTTAGGGGGAGCCACAGTGGAAGCTTTAATGTTATTATTATTATTATTAAATTTAGGAAGAGCCGAGGATAAAATCCTATAAGCTCTGATATATAAAAAAGTAAAAGAATACATTACATTGTGCGTACAAATTAATATAACAGTAGAAAACATATAAAACAAATAACAGAACAATAAAATATAGTGACTTTTGTTTCGACTGTGTGGTAATATAATGAAAGCAGCCGAGCATGAACAAAACAAAATAAACTTAATTAATAAGTAAAGATGGCGACAACTGAAGAGCGTGTAGAGTGTAAATGAAAGACTCGTCACAATTTGCACTTGTAAATACAGGCCATAAACAAACACTACACTAATGTGGTGAAAATATTTGTCGATTGTGAGAATCGAACCAGGAGACCGATTCTAATTCGTAGCAACCAATTGTAGCGATTGGCTTGACGTCATTTATTGTCGCTACCGATAGTGTAGCCACCTTGCGGGATAAAGTGTAACTTACGTGTAACGTCATTATTGGCGACTAGACATTTTCTAGCGACTTACTGCTAGCAACTGCTTTGATCGAGTCGCTAACTCAGTCGTTACCTCCTATTCGTATGTTTTGCAGTGCCGTGTTTTGAAAAGTTTGGTTATTTTAATAAATAATACTAAATATAGAAACATAGTTACAATTTCAATCAACAAAGTGGACTTGTTAACAATAAACAATCACAAAAAGCGGCAACAAGTTTTTCAGAAATACCACATCAAAATATATAGTCTGATCTTTGTAACTAACAGTAGAAAATAAATTCTCTAGAAATTTAACTAAGTCGCCTGAAGTCTTCAAAAATACGTCATTCAACTAAATATTTGGTTGCTACGAATTAGAATCGGTCTCCAGGGTTCTCAAGATCCAAATGCCCACTCGATACAACTGAGCCATCTACTCCATAATATCTACGTCAGATGTATTAATTGATTTATAATGACGTCGAGAGCCTGATGGTCCTATAATATTAATTCCCCGTTGCGCAGCAAAGTAAAGAATTGAATAAATATAAAAATGAGACAATAATACGTTTAGTGGTTGAAATATAACTTATGTCATGTTGTATACGATGTCGGAAAAGCCTGAAGTGTTGAAAATACGTTGAACAGAATATTTCCAAGTGGTTTACGTGCCCAAAATCCCAAAAATCCGGGTGTTCCTTCTTCTTGAAGAAGAACCATCGACGCGGACGTCGGGACAAGCCCTCACGCCGTCGAGTGAGCAGAAGCAGGTTACGTCGTGTCGTTTAACCCTGTCGCACCGCAAATTTTATGATGTCGGAGTTCCACAGAAAGTATACTCAAGTTTTCGTATTAAATGCGGCGGTACGACGCACGGGGTAAATATCACCCTGGGGTGTTAGAGTCACACGCGTTTTTCTCCGGCTCCCAACTTCTCACAATGATATGCACGCCAACTTCGCATTCTTGAGAGCTGTTACTCTACTCTTACACACTAACATTTGTATCACTGCCACACCGAACTCGATAAACTTTGCACTTTATGTTGAACACTATCCGAACAACCGGAATTTATTTTTACAAGTCCCGGAAAAAATACACCAATGGAAAACGGTAGTTTATGCATAGTTGACATTCTTTAGATTGCAAATTATATTGCTTAGAGCGAGGTTTTCCATGGCTGATATTCTTGAAGTCATAGCAATTATATTAAATTTTTACACAAATTCAAAGATTTTAACATTTTTGTTATGGTCGTCAACGAATTTGTTCGCATGAGTTCAAGAATCGGCCTGCGGATCCTAGGAAGGACAAGAAGTAGTCGTTTCAGGCTCCGATGTATATATTTTTGATTTAACTAGTTGAAAATACAATATTTTTAAAATATGGTTTTATATCATTTAAACTACGGGATATCGAATGCGTATTTTTATATCTCTTAGTTTTCGAATTGCATCGATTTTTATTTCTTTAAAAACTTAAGTTTGAAAGCTCATGTTTCAAAAACTAAACTAAATATTAAAATGCGGTTTGAACCAGTGCATTTCTCGTGCTCCAATTCATTTATATCTAAATGTTTTTTTTTATTATTTTAAATTTAATTTCAATTTTTTTATTATCATTTCATTATTTGAGGAGTTATTGAAAATCTTTGAATACCAGTTAATTCCTTATATAAAATACATACGTATGCAAATTTTTTGAATTTTTACTCGACGGATAAAATTATTATGCTGGATTGCATGAAAATATTATCGGTTCATTAGCAACTAACGCTTCAATAAGTTTTACAAAATCGCTATTGATACTGTTGCTAGACAAACAATTCTTTAACTAAAGAGCTCTTTATTTTTTTCTTGCAACCCAGCATTAGAGTAAAGAATCTTAAAATGATCTAATCCGTCAAAATCTTAAGGTAAATGTACCAAAAATATCTTCAAAATATAGTTAATTTCTACTATTAGTAATAAAAAAATTCTCTGTGCGAATTTTTGATTGAAAATTGACATGCATTTTCACGTGAGGAATACACTGGTTTTCATAGATTTTCAATAACTCCTTCTTTATTTAGGTATAATTTAATTGAAGTACGAGAAATACATTGGTTCAAATCCCGTATCAATATATCTTTTAGTTTTCGAAATATGGGCTCTCAAAGTTTGAGATTTCAAAAATATAAAAGATCGCTGTTACTCTAAAACGAAATAGATATAAAAATGCTCTCAACGGCATTCGATTTTTTGTAATCTGAAGATATAGAATCAGATTTTTAATTGGTTTAAACACAAATTCATATCTGTAAGTCCATATGACATAAATGAAGCATTTTCGTGCATACCTCTGCTGTAGGAAGTTTTCTTTTATAAAATTTTATTTACGAATAACTTATTAGTTAAAGAGGCACAGGTCTGAAGAACATCATTTCAAAATCTGCGATGCATAGCGTAATATCACCAGTTTGACTGTAAATATGCCTTGAAAAAATGCGTCTTGTTGGTTTAGGTTTTCATTGTTGACAAAAACATAAAATAACAAAATTTGATCTATACTATGTTGGTAATAAAAGAGTTATTTCTTTTGTCTTTGGAGGCACTCTACATGAATATTCCCGCTTCTGTCAAATTCAGTTTCGGCAGAAAACAGAAGAATGCGAATAACATTACAGATATAAAAACAGAGCGATGGAAGGTTTAGATGTAGCGAATATACGAAAAAATTAATTTGCTTGAAACAAAAACCGAGAAGCCTTTTATATGTCGCATTTTCTTTCGTATCTTTTTCTATAAATATGCCGCCTGGTTCCTTTCCTGCGATTCTTTCTTTTTGATGTAATTTTTAGAGACGGCCCAACCCAAAAGCATTATTTGATATATTCTAGTCAGGGGTTTTATTTTTCTTTTGCAGACGCAGGTAATTTGAATAATACTCTCATCTAGATGTGCCTAGCAAATGGAATGAAATTCGCAAACATCACAAATATTTCTTTATTGTTAAACAAAACCGCAGACAAAGGTTCAAATTGCAAAATTTTAGAGGTTACATTTCTTATATTTAAGATGTACAACTGCGATTCACTGATTCGGATTCTACTATCGTATAACCTACTGTCTTTTGGGTTAAGTTCATTTTGTGCAAAGTAACAAATAAATAAATGTATCCTCACACCTTTTTACCCATTACTGGGTGTGGCACTCTGCCGGGGGCAGATCTCGATAAGTGATATATTTATGCGCGTGAAGAGCGGTTACCAGCCATCAAGTCACGGCCCCCAAAGATGTTAGTGGAGGGGAAGCCACAGGGGTAATTTTAATGTGGTGAAAATTGTTTGGACGCTGTGGAAATCGAACCAAAGTTCTCAGGATCCACAGGTCAACTCGATACCACTGAGCTAGCTACCCCATAAAACAAATAATAGTAATTTATGTACCAAGAGTGTTAGGTAGATAATAATTGCTCGGAGAGCGAAGTTATCAAACCCGAGAAAAAGATAAATAAATAAACAAGAAATAATGTTGAAGTGAAATATAAATAAAAAACAGGATCTCAGTGGTATCGAGTCGGCCTGTGGATGCTGAGAATCCTAGTTCGATTCCCACAACTGACAAACATTTTGCTCACATTAAAATTACCTCTGTGGCTCCTCCACTACTAACATTTTTGCGGGCCGTGATTTAACGGCTGTTAACAACACTTATACAACAAATATATCGCTTATGGAGATCTGCTTCGGCAGAGTACCACACCCAGTAATGGGTCAAAGGCGTGATGATATATTTATATATCTATATTAATGGGGTGACTAGCTCAGTAGTATGAAGTCGGCCTGTGGATCCTGAGAATCCTGGTTCGATTCCCACAGGCGACAAACAATTTTCATAATTTCAAAAGCTACCCCTGTGTTCCTCCACTACTAACATGTTTGGAGGCCGTGATTTGACGACTCGTAACCGCACTTCACGCGAAAAAGTATGTCACTTACCTAGATCTGCTTCGGCAGAGTGCCACACCCAGTAATGGCTAGAAGGCGTGATGATATATTTATTTATTTAATGGTGCAAAGATATTATTTCTAACCTTCAGTATAACCTACAACTATCGATTATTTTATTATGATAACATGATAACATCCCCTAATTTGTAAATTAATCACCTCCTATTATCGCTACCACCGCAAATTCACCCTTCTACCCTAAATGTAATTGCGCAAACTATCTCCCAAACAAATACGATCTAAAACGCCTCAATTACGTATAAAACAGACCACAGATAACGAAAAACATAATAATAACAACAGCAGGGAACTAATAACAGTAATGCTGCGACAAAGCACAAAGCACTCACCGTAGTATTTAGCCAAGTGCTTTACGGGCACGCGCGGACATTTTTCACGGAGGTGGGCTACTGAGGGTGAATGTTGACGGGGTGGATATTAAATTCTGTCGCGTTGCCGAGGCCTTGTCCGCTATTTCATCTGCGGAAGATTTTTTCATCACGCGAGAAACTAGAGGACAGATGTGACGTGTCAACGAAGACGATTTGCGATGTTGAGGCTACTAGGTATAAAATAAATAAATATATCATCACGCCTTCTACCCATTACTGGGTGTGGCACTCTGCCGAAGCAGATCTCGGTAAGCGATATATTTTGCGCGTGAACTGCGGTTACCACGGCCTCCAAAGATGTTAGTGGTGGAGGAACCACAGGGGTAGCTTTTGAAATTATGAAAATTGTTTGTCGCCTGTGGGAATCGAACCAGGGTTCTTAGGTTCCACAGGCCGACTTCTTACCACTGAGCTAGCCATCCCATACTACTAGGTATGAAAGAACTAAATTTTCGAAAGAGTTTTTTCTATATTTATAAAGGCAAATCAAATGGTTTTCAACCCTGGAAGTAATATTTGTTCGGTTTGGAACCAAAATAACGTAACAATAAACTATAGTTATTTATATATCAAGGGAAGAAAGAGATTTCTTCCCGAAAGTACCATTTCATTTCTCGAGCCGAAGAAAGGGAAGAATGACATTTTCTTTATCGAGGTATGCAGATAATGTTTTCACTATCTTATTTTTTTCTTGAGATATTATCTGGATGTGACTAATGTGGATATAGCTTTATTTTCCTTCTCTAGGGAAGAAAATACATTTTGCTTCCCTAGGAATTGAAAGTATTAGTCATGAAAAAAAAAAATTGTAGTTTTCTTGAAAATTTGAAATTACAGGAACAAAATGAATTGCAGTTTATTTTAAACCGAGAAGATGTTATACAAACGTAACATATATATATATATATATATATATATATACGAGCCCAAACAACTTAATGTTCGGACACTTACATATATATATATATATATATATATATATATATATATATATATATATATATATATATATATATATATATATGACAAAAGAATAGTATATTACTTTACAAGGGAAGTAAGTAAAATTTACTCAGGCTGCAATATACGAGTATATAGTAATTTTTTTTATGGAGTGGCTAGCTCAGTGGTATGAAGTCGGCCTGTGGATCCTGAGAACCCTGGTTCGATTATTCCCACAGGCGACAAACAATTTTCATAATTTCAAAAACTACCCCTGTGCCTCCTCCACCACTAACATCTTTGGGGGGCCGTGATTTGACGACTGGTAACCGCACTTCATGCACAAAATATATCACTTACCGAGATCTGCCAGAGTGCCACACCCAGTAATAGGTAGAAGGCGTGATGATATATTTATTTATTTTATTTATAGTAATTTTTTCGCTACCGAATACTTTATAAACATTAAATAAAAACTTTAGAATCTGAATCTTTGCGTTTCTAAGTTCTACTTGTTGACAATCGACACTATTCCACAGAGCTATCAACCTCATCTATATAGACCACAAACATATTCAGTGACGTAATTGTCATGCTATTTGACTGACCTGTACTATATTATTTAGGTAATTTCTGCTTTGAAAGTATTTTTTGTAATAAATTGCCAACATGCATGTTGGTCGTGAAATTCGTTGATTTCCTGAGAGCGATTTGTTGTGAAGGAATGTCTGACGAAATCGAATTTTAATTCGTATCGAGGCTAATGAAAGCTATATTGGCTCCTTGACCATCAATAACGTCTTTGTAAATTACAAAATCAATGTTGGTGTTGTTGTTCTGAACAATGGAATTACTGGAATTTTTTATGTCTTAAAATTATTATTTAATTACCTGTTAATTGTTTTTCTTTTATTATGATTTTAAATTAGCTACATCATTCGATTGCGATGAAGAAGATAAGAGTAACGACAAAAACAAATAATTATGGTTTATAACAAAAATATGACTATATTCGAATGATTCAAATAAGCTGCAGCTTTCCTGTTAGTCTTCTGTTGTGCAGCTAAACAAATAGATAAATAAATACTATTAAGAAACAATAGAATCAAACGTAATAGTTTGGCAGCTGTCTTATCTGGTGAAAGAACGTTTTAAACTATATTTATTTATTCTACTCTGTACAACAGAAACTTAATCCCAATTATAATACCGGGCCTAGATTCACCGATCCGTAGTGTGGTAGTTCATATATATTTAGCTTGAGTGGGATTCGAACTCGAGGTCTTCATATTCGAATTCCGAACGCTATCCAAAGCACTGCAAGTGTTTCTTGAAAAAGTTATAAACTGCGTAATAAAAATCTCCTTTTCGTAACATGTTTATCCTGCAGGGTAGGCCTTGAAAAATAAATAAGGCCCTTGAATTATAGCGCTATCTCTGTCTAACTGCACCCTTCGTATTGGATAATAATTTATCAGTGTTTCATTGCGCCCTGGCGAAATTACCCACTTCGAAACTGCGCAGACGGTTTTAATAACTCCTTATGCTCAATTTTGGACGCACATGGCAGCCGTGATACACGCGATCCAGTGGCGTGCCAAAGAGTTTTTCGATAATCACGTACTGTGCGAAAATGCGAAATCTTTTTTTAGGATTTTACACCGCTATCAATTCGAACTCTCATATTAATATGATTTGTCTTTCCATCATCACATTAGTATGCTCTCTATCTTCTCCCTACTAATATCATTGGGGAAGAAAAGGAACAAAAAAACACTAAAACATTTTATAATATAAAATAACTATACTGCAGTGGTTTTCAAATTTTTTAAATTTTAATCGCCGGAGTCTTGATCTCAAAAGATTCGTTCAAGGAAAATGCAATTTTTTTGTTGAACCAGTTAAAAATGGAAAAATTTTAAAATATGGTTCTATATCAATCAGACTACGAGAAATCGAATGCCGTTGAGCGCATCTTCATATCTTTTTTAGTTTTCGAGTTATAGCGATTTTTTACTTTTTTAAAATCTCAACTTTGAAGGCCCATATCTCGAAAACTAAAAAAGATATTGAAATGCGGTTTGAACGAGTGTATTTCTCGTGCTTCAATTAACTTATGCTGAAATTTTGAAAATATTGATAATTTTCATATTTTTTTCAAAATTTTCTTTTGTCTATATTTTAAAAACGTGGCAAATTTATGAAAATCGATAGACACAGGTGGATTCCTCGCAAAAAAGTACATATGTATGTAAATTTTCAGAATATTTGCTCCACGGATACAACTTTTAGAGCAAAAAAACTGAAAATGGCCAAAATTCGCAAAAATCTTAAGGGGTACCCCTTCAAAAATCTTCAAAATCAGTGATTTTTCGTTTTTCTGTAATAAAAACGTTATCTGCCCGAATTTTTGCCTGAAATTTTGCATACCTATGCACTTTTACGAGAGGAATTCATTGGTGTCCACAGATTTTCATTATCTTTTCAATTTGTTGAAATATTCAGAAATGCAAATTTTGAAAAAAATTGTAAAATTTTCAAAATTTTCAAAATTTCGATATAAGTTAATTGACGCACGAGAAATACACTCGTTCAAACCGCATTTCAATATCTCTTTTAGTTTTCGAGATATGGGCCTTCAAAAGATATGAAGATGCGCTCAACGGGATTCAATTTCTCGTAGTCTGAATTATATAAAACATTTTAAAATTTTTCAGTTTTTAAACTGGTTAAACCAAAAAATTGGTATTTTCATTAACAGACATTTTTGCGATCACCACTCCGGCGTGATGATATATTTATTTATTTACTAAATATTTATAAAATTGGTATGAAACATATTCTCTTCTGTCAGTACAGTTTGGAAGTGTTTATTACATCAATGAATTTGTTTGTAATTTAGTCATTTACAAGTACATTTTGTTTGTTTCATGTAATGAACCACAAATTCGAAGTAGTAGCCAATCTGGTTCTGGGCAAAATTCTAAGCGTATGTATCGTGCAGTGTGAGTTGAGAAAGTGGGCCATGGGCCAAGCAGGAACTAATGTCGTGGCGACTTGGCCACGGCTACCCAGATGCGCTCAACTCAAGTTCAAGTTGAATTTCTCTTTTTTGTGTCTGTGGTGACAGAGAATGCGACCAGCGACCACAAAATTATATCAAGTATTTACAATTATCGTTCGTTTGTTTGTTTGTTTGTTGTTAAACTGTAACTGTTTGCTGGTCATTTTTAACCCATTATGTCCAACGCTAGTCTATAATTTACCGAAACTTTGGACGGAATAAATGTTTTATTTAAATAATGTAACATGAGCGTGTTTGGAATCAACTTCAATTACTATCTAACTTAATATACGTGTGGTCTTCTGGCCTTCGGAAATGTTAATAACATTAATTTTTTTCCTGGCAATGAAAATAGATTTATGTATAGCATATTCAAACAATACTGACATATAAATATTAATTTTCCATCGCTTTTATTTTATTTGTTCAATAAAATGTTTGACAGCCAAAATCTATTAATGTTTTTTGTGCTTGTGGACCTTTAGAACCCTGGTTTGATTCCCTGTTTTGATTCCCACATTCGACAAACAATTTTCATCACATTAAAATTAGCCCTGTAGCTCCCACTTCACTAACATTCTTAAGGGTAGTTGTTTGACGTCTGGTAATCGCACTTCACACGCAACGTATATCACTTACCGAGATCAGTAATAGCGTGATGATATATTTATTTATTTATTTAATAAATGGGGGGCTAGCTCAGTGGTATGAAGTCGGTCTGTGGACCCTGCAAACCCTGGTTCTATTCCCACAGGCGACAAACAATTTTCATAATTTCAAAAGGTACCCCTGTGGCTCCTTCACCACTAAAATCTTTGGGGGCCTTGATTTTACGACTGGTAACCGCACTTCACGCGCAAAATATATCACTTACCGAGATCTGCTTCGGCAGAGTGCCACACCCAGTAATGAGTAGAACGCGTGATGATACATATTTTTTTTTGTTCTTAATATTTATAAAGTTGATATCAAACATATTCTCTTAAAGCGGTACAGCTTGGTACTGCCCCCACTACCAGAGCTGGGCAAGCTACTTAAAAAAAGTAGCTAAGCTACAGCTACAGCTATTCTTTAAAAAAGTAGCTAAGCTACAGCTATAAGCTATATTTTGTAAAATATAGCTAGCTACAGCTAAAAGCTTTCGTTAAAGTAGCTGTTAAATTTTAAAGCTACTTTTTTTAAATTATTGTGAAATAATTAAATTTGCCATTGTCATATGATCAGTCTTTTGTTATAATGACTGTTAATTTACTATTATGTACACAAATATAAAAAATAGCAAATACCATCTGGCACCTACTGTGTATTTTTGCGTATTAGAGCCAGTTAGAACCGGCAACAAATAATTATTTTGTGTGGGTTTAGCTTGTACGCATGCGTACTTTGTTGACCTTCTGCTTAAAAAGTAGCTTCAGTTGTTATTTTTAAGCTAATAGAAAAAAAAGTAGCTAGCTACAAGCTACAGCTATATTTTTTCACAGTTAGCTAAGCTACAGCTACAGCTAAGGTAAATGTAGCTAAGCTAGTAGCTAAGCTACACAAGTAGCTAGCTACTGCCCAGCTCTGCCCACTACTAACATTTTTGGAAGTCGTGAACTGACGGTTGGTAATCGCACTTCACGCTCATAAATATATCATTACTGAGATTTGCTTCAGTAGAGTGCCATACCCTGTAATGGATAAAAACATGATGATATATTTATTTATTTTACGTGGCTCACTCCACAAATATATTTGGTGCCGTAATTTGACGGCCGGTAAGTGCATTTCACGTGCATAAATATATCAAGTACCATGATCTGCAAGATAGAGTGCCACATCCAGCAATGGGTAAAAGGTATGATGATATATTTACTTTTTTATTTATAAATAAAAATGTTATAAGCTGAAAATGTTTGTGAAATACAAAAACTTTTACGAAAGTAGGTATATAGAAATGTGTGAAGAAAATATGGTTTCCTGAATAAAACGAGGAAAAAGGGAGAAAAAAATTATTAATCGTGTTCAACTTGTCGGTGTCAAGTAACAAATAAAACCTTTTTAAATCTTTGCAAGTAATATCTCCCATTTTTTCGAATGGGCCAAAAAAACGTGGCACATAAAAGAAAGAAAAATTAAATGTTTTTGTCACTGGAATCGAGGTTACATATCGCGTGTAGCGGAGAGGGCGGGGGTGAGGGACTGCGGTGTCTCGGGGTCATGTAGCGGTGCGTGGACCCGAGGGCAGAGCGCCGCCGCCACGCCGCCGCCGCACGTCGCTTGCATCCATCACCAGGAGAGAATCGTCGTCTACACGTACGTAGCCACGATCGCACTTTTTGCCTCACACTAGCGAATTAAAAACTGCTGAATTGAAATAAAAACCCTCGGTTTTTGCCACCTCCTACAAAAAATTTTCTAGTTTTTTCACCCTTAATTTCTAACATGCTTTTAATTAGTTTTTATAATTAAAATTTGTGTTTGTGCTCAAACACGTATGAGCCATTTGATAGTTGCTTTTAATAATATATTCGCTTTTTTAGAGTAATTAAAATTTTATTACTGTTTTAAACATTTTTGTGATTGTGTTTTATTTCCACATTAATAAATAATTACGTGATAACACACCAAAATGAAAACACGAACCGATAACTAATATTACATGTATAATATTAAGCTAGATTCCATCAAATGGGGTAGCACCAACCTTTCAAATATTCACAGTTCAATTCTCAAAAGAGTTTATAACTAATCATAAATTTTGGGTTAGATAAAATAAGTTAAACCGTATTCTCAAAAATATACTCTAATAAAATCTTGTTACCATATGGTTTTTAGACTTTTAAAAATAGAACTAGAATAAATTTAGCTGATCCAAAATTCAGGATTAGTTAAAACTTACAGGCAATCGTAGCTCAGTGGATAAAAGCGAGGTAAAACTTGCGTTTCTTAATTAGCAAACAAGAGGTCGTGCGTTCAAATCGCGCTGACTTCTACTTATATCCAAAAAAATATGATTGTGTCTGAGTGGTTCGGATTCCACTATAAACTGTAGGCCCCCTGTACTGTAATTGGGATTTACTTCCTGTTGTGCAGAGTAACAAATAAATAAATAAATAAATAAATAAATAAACTAAAATCTGGCTGTTATATTTAAATATATCATAAGCATTTATATTATACAAACACATTCAAATTTACTGAAAATATTAAATAAATATTTTAATAAAGAAAAATATATTATGCGTTATATTTGAAAGTACAGACTGATCAAAAGGAATAAAACAAAGACAAAAAGTCAATTGCGATGTGGAACTGTGTCTTAATAAATAAGAAAAATAGGAAAAAAATTTCCATCACTTGTCACAAATCCCACAAAATTTACAGTACGTTTGAATCAACTTATCAGGTCATCAACAAACAGCTGGTCAGTTCAGCTTTAACCATAGACGCGTTTCGTCCTTTGGGAACTCATCAGTATGGTGTTATCAACTATCTAGTGAACTGTGATACTTTGTCAAGCTGAACTGATTTACATACTTTTTAACATCAGTCAGTTCAGCGGATTAAAATACTCGGTCTGCGGCCTCGTATTTCAAACAACCGCTTCGTCAAGTAAAATATCACTTTCCTGACTTTTTTTTTTCTGGCTTCTTTGGCGGACCAACTACTCAGGTCATATGCCGCCATTACGCCTTGATCTGCGTTTTAGTTGTTATTGTCAACAGCAACGCGAGTTTTCTCTGGACGGTCACCCATCCAAATACTACCCGCGCGCAACGTTGCTTAACTCGCGTTATCGCTTAGATCAGTACCAACGAGCGCAGCCATGGCCGTTGACTTCCTGACTTATTATATAACATACTATTACCCAATCTATAATTTCACACTTGATAGTATTAATTCAATACACACAGAAGAAAAATGCCATAATACAATAAAATAATGCATGCTTTGCCTTTCCTGCAAATGGCGGCATACCCCTACCACTTGCCTCATTTGTACGCGTAAGTTAGCTATTCAATGTTTTATTTTTTATTTATCATTCTTTTCATACTAGCTCGTCTCATATTTCGTTCACACAACAAACCTTCAATCATATTCATCCATTTATTCCCAGTTCGTCAACACAATATCTCATCCTCAATTTCACCAACACACACCTGTTTCATTTGACATACATTCCACATCACCAAACCATCCCAAATGACATACATCCATTTTTCTAACAAATTGAAATTGTCTTTCTCACTGTGCTGTGATCAAAAAGATAAGATTTACAATGAAAACAAATAATAATGATGTACTTGAGAATTCAAAGCAAATTGACTTCAATTTTAAAGTAATATTATAATACCAATGATTCGGATTTTAAAATAAGTCATAAGTATTCTGTTAGTTTCCTGTTGTACAGCTTACCAAATAAGCAGAAACAAAAGTTTAGTTTTACATGTGATTTGACGGCTGGTAACTGTATAACAAATGATAAAATTTATACTCAAAAATAGATAAAATAGCATGATGACAAATTTGTTTTATTTTAGTGATAAAAAATATGCAATTAGGCAAAAACAATCGTTCGTTTCACAATGATTTTTTGGATATGTATTTCCGGGTCGGCAGTTCCGGCAAGTATATCTGCGCAGCAATGAAAACAAAAATCGTTTTTATTTACATCTCGTTAGTTTCCGGTGGAGTGAGTCGGCGCGAAATAAAATGAATGCACCTGCAAACGGTATTAGATACACCGCAGAGTTTTAACGTAATATGCAATATTGTGTTTATTACATAACATAGTACGTTTCATACTGATGACATATAAATAATTGTTACATTGGTATGAACAGTGTTTATCAATATGTACTTAATTTAATCAGCTGCGTTTGTTCATTTCATCCTGCTTCATCCCGTTTCATCCCGCTTCATCCCCGAGCGTACACATTCAGCGCGAAACATAATATTTATCTCGTTTTTAGTATCATCCCGAACAAACTCCAGTAATATTGTAAGAGGCTTTGTTACTGTTATTTTTGGGATCCAGGAATAAGGTTTGTTTTAGTTTAGTATGTGTTAATAATTAAAATGACATTTTCAAATTATTTTGAATATTCAAATAAAATAAAACAAAAACAAAATGGCAATTGCGATGTGGAACTGTGTCTTAATAAATAAGAAAAATAGGAAAAAAACTTTCCATCACTTGTCACAAATCCCACAAAATTTACAGCAGGTTTGAATCAACTTATCAGGTCATCATCAAACGGCTGGTCAGTTCAGCTTTAACCATAGACGCGTTTCGTCCTTTAGGGACTCATCAGTATGGTGTGATCAACTATCCAACTAGACCAACCAGGGACTAGTGTTAAAAAGTATGTAAGCCGGTATGCATGACATGAGAGCTACGGAGCAACCCGTGGTGTCATCTACCGACAGAACTCGCAAACTGCTTGACAGCAATTGAAATAAAACAAAGACAAAAAGTCAATTGCGATGTGGAACTGTGTCTTAATAAATAAGAAAAATAGGAAAAAACTTTCCATCACTTGTCACAAATCCCACAAAATTTACAGCACGTTTGAATCAACTTATCAGGTCATCATCAAACGGCTGGTCATTTCAGCTTTAACTACAGACTGTAAATTTTTGTGGGATTTATGACAAGTGATGGAAAGTTTTTTCCTATTTTTCTTATTTATTAAGACACAGTTCCACATCGCAATTGACTTTTTGTCTTTGTTTTATTTCAATTGCTGTCAAGCAGTTTGCGATTTCTGTCGGTAGATGGCACCACGGGTTTCTCCGTAACTCTCATGTCATGCATACCGGCTTAGATACTTTTTAACATCAGTCAGTTCAGCTTGAAAAAGTATCATAGTTCATTAGTCCCTAGTTGGTCTAGTTGGATAGTTGATCACACCATACTGATGAGTCCCTAAAGTACGAAATGCAAAACGTTTGATATTGCAAAATGTAAGATACCAAAATGTTCAAGAAAATTCGAAAATCAATATTTCTTCATGCATTTATTAAATAATTATCATCGCTGATCAATAACCTATGTAATTTTCAACGTTTTCTGTTTCCTTGAAGAAGAAAAGAAATACGCATGTGGTCCATCGAAAAATATAAGAAACCAAACGCTGTAGATTATTTTGAAAATCAATATATCTTCATTTATATTCATAGCTGATGATCGTATATAATTTTCAGTGCGCTCGTTTTCCATGCAGAAGAAGGGAAATAAGTAAATAAGCCTAGCTAGAGTAAGGTCTCACGTCGAGAGACAACAAACGCAGATGTTTACACAAAGTGGACAATGCATTCTAGCTGTTTCGGACACTGAAATGACATTAAGCCGGCATCCCGTATCATGAATGCGCAATGTAGTTGTTACCAGTCGCCATCTTTATTCCACGACATCATTATAACAGTACCTCAGCATCATTTCCAGCCAGACTACAAGACTACCGGTTCCTACCAAGCCCATGAGCAACACATCCATTTTTATATTTTTTGTCTGATTGGTTCATTAAATGGGAGCATTTTTTTTGCAATTCTTCAAATAGTTTTAATTATCTTGTCTACGGTTGTTATACACCTGAAAACTTACTTAATTAATAAATAACTAGTTTGGTGTATTGTTATGAATTAATTATATACAATCTTGTCAGTGTTGTTATAATTAAAACGAGGAAGATAACTTTTTGAAGTATCGTAGGCAAAGTAGAAAATATGAAGTGGTTAAAATTGGTTTTATGCAATTCTGTGACAAGATTCATATGTAAAAAACACTTTTCTATTTTGAAAACTATATATGTAATCACGAATAAATAAAATAAATAGGGAAATTTTAATTTCTGTATTTATTTTTAAATATTTCTGTTATAACGGTATTCTATTATTGTTGTATTATTAATATACATTTGGAAAATGAAATAAAATAAATATATCATCACGCCTTCTACTTATTACTGGGTGTGGCACTCTGCCGAAACAGATCTCGGTAAGTGATATATATTGCGCGTGAAGTGCGGTTATCAGTCGTCAAATCACGGCCCCCAAAGATGTTAGTAGTGGAGGAGCCACAGGGGTAGTTTTTGAAAATATGAAAATTATTGTCGCCTGTGGGAATCGAGCCAGGGTTCTCAGGATCCACCGGCCGACTTCATACCACTGAGCTATTATTTAACTAAAACTCTTTTGAGAATTAAGCTGGATATATTTTTGACATTAGTAGAAAAATATTATTATTAATCTAGTTTTCATTAATTTTTAAAATAAATAAATTATCATTTCGCCTTTTACGCATTCCTTGGTGTGGCATGCTGCCATATCAGATTTTGGAAAATGATATATTCATGCATGTAAAGTGTGGTTATCAGCCGTCAAATCACAGCTCCCAAAGATGTTAGTGGAAGCGGAACCACAGGGATAATTTTAATGTGGTGAAATTTGTTTGTCGGCTGTGGGAATCGAACTCGGGTTCCCAAATCCACTCGATGCCCCATCAATAATTAATTAATTTTTGATAAAATAATAAATAAAATGCGGATAATACATCAAAATTATAACAATTTTACACAATTTATTTTAGTGTTATTTGATTAAATTCAAATAATTCAAATATCTACAATATATTATATCACATGCCATCATAATTGACATAATTGTTGTTCTCTTAACTGTAAACATGATTTATTTATTTATTATTAAAAAGGATTATGATTACAGTGACAGCTATTGTATTGTTTCACAGAATAAAATATTTAAAAGATAATGATACATTCACAAGCACAAACGTATATTTTATTCTGCTAAGGGCCGGTTTTGCTATCTTCTGATAAAGTTCCCAATAACCATCAGCAGGATAAATTAAAATAAATAAATAAATATATCACCACGCCTTGTACCCATTACTGGGTGTGGCACTCTGCCGAAGTAGATCTCGGTTAGTGATATATTTTGCGCGTGAAATGCGGTTATCACGGCCCTCAAAGATGTTAGTGGTGGAGGAGCCACAAGGGTAGTTTTTAAAATGGTGAAAATTGTTTGTCGTCTTTGAGAATTGAGCCAGGGTTCTCAGGATCCACAGGCCGACTTCATACCACTGAGCTAGCCACCCCATAAATTAAAAATATAATAACAAATAGCAATAATTATACAAAATAACATTTTCTGCTGCGATACTTTTTCAATTATCCTGCCAATAGTTATCGGAAACTTCAACCAGAGATGCAAAAACCGACCCTGAAAGATGTATGTATGTTTCTACCACTTTTCTTTGACGAGAAAGATGTACAATTTTTTGATGAGATATGTATATCTTTCTTGTAAATCTCTCCGGTAGATAGGTAGGTGTATTCTCATTTTAATTATGAGGCAAACGTTGTAATTCTTACTTTTGCGAATGTAGGTTTTGTTCTCGACTTAATCATGTATTTCATAATGAGAGACAAACGTATTGAAACAAAGTTGGCATTGCTGTACATCCCAGTCTTTGCTTGAGCAAACACTGAATGTAATTACATTTTTTCATAAAGAACACGACGATTCTTTGTTGGGAAAGTGCGAATAAAAAGTCTCTTTAATTTTGTGTATTACGAATGTTAAATGAAAAGAGCTTTCACAAGTTCTTTTATGATTCTGCTGCACATCATTTATTTTATAATTCACTTAAATATTGTTTTTGTTTTGTTGGTTCGTCTGGACACACACGGTCACACCCTAGGTACACTACTAGTAAAAAGTTTACTAGAGCAAGAACAAACATTTTATTAATTAATTAATGCTGTTTGCTAGTATAACAATCATTATTACTACGATTACGTTTATTGCATCATTTTTCTAAGCAATGACTTCCTAGAAAATTATACCTTATCCTTAATTAGTTTCAACAAACTAATTTAGTATTTCAAACATTTCACACTGTTTTTTCTTTCGTCAAAGGTTTTTAAATTATATTTTGATAGAAAACTAAGTGTAATGTGAAACGTATGTCGGATGAAAGACGGTGAAAACAGATAAAATATATACACGTCTAACTAAATGTATTTAAATGGCAAAATTTTTACTGTAATGTCTCAAAGGCATTGATAATGCGAAAGAATTTTATAATAATACAAAAACACGTTGCTTAGAAACCGACACCGAAGGTAAAGGGCTGTTTCTTAAAAGCAACAAGCAGAAGCAAAGAAATTGTTATACAAATATTTATCAATACACAAGGGACATTTGGTGAGAAAATTTTTAGACGAACTTATACCGTGAAAATGACATTTTAAAATAAAAAGTACTAATACTTTGTTAAATAAGAAGTGATAATTTCCTCTGGACATTAGCTGTATTCCATTTGTCCCTCGTTTCAGTTAAATCAATTCAGATAAATTAGACAGCATAACTAAATGAACTGAATTTAACAAACTGACGCATTTATTGGGATGAATTACTTCAAAATCAGTCATTCTAGTGTGATGAGTGAATGTTTTATGAGTGATTTTAGGGTTCGTGCTACCCCATTTGTTGAGATATAGCGTGAAGATATGTATGTATGTATGTATGAAACAAAATCAGCGAATTAATCCGGCGAAGTAAATAAGTGATCTGGTTCAGTAAATGTACGTTAGATCTAATCCAAATGTGGAATACGTCTATTATCAGTGTAATGTTGTTTTTGATTGGTTAGTAGCGTGAAGTGCGGTTATCAACCGACAAATCACTGCCCCTCAAAGATTTTAGTGGTAGGAGAGCCACAGAGGTAATTTTAATGTGGTGAAAATTGTTTATCGCTGTGGGAATCAAACCAGGATTCTCAAATCCATAAGCCGACTCGGTACCACTGATCCACCTACCCTTTTATAAAATAAAAATAAATATATCATCACGCCTTTTACCCATTACTGGATGTGACACTCTGCCGAAGCAGATCTCGGTAAATGATATATTTATGCGCGTGAAGTGCGGTTACCAGTCGTCAAATCACGGCCCTCAAAGATAGTAGTGGTGGGGAAGCCACAGGGGTATTTTTTTAAATTGGTGAAAATGTATGTCAGCTGTGGGGATCGAACCAGGGTTCTTAGGATCCACAGGCCGACACGATACCACTGTGCCATTACCCCATAAATTTGTAATTCTGGATTAGTATGTATCGCAGTGATAAAGACGATTTAGTGCATGGAGATTGAATAAGGTTCTAAAAATAAAGGAATTATATTTGACAATATACAAAACTGGTGTGTACGAAGAGGAATCCTAAGAACCCTGGTTCGATTCCCACAGCCGACAAAACATTTTCACCAATTTAAAATTATCCCTGTGGCTCCCCACCACTAACATCTTTGGGGGCCGTGATTTAATGGCTGGTCACCGCACTTCACGCCCATAAATATATCACTTACCGAGATCTACTTCGGCAGAGTGCAACTCCCAGTAATGGGTAAAAGGCGTGATATATTTATATTTATATGTTACTCTATCCAACAGGAACTCGATCCCAGTTACAGTACACCGAGCCGCAATACGCTAGTTCATGTATTTTTTGGTTTCATTGGGATTCTAACTCAGGATCTTTAGATTCGAATGCCGTAACGATAACCGCACCATCATATTACCGGTCAATTTCTGGAAGAATCTGATGAATAAATATTCAATGAATGTTGCAAGAGTTCGTGCTACTCTATTTGATACGACTTAACGTAATGTTATGTGGTATGTAACTTTTATTTTATACAGCTTTATAATGAATTCTGTGTCATTCGGCCATAGTAGTGTTTTAATGGTCGATGCCAACGCCAACGAAAGATAAAGTAGTACTGCACAATTCGTACGTAGAATCGCATAAATTATAAATTTTTTAACGGTTTTATATAAAAATTAATGTATACAATACTGAAAAATATTTCTTAAAATTATAAAAATATTTTTTTTGTATAATAACATCCCCAGAAAAAAATTTGGCTTGGGGGTTAATTTGCCCAATTTAAATACAAAAACATCACAATTAATTCATTAACACGAAACTGGGGAGTAAAAGAACTTGCCTCAGGGCTTTGAAGAAAAAAAGTAGGCAGCCGAGAGTCAAACAGTAACCGCGCTGTTTTTAATTATCGTTAATAAGCCATTAACAGCGTTCTAATTACCGAGGTTGGACCAACAATATAACCAGGTATAACCAAACAACCACTTCGAAGTTGGTTACCGTTTGTGTACCCGCGGTATCTTGCGGTCTGAATAAATGATAAGCGTTATCAGACGTGGTTCACAGGTTCACGCTAGGTGCATTTGCCAGGACCGTAACAGATTTTTTATTTGTTAGGGTTGGGAAATAGTTTTTTTATGGGCTATTAAAAATTTAATCACTTTTAATTATGTGGTATGCACAGGTTTCAATTATTTTTTAACGCGTAATTTGTTACACTTGTGGACTAGTTTTAAATGTATTATATTACGTGAGAAGTATAACAATAAAATGTGTATAATTACCAAGTTTTATTTGTACTACGCGTTCTATTTTCAAGTGAAACAAAGTCCTCATTCTCACTGTAGTTTTAATTTTACCGTTTTATATTTTGCACAAAAATAAATTTATCTCTTCAGTAAAATAAACAAAAATTTTCAAATTTATGCAGAAAACATTTTTGAATTCGAAGGTGGAGTCGCCAGGCCCGTATCAAGTATAGATTTTGAGTTATGGGTTACTAAAAACATTAACAGGCAGATTCATAAAGGGGATTAGCGCTAACACCATTTTTTATTTCGTTTTTAACACTCTTTTCAATGTATGAATCAAGTTTATTTTAACTTGAGCTAAAAAGACAGTTAATTAGCATCAAATTTAGTTTATGTCTTTAATCTGTTTTAATTTGAAACAGAGTTATAGACAATATTAAAAACGGTGTTAGCGCTAATCCGTTTTGTGAATCTGCCTGTAAATTTGCAACAAGACAAAATTTTTAATACAGAGAAAAATTCAATTTTTAAAGGATCATAACTCAAAAACTAAACGAGATATGACGATGCGCTCTTCGGCATTGGATTTCTCGTGCTTCAATTAACTTACAAGTAAATTTTCAGCCATTTTAAATTTTTGACCAAAAAATAGTTAAGGCTAGATCCTTAGATTTTTTTCGATTTTGTTCATATTTGGACTTACTGCTGTAAAATCTGTATCTGTACGAATTTTTCAATAAAAAATTATATACATATGTATTTCGACGCGCTGAAATCAATGGTGAAATCCCCGAGTGCGTATCTATTTTAGTTTTCGAGATATCGTTCTTTAAAACTTTTAAGTGAGAAAAAATATCACAAAAATTTTGAAAATTTTAAAAAATCTGAAAATTTGTTTATAAGTCAATTAAAACACGAGGAATTCAATACTGTTGAGAGAAATTTCGTATCTTGCTTAGTTTCAGAGGTATAGCCTCCGGAAATTTGAATTTTTGTCTAATTTATTCCTGTTTCACATTTTGTACAATAATAAATTTATTCGCAAATGTAAATCAATAAAAATATTCATATTTATGCAGAAAACTCTCCTGTATTCAGTAACAAAACAGCCAGGTCCGTATCAGGTCTAGTTTTTGAAATATAGCCTCCGAAAAAGTTACAAAGTTTTTAATTTTTACCCCTTTAATATCTTGAATATTTTATAATAGTTACATGTATAGCAAAGGCGAGAGGCGCAAAAAAAGTATGTATGCACAACCCGGGCCAAGAAGCATGTGTTCTAACCCTAAAAAGCGGGCTTAAACTATTCCTATGCATACATAAATAAAATGACAATTTTTGTTTAATATGAATACTTGATTCTGCAAAATATCATTTTGACATATAACCTATTTACATATTTTAATCTTTTGAACATATAATTAAATGTTATTTTGTTGTGCATAAAATATTGTATATACCACTGGTGAAATTAGCGTTTCTGACCCTGAGCATGTTATTAGCACGAGGCGCTTTGTGCTTCATGCTAACAATCATGCCAAGGGCCAGAAACGCTTGTTTTTACCCTTGGTATGTATATATATATATATATATAAATAACTATTTCATCATTCAAAATCCTATTAGCTATCAGGTTCCTGGTACTTATTTGTATTTATTCTAAAAATGACGTTGTACAAACTGTACAATAAAAAGATCCCTAGAATTGTATTGCCAACTAAAACAGTAATTTTGGATCCCTCTATATATAATCACCTAATTAAAAATAAATCAAGTAAACATATAAATGAGGACTGAGAACTTTGGAAATAGAAAACTCAATAAATTCAGTTCTAGATTTAAAATATGAAACGATTCATTTATATAATAAATCCCTTTTAACAAAAGTAAAGAGCTTAGAAATAGTTATAAAACTAGTTTTAAACTCATCATTAGAGTTGAAATTCGCAATTCCATCCCCGCCGATCATATCCGCTTACAGAAATCTATTAATTATTCACCTTTGTTCCCGGGTTCTATTCCTGCAACTCGGAAGGGAAAATATTTAGAAGGAATGAACATTAGCTGTTAAATATTTATATTGCGACCCTATACCGCGATCAAGGGTTTATGTCTCTGTCGCAATTTGCAATGCTGTGTTATACACAACCCTTCAAAAGTCTTTTGTTAGCAAATTTGCCTGCGGAACATTTGAAAGTTTCATCACGAACTACTTGATTAATAAATATATTATCATGCCTTTTCCCATTTCTGGCGAGGCTCTGCAATTATGCAGATCAGCTGGGATGTTTTCGCAAGAAGACAATAGAAGGATGACATTCACTAATTTTAGGGGTAGTAAGATTATAACCTAATTTGTTATTTATGAATGAGAGTGTTGTTGGAAGACAATTGGATGTGATATACACCGCAACAAATTGGAAATGAACCACGGAAAATATGTAAACTAGAATGGAATTTTATTATCTCGAATTTGACCAATGGTAGAAGAATATTGTTTGCTAACAGCAAAATGTTGGTAAATTTTGTTTTTATGAACTGAAAATACGTTTGCTCACTCCGGACAACAAGCGCATCCGTGAGGTTACTTCAGAGCAGAATAATAAAAATGATAGACAGAAGTTTTGGCCGGTGACGCAAGCGCGACAAAATCGGTCAAAGTAAGCAATTTTTATGGTGTCGTGTGACATATTACTACTTGTTCACGACGAATACAAGACAAAAAAATTATTGACAGAAATTATTGCTGGTTCCTCATTGATGACAGAAGCTCTGAAAGTGGACTGGGGTAGGGATCAACAACCACCCTTACTCTCTAACTAGTAACTTACAGGACAAGTATTGTAAAAATAGGATTTTTATTACAGTTCTCATGGTGATAAGAACCATTTGTGAAATAGCGTTCTTTTACTATTGAAAAATAATAATAATATTGTCATATTGAAGTGGGTAAAAAACAAACATGTTTATTGATACCACATAGGTTGAACCGAACCAAATTTCAAACCGATTTAATATGCGATTCGGTTACGGTTCTTGCTCTTGAATATTATGTCGGTTTAATCCGGTTTCGATACAAATTCCTGATATGATTATTATTGCCAAATGTCTCAATACCTTTTGAAGGTATTTTTTGTAATTTCTGCTCGGATATACTTCGCTTATTTTTTCATTTATCTCGCATTTTATTCTAAGAAAAGAAAGACGTTCCTTAATGAGGTACAGAGCAATTTATATTTTCTTAAAGTCTGTGTATAAGGAGGCAGAACAATATTTTAGACAAGAAAATGTTTATAATGTTGCCAATAACACGAAAATACGGTTATTTATTTTCATTTGAAGTTGAGAGTTTATCTGACAAAAGAAATTTAAGGTCAAAAATGTGACAGAAACAAAAATCACTTTTGGTTCATTTAATCCGGCGACCTGAAGTTAATCTATCTTTTTGACATCATTTATTCGTAATTACGTAGTCTTTCATCTTTCGCGACACGGTCTGTAAAATGTAATTTATTCCACAGATCCTTCCGTCTTCTTTATTAACGCTCTCTTTTCACCGGTTCGGTCTTCTGCAGCGGCTTCGCGTTAAATAAATTTTACTTTTCGCTGTGAATGGTCCATCATGATTATGGCGCCGATCTACGGAGGAAACTTTCGCGGTTTGGTTTCACCGTTATTTGAAATTTATTGACGGTTCGAGAGAGTATAAAGCTGTCCTATAGTCAGATTGTGACTTCAACGCCTTGTAATGATAATAAATTGCAAAAGTTTTGTTTGTACTTTGACTTGACGTATGTGTCATTTTTTTCTGTAAATATTTATGTCAGATGCTATGAATGTTCACTGGTGGCGCCTTGCAATATTGACGAAAGATGCTGAATGATAAATGCGTTTCTTTAAAATTCTGCAGAGTTTGTCAACACTGTATTTCCATATTCAGATTCTGACTTAAATTATTCCTTCAAGTCTGACAATAAAATATGTTTTGGTTTGAAAAGGACTAGCTAAAACAAAGGACTAGCGGGGAATACCCAGAACAATTGGAATTAAAAACAGTTGCAATCCAATTTAAATCTGGGTGATTTAAACTTATATAAAAAATACGACTATGTATGAGTGACACATATCAATTTTAATTATAAATAAATAAAATAAATATATCATCACGCCTTCTATCCATTACTGGGTGTGGCACTCTGCTGAAGTAGATCTCGGTAAGTGATATATTTTGCGCATGAAGTGCGGTTACCAGTCGTCAAATCACGGCCCCCAGAGATGTGGTGGAGGAGCCACAGGGGTAGTTTTTGAAATTATGAAAATTGTTTGTCGCCTGTGGGAATCGAATCTAGGGTACCAGGGTTCTCAGGATCCACAGGCCGACTTCATACCACTGAGCTAGCCACCCCATAAATAATAAATACATTAGGATAATGCTAAGATAATAATTAAAAAATAATAGTATATTACATAACAAGCATAGAACGTGTAAGATACCGTGCGAGTGTACAAATTAAAAAATGGGGCGTGTAGCGTCCAGTGATTAAGTACACGAGCACAGTTATCACACTTTCGAGGGAATTATGTACTCTATTTTTCAGACGACCACACAATATTTCTAAAAAACGTTTCAAGAGCAATGTTCTTACACTTTGACAGCTGATGCGCTTTTAAAGATAAGCGTTGACGTCTGACGTTTGATGTTAGGTGTGGTGATACCAACTGTACTAACCGTAATGTCAAAATATTGAATAATGCTAAAAATAAGTAATTATTCATTTAAAAAAATAAGGGTTTGTAATACCCCATTTGATGGCATATAGCGTGAAGATATATATGAATGTATGTAAAAAATAAGATTTATCTGTGCAAATGTGTTGAAAAATCTGCTAAAATTTCGATTTAAATAATAATACAAATTATTTTCATTTATTTTATTATTTTCTTTCATTGTAATGCCATTTATTGTCAATCAGTGGAACTTCACCTGCTATGTTAGAAGTGTTTGTTATGATAACATATCAGTGTATGTTATTTTCAACTTTCCGTACTAATTTATGATGTTATGGTTACTTTCATACGTGGTTATCTGGAAAGTTATTCATAAATAAGTATCCTACAGGAGACAAATTAAAAGGATACTGAACTGTTTTGTCACTAAACCTATTTAAATACAAAATATAAATATATCATCACGCCATTTACTCATTACTGGGTGTGGCACTCTGCCGTAGCAGATCTCGGTAAGTGATATATTTATGCGCGTTAAGTGCGGTTACAAGCCCCTTAATCACGGCCCTCAAAGATGTTAGGGTAGGGAATCCACAGGGTTAATTTTAATGTGGTGAAAATGTTTGTCGATTGTGGGAATCGAACCAGGGTTCTCAGGATCCACAGACCGACTCGATACCACTAAACCACCATACATAAAAGAAAAATTAAAAATTGTGGAAATAAATGTAATCTAAACCTTTCAGTAATCAGATGAAGGTTTATAAATTGAAACTGAAAATGGTTTCAGATTTCAGTGGAAATAATAAATACCGAAAAAAATATACAGCGTTCTTTAAATCAATAAACAAATAAACAAAAGCATGAAAAAATAAAGGCCACTCAGATAAATAAAAAAAATCCCTTGAGGCATATTAATGAAACCGAATGAACTTAACCGTAACCGAAGCTTTTAGTTCATGCACAACACATCACCAGGTTAAACTGCGTTTACACAAATCTACATATGTAAACTATCTATAATTAGTATCAAAATTGAACTAACAACGAACCGCGTGCATCGTTTGATGGTATCGGTGAAAACCAGCGATCGCGGTCCCGCGAGACCGGTAATAACCGCTAGCGGATGCAGTGGGTTAGAACCGATTGTGTCTCTTTCTGATACTTCCGGTCGGGAGTCTTCCGCTTCGTTGAGCGCGTCATTTGAAATTTGGTTCCGAGTGACTTCGGCAGAGTTCGCTCATTGGTGGGTGATTGCGTGGTGACAGTGCATGACACATGGGTGCCATTATCGCTAGTCGCGCACCAAATTACCCACTTACCTATATTATTTACCGTCAATATTTACCCGCTTGCTTTCACGTACCTCGATATTTCCAAATTATACACCTACGTAATAAATATAAATTTGTAGTCGCCTCCATTACCCTAATTTCTTGTTCATGATTCCAAACAAAACGACATCGCGGTTGGAAAATATTGACTTGCATTCAGAACATAACAACAGACTTAGTTATTTATTTACTATGATATACAATAGAGAATTAATCTCAATTATAGTTCTGGAATCTACAGTGCTATTGAATCGGACTATGGATTTCAGAACCTTGGTTCGATTCCCACAACCGACAAACAATTTCCATTACATTAAAATTCTCCCTGTGGCTTCCCCTCTACTAACATATTTAGAGGCCGTGATTTGACGTCTGGTAACCACACTTCATGCGCATAAATATATCACTTAACGAGATCTGCTACACTTTCTCCTTCTGATACAATATACATGGATAGTTCTAGAACATCATACTAGTTTTTCAAATGAAACTGCAAAATTTTAGAGGTACACAAACCAAATATGTGCGATTCTGAGTGATGATCGCCATAAGCTCCGTGTATAAGAACTCAACTTTACTAGCGAATATATTTGTTCACAGACGATGAATGTGTTTCATATTTTAACAGGATACGTATGACCTTCCAATGTTTACCTGCGCCAAATTTCATTCGGATCTGCAAAAAAATTTTCACGCTAGTACTACCTTAAGCAAACTGAAGCATTTGGGGTGAATTACTACGGAGTAAATTAGAATCAGTAATTCTAGTACTAAAAATAAAATCAGCGCAGTAATCCAGCAAAATAAATAAATGATCTAGTTCAGTAAATGTAAGTTAGATCTGATCCAAATGGCAAATGGAATACGCCTATTATAGTAACATGCGATTTTATTCGTTAGTAACACTTTACTCATTAGCAACCAACATGTTACTCGTTTTAGTCAATTATTTGGTTTACTTGTTGCATGTTGATTTTTTCGCAAGTTTTATGAATAGAAAAAATGTGTATATCAATTTATTTTAAATTACTTTAATTTTAACTTTTCCATTACTAACACAAAAATAACAAGTTCAACGCATAAGAAAAGTGAGTTTTCAAGCTCGTGTAAAATTAATGCATTCGCTATGCTTATTCATTAAATTTTTACACTCGCTAGAAAACTAGCACTTCTCTTTACTTATTAAACAGTTTACTATTCTTCCCGAGGGACGGCATGAACTTATGAAAAGTATTACATTCTTCTATCAATTGATGGAACACCAACTTATTCCTGTTTAAAGTTCACTTTAATTGTTTGAATTATTGTGGATCCTGAGGTCCCTGGTTCGATTCCCACAGGCGACAAATTTTCATAATTTGAAAAAGCTATCCCTGTGGCTCCTCCACCACTAACATGTTTGGGGGCCGTGATTTGACGACTGGTAACCGCACTTCACGCGCAAAAATATATCACTTACCGAGATCTGCTTTAGCAGAGTGCCACACCCAGCAATGGGTAGAAGGCGTGATGATATATTTATTTATTTTATTTATAACTCAAATATAACACAATAATTAAATAAAAATTAAACTAACAGATAAAATAATAATGCTAAATTTTATTTCAGAAACTGGCAAACAGTTAAGAATTATCATAATATTTATTACAAATTTAACAGCAAAGCAAAGTTCTTGTTTTACACGACTCAGTCGTACTAGATTCCGCCCAAGAACACTCAGCTACAAAAGTAAACAGCAAAATAGTGTACATGTACGGTTGTAACTAAATGAATAATGCATTTGATCTCTAAGTGAAGAGTGCATTTGAGTGATTCTGATTCTACTATAAGCTGCAGATTTCCTGCACAGTAATTGGAATGAATTTCCTGCTATGCAGAATAGTAAATAAATAAATAATTTTAGTCAATAGCTAATTTGCTTCTTTGTTAAGTATTTAGGAAGCAGTTAACATGTTAATTAATTTAGTGTTACTAGTTAAAAATTCATTACAAATGTATTAATAATTTAAATTTTCATTGTTGATATCAAAAAAACAATTATCGAATAAAACTTTAATAATTTATTAATAAACACCCAAAATTGGGGCAAATTACTAATTAATAATTGAATTACAGTAAAAAATATTGAATAAAATTAATAAATAAATATGAAGTATGGTTGTAGAGAGTAATAAGCATGCCGATTCGATTATTTTAATAATCGGATTATAATTCGAATTATTTTTTATTATGTAGCCGAACATGCACGAATTCATATCGAAGTCCGATCAGAATAGATTGCGCTTACTTAATCAATACACTATTCGTTATATTAAATACAATAAATATATCATCACGCCTCTTACCCATTACTGGTTGTGGCACTCTGCCGAACCAGTTCTCGGTAAGTGATATATTTATGCGCGTGAAGTGCGGTTACCAGCCGTTAAACCACGGCTCCGCAAAGATGTTAGTGGAGGGGAAGCCACAAGGGTAATTTTAACGTGGTTGAAATGTTTGTCGACTGTGAAAATCGATCCAGGATTGTCAGGATCCACAGGCTGACTCGATACCACTAAGCCACCTTTCCCATGTATTAAATACGACTAGTACATATCAAATAATTGTTTCATTTCAAGAAAAACAGACTTGCCCCGAAAAATTAAATTATATTGTAGTTTTAAATTTGCAATTTTATTTTTTAGTTCTGTTGAATTTTTGTTTCTAAAGAATGCAGTCTTATTTTCTATTTGTAAGATTCTACTGTATGAACAAAAAATAATTGATTATTTATTATGTGTCTATAGTTGCCAAGGAACTTGTGTTATAAATTTTATTTTGTTTTCCATATTAATATTGTTTAAAATTTTACAGGCAGATTCACAAAACTGATTAGCGCTAACACCGTTTTTAATATTATCTATAACCCTGTTTCAAATTAAAACAGATTAAAGAAATGAACTAAATTTGATGCTAATTAACTCTCTTTTTAACTCAAGTTAAAATAAACTTGTTTCGTACATTGAAAAGAAAGTTAAAAACGAAATAAAAAATGGTGTTAGCGCTAATCCGTTTTATGAATCTGTTTTAGTTAGAGAGCTAGGGTGCAAAATGATGTCTCATTTATCCCAGTGACAGAAATGGATTTATTAATAGATTGTCATGAAGAACATGAAAACAAGAAAATTAGATTTAGGAACGCGTGGCAATTATAGATGGCGCCGATGTGAACTATTTCCTTCAATGTTGTTTTATTGAAGAAATTGAGTCCAAATCTAACTTATGACATGTGACGTTCAGTAGTCAGTATTTAGTTGAGTTCTGAATCGAAATCTATCTAAATAAATCGATTTCTCTAGATTCGATTATTTTTAATTCGAATTACGGAAATGTTATAATCAAATTGTACAGGTTAATTGAAATTATCCTATCACTAGAGAGGCCGCAATTTCGATCGTAGCGTGAAGTATGCCCGCGATCTTACATAGTTTGTAAATCGCATCTTATCTCGATCTAGATAGCGGTGAAAGCGAGTTTTTGCGTGAAAAATGCACCGAGGGCGGCACGAATCCACCGCCGCCGCGATCTCTTTTATTTGCACGCTGATTTGTATGCAGCCCGGTTGATTGATTGCTTCGTTTCGCTTGATTGTTCGCCTGAGTACACTTGGCAGAAATGGAATCCGTGCGCTGGTAAGCGATCCTCGCCCTTGGGAATAAGGGTATTTAGAAGGAAATCGATCGAATGTCAGTTAGCAGGGCTGTACTTCAACGTTCGGCTTTTGTGCTGTTCACTTTGTGAGAATGAAAACTGAATTAATGCTACACTTTAGCATAGAATGTTTTCTCAGGTGTCGAGATGTTTTCTTTGAAACTGGATCTCTCATGGCACGGTATGATTTTGGCAATTTTCACGCTATAATCTTTCAACAATATCTTTCAAGAAAAAATACTTTTACTCCATCCATAACAAACGTCTGTCTCACTTCACTCACATTCTCTTCTAATTTACACCTACAGAAAGTTACGGGGTGGCTAGCTCAGTGGTATGAAGTCGGCCTGTGAATCCTGAGAACCCTGGTTCGATTTTCACAGGAGACAAACAATTTTTATAATTTCAAAAGCTACTCCTGTGGCTCCTCCACCACTAACATCTTTGGAGGCTTAATAAATAAGAAAAAATAGGAAAAAAATTTCCATCACTTGTCTCGTAATTCCACAGAGGTTTTACAGCACGTTTGCATCAACTTCTCAGATCATCAACAAACGGCTGGTCAGTTCAGATTTAACCATAGAAAAATTATCAATGAATAAATAAAACAAAGACAAATTATCAATTGCGATGTGGAACTAAGTCTTAATTTTTGTCGGTAGATGGCACCCCGGGTAGCTCCGTAGCCGTCATATTACCGGCTTAAATAGTTTAACATCCGTCAGTTCAGCTTAAAAAGTATCACAGTTCACTAGCCCCAGAGCTGGGCAAGCTACTTAAAAAAAGTAGCTAAGCTACAGCTATTCTTTAAAAAAGTAGCTAAGCTACAGCTTTATGCTATATTTTGTAAAATATAGCTAAGCTACAGCTAAAAGCTTTCGTTAAAGTAGCTGTTAAATTTTAAAACTACTTTTTTAAATTATTGTGAAATAATTAAATTTGCCATTGTCATATGATCAGTCTTTTGTTATAATGACTGTTAATTTACTATTATATACATAAATATCAAAAATAACAAATACCATCTGGCACCTACTGTGTATTTTTGCGTATTAGAGCCAGTTAGAACCGGCAACAAATAATTATTTTGTGTGGGTTTAGCTAGTACGCATGCGTACTTTGTTGACCTTCTGCTTAAAAAGTAGCTTGAAGCTACAAAAAGTAGCTTTAAGCTACCAAAAGTAGCTTTAAACTACAAAAAGTAGCTTTAAAAGTAGCTTCAGTTGTTATTTTTAAGCTCATAGAAAAAAAAGTAGCTAGCTACAAGCTACAGCTATATTTTTTCACAGTTAGCTAAGCTACAGCTACAGCTAAGGTAAATGTAGCTAAGCTAGTAGCTAAGCTAGTAGCTAAGCTACAAAAGTAGCTAGCTACTGCCCAGCTCTGACTAGCCCCTAGTTGGTCTAGTTGGATAGTTGATCGCACCATACTGATGAGTCCCTAAAGGACGAAACGCGTCTATGGTTAAAGCTGAACTGACCAGCCTTTGATGATGACCTAATAAGTTGATTCAAGTGTGCTGTAATTTTGTGGAACTTTCACAAGTATTGGAATTTTTTTTCTTTTTTTTAAATTTTATTTATCATAACTATTTAAAATACTTTAAATTCTAAACATACGTACATATATGATATCATGCTATATCCCATCAAATGGGGTAGTTATCGCTTGTAGGGATGGAACCCAAGTTCAATTTCCCCAATACGATACGCTTCGATGGAGTTATTTACCACATGAAAGCAAATTTGAAAATGTGTGTCGAATTCTCCAAACTCTCGTTATTATTCAAACATTGAATCCGGGTTACAATCCCAATTAACGCGTGGATAGTTTGACAGATTTTCAACGAACGGACAACACCGCACAAAATTGCCACCCTGTAATGAGTTCGATCGCCACAATGCAAAATTCACCGGTCAGATATTAATAGACGCACTAGTTTGTCGTCTCGCCGCAATGGCGTTGCTGGTGACAAATTAATTTCGCGACTGTGAACTAGTGACTTTGTAACTATTAGCCGCAAAAATCAAATAAGTTGGTATTACGACGTTTAATTTCAATTGTATTTGACAGAATTGTAATCAAGACATTGTTTAATAATCAAAATGGCGATTCTACCATTAATTTCTTAATTTCAACCTATTGTACGTTAGAAGGGTGGCAAAGGGCAGTGGCGTACCTAGAAGGGAGCGGTGGGTGCGGCCCGCACCGGGCGGCACATATTTTGGGACGGCATTTTTTATTCATAATGGGGTGGCTAGCTCAGTGGTATGAAGTCGGCCTGTGGATCCTGAGAACCCTGGTTCTATTCCCACAGGCGACAAACAATTTTCATAATTTCAAAAACTACCCCTCCATCACTAACGTCTTTGAGGGCCGTGATTTGATGACTGGTAACCGCACTTCACGCGCAAAATATATCACTTACCGAGATCTGCTGCGGCAGAGTGCTACACCCAGTAATGGGTAGAAGGCGTGATGATATATTTATTTTTTATTTTTAGTTTTATTTGTAAAAAACAACTTGTTCACTTCATAAGTTTACTATTCGATTTCTACGAATTATGAATTGCTATATAATTTCGAATATTTTTCTTCATCGTCAAGGCAAAGTAGGGTTGAAAATATTATCTCGAAAAATTCCTTTATTACTGCCTAATTTAAATGTGCCATCCAATGGTAAAAAAGTTCCTCACCTATAGTTTGTCTAAATTACAATTATTTATTTATGTTTATTAATATAGTGGGGTAATGGCTCAGTGGTTTCGAGTTGACCTGTGGAATCCTGAGGACCCCGGTTCGATTCCCACAGCCGACAAACAATTTTCACCAAATTTGGGGGCCGTGATTTGAAGGCTGGTAACTGCACTTCATGTACATAAATATATCACTTACCGAGATCTGCTTCGGCAGAGTGCCACATCCAGTAATGGGTAAAAGTCGTGATGATATATTTATTTTACATGTTTTTAATTTATAAAATCCACCATTTGATTGACTTCGAAAGGGCGGCAAATTGGAGTCCGCCCTGGGTGGGAAAAGTTCTAGGTACGCGACTGGCAAAGGGTAAGTGTCACCCTGACATATGGGCGCAAATGTTCATTCAATTTCACTTGTTATTGTTAACTCGTTTGATAAAAATCCCCTATACAAATGATCAATTTTGGGGGGTGAAACAAGTGCATGATGAAATCTCAATATTTTCTTTTGTTATTAAAACCACGTTTGTAAAGTATTTCATTTGAAACATGTTTGTTTTTCGTTAAAATTCGATCGTAAAAAGTTACAGCTTTTGTTTTACGAGAATACGGAACGAATAATTTTGCACGTTTGTAGAAAGCTGAACTTGCCTTTTTAATAAAACGCTTTTTTTTCTTTGGCAAGGATATTGTATTTCCTGCATCGAGATAATGAATATAGGCACATAAAGTTGTTTTTCCTGGAAATCGATATTTAGGCCAATTTTTTTATATAAACTTTCTTACTTAGGCTTTTATAGAAGGCGTAGTAGTAATTCTTATTAAAAATAATAATATAGAACTTTTCATTTTTTTATTTTTTACTATCGTACATCGGAAATGATGACCGGTCAAAAGTAAACTAATTTCAAACATTACCCTATATTCTGTAACTCTATTATTATCTGTTAATGATTGATGACTTTTATTTTTCACGATTAATTAACAGATTATCACAATTTTAGTACTATGTGACCAGAATAATATACTCTGACATTTTTATGTTATTGTCATGCATTTTTCTGACTTGTTTACGTAGCTGTTATTATATAAAAATAATATAATGACTACTTACTGTCAGCTGTGCAAAAAGTGTGGTTAGAAAGTAATATTTTTAATACTGGTAGCTTTGTAAGAGACCAAAATGCATAAAAAGTAAATAGAAATAATAGATTAAATTTCGATCACAGAATACCAAAATGGTGGCAATCTATAAAGTAATAATGAAAAATATAAAATAAATAAATAAATAAATATATCATCACGCCTTTTACCCATTACTGGATGTGGCACTGTGCCGAAGCAGATCTCAGTAAATTTAAGTGCGTGAAGTGCGGTTACCAGCCATCAAATCACGGCCCCCCAAAGATATTAGTGCTGGGGGAGCCACAGGGGTAATTTTAATTTGGTGAAAATGTTTGTCGGCTGAGTGGATTGAACCAGGGTTCTCAGAAGACCGATTTTAATTCGTAGCAACCAAATATTTAGTTGAATGAAGTATTTTTGATGACGTCAGACGATTTAGTTAAATTTCTAGGGAATTTATTTTCTACTGTCGGTTACAAAGATCATGCTATATATTTTGATGTGGTGTTTCTGAAAAACTTGTTGCCTCTTTTTGTGATTGTTTATTATTAACAAGTCTACTTTGTTGGTTGAAATCGTAACTATGTTTCTATATTTAGTATTATTTATTAAAATAACCAAACTTTTCAAAACACGGCACTGCAAAACATACGAATAGGACGTAGCGACTGAGTTAGCGACTAGTTCAAAGCAGTTGCTAACAGTAAGTCGCTAGAAAATGTCTAGTTGCTAATAATGAGATCAAATGTAAGTTACATTTTATCCCACAAGGTGGCTACACTATCGGTAGCGACAATAAATTACGTCAAGCCAGTCGCTACTGTTGGTTGCTACGAATTAGAATCGATCTCCTGGATCTACATGTCGACTCGATACCACTGAGTCATTACCTCATAAATAAAAAGAAGAGTTACCAGTATCTTATGGATCAGTATCAGATAATGATCGAGTTACAGAATAGGATAATATTATCTTCATAGAAATATGTATAATTAGCATTAGTCGAAGATTGAAAATTAACAATTGTTTTCGAAAATGAATAAAGTTTCAGTTTTATTCTCATTTTAGCATACGCGAAGAAAAATTACAAAAACCATTGTGTAGAGGTATTCATCATCTCGCTCCTCGATAGGTAATTTGAAAATCTTGATTTCCCAAGCCTCCTAGATGGCACACCATACAAAACAAAACAAAAGAGTGAACAATACAACATCGAAAAGTACAAAAATCATAGCACCAACGCAATCCGTTGAAACATTCGCTATCGTGAGTTTCATTACAACTCGTACGCTCAAATGGACTCTCGCAATAAAACACACATCGACATATGCGGCCATTTTGTTTTATGCGAGAGCATAACGAGCTACACAACGAACATATGGTGAATATGCTCACAAGCAAGCGTCAGAACTACGTCTTTGCCTCTCTGGGGAACTTGGTATTGGTATGGTGGTTGAACTGCGGTTGATAGGTATTGCTTTACGTTAACGGAACGCTAACGCTGACGTTATGTCAATAGTTGTGCATTTCAGATTCGATTTGAATATATGTTGTGCTCTAGAACGGCTAAGGTACATGATTTGGAATAAATGCGCCAGATGCGATATTAAATAAAACTTATATTGCTTTCCTCTCCGTCTTTCGGTTTACTTAGCTCTTTAATATTTCACATAAAAATACGATATGCTCGAGCAAGAATATTTGGATCAAATTTTGTTAATAATATTTTTAGTATAGATCATAAGGCAATAGGTATATTATATACGTACACCAGATTTCTTTAAAGATCGTAGTACTTTTGGCATTGTATATTTTCCAGTAAAATTTTTCTAAATAATTTTAGAGAACAAGACTCAAAACAGTATTTTTAGTCCGTATGAAACATATTATTATTTTTTTACGAACTTATTTTTTTATTAATTTAAAATTTAAATTAATTTATTCAAATTAACAAAATTATTTATTACCATGACAACTGTAGTTAAAAGTATTATATTTTTGGTCCTAGGACCAAAAAAGATGACGTATTAATGGTAACGTAAACATTCCTTAAATAAATATATCATCACGCCTTTTACCCATTACTGGGTGTGGCACTCTGCCGAAGCAGATCTCAGTAAGTGATATATTTTGCGCGTGAAGTGCGGTTACCAGTCGTCAAATCACGGCCCCCAAAGATATTAGTGGTGAGGGAGCCACAGGGGTAATTTTAAATTGGTGAAAATGTTTTGTCGGCTGTGGGGATCGAACCAGGGTTCTCAGGATCCGCAGGTCGACTTGATACCATTGAGCCATTACCCCATAAATAGCATTCTTTTATTTTTGAAACAGTTGAAATAATAGTGTCATATTCAAGTGGGTGAGAAAAATTGTCAATTTGTTTTATTTTAATTTGAATAAAGCTGCGAAATTTTCTAAATAAGTGGAAAAAAAGAATATGTTTCAATCGGACTACCAATATTATTTCGAATCTTGTAATATTGCTAGACTCCGCTACGCATCGTACGGCAATCTTTATTACTCGACCCGAAAACTTGTATTTTTAGTCCTAATGAAACAAATAACTATTTAGTGCTTTCGTCCAGAAACACTAGTTTTGCATAACTCAAAATTGTCCAGAAACAGCTAGTTTTCAGCCTAGGCCGGCAACAACTATGGACTTTGGTACGATGAATATTAGCACCAAATGACTGTTAATATCAGTAATGTCACATCCAAAGACAAAAAGTCAATTGCGCTGTGGAACTGTGTCTAGTTGGATAATTGATCACACCATACTGATGAGTCCCTAAAGGACGAAACGCATCTATGGTTAAAGCTGAACTGACCAGCCGTTTGATGATGACCTGATAAGTTGATTCAAACGTGCTGTAAATTTTGTGGGATTTGTGACAAGTGATGGAAAGTTTTTTGTTCCTATTTTTCTTATTATTAAAAAATCCCTAGCATTTTAATATTTGACAAATAAATCAATAATTTCATTTAAATCAGCTTGAAAAATCTTGTATATATCACACGCCAAAAAATTGTAATGTGTAAGCCTCGCCTTCGGTTCGGCTGTCAAAATATGCTCGCACTCGCAAAAGTACAGATTCTGGCCTAGTGGTACAAGTAACTATTGTCGAAAGAACAGAATCAGGATTTAAAAAAAATATAAAATATGAAAGAGTACCTACTAATTTCTTTCAAAAAAGAAATAGTTTTCATTTATACCATTAATTATAGGTCACGTTTGAAGCTAGAACATCTCATTGAATATATTTTGTAAATGAATCTATTTTTAATCCGTCCCATAAACTTTGTCCATCACTGTCATACTAGACAAATGTATTCACCTATTCAACAATTGTTCATACCTGTGCAATTATTCAGACTCGATTAAATACCGCAAATCAATAATTATTATTACTAATCTCGTTTGACGTAATGAATAAATGTTAATAACACCTGAATTACGATGAGAAATGATCGCGTGGAAACGAAAAAATTGTAAATTTCATTAATCAACATTTCAGATCGGACAGCAATTTACGTTCGCGTTTTAATTAAACATTCCCTAGCAACAGCAGCTCACCATGCGGCTAAATTGTCAACTAATGTAACCTATTCACAGACGCTAGAATGAAAATAAATTACAATCTATTCTCATCAGAATTATGCTACTTACTCGTATTATTTACAAATCATTCAATAATCCTAACTAACAATATTCTTTTCTCCACTGGGAAGTTCTATTATACTAAATGTACATTTCGACTGCCATGCAGTCATCGTCAGTGTACTACTTTGCTAGTGAAGAGAAGAATATTGTTGTTTATAAACATGTATCTTCACACAGCTCTCAACTATATACACATATTAACTAACAAGTTATCAAAGTATTTGTTATCATTTTCTTTCAGTACAAACTACTTTTATTTTCTGATAAAACTATAATTTATTTCAATGCGATAACAGTAATGAAACGCTTTCGATAAGGATTAGAAAAAAATATATACTTTTCTAATTATCATATTATGATATATTATACATATAGTGATATCAGCAAAAACAACTATTTTATATTCTCACAAATATTAATGCTTATTTCAATTGTTTTATATATAAAAAAAATATATATATATATCATCACGCCTTCTACCCATTTCTGGGTGTGGCACTCTGCTGAAGCAGATCTCGATAAGTGATATATTTTGCGCGTGAAGTGCGGTTACCAGTCGTCAAATCACGGCCCCCAAACATGTTAGTGGTGGAGGAGCCACAGGGATAGCTTTTTCAAATTATGAAAATTTGTCGCCTGTGGGAATCGAACCAGGGACCTCAGGATCCACTGGCCGACTTCATACCACTTTTAGAAATCAAGTACAACAGCTAGACTTTGTCAGTCATGATGCAAAAAACTCTCAGATAGACATAAATTTCTAAAATATTTTTTTTACATAATATAAATACAAATACACATAACAAATAGACAAAAAAATATTTAAATTTGTGAAATAAATTACTAGTCTTTGTCGTTTGGGGTTGAATTGAAGAAGAAGGACAATCTTCGAATAACTCTTCCATAAATTGACACCATTTCTTCAATAAATTCCGATTTACAGAGTTTATTTTCTAATATTTTGTGTCCGTGTATACTTAATAAACTTAGATTACTCAATCGTTACGATAGGGAACATGTCGCTAGCTGGCCATAAGAATACTGCTGGAAAGTTTCTGCTTGAATGTATTATCTTTAAACTTATAATTTAATTTTTATTTAATTTATATATACATATACAGGATGGTGACAGCGACTCTCGAACATAGGATTTTAACATGTAAAATCATATTGATATAATTTCCAGCTTCTTAATTATTTAAAACAAAAAAGCTTCAAATAGAAGTTTTAGAGAATAAAATACGAAATTACTTTTGCATGGTTTCTAACAACACAAATTAGAATTGAAAATGACTAAAATTGTCTCAAAACTATCGATAGCTATGAAATTGAAACAAAATGAAACAAATGTTTAACGTTCAATCTGTCAAAACTGACAAAATAAATTCTTTATTTATTATTTCATTTCTTTTGACAGATAAAACGTCAAACATTTGTTCAATTTTGTTTCAATTCCATGCCTATCGATAGTTTTGAGGCAATTTTCGTAATTTTCAAATCTAATTTGTGTCGTTACAAAGTATGTGAAATTAATTTTGTTTATTGGTTCAGATGCAAAATTTTAAGCCCTAAAACTTTTATTTCAAGCTTTTTTTCTTAAAATATTTAGGGAAGCAGGAAATTACAAAATTATAATTTTACATGTTAAAGTCCTATGTTCGAGAGTCGTGGTCACCACCCTAGTTAATATCCAGGGGGGGGCGTTTGCCACCCCCCCTGCGGACGCCCATGAAAGCTGGTCTTTAGTCACGAATGGGTCAGAGTTAAAACACAAGCCGTGAGTGACTAAAAATGTTTTACGTCTGTCTATCGTATGATATTTTATTTAGGACTGAAAACATCAAGAAAAATATTCAAATTATTGACATATATGTCATCCGTCATCCCGGAATAACGAAAAATCCATTCTTATTTTATTGAGCTAACCATGGCAACCAAACTTCACAGAGTGTCAATATTTTTTTCTGAAACTGGCTAATTTTAGTATGGAAAGTAGGTTTTTACAAAAACAGTCAAGTAAAGTAGGTATCCAAGGCTACAACAAAAATAACAGCCTAGTAAAGTACATAACAGTCTGGTAAAGATTTTACCTGACTGTTATTTTTGTTGTAACAGTGGATATGTAGTCTGCTGTCAATACAATTCATATCCAAAAATGTAAATTAAACGGTTTCAGAAAAAATAGTATACATAATACGTCAGAAAAGTGTTTTTACTTGCCTCAGCGGATTAAAATATCACTTTCTTGACTTATTATATAATATACAATTAACCATTCGTTGCTAAGTAATCTGTGAGTAATGTTATTCATGTTATTAAACTAACTAAAAGCACGGTCATAGAGAAAGTTTTTTTTTAGTAATTTTAATTTTAGTAAGTGTAGTTACCAGCCGTCAAATGATAGTCCCATGGATTTTAGCGGAGGGGCGCCCCAGGGGTAATTGTAATGTGGTGAAAATTGTTTGTCGACTGTGGGATTTGAATCCGGATTCTCAAATCCCCAAGCCGACTAGATACTACTGAGCCACCTACCCCATATTAGTTTTCTTATTTAGGGTGCAAAAATATTTTAGCCAAGAGCGGTAAAAACGTAGTTACGGCTGTTTCCAACTAGTAATTAATAAATAAAATATGTTGTGTCTAGCTCAGTGGTATGAAGTCGGCCTGTGGATCCTGAGAACCCTAGTTCGATTCCCACAGGCGACAAGCAACTTTCATAATTTAAAAAGCTACCCCTGTGGTTCCTCCTCCACTAACATCTTTGGGGACCGTGATTTGACGACTGGTAACCGCACTTCACGCGCAAAATATATCACTTACTGAGATCAGCTTCGGCAGAGTGCCACACCCAGTAATGGGTAAAAGGTGTGAAGATATATTTATTAATTTTACAAGTATGGGGTGGCTAGCTCAGTGGTATGAAGTCGACCTGTGGATCCTGAGAACCCTGGTACCCTAGATTCGATTCCCACAGGCGACAAACAATTTTCATAATTTAAAAAGCTACCCCTGTGGTTCCTCCACCACTAACATCTTTGGGGGCCGTGATTTGACGACTGGTAATCGCACTTCACGCGCAAAATATATCACTTACCGAGATCTGCTTCGGCAGAGTGCCACACCCAGTAATGGGTAGAAGGCGTGATGATATATTTATTTTTATTTTAATAAATAAAAATATTTTATTTATTCACGAGATGAGCTGTTAAAATTATTTTAGGATTAAAATGCTAAATTACTTTGTCAAAAATTAATTCAATTTCAGAGGACACATTTTGATAAAATATGTAAAATATAACAATCCTACCTACAATTAGTTAATTTCGAAAACAGCTGGGTATTTTATAAAATAACCACGTATACTCATACATATTTAAAATGTCCTCAGCTCTCTCGCTGTTAATGTTACAAATATGGAATAAATTATTAAAAATTTAAAACTAATTTATTTAAAAATAATCAGATAAACCGCAGCGAAAAAACGTACAACCCGGTAAAATAATCCATCTTAATCATGTAAATTAAATCACACGACTTTTATGAAGCTTCCAGATAAATTTTCTTTCAGAAACAGACTTTTAATTACTCTAAACTGGTAAAAGGTGCGATTGCATGATAAAAAAAACTAAAAGTAAAAAAATTCTAAGAATGCGGAAGATTAGGTGATTGTGGAGAGAAGCCGGTCGGTAAATGTCAGTATCTACAGGTGTCACGTTGTCGCACAGTTGCCATTAGGGCCTGATAACGTTTATTAAGCTATTAACGCACGTGTACAGCGCCCTGATTTACTTACCGCAGGATGGCAGCACCGACGACACCCCCAGCCAGAACCGTACTTCCTCAAATCTCAATATTACAAAAAGAGAAGCATTTAAAAATAAATAAATAAATATATCATCACGCCTTCTACCCATTACTGGGTGTGGCACTCTGCCGAAGCATATCTCGGTAAGTGATATATTTTGCGCGTGAAGTGCGGTTACCAATTGTCAAATCACGGCCCTCAAAGATTTTAGTGGAGGGAGTGCCACAGGGGTAGTTTTTTTTGAAATTATGAAAATTGTTTGTCGCCTGTGGGAATCGAACCAGGGTTCTCAGGATCCACAGGCCGACTTCATACCAGTAGTAATTCAATTTTATATCTATAATTTAACTTTTAGGAATTAGTGAAATTCGTTTCAAACAATTTTCGCTAATTTACTGCGCAAAGTGACATCTTTATCATGTGTACAGCATGCAATCCGTAAACGAATTCAAAAACAACTAATAAAAGTCTTGACAGGAGCAAGGAACATAGAAAATTAACATGCAACTTTTTTCAACATTTCAGAAACATCAAACTGTCGGAATGAAGCAGAGCAACCCCTGTAGGATGCAGCGACACAAAAAGAAAAAAAAACAGCAGCTGGAATTAATTCCAAGCATACTGCAAACACGGCGATCTCATCCGAAAGGAGTCGAGCACGCACGACGCGATCCTGCGATCCTATCTCTCGACGCGTGACAACAGATGTCAGATTTTTTACCCTTGACAACCCTCGCTTTTTACATTTTTAACAAGTGCGAACTAAAATTCTCACTTTATTCTCGAGCAAAAAACTGAATAAATTTATGGACAATTGCGCGGCAAACACCACGTAAACAAAGGGTTTTTCCTCCACTAATTCCGGAAGGACATTTTTTTATTTCTGCTTCACTAGGTTGTACGACTGACAACAGATGGTGCTGTTGCTGGTAACACTTTTATTTGGAATTCTACAAGAATATAAATAGCGTTCACTTTGTTGGATGTTATTCATTCGCTACTAGAATACATTTTAGAATCTATTTTAGCCATCACTTTAACGACCTCGGCTATCTGCTTAACACAACGTACATACAGTCAGATTTCCCTTAGAAGGGTAGAAGGCGTGATGATATTTCTATTTATTTTATGCTTATAACGCCATCAATCAGACATATTTTTAAAAAAATTACGAGAAAAAATAAACAATTTGTTTTCAAATAACAAATGTTAGTTCTTGGCATACTTAACTGTCAATATAAATTCACGCTTCAAATTTAATAACTTTTCTCAGTATTGGTTATATAATTTTTGCTTGTTACAAAAAGAATTGTACAAAACTCGTGCAGGAAGACGTCATTTGCACCATTCGTGCAAATTAAGTCACTCGTTTTGTTTCGGCTTTAAAATGGCGCTCATGTGCAATGTATGTCTTCGCGCACTTATTGAATATTTTATAGATGAAATTGAGAATAAGAGATTACGTACTGATCTTAGCATAGAATAAATCTTGACACCCATAGATCTTTCTAAATGATTTGAGATAAAAATGCTTGAAATAATTGACATTCCCTACACGGCTGACCAGCCGTTTGTTGATGACCTGAGAAGTTGATGCAAACGTGCTGTAAAACCTCTGTGAAATTACGAGACAAGTGATGGAAAATTTTTTCCTATTTTTTCTTATTTATTAAGACTCAATTCCACATCGCAATAGACATTTTGTCTTTTGTTTTATTACAATTTAAAACATTTTCTGTAAAACAATTTAGAAATGTCTTACAGTGGAAAATTTACAATGAAGATCTTTTGTACCTCTTTTACTTTATTTTGTTTATGAGTAAACTTTACCCTACTTTAATTTAGAGCTATTAATTCATTCTATTTTCAGTTTACCACCCTTAAATAATTGTTTAAACGAATGACTTAATTATATGAAACTGGTGCGCATATGTAGGTCAGAAATTTAGGGTTATTTATATAAATTTCCTCAGTCAGTTGTTTTAGTTAATTTCTGTTGTGAGTAGAATATGAGGACAGGTAATTTAGTAGTTAATGCAAGTACAAACCGGCACCGTGTAGCGAATCTAGGGGATGAATGTGTACAAAGAAGATTAAGCTAATATGAAATATGTTCCGTTGAGTTTTATGGAGAATGTTTTTACGCAGATTTGATTGTGTTGCGAATACAATGTTTGTTGTTAGTTTCCTGTATACAGAAGCGGATTCAAAGTATTTTTAATTCTTTATAAATAATAAATATAAATATATCATCACGCCTTCTACCCTGGGTGTGGCATTCTGCCGAAGCAGATCTCGGTAAGTGATATATTTTGCGCGTGAAGTGCGGTTACTAGTCGTCAAATCACGGCCACCAAAGATGTTAATGGTGGAGGAGCCACAGGGGTAGCTTTTGAAATTATGAAAATTGTTTGTCGCCTGTAGGAATCGAACCAGGGTTCTCAGGATTCACAGACCGACTTCATATCATTGAGCTAGCCACACCATTAACTCTTTATCAAACATGATAATCGCTTGCTAATCGAAGAGTAATAATTTGTAATAGCTTGAGTTTGTATGTTTTCGTAGTTGAGGGTTTTATTCTAAGCAGAACTATAAAAGTAGACGGAAATCCTGTACCAACGAGGCGGAATAAGATTTAATTGTAGACTGTCGGTAAATAGGAAACTTGCTTAATCGACCGACCATCGGTCGCCGGTTGAATACGTAATTGTACTGTTTTACTGCAAGTAGTTTAATTGGTGTGGAGCGTATGCCGAATGAAAGATTGGTGAAACAGATGTGTGTTGGTGAAATTAAGTATTAGAGATGATTTAAAAGAAGGATGATCTAGGACTGAATGAATGGATATGCAGAAGCGGCAGAGTGCTACACTCGGTAATGGGTAGAAGGATTTATTTTATTTATATTTAAATAAATATATATATAAATATGTCATCACGCCTTCTACCCATTACTGGGTGTGGCACTCTGCCAAAGCATATCTCGGTAAGTGATATATTTTGCGCGTGAAGTGCGGTTACCAGTCGTCAAATCCGGGCCCCAAAATGGTGGAGGAGCCACAGGGGTAGCTTTTGAAATTATGAAAATTGTTTGTCGCCTGTGAGAATCGAACCAGGGTTCTCAGGATCCACAGGCCGACTTCTTACCACTGAGCTGGCCATCCCATAAAGAAATAAAAGTACAGTCATATTCATGACAACTGGAAACCAACGGTATGACTTGACTCCTGTAGTTTCCCCTCCACTAACATCATTGAGGGCTGTGATTTGACGGTTGGTAACTGCACTTCCCAGGCATAAATATATCACTTACCTAGATCTGCTTCGGCAGAGTGCCAAACCTAATAATGATATATATTTATTTATTTTAAAACTGGAACTTTAAATTTTCAGTAATTTTTCTGCTCTTGTTATGTTTGAATGCTCGTCAGAGTCCAATCCTGCAAAGTGTTGCATTTCTACAATTTGCAGAAGCTGTCTCTTTGGTAGTTTATCCCTAGAATGAGTTTTTAGTTTTATGACAAGTTCTCAAACTGGAATGACAAGTCTGCTGCTGTACATTTATGCGTTTAGTCTAGTTATAAACTAAATTGTACAAGCGAATACCAACTTCATGCTTCGTAAGATTCTCACACTAAAATACAAAGTCGTTTGATTGCGTTGTGTTAGCGTCCCGCGTTCGCCTTCCTTCTTCACTTGTCTTCCGCTATATTTTAATACAGGAAAAATGCTGCGACCTGCGACTTTCGTAAAATGTGTTTTATGGTGTAATAAAAGCCCCCGTAATGTATCCTTACCGTCTGTTGTATTTTTCGATAACTTCTAGCTCGCTTCGTGTTTTTGACAAATTTGTTTTTGAAATTATTTAATATCCTATAACGTATCCCCTTTACGCACAGTTTAAAATAAATTTTGTAGTCCTTGGACATGTTATCAACATTATTTTGTACCTGTGTTCACAGTCACATTGCGTTACACGTACTCATAATTGTATTAATAATTTATTTAAATAAAACATGATGTTATTCAAATTGTGTCACTGACGCAGAAACCCTAATATTTATAAAAACATATATACATAACATCGCTGTATCCTATCGAATTGAAATATTCACTGAACAATTATTTATTCCCCAAACATTCTCATCGTACCACAAAATCCAGTACTCCTTTCAAAAAAACTCATCTCATCTTAAATAAAATAAATAAATATTTCATCACGCCTTCTACACATTACTGGGTGTGGCACTCTGCCGAAGCAGATCTCGGTAAGTGATATATTTTGCGCGTTCAGTGCGGTTACCAGTCGTCAAATCACGACCCCCAAATATGTTAGTGGTGGAGGAGCCACAGGGGTAGCTTTTGAAATTATGAAAATTGTTTGTCGCCTGTGGGAATCGAACCAGGGTTCTCAGGATCCACAGGCCGACTTCACACCACTGAGCTAGCCACCCCATACGTTATAATCTACTGTTTCTATTTCTGTTATAAATTACTTAAAATTAGCTTTTTAATAGTCAAAAATAATCATAAAAAATGGGTGTTTTTTCAATTATTTTGCGTACTATTTTGTTTGAGGTGTCATAAAAATGTGAGTATCTTTTCCGCTATTAGTCGTTCTTAATTTTTTTTATAAGGAAAAAACACTTGATGTAAAATATAAGAGAATTACTTTCTTTATCTTTTTTTTAGTTTCTTTTCAGATAGTTAAAGATAAATTGTCAACGGCCATGGCTGCGCTCGTTGGTACTGATCTAAGCGATAACGCGAGTTAAGTAACGTTGCGCGCGGGTAGTACTTGGATGGGTGACCGTCCAGAGAAAACTCGCGTTGTTGTTGACCATTACATCTAAAACGCAGATCAGGGCGTAATGGCGGCATATGACCTTGGTAGTTGGTCCGCCAAAAAAGCCACAAAAAAAAAGATAAATTGTTATACTATTTTGTTCTATAATAATTTAGGTACCTACTGTAGACAGTTAAAAAGATATACATATTTTTAATGACATCATCGTCCAGATCTTATAAATAACCTATACTATACGATAGAGTGTCTAACAAATCAATAGAATCAAAAGAATCTGTTGTAAATAAAACTAAATAAGTTAACGAAAACTACTTAAAATTCCTGTTCCACTGTCCGAATTCTATCATTTAATCAAGTAATTAATTAAAAGCCCTTCCAGAATTCAACGAAGAGAATAAAAAAAACCAAGCAGCACGAGTGTAGTGCATAGCGTACAAATCCGCAAGTACGTGTCGTATCATTAATAATTCCGTGGTCTGGCCTCCGACTCCAGATCCGGAGTATTCCGGGTGTGTCCATAATGAACAGCATTAGCGGGTAAAGTGGACAAAGAAGTAAGTGGGCGAGTAACCGTGAGTAACCGGCCGTGTCAGCGTAACCGTAACCGCACGGTGTGATGGATACTGCATTATGTTGCAACCGGGTTATGCTGCGGTTGTTTTGTTACTTTGAATTCGGTTAAAACTGCGCCAGGACACCGTACATGGTTTTAAATGGATTCTGGAGTCTGGACTCGTCTGTCTCGAGCTGAGTAATAGGTTTTCCTATGCAGAAACATCTTGCGCTTCATTTTCATTTTTAAATAAGGAAGCTCTACTGGTATTAACAAGTTTTCTTTTTATTATTAAATCTATCCAACAGGATGCAGTCTTCTTCTCATATTCAGAAGATGAATAATAGAACTACACTACATACATTTTTGTTCATTTGCATATCTTTGTCTTTTAAAATATGTCGTAGTGAATACATCTAGTGATAAAATTTGGTACTGAATATGGATATCTTTCTGCACTTAAATAATTAGTTTTTGTTGTTAATATTATAACTTATATTAAAAATATGGGGTGGCTAGCTCAGTGGTATGAAGTCGGCCTGTGGATCCTGAGAACCCTGGTTCGATTCCCACAGACGACAAACAATTTTCATAATTTCAAAAACTACCCCTGTGGCTCCTCCACCACTAACATCTTTCGGGGCCGTGATTTGACGACTGGTAACCGCACTTCACTTACCGAGATCTGCTTCGGCAGAGTGCCACATCCAGTAATGGGTAGAAGGCGTGATGATATATTTATATTTATTTATTTAAAAAAAATATTAATTAGTATGTAATGCACGATTTACTAATATGTCATTTTGTGAATAGACAATCGTAGCTCAGTGCATAAAACCGATGTAAAATAAAAAATAGATTATATGAGTGGTTCGGATTTAACTATAAACTGAAGGTCCTCTTTACAGTGTCAGTTTTATTTATTTTGTAACCAGAAACGATAATTTTTTTGAGGTTCATACTCCTTCAGCTAATAGTTTACTCCTAAATAAAAAATTTTAAAAGAAAAAAAAAATTCAAATTCAGATATTGATATATTTGGTTACAATTGAAGAAAATTTATAAAATAGGGTTCTATATTATTCAGGCTAAGACAAATGCCGCTGAGTGCACCTTCATATCTATTTTAGTTTCAAAGTTACAGCGAAATTTGATCTTTTTAAAATTGTCAACTTTGGAAGCCCATATCTCAAAAACTAAAAGAGATATTGAAATGCGGTTTAAACCTGTGTATTTCTCGTGCATCAATTAAATCAAAATTAAATTTTAAAATTTTTGAAAATTGTACTGTTTTTCAAAATTTTCTCGTGTCAATATTTCAAAAAGTTGAAAAGATAATGAAAATCTGTGAACACCAGTGAATTCCTGACGTAAAAGTACGTAGATATGCAAATTTTCAGTACAAAGTATGAATAGATAAACTTTTTATTACAAAAAATCGAAAATCGCTGTTTTTTAATTATTTTTGAAGGGGTACCCCTTAAGATTTTTACGATTTTGGGCCATTTTAAGATCTTTTACTCTAAAAATTTTATGCGAGGAGCAAAACATTTGAAAATTTGCATACCTATGTATTTTTATGAGAGGAATACACTGGTTGTCACAGATTTTCATTATCTCTTCAAAATTTTGAAATATCGACAAAGAAAATATTGACAAAAAAAATAAAAAATTCAAAATTTTCAAAATTAAGGTATAAGTTAATTGGAGCATGAAAAATACACTCGTTTAAACCGCATTTTAGTATCTCTTTTAGTTTTCGAGATACAGGCTTTCAAAGTTGATATTTAAAAAAAATCAAAAATAGCAGTAACTCGAGTACTATAAAGACATGAAGATGCGCTCAACGGCATTCGATTTATCGTAATCTGAATAATATAGAACCATAATATTTTTATAATATAATATATAATATAATAATATAATTTTTAATTGCTTCAACTAAAAATCTGCTTCATATGTCAATATCTCGTAAATGAAGCACTTTCAAGTATACTTTTAAAGAAACTTACATTGTTTTGAGGTCCTAAATTTATATTTTATATTCGTCTGCTTAAACTGGGAACACCGTTTATGAGCTTTATGATAAAACCGGCTTTGCCCCAGTACTATAATTGAGATTAAGTACCTGTTGTACAGAATAACAAAATTAATAAATATAATTTTCAGAACAATTTGATAATGAGTTCAACAATAATATGCTTAAAACATACCTAAATTATTTAAGAAATACATTCTTTAAATAATAGTGATTGAAAATTTAATTCTTCGTATTTGATACTTTGTTTCTAAAATAATTTATGATCTATTGGTAGCGGGGAAAGATTCCTACATTTATGATGACGTCATAATCAAGTTATTCTATAAATAATACACTTAAACGGGCGTTCATCTAACACGCGTGAAAAACTTACTTAATTTATACAAGATGAAAGTTTATTTTGGTACTTTAACAGCATTGACTTCAGTTTATAACCAAAAAAATAAGTGAGTCTGAGTTGATCGATTTCCAAACTATAGATATCTTGTACTGTAATAAGGACTCATTTCTTGTTCTAGGACATAACAAATAAATAAATAAACATCTCGTTTGTTTTGTATAGACTACCAAACAATATTTTCCAAACACGATGTTGTTATGTTTGAAATCCTGAACAAGAATTTGTAAAATGAAATAACAATAAATTTATATTATTAACAGGTCCGTATTAACACAACTGCAAGTTGAATAGTTCAGATTGCATTAGAACCTACAGTGTAATTAGGATTAATTAGCTGTAACGCAGCATACTAAATAATTAATTTCATTTGAATAAATATTACTCTCTTTCCAGTATGAATGAACGGCTCTACTTTGATACAAACTTGGGAAAGTAGAAACATCAAAAGCTGAGTTTTTTAAACAGTTTTTTCTCTAATTGCACACATAAACTAATTACTAAAAAACTAATGTAATAATAGTTATTTTCGATACCAGTACGTAAAGCTCGTCTTTAGTCACAAGCGGGTAGCAGTTGACCAAATATATTAGCAAAAATATGTAATAAATATTTAATAATAATAATAATAAAAATAGTGACCATAATACCTAAAACGCAGATCAGGGCGGAATGGCGGCATATGACCTAAGTAGTTGGTCCGCCAAAGAAGCCACAGAAAAAAAAAAAATAGTAGGTGGCTTAGTGGTATCGAGTAGGCCTGTGGATCCTAAAAACCTTGGTTCGATTTCAGCAGCCGAAAAACATTTTCTCCACATTAAAATTACCTCTGTGGCTTTCCCACTATTAACATGTTGAGGGCCGTGATTTGACGACTGGTAACCACACTTCACGCGCATAAATATATAACTTACCGACTTCTGCTTTAGCAGTGCCACACTCAGTAATGGTAAAAGGCGTGATGATATTTTTAAAATATTTTTTAAATATCCAAATGTCATCCTTGTATACTAACAAATTTTTCATTTTATTAAGCTAATATTGTTGTGGGGTAGCTAGAATCAGTGGTATGAAGTCGGCCTGTGGTTCCTGAGAACCCTGGTTCGATTCCCACAGGCGACAAACAATTTTCATAATTTCAAAAACTACCCCTGTGGCTCCTCCACCACTAACAACATTGGGGCCCGTGATTTGACGACTGGTACCGCACTTCAAGCGCAAAATATATCACTTACCGAGATCTGCTTCGGCAGAGTGCCACACCCAGTAATGGGTAAAAGGCGTGATGATATATATTTTTTTTATTTATATTGCTGCCAAACGTGTATAATATATAATTTTTCTATGCTCGTGAACTTGTATTCCTTAAAATATTTGACATCTGTCATTTACTGTTATATTACACATTAATTAAAAAACATAATTATTCAAAAATGGTTGTCTTGAAACGAACATCATATACAATTTCATCTTGCCCTCTTGAGTATTGCTAAAAAATATATTCCACACTAATTTTGAAGCTTAATATGTTGACTTTTCAACACGACCGTAGAAAAAAATTGTTCCACAATGATTGTCTTGGAAACAACATCATAAATGATTTCTTGCCGCACTCATGCTGGGTTGCAAGAAAAAAATAAAGAGCTCTTTAGTTAAAGAATTGTTTATCTAGCAATAGTATCAAATGGGATTTTCTGAAATTTATTGAACCGTTAGTTGTTAATGAACCGATAAAACTTTCATGCAACCCAGCATGAGTGTTGCAATAAGATACTTTCCACATTCATGACTAAAATATGTTTAATATTATTTGCGGCGTAGATTTTTTGATTGTAGATTCCACCATAAAATGAAGTCCTCAACACTGGTTAAAAACCTCTGATCTACAGAGTAGGATAACTACCCCACATATAACTGTAATAAGTACTCATCAAATCAATCAGTAGCATATTTATATTTTAAAATCGACTGTAAAGCCTTATCAAAGCTTTAATTCGCCCTTTAACGATGCAGTACCCATCGCAAAAAGACATGATGTGAATTCAAACGTGCACCAATCCTTATATTTCTAAAAAAACGAACAGGAAGAAAATATAGATGCCGGATGCTACGATCTCCCGCTATATCGCCTAGCTATATGGAGCATGACCGACAAACCCCAATTTACGATTGAAATATTTTTTCGTGAAACATAGTTGTCAAAAATAAGAATTTCTTCCTTGGAAATCGAAAGAGATATCGAGAAATATGTCAGATGCAGCGATGCATGTCATTCCTTTACGAAATATACTCTGACTTACAAAAAGGTATGTTCATGATTAAAAGGAAAATGTATCAATTAGTCTTTTGGTTTGAAAAGCGGAAGACGTTTGATATTTGGGAGGTCATCAATATTGATTTTCCACCAAAGGTGCTTTTGTGTGAATGAAGTTGAAAGAAGGTTTTAGTGAAGATAAAATGAAGGCAATTGTTGCGAGTTGATGTCAGAACCAAAGTGTATTATTTCACTTCGATGGATGATTGTGTGTGCATTCCTTCTGTAAATACGATTATTATTCGAACTAATCAAGTAGTTTTTACACTTCAGTGCATGAAACACTAAATAACTGTTTATAAAAGATATAAAAGAGATCTAAACGAAATAAATATATAATTATGTTTCGTATGAGAGATTTAAATAATTTGCTACTTACTAACTGCGCAGTTGAATAAATACTAAAGTTGTGCTTACTTAAATGGAGACAGTGGTATGCAGAAATGATAGTGAACTTACCTATAACAAAAGAGACAAGAATTAGTACAATATAATATTTATAAAAATTACTATGGGATGGCTAGCTCAGAGGTATGAAGTCGGCCTATGGATCCTGAGGTCCCTGGTTCGATTCCCACAGGCGACAAATTTTCATAATTTGAAAAAGCTATCCCTGTGGCTCCTCCACCACTAACATGTTTTGGAGCCGTGATTTGACGACTGGTAACCGCACTTCACGCGCAAAATATATCACTTACCGAGATCTGCTTCAGCAGAATGCCACACCCAGTGATGGGTAGAAGGCGTGATGATATATTTATTTTATTTTATTTATAAAAATTATCATTATAGTATAGGGTATATGGCTCAGTGGTATGGAATGAATTTAACAACCATTTTTCCACATTAAAATCACCCCTGCATCTCTCCCTCCACTCACATCTTTGAAGATGTGATTTGACGGCTGGTCTGACGTATAAATATATACTGAGATCTGTTACGGCAGAGTTTCACACCAAGTAATGGGTAAAAGGCGTGATGATATATTCATTTATTTTTATCATCTATTTCAATTTTAAATATAACAATTCTGCAATTGCAGATCTCAAATATTTAATATGGCACTTTATAGAAGAATAAGTTAATCGAACTTCCATCCAGAAGCACTATTTTCGGCCTAGACCGACAAAAACTAGGGGACTTTGTTAAAGTTAGCATTGATATCAACTGACTGTCAGTGTCAGTGATGTTGTCAACCTAAAAATCCCTAATATTTAATATTTGACAAATAAACCAAGAACTTGGTTTAAATCGGCTCGAAAAATCTTGTGTACACACGTCCAGAAACTGTTTTGTCAGAATTGGCAATTTACAAGTCTCGTCTTCGGCTCGGCGTGTCAAAATATGTTCGCACTTGCGCACAATTTCTGGTCTGATGTCTCCTTATGTGTCTATTTATTTGGGATATATGGTGTTTTTCGCTTTAAAGAAAAACGGTAGAAAATTTGTTTTTTACAATACTTGTACTGTAAGTTACCTATTAATGATAAAATTTAAACACAGTGCAACTTTTATTGCACAGTGGTTTCCATAGTTATATCAGGACTTTAATATTTAAGCTACATTCACAAATCGAAATTAGTTTTTGTTTTATGCTTTATGTTTTAGTGTGTTTTTAGGTACCATTCACAAATAGTTTTGCTTTTGTCGATTTTAGTTAGTAGTGACATCTATCATAAATTTTAGAAGATCGGTAATACAGTAAATGCAACTGTCAGATGTGCTAAGTTACACATGCTGTCATATGCTGTTTGTTTACTGTCGTATTTTTTGGAAGAGCAAGGTAAATATTATCATAATAAGGAAGTAGGTATTAAAATCTTGTTTTTATTTTCATTCATTTTGACACTCGAATAAAAAAAATTTAGGTTATCGTCAATGCGAAGGATGATTGAAAGATGCAAGTATATATCACTACGTCATTCTACGCTTCGTCCTATTGGTCTATTCCTAAGTATAAAACGTAAAACTAAAACATAAGTTTGGAGTTTGCAAACTTTTGTGTTAAAACCAAAACTAAATACTGATTTGTGAATGGTGGCATAAGATAACATGTCTACAAGGTTGTTAAAACAAAAATGGAAAACATAAAACAAAAACTAATTTCGATTTGTGAATGTAGCTTTATTGTTCACCGTAAACAGTAAAATCCGGTTTATCTTGACTACAATTTGACAGCTGCCAATTTTGAATCCTATTCCTGCTTTTTGTGCAAGTATTATACAAAAAATAGTTTACTAACCTCGAACTATAAGTGAATTTTTAGGTCGCCAATGTTTAGGAAATCTTCAGACCTCGATTTCTCAAACTACTTCTTGACCTAAAAACTGTCAATTACAGTTCACGGTATGTGATATACTATTTATTGCAACAGTTCTGGAATTATAGGACGAAGAGATTTCGTAAGATTTATTTTGAATAATAAAACAATCATATTTAATTTTTGTAATTATTTGGAGCTGCGGATAAAAGTATGATAATTAAAATTGTCAAAAAGTGAGGCTGCGGCAAAATTAGGATTACAGAAGAGAAATATGGTAGAGATAAATTTCGTAAGTAAATAATTCGCAGGAACGAAAAACATATAAAGCATTCAAGTTCTGTGTGAATAATTGTCGGGCAAACAATAAGTTGTTGGAATAAAATATTAGCGCGAACAATCTCTACAATTAATCAGCGAAAATAATAGCCTTCTTTAATTTCTCATGTCACACTTTATAGCACAATTCGCGTTCAAATTCATTGCGATTTTATCCTGCACTAATCACGTTATGTCCTTAAAATTACGACACAATTAAATTACGAACTCTCTGAACAATATAATTGGACAAGTGTGACCGATTACACAAATTTAAATTAGCGTTTTATGCAAATGGCGATGTTGAGGCGTCGCTGGAAAAACGTGGAACTCGTACCTACACAATAAATATAAAAATGTGAGCGGTATGTGCGGGATGAAAACGGGGGATAAATATTCAAAATGACTACGTGGCCTAAGTGAAATGGCGCCGGTTTTATTAATATATCACGCGAGTTGCGAGTTGCCACTGTGACGCACATGTATTATTTTAAACATCCTTGCGTTACGTACACCACGCTCCAACCTCGAACCTCGGAATTATAATAATATTTGGATTAGACTCACGCTCACGTTGTAAATTTGAGTAACAGGACGTGCGTGATTGACATTTCAATCTCAAAACCAAACAATTGTGGTTTTCTGATAGCTTTTTCTGCGTGTTGTGGTTCTTGTACTCTCCAGATAAAATTGATTTTAAATTTTTAAGAAGCTCGTCCAACTAAAAGTGCAGAAGGAATCAGATCAAACTTATTTGAAACTTATTCCATTTAGAGTGAATGTAAACTTGGATTGCTCCCAATCTAGATCTGTTTGATATTGCCAACTGAACTTTCAGCAATCATTCGGAAACTAACTTCACACCAGATGGAGGATCCATAGATACAACATTTAAGTAATTACTTTATCTACAAGATTCGCTTTGTTTTCGATGAAATAATACACAACATAATTTGAAATTAATACTAATGCATACAGAAACTATTACCAAACATTTATTTTTCGCGCCTCTGTCCAAGATTGACATATCGTATGTTTACCGAACGCCGGTCGGTAAAAACTAGGAACTTTTGTAATATTAGTATTGGCACCACTGGCTGTCAATGTCAGTGAGTGCTTGGAAATTAGAAAGTTTTACCAATTTTAGAGATAATTTGTACATTGTAAACTAAAATGTAAGTGATAGTAATTCAATTTGCTGTTACTGTGTTCTATCAATAAATAATATAAATATATCATCACGCCTTCTACCCATTATTGGGTGTAAGTAATATATTTATGCGCGTGAAGTGCAGTTACCAGCCGTCAAGTGACGGCCTCAAAAGATGTTAGTGGTGGAAGAGCCACAGGGGTAATTTTAAATTGGTGAAAATACTGAAAATGTTTGTCGGCTGTGGGATCGCACCAAGGTTCTCAGGATCCACAGGCCGACTCGATACCACTGAGCCACTACCCCATATTATAAAAAATATTTAAAAAATAAATATAAATATATCATCACGCATTCTACCCATTAATGGGTATGGCACTCTGCCGAAGCAGATCTCTGTAAGTGATATATTATTGCACGTGAAGTGCGGTTACCAGTTGTCAAATCACGGCCCCCGAAAATTGTTTGTCGCCTGTGGGAATCGAACCAGGGTTCTCAGGAACCACAGGCCGCCTTGATACCACTGAGCTAACTACCCCATAAAAAATATGTATACAGATAATTGAACTATCTTTAATAAATAATATGTATGGTGTAATACGCTGTAGAGAACATTCAGCTGGGCGAGTCCAACATGAAAAAGTAGGGATATTACGATGTTAAGAAACTGACTGTCAATTTCGTACTTGGAAGTTAGAAATTTGTACCAATTTTAAATAAATACTTTCATTTAAATCGGTGCGAAAAATCTTGTGTCCAGAAACTGTTTTGTGAGCACTGGAAAAACTACAGTTTCCGACGTAGTGATACAAATAACTATACAACAGCTGCAGAATTTTGACTAATATGAAGCCACTTCCAGAACAACAATTTATTACTGTTTTATGTAAAGAAATATACAATGTGCTAAGAATAAACTTATTTGTTCAATCGCGGTTTGTTTAATTATTTTCAGAATTTGACTCAATTCGTAATAGAGATTTAATTAAAATATTTTGTCGGTTAAACTCAATTTGTGAATTTTAATTCGCCCGCGCCAGAACAAATCCTTTCAGTCCAATTTATATACAGGTTACTTTTTACTGTCACGAAGAAAAGTTTCCAACAGCTCTAAATGAAATAAGTCTATCTAAAAGCAAAAAATACACAAATCTCCATTCAATCTGAAATATTAATTATTCAAATATAGTACAGAGTGAGCAAAAGGAATTGTTACAGTTGGCAATAAAAAAACCTACTTAAAATTGGTAAGCCTGATACATAAATTCATTTCCTGTTGTTGACAGTGACATTTAAAAATTAAATTTGAGTACATTTATTATTACATTTATTATTACATTTATTTCTAAAGTATTTCTATTACTTAAAAAGTCAAAATTCTATTAGCTGTCAGACTCGTGACATAACCTATTTGTATTTAATTAAATTTGAAAAAATCAACTTGCCTCCGCCAGGATTTGAACCCGGACCTTCCACTTGGGCCGCGAACATCCTACCAATTAGTAGGACGTTAATTAACATTTAACGAATTTGTTATTTACAATTACAATTAAACAAAAAAACTATGTGTATTTATTAGAAATGTCAAATGGCATTTTCGTCTTTATCTGACGTTGTGCCAACTGTAGAATAAAAAGATCTCTGGAATTGTATTGCCAACTATAACAATTCCTTTTGATCATCCTGTATATTGTAATACAAGTGTTGAAAAGGAATAATTGGAGGACGAGTGTTTATGCTACTCTGTACAACAGGAAACTAATTCCAATGATACCTGGTCTGGACTCACCGAACCGCATATATTTTTAGCTTGAGTAGGATTCGAATCTGGGGTCTCCGGATACGAATGCCGTAACACTACCTACATCACACATCATATATTGTATTACTGATACATGGCATACAATATTTATTTCTGTAATTTGCATTTTCATTATATTATATGGGGTTCGATTCCCACAGGCGACAAACAATTTTCATAATTTCAAAAACTACCCCTGTTGCTCCTCCATCACTAACATCTTTGGTGGCCGTGATTTTACGGCTGGTAATCGCACTTCACGCGCAAAATATATCACTTACCGAGATCTGCTTCGGCAGAGTTCCACACTCAGTAATGGGTAGAAGGCGTGATGATATATTTATTTATTTATTCATTTTATTTATGGGGTGGCTAGCTCAGTGGTATGAAGTCGTCCTATGAATCCTGAGAACCCTGGTTCGATTCCCACAGGTGACAAACAATTTTCACCATTTTAAAACTACCCCTGTGGCTTCCTCATCACTAACATCTTTGAAGGCAGTGACTTTGCGGCTGGTAACCGCACTTCACGCACAAAATATATCTCTTACCGAGATCTGCTTCGGCAGAGTGCCACACTCAGTAATGGGTAGAAAGCGTGATGATATATTTATTTGTTTATTTTATTTTATTCCCAATTCATTTTATTCGGATGACATTAACATCATCGTCTTTTTCAAATTTCTGAAGGAAATAGGAAGTGACGTATAGAAAGAAAATTGGCTGGTTTAAGCTGCAGATTTTCCCGTTGATCCAGTTACCCGTGGTAGGATTAGTGCTCGCTCATTACGGTTCTAAGTGAAGATAGATACAAATCGTGTTGGCACTGAACTTAGACGCGAGTGTCGCGAGTTTCGCACCTATATTCGTCTCGTTATTTGTTTTGTACTCGTTAGCACAGCAGCGTTAGTTCTAAGTTGCACAACACACAACAGATGGTGCTGTTGATGGCAGCAACTTTTATTTTGGATTCTTACAAGGGTATAAATAACATTCGCTTTGTAGGATATTATTCATCCTATGCAGAGGGAGGAAGCCAATGTTTCTTTATATTCTAAACATTATCTCTAGACGTTTTGTTGTATTATGTGGATTGTATATTAAGTAAGGAATATAATATTAGTTGTTATTATCTCCTGAAAGGTCAGCATATAATTGCGCGGATATCTGGGCAAGAACAGATATTTAGTATCGATTTATTTCCAATGAATGACAAGCCATGCATCATTTTATCCCATCCCAAAGAGTAATTATTTTCCAATACAAATAAATCAAAAATTAAATAAGTTATTTAAAAATATTGAGATAAATTGTATTTTGAAATGCAACTTGTTATTATCGGAAATCGATTTTACTTGCTATAGATTCACTTTAGGCAGTGGCGTACCTAGAGGAGGGCGGTGGGTGCGGTCCGCACCGGGCGGCACATATTATGGTGCGGTATTTTTTATGTTTAGTTTTAGTTGTAAAAAACAACTTGTTCACTACATAAATTTACTATTCGATTTCTACGAATTATGCATTACTATATGATTTCGAATATTTTTCTTTATCGTCAAGTCAATGAAGGATTGAAAATATTATTTCGAAAAATTATTACTGCCTAATTTAAATATGCCATCCAAAGGTAAAAAAGTTCCCCACCTATAGTTTGTCTCAATTACAATTATTTATTTATGTTTATTAATTTAATGGGGTAATGGTTCAGTGGTTTCAAGTTGGCCTGTGGATCTTGAGGACCTCTATTCGATTCACACAGCCGACAAACAATTTTCATCAAATTAAAATTACTGGCTCCCCCGCCACTAACATCTTTGGGGGCCATGATTTGACGGCTGGTAACCGCACTTCACGTACATAAATATATCACTTACCGAGATCTGCTTCAGTAGAGTGTCACACCCATTAATGGGTAAAAGTCGTGATGAAATATTTATTTTATATTTATTTTTTAAATAAATAAATAAATATATCATCACGCATTCTACCCTTTACTGGGTGTGGCACTTTGCCGAAGCAGATCTCGGTAAGTGATATATTTTGCGCGTGAAGTGCGGTTACCAGTCGTCAAATCACGGCCCTCAAAGATGTTAGTGGTGGAGAAGCCACAGGGGTAGTTTTTGAAATTATGAAAATTGTTTGTTGTCTGTGTGGGAATCGAACCAGGGTTCTCAGGATCCACAGGCCGACTTCAGACCACTGAGCTAGCCACCCCATTATTTATTATTATTATTATTTATTTATTTTTTAATTTATAAAAACCACCATTTGATTGACTTAGAAAGGGCGGCACATTGAAGACCGCCCTGGACGCAAAAGTTCTAGGTACACCACTGACTTTAGGTAATTTGTAGTAAATAAGATCTATGGACATGAAAAAATATTCTCTCACTTTTATTTCAATTATTTTTGTCTAAAATAATTTATAAAAGTATGAAAAGCGAAAACATACTGCGCCAAATATATCAAGATTTGAAATTAGAAATTTATAAGGTAAATTTGAACCCCTATCCCTCGAGATACAATCCATGACCTACAGCGTGAATCTGTCAACCCCATGAATTCTATATATAATCTATAAACATCAATTATGTTTGTTATGCCATAGCGAACAGTGCAGCGTGCAATGTTTAATTCAAACGGTCAAACGGAGGCAATTTCAAGCTGCAGTAACTACAGTTACATCCCCGCATTACCAATAGCACGTGTCTGATTGCAGTATGGCCAACATTACTTAATTTTTCAATTGGAAGAAGTTATGTTGTCCACCACTATGGTCACAAAATAGTAAATTAGTTATTTATAGTAAGAATATTTGGATGTTTTTAAGATAATCCATATGAAATTATTTGGAACTTTTTAATTTTGCTTTTCAGGGTTTAGATATGAAATATGGGGTTGGTGGCTTAGTGGTATCAAGTCGGCCTGTGGATCCTAAAACCTTGGTTTGATTTCAACAACCGACAAACAATTTTCACCACATAAAAACAATCTCTGTGGCTCCCCCGCCACTAATATCTTTGAGGGCCGAGATTTGACGGCTGATAACCGAATTTCACGCGCAAAATATATCACTTAGCGAGATCTGCTTCGGCAGAGTGTCACATTTAGTAATGTTTTTTTTTTTAGGTATAAAATATGTTGACATTTTATTGTACAACGTTTCGGCCAATAGTTAGGGCTATTTTCGAGGTGTACACCTAAATATGTACTTTCTAATTAATAATTGACTTTAATAACAAAAAACTGGGTTAGGTGGCCAATGGTATTTAGTCGGCCTGTGAATTTGAGAACTCGGGTTCGATTCCCAGAACCGACAAACAATTATCACCACATTAAAATTACCCCTGTGGCTCCCCGTCCACTAACATTTTTGTAAACCATGATTTGACGGCTAGTAATCGCATTTCACACTCATAAATATATCACACCCAGTAATGTTGCATTTACTGTATTATTGAAAAGGGCTGTAACCATTGGCCGAAACGTACAATAAATTGTAAAATGTGAAGCTTAATTTTCATAACTTATTTCATACCTAAAGCCTGAAATCAAATTAAAAAAGTTCAAAATATACCAAAAATAGATTCAAAAAGTTCGTAACAGAAATGAGGCAAGTTTAAAAAAATGTTATTAGTTTTTAACATATTTGAGTTTTAATGCCTTCAACGTCAGAGCATTGCTATCTCTCTTTAATCCTCTCTGTCACACCTATCCTATTCAAATTTTCTTTCTACTTTTTTATCAATTAGACAATCATTTATGTACAACTGGGCCGAAAAGCATGTGTTTTAGCCCTAAAAGGCTGAAACACTTCTTTTTGGCCCTAGGGCCATAAAAAAATCATTCCTATGGATACATAAATAAAATGACAATTTTTACTTGATTCTGAAAAATGCCATTTTGACATATAACCTATTTACATATTTTAATCTTTTGAACATATAATTAAATGTTATTTTGTTGTGCATACAATATTGTATGTACCACGGGTCAGAAACCCTTGGTACATAAATAACTATTATGTATTCATATGAGATGGCTAGCTCAGTGGTATGAAGTCGGTCTGTGGATCCTGAGAACCCTGGTTCGATTCCCAGAGGCGACAAACAATTTTCATAATTTCAAAAACTACCTCTGTGGCTCCTCCACCACTAACATCTTTGGGGGCCGTGATTTGACAACTGGTAACCACACTTCATGCACAAAATATATCACTTATCGAGATCTGCTTCGGCAGAGTACCACACCCAGTAATGGGTAAAAGGCGTGACATATTTTATTTATTTAGGAGTAGGTGGCACAGTGGTTATCGTGTCGGCCTGTGGATCCTGAGAACCCTGGTTCGATTCCCACTGGCGACAAACATTTTCACCACATTAATACTACTCCTGTGGCTCCCCCTCCACTAACATCTTTGGGGACCATGATTTGACGGCTGGTAACCGCACTTCACGCGCAAAATATATCACTTACCGAGATCTGCTTTGGCAGAGTGCCACACCCAGTAATGGGTAGAAGGCGTGACAGATATATTTATTTTTATTTATTTAGGAGTAGGTGGCACAGTGGTTATCGTGTCGGCCTGTGGATCCTGAGAACCCTGGTTCGATTCCCACTGGCGACAAACATTTTCACCACATTAATACTACTCCTGTGGCTCCCCCTCCACTAACATCTTTGGGGGCCGTGATTTGACGAATGGTAACCGCACTTCACGCGCAAAATATATCACTTACCGAGATCTGCTTCGGCAGAGTGCCACACCCAGTAATGGGTAAAAGGCGTGACATATTTTATTTATTTAGGAGTAGGTGGCACAGTGGTTATCGTGTCGGCCTGTGGATCCTGAGAACCCTGGTTCGATTCCCACTGGCGACAAACATTTTCACCACATTAATACTACTCCTGTGGCTCCCCCTCCACTAACATCTTTGGGGGCCGTGATTTGACGAATGGTAACCGCACTTTACGCGCAAAATATATCACTTACCGAGATCTGCTTCGGCAGAGTACCACACCCAGTAATGGGTAAAAGGCGTGACATATTTTATTTATTTAGGAGTAGGTGGCACAATGGTTATCGTGTGGGCCTGTGGATCCTGAGAACCCTGGTTTGATTTCCACTGGCGACAAACATTTTCACCACATTAATACTACTCCTGTGGCTCCCCCTCCACTAACATCTTTGGGGGCCGTGATTTGACGAATGGTAACCGCACTTCACGCGCAAAATATATCACTTACCGAGATCTGCTTCGGCAGAGTGCCACACCCAGTAATGGGTAGAAGGCGTGATGATATATTTATATTTTATTTATTTATGTACCCATAGGAATTGTTTCTTTTTGGCCCATGGTCCAAAAAAAATGCTTAAGCCCGTTTTTCGGCCCGGTTCTGCATAAAATAATTAAAAACAGTAAAGGACCGAATTCTCTATTCTGGGAATTCCTGCAATGACGAAAATTAAAAGTTGCAGTGAAAGTTTTTACGACTATGCCACATTTGAGCAATCAGTCGGCAGTTGCCACATAATGAGAAAACTAAACTAGGTGATTCGATTTATTTCAAAACTGTCATTAAAGACTTCCCTCTTTGGAAACTTGAATCTGGACGTTTTCTACCAAACTTCTTCTTATTGTCAGTTAATTGATGTAGTTCCGCTGAACGATATTAAATATGCCAAGTTTTTCACGAAGTCAGAGGTTCCACTGCCGCCAACTTTACAACGTTTTCATAATTAATTTATAGAGTATGACAGCAATTATGGTATTGACGTTACTGTAATGGCTGCTTCAGAGTTTGATTGCATTTGTAGGCATAATTACACGCACGCAACTTTTAGTTAATAAATTATTTTCACTTCATTTGCGGGGTTGCAACATTTAACCACAAGCGACAAGTAAATGAGAGGGAAATACAAAATGTACATTTGTTTTTATTACCTGCAATTTGTTAGCAAGTACAATTTTCTTACCTCAATTAAGAGAAGAAATAGTGTATTATATACTAAAGGAAGAAATACACTTTTCCCACACGGTGTATATATCCCAAGAAATAAAGTGATTATTCATAAAAATATTAGAAATAATTATTTAAAAAAATATAATATTGTAGTTGTATGGGGTAATGGCTTAGTGGTATCAAGTCGGCCTGTCGTTGGATCCCCAAAGCCAACAAAACATTTTCATCAATTCAAAATTATCCCTGTGGGTCTCCCACCACTAACATCTTTGGAGGTCGTGATTTGACGGCTGGTAACCGCACTTCACGCGCAAAAGATCTGCTTCGGCAGAGTGCCTCACCCAGTATATTTATTTTATTTCATATTGTAGTTGTCATTGGTTTGTTTCTATCTTTGTAAAAAAACTTGACAGAATTTCAAGACGACAATAATAATTTTCTTTAGCACCAAGACTAAAATACTCACAACAACGGGACTAAAATACTTCACTCCCGTCGTTATTGGCAACGATAAATAACAGTATGGCGTGTTAAAACAGATTATTAATATTAGGATTCTGGTGTTATAGAAATCAAATTTCTGCCTTAGTCATGGAAAAATTTTATTTTTCTACAACTGACAAAAAACATGATAATTTTACATCGCTATGGATACATTAAATGTGTGTTTTTTTTACATGTGAAAAAAAATGGTTACTTTTCACACGTGAACAAATAATTTTTTTTTTCATTGCTATCTCCAATTTCAAATTCGTTCACACTTTTTTATTTATTTTTGTCAAGTTCACTTGGTTACAACACATCAAATTCAGATTATTTTTTATGTATTTCCTACGATTTACATAAACAAAATAACCATTTATTCTTTTTTGAAGGTTGTAGAATAAATGTTGTTTGTATTTCGTGGGACAAAAACGTTTTTTTTTGGCGCGTTCGAATGACTATCAGATATTTTCATGCACAACATTATTTCATACCTAGGGCAACAATAGATTTTTCTTTTATAAGAAATAAAAATAAAATAAAAATAAATAAATATATCATCACGCCTTCTACCCATTACTGTATGTGGCACTCTGCCGAAGCAGATCTCGGTAAGTGATATATTTTTGCGCATGAAGTGTGGTTACCAGTCGTCAAATCACGGCCCCCAAAGATGTTAGTGGTGGAAGAGCCACAGGGATAGCTTTTGAAATTATGAAAATTGTTTGTCGCCTGTGGGAATCGAACCAGGGTTCTCAGGATCCACAGACCGACTTCATACCACTGATCTAGCCACCCCATAAAGAAATAAAAGTACAGTCATATTCATGACAACTGGAAACCAACGGTATGACTTGACTCCTGTAGTTTCCCCTCCACTAACATCATTGAGGGCTGTGATTTGACGGTTGGTAACTGTACTTCCCGGGCATAAATATATCACTTGCCTAGATCTGCCTCGGCAGAGTGCCAAACCTAGTAATGATATAATTATTTATTATTTTCATTTGATGAAATATAGTGTAATATATGTAGTATTTCTTATGATTTTAATTAAAATAAAAATAAATATATCATCATGCCTTCTACCCATTACTGGGTGTAGCACTCTTCCGAAGCAGATCTCGGTAAGTGATATATTTTGCGCGTGAAGTGCGGTTACCAGTCGTCAAATCACGGCCCCCTAAAGATATTAGTGGTGGAGGAGCCCCAGGGGTAGCTTTTGAAATTATGAAAATTGTTTGTCGCCTGTGGGAATCGAACCAGGGTTCTCAGGATCCACAGGCCGACTTCATACCACTGAGCTAGCCACCCCATTCAGTAAGCTAAAATAAAAACCCACCTATTATGTACTTGATGTTTGAACGTATTGCATCCTCACATAATTAGTCAATTATCCCCGTGTTTCCCGGGTTTGAACGAGGGCCTTACATATGCCAGGGATTAATTATAGCACGGCAAACCAACAATGGAACCAATTAACCGAAGCAGTGTTCGTAAATGCATAATTCAACTCAGTCAAGATAACAATTCACTGAACTGTATCGCCGAGTGATATCTATCCCATGGTATCATTTATATATCGTTTGCCATTTAAAATATTCTCTCTGCTTCACTTACTATCTGAATATAAATGAAAATTTAAACCATTTAATATCCAACGCAGGAAATGGATACAAGAGTGAATATCAACATTTTTATTAGCGAGGTAACATTTGAAAAATGATTTTAAAATGTGTTATTTCAAATCAAATAAAACATGTATATGGAAATAGCTGAGATGCTACGTTATAAATTAGGTTTTTCGTGAGATGCTTTTTATTGTCATTTGTTTATTAAAAAATTTAGGGCTTCGTAATTAAATCGCTTGCGAGGCAAGAGAATTCTTGTAACTGCGTCTGAATGCTTTGGATTCTACTAAAACCTGTGGATCTACTGTACTATAATAGGGATTAATTTCCTGTTGTGAAAAGTAGCAAATAAATAAATATGTAAGTGGCGTAATTTGACCGTCAGTCCGTCACAAATATATATGGTGGGGACAGTGACTCACGAACATAAGACTTTTCCATGTAAAATCATAATTTTGTAATTTCCTGCTTTCCTAATTATTTTAAGCAAAAAATCTTCAAATAAAAGTTTTAGGGTATAAAATTCTGCAGCTAACTCAGTGAACAAAATTAATTTGGCATGCTGTGTAACGGCACAAATTAGATCTGAAAATGACGAAAATTACTTCAAAACTATCGATAGCCATGGAATTGAAACAAAATTAAACAAATGTTTGACGTTTTATCTGTCAATACTGTCATAATAATTTATTTTTTGTTATACCTTTATTTATTTTGACTGATAAAACATCGATTTTTGACTTTTTTTAAATCTCAACTTTGAAGGCACATATCTCGAAAACTAAACGAGATATTGAAATGCGGTTTGAACGAGTGTATTTCTCGTGCTCCAATTAACTTATACTGAAATTTTTAAAATTTTGATAATTTTCATATTTTTGGTAATTTTTTTTTTGTCCATAATTCGAAAACCTGAAGAGATAATAAAAATCTGTGAACACCGGTGAATTCCTATCGTAAAAGTACATAGGTATGCAAATTTTCTACGAAAAAATCGAACAGATTAAGTTTTAATAACAAAAAATCGAAAAATCACTGTTTTCTAATTAATTCTTAAGGGGTACCCCTTAAGAATTTTACGAATTTTGGCCATTTTTAGTTTTTTTGCTCTAAAAATTGTATCCGTGGAGCAAACATTCTGAAATTTTACATACATATGTACTTTTTTGCGAGGAATCTACTGGTGTCTACAGATTTTTATTATCTCGTAAAAATTTGGAAATATGGATAAAAGGAAATTTTGAAAAAAAAAATTGAAAATATCAAAATTTTAAAAATTCCGGTATAAGTTAATAGGAGCATGAGAAATACGCTCGTTCAAACCGCATTTAAATATCTCTTTTACTTTTCGAGATATGGGTCTTCAAAGTTGAGTTTTTTTAAAAAAAAAATTGCTGTAACTTAAAAACTCAAAAAGATATGATGCGCTCAACGGCATTTCGATTTCCCGTAAACTGAATTATATAGAAATATTTTTTTAAATTCTTCAATTTTTATACTGGTTCAACAAAAAAAATCACATTTTCCTCATTAACCGAAATTTTTGCGATCATGACTCCGGCGATTTAAAAAAAATATTTTGAGGATTAAAATATGCAAATCTAGGTAGAAATATATGTGGACTCAAATGGTAAAATCTTCAATTTCATATCTAGTGTCATATTATTTTAAATTAATCCTTAAAATGGTACTATCATAGAAGCATTGCGACAGATTTTCATGAAATTTAAATATGTTATTTTTCATGAGTTTCTACTGTAGTATGCAAATTTATTGTTTTGTCTATAACCTATATCATACATAAAATTCAATACTTGTGTGCAAAAAGCAAACAATTCACTATATGATACTAGGCAATTTAGATTGTTCCAAAATTGTTAAATGTAAAGTAAAATAAATTTAAGAAACATTTCTATTTTTGTTTGTCATATAAAACATTGATCGTGAATGTATCAAAGCATAATTCTATTCATTTCATGAAACATCATGTTTGTATCTCCCATAACCTTCTAGATATTTACTAATTAGATTATTTAAAAAAAGGAACAATACATACTGGCACCCTCCTCATACCGATACGAAACTTTTCCAATTTCTTTTTCCTTTCTTTCCTGTTCAATTACTGATTCAAGTTCCCCCTTGTAGTAATTCTTCCTCTCTGGAGGATTCACATTTCACTCGATACAATGACAACAACTCGAAACGAGCATTTACGAGGGTTGTCGTATTACGAAGGGTTGAAAACGTTAAAAATTTCCAGGCTCATCGATTGGCAGCGACCGAATAACGAACGTTTGTTATGATTTAGCGTCGCCGAACGAAATCAGATCAACACAGCGGAGGTATTTCACGGCGTCTAATTCGTCGGATAAATTTATGCTAATTTATTGCGGACCGGCGACGAGGGAGCGGGAGAAAAGGCGAAGAAAGTCACCCGGGAATACGAACTGCTAGCTTAATGCATTTAATGTGTTACTTTTCTTACAAATGTCACGGTACACACTCAACAAGAATTTCTATTTTGATGACTATTATTTTGCACTCACCTTCTACGAAATATTTGCGAGAATTGAAACCTGATGTGAGTCACAATATTTTACTTTTTTCCCTGTATAATGGAAAACTATTGTATTGTATCTTCACGTTTCAGGTCCTTTCAAACTGTACTAAATTGAACTTCCTGTTGTAGAACCGACAGGAATTGATCCCCGGACAATGAGTGAACTAATTATTGCTTTATAGTTCGATTTCGTTATGAATGCAGTATCATAAAAAATATAGAGTGATCCAAAGTAAGTGTTTCAGTTGGTAATACAATTCTGGGGATGTTTTTATTCCACAGTTGGTACAACGCCAGGTAAAAGCGGAAGTATCACTTAACATGTCATTTTTATAATAAATATAAATAGATTGATTGATAAAAGTACTTTTTTATAATAATACTATTAAGGACAAAATTTAAACACTGTAAGTGCAACTTTTATTGCACAGTGGTTTCCATTGTTATATCAGGACTTTAATATTTACTTACTGCCCACCGTAAACTGTAAGTAAATATTACATATCAAGGTCCTGTTTTTTCTTGACAATTTGACAGCTGTCAATTTTGAAACATATTTTTCTTTTTCTTCTATTTGTGTTAGTATTGTAAAAAATAACTTACTAATCTCGAACTGTAAGGGATTTCTTTAGATTTAAAGTTCATGACCGAAATATTCGGGAGACGCCCGAACTCGAACCGTGGACCTTCAGCTTGCCGGGCTGATGCTTTAACCACTAAGCCACAGCTCCCCTGAACGAGATAGACGTCAACCGAATTTATCTGTCATAGTGTCTAACACGGCATCGATCCCAAGACTCCTATGATTCATAGGTAATGACAACGAGTTTCGTATGTAGCGACACAGTCTGATTTTTAAGGAAATCATACCACGAATTAAATTTCAAGAGTTTTAATATGAATGACTTTGAAATTTGATAAATTTAAAGTTTATGACAGAAAAAGCATTAGACCGGCAAGCTGAAGGTCCTCGGTTCGAGTCCGGGCGTCTCCCGAATTTTTCTGTCATAAACTTCAAAGTCATTCATATGATTTAAAACTCTTGAAATTTGATTTTTTTAAGTCGCGAATGTTTAGGAAATCGAGGCCCGAAGGGGTACTTAATATACTATAGATTATTGCTCTCTATTGGTTGTGGCACTCTGGCATTACTAAATTATTTGAAAGCAAAATGCTTCAAATATTGGTAGATAATGAAACAGTGGAAAATATAAGAGTTATTTTGAAAATACGGTAGGACATTGTTTCATTCCGAAATATATTAAATGTAAATAACAAAAACAAAATGAGTAAGTAAACATACGGTAAGTAATATATTTTGATTCACAAACAAATATTGTATTTTATGTTTTCCTAAATGAAATAAAGTTTTTGAACTCGTATACAATGGAGAGAGGCAACATTGTGAAGGGTGAAAAAATGGTGCAATGGTATTTGGATGTCGCGTGTGTACATTCACCGCGAAACTTCTGAAACTAAAGACATTATTAAGTCGCGGATAAGGTCGTTTAATTCGTCGCTTTTATGATGAATTGGGGTTGATTTCTCGATAAAAACCAATTGACCCTGTTCTGGGGGTGAGCACGCGAGGAGAAAACTCTCCTCTGTATCCGTACAAGACTTGTCTTTCGCATTTTTCACCGGAAATTGCTCTTTTCTCTCTTCGCACGAATAGAACTTCAAATGCAAATAAGAAAACTTTGTAAGATGCCCCCAACTAGTTCGCAGTTTAACGCCCCAAAACAAACCGTTTATCCGGCAGACCTTTCTACCACTTTTCCGGTCATAACAACAATCTATTTCCGCAAGTTCCTGCATGATATATTTAAAGAAATAATTTGTAAATAAATAAATATAAATATATCATCACGCCTTTTTACCCATTTCTGGGTGTGGCACTCTGCCGAAGCAGATCTCGGTAAATGATATATTTTGCGCCTGAAGTGCGGTTACCAGTCGTCAAAACACGGCCCCCATAGATGTTAGTGGAGAGGGCACAGGGATAGTTTTTAAAATGGTGAAAATTGTTTGTCGCCTGTGAGAATCGAACCAGGGTTCTCAGGATCCACAGGCCGACTTGATACCACTGAGCTAGCTACCCCATAATAATTTGTATTTATTATAATTATTACTTCTACTCATTACTGGGTGTGGCACTCAGCCGGAGTAGATCTCGGTAAGTAATATATTTTGCACGTGAAGTGCGGTTACCAGCCGTCAAATCACGGTCCCCATAGATGTTTGTAGTTAGGGAGCCACAGGGGTAGTTTTTAAAATGGTGAAAATTGTTTGTCGCCTGTGGGACTCGAACCGGGATTCTCGGGATCCAGAGGCCGACTTGATACTACTCGTACTAAGCTAGCTACCCCATAATAATTTGTATTTATTATAATTATTACTTCTACCCATTACTGGGTGTGGCACTCTGCCGAAGCAGATCTCGGTAAGTAATATATTTTGCGCGTGAAATGAGGTTACCAGCCGTCAAATCACGGCCTCTAAATATGCTAGTAGTGGGAGAGTCAAAGGTCTAATTTTAGTTTACAGTAATGTTGGCTGCGGGAATCGAACTCGGGTTCTCAAATCCACAAGTCGACACGATTCCACTGAATCAAATATTGTAGAATGTTTAGTATGAGCTGTTACTATGATCTGCAATTGCAGAACAGACATGTTACCAATAACATATCCGGAAAAATATGTCGTTAGAATCACATTATTCGAATTCGAAGAAACAAAGAAAAAATACTATAAATATTTTCAGTGAATTCGGACCCTGTGCTGTAACCGGGATTATGTTCCTTTTGTACAGAGTAGCTTAAATAAATAAACAATTTGTGAAGTGACAATAAGCAGAATTCCAAACGCAAAATAGTATTGTTTGCTTTAGCCCGCATTCGCAAATTATTATACTTTTTTGACAAAATTTGCGCGTTTTAACATTGCATTTTTGCAGTATTTCATTATGTGTTAAAGATGACGTAATTGCATTCTAATCTGACACGACCTATAGGTACCTAGCCTGAATAAGAATAAGGTATAATCAAATAATGCAAATTTTATAAATTTCAAAGTTCCTGAATCGCGCGTTTTGTTCCGTGTTTAAATAGACCCGTTCACTGTTCGTTAACTTTTTAATTAAATAATTCAATATCTCAATTCAGGTTTTATGTTACTGAATATTATTGTATTGACAACTTCACATCAGTTGTCATATTGTAATTGACTACCACGTTATTAAAACTGAAATATTCATAAATGTAAAAAGCATAAACATGTCACCACTTTCACAGAAAAGGCTTCAAAACGAATCGCTAATCTTCAATCGAACAAGAGAGTATGTGTGCATACTCCGGAAATGTATAACTCATTAAATTTTTGAATTACAAAAAAATCTAACCGTGAAATTAGAAAATCCACTAATCATAAGAAAATACTGCAGATTTATTGCACAGAATAAGATTTTAAAATTGTGTTTCAAGTTGTTTATTGCTGGGTAATATTACTTCTACTTCTTAGAGACGATGGAAGTTTTTAATAAATCCTGAGATTTAGTTTATCCAGACTTTTAATATTCTCCACAGTGGCGTAGTTTCCGGCGCAAAATAATCAAAAGTGAAATATCGAAATAATACGACATTTCTATATACTTGAAATATGCTGTAATAGATTTTTTATAATACTTGTACTCAGAGCTGGGCGAGCTACTTAAAAAAAGTAGCTAAGCTACAGCTATTCTTTAAAAAAGGAGCTGAGCTACAGCTATAAGCTACATTTTGTAAAATATAGCTAAGCTACAGCTAAAAAGCTTTCATTAAAGTAGCTGTTAAATTTTAAAGATACTTTTTCGATTATTGTGAATTATTAAATTTGCCATTGTCATATGATCAGTTGATCAGTCTTTTGTTATAATGACTGTTAATAAATATAAAAAATCGCAAATAGACATATGTACTGATAATTTGTTACGCTATAATTCTTATTTATATCGGAATAAATTAACAGTCACTTAACAGAAGGCTCCTAAACAGTCAATGTTTAGTTCATCTAATATTTAATACAAAAGTAGGATAGGTTAAGAACAAGTAAAAAATAAAATATATTAATAGATTTTACACTATGTAATAACTTGTTATCCTACAGTTATAGAAAACAATAAAGAAGGTACAATTCAAATACAAAACAAAAATTAATAGGTATTTCTTAATGAACAGTGGTAGCTTTAAGCTTCAAATAGTATCTTAGGGCTACAAAAAGTAACTTTAAAAGTAGCTTCAGTTGTAACAACAATATTTTTAAGCTAATAGAAAAAAAATAGTTTGCTACAAGCTACAGCTATATTTTTTCACATTTAGCTAAGCTACAGCTACAGCTAAGGTAAACGTAGCTAAGCTAGTAGCTAAACTACAAAAGTAGCTAGCTACTGCCCAGTTCTGGTTTAGGCCAATTTTTAGGGCTAAAATACATGCTTTTCGGCCCGGTTGTACAAAAAAATATATTAAATTACAAATTGTAATAATTTTAATTATGTTTGTCAGTGAGATAAGGTATTTCTTAATAAACAATGGTAGCTTTAAGCTACAAAAAGTAGCTTTGGGCTACAAAAAGTAGCTTTAAAAGTAGTTTCAGTTGTTATAACAATATTTTTAAGCTAATAGAAAAAAAACAAAGCTCGCTAGAAGCTACAGCAATATTTTTTCATATTTATCTAAGCTACAGCTAAGGTAAACGTAGCTAAGCTAGTAGCTAAGCTACAAAAAAATAATTGAAATGAAAATGATAGAAACTTGAGATCAAATTGTTTTTAAAAGACTTTTAAGTAAAATGAAACAAATATATCGTTTTGAACATGTAGACTATGACATTCTGCAGTAGCAGATCTCGGTAAGTATTGTCGTAAAAATAAATAAATATAAGAAAATTAGTATGCACTGAAAAGTGCTGTGCAAAAGCAAAATAATTATTTTCAGTATTTAAAAATGTGACAACATGAATGATTTCTTATTCGAGAGTAACATTTGTAAGTGAAATATTTTCAGTACGCCACTGATTCAAACCCCAACAATAAGCTACACACAGCGAAGTAATACTTCACGTTCAACAAATCTAATGAAATTTAAATGAAACAAAACATTAGCTAGTTTATAAACGACATTTAATTTTCTAACTTCATATTATAAACTCCTGCGAGTTCATTACCATGTGATGTTATTCTTCAGTTCAAATTTCAGCTTTGAAATGAATAATGTAATACTGCAAACGATGTTTCAAGCACTCGGGTTAAAATTAGCTCTGCATTAATAAATTTCACCGGAAGGCACTAAAACAAATCTATTTTTGAGAATGTGGTTTGAAGTTTGCGTGACGTGACTTTGCTCTGTTTTATATTTCTACTAATTTCCTTTGTTGATTCGTGGCTGCCATTTTGGATCATAAAATGAATGTAGCCCTCAGCGTGAAGCTTCAAACGATATCCTTATTAAAACCAATATTAAATAAAACAACGTTTCCATTTATGATTCTTCCATTAAAATCTAAAAGTTATAGGCGACATTATTTTACAAAATAATTCTTTTAACATGACTGACTTGCAATCCCATTGATGGTTTATTTATTTATTTACTTAATCTCAATTATTTTCAACAATATAATATGGGATGGCTAGCTCAGTGGTATGAAATCGGCCTGTGGATCCTGAGAACCCTGGTACCCTAGATTCGATTCCCACAGGCGACAAACAATTTTCATAATTTCAAAAACTACCCCTGTGGCTCCTCCACCACTAACATCTTTGGGGGCCGTGATTTGACGACTGGTAACCGCACTTCACGCGCAACATATATCTCTTACCGAGATCTGCTTCGGTAGAGTGCCACATCCAGTAATGGGTGGAAGGCGTGATGATATATTTACTTATTATAATATTGAAGAACTTTTTATATCTATTACATATTATGTTACTTTCTGGCCCATTTTAAAATATAAAGTATAATTTCTATACTCGTATTTGCATCTTTTTTTTTTTCAATTTGTATATCGTCATTTCTTATTATAACATGGGAAAACAATATTTACTGTTTTGATTTTTGAAGTCGTTTGTTTATTAGAATGTGCTATAATTTTTCAGCTAAACTAGATATCTAAAGTTTTTATTAAGAACAATTCAGCAATCCGAATTATTTGTTCATTATAATTATTTGACTATTCGGCCTCATTAATTATTAGTATATTCGAACTATTCGGGCTGTACGATTATTCGGATATCCAAAGTATCTGGATAGCCAAAACCGAATATTCGTTAAGCAAATATCCGAATATTCGAATAAAGTCAACATGTCTAGTGATTACAACATGTCATTAGCACAGGATTTTCCGTAATTTAAGCAGGCAGGAATATACAAAATAACAGGTACGTATTAAAATATTTGTAAATACGAGTGGATTTTATTTTTTATCAAAATTAGATAGAACTTATTGGCCCTTATCACTTTGAATTTTTTTGTTAAAATACCATTTATAATAATTTATCGAATTATCGTTTGTGGCATTTTGATTAAAGGGCCAGTTTTTCAATCGCCGGTTTACTCTCGAGTAGTGTTAATCATGATTAAATAATAATCGAAACCATGGTTTCAATTGTTATTTAATCATGATTAATAATAATCGGTGATTGAAAAACTGGCCCTTAGAGTTTTTAATTACACGTACAGTATAATCATGACAAATTAAAATTATTCTAAATACACTTCTGACTACCAGGTAGTGGCACCCTTACTAAGACTGATAAAATCACTCATTACGGAGTCATAAGCTAGACTCAAATATTGTTAACTATCATTTGGTTCCTTCGACGGATAAATTTATTGGAAATTTAGTTTAGAGATTAAAATTTATTTATTTGTTACTCTCACAACAGGAACTTATAGAGAATTCTGTGTAAATCCATAAGTATTCTTGATCTGTATACCTGTAAAAAAAGAATAAAATCGCACCGAAACTATGACTTCATGATATATTTTCTATTTATCAACAAATGTTGATATAGTTTTGCTCATTATTTACAAATTTACGGATTCTATAAACTTATAGATTTATTACAGAATGAATTGATCCAATTACAGTATCTATGATTAATATATCATAGTGAAATCCAAACCACTATTTTTTTATATACGTTGAAGTTTAAACGTTCTTGAGACCCAAGTTGTATTATAATAATATTAATATTTATTTTTCAATTGTTATTTCCAATGAGACTATTTCCGGGCAATTGAGTTTGATCGAGGGTTTGATACTAACCAGACTTCTTTGATGTTTCGTACAATCTCCTTTTTATAAATTGCCACTTAGTTCTATTTTCCGATAAAATGATTAGTGTCATTTAATTTCCTATGTTGTACAACAGGAAATTAATCTCAGCAGCTTATAGTGGAATTCAAACTACTCAGACACTACTATATTTTTGTTAAGTCGAAATCAGCAAGAATTGAATTCACGAAGTTTGTTTGAGAAGCAAAGACTTTTAACTAAATACATCTGAGTCAATCTTCCAATGATTATTTTCTTTGATTTTTAGTCCTAATAAAGATAATGGTAAAAGTTGGTCATACAGATTATTCATCATATTTCCGTTGGGTTTTCAAGGTAAAATTCCATCAAGATGAAACAGTTCCATGCATAAAATTGTTACAACGTCTGTTCAATTGTCCTTCCATTTCCTGCGCAACGGTCGCCTGTTATCTAATCAATCTTCCAGAATAAAAATAGGGGGAATCAGTAGAATACCTGGCATTGTGCCTAGCAAATTACGCTTGTATGTCGGGGTGTTTAAAAGGCAACAGCTGTGATTGGAACGTCGATGGAGTGTATGAAGGCGTCGTCATGACGACGAAACAAGAAGTAAACCTCATTTGAGACAAAGCTATACGTTGGAACACCTGTATAATAGAACCAGCGCAACATATCGAGGGTATTACCAGACTTAGCGCCAAATCCAACGAAACGAACACCCGCCGAGAGACGCAGTCTCAAGCGTCGTGTCGTTTAGAAACTATGAACATTAATGGGAGAAAAATTCGCAACGAGAGAGCGGAAACATGACTGAGTAATTCAAAAGTTGCCCAGATTGAAAAACTTCTCAACTTCAAATATTGTTCTTTTTACTTTAAGGAACGCATATATAAAACTCAAACAAGAAACTCTTTGCACTCCTCATCCATTTTTCTTAGCTCTTCTTCAAGATTCATTCCTTTCTTTGCCGTAAACATGACAAAAACATCTTAACGCTGAAATCTCACCCTCTCTGAAAAAGCCTCCAACATAAATATTACAAAAATTAATTTTCTATTGATTCTCTTGGAGAAAAGCGTGAAGAAAAATATTTCAGCGGTTGTCACAAGAGTTTCTTTCGGTAGTCTAGGAATTATTTCAAACAATATGTCAAAAAATATAAAAGGAGGATTCGCGTCATCTATTCCAAGTCTTCGGCGGCGGTCAACTCCAGCATGACAAGTGAAAACGGTCAAATTCAAAGTATAAAAACTTCCATTTTATTGACAAAGCTAAAGAAACCTTGTAAAGTCTTTCAGGCTACGTCGCATATTTCCACGCTAACCTAACAACGCATATAATCTCATTATTTTGGCTTCGAGCATTCGCGTTCGTTTCTCGTCACGGAAGAACAATCAACACAAAAATACTTACACATTCCGACGAAGAGACGCACAAAAGGCTTCTGGTTAAACACCTCCATCGCTGTCACGAAACGTTCACTCGCAAGGAATATCCAACACACGCGTCGGCGTCGCACCAACCAACAAACAACTCAAATTGAAACTGTCATTCTTGGCCCAACATCCAAAAAGGCAGTTTGCAAACACTTGATCACTAACACAAAACCAAACTTTAGTTTATTCCAGTAACATAACGGCTCCTTGGAATGTTGAGAAGTATCCGCGACGTCTGTGACTTTCAACACTTTTCTAATTCACTGCGAGCACTGTATCGTCACTTTCGACCACTGATGTTGTCTTGGAGATTGTAAACAATCACTGGGTAGAACTTGATGAAGTTTGAGATAGTTTGTTTGTTGCGGGAACGCGTATTTTGGCGGCGAGCGACAGCAAGACTGCACTCAATAACGGTTCGAGACGGAATGAGCGGCTGCTCAGTTGGCGGTTGTTCCCGTTTCCCGCCACGCGTGACCGCGGCGCTGGCTTCGCGAACGTTAGTTTACCGGAGGACGAAGACAGCACACCAATAAAAACTTTACCTGGCCGTAAGCAGCTGCAAGAGCGAGCGAAATGGATGGATAGGTTTGTTTTCTAGGAGATAACAAGCTCCGCCTGTTTGAGATACTCTGGTCTTATCACCGCAAGATTTTAATTATTCTGATGCACGGCGGCTATTACGAAAGACTTGCATCGGATTTGACTTTGTGTTTACATGCACAATATCCTTTTCACAGGCAAAAATTACTTTCTGTACTGACTATACCGCCAAGGAACACGTTTTCTAATACACCTTTTTAAATCCTTTACACGTCTTCTCCCTTTTATCACCAAATGAACCCTTTGTAACTAATTAATTATTTTTTCCCTTACATTACATCCCATAATACCTGCGTAGTTTCAAAACAAAATTAAATTACTTAATTTTTCTGTTTTAATTTACTTGAAGGAACTGTGATTTGACAGCAGTTAGTGCCAATGGGTATTTCCCTATTTAAATAGATGACAATCCTAAATTAATATCCTAGTAACATACGAGGTGTGGCTATTAAATAACGAGACTGACGCTGCTACAGACGAAGTAAGCATACGCCAAACACCAGCTACCGTCAGCTTTTTAACGTGAAGCTTTCTCTTTCGAATGCAGTATCTCTCACTTCTGTAAACAAATCCGTATAGCCGTTGCATTCGTTCTAATTATAGTTGCTTTTTGTTTCACCAAAAAAAATGTTGAATGCGATATTAGAGCAACGAATTATTGTGAAATATCATTTGAAACATGGCAAAACTGCTACTGAAACTCATAATTTATTGAAAAAAATACCCGAATTGTGGAAAGACAAGTCATGGTTTCTCCATCAAAACAATGCGCTGGCTTATTCCGCAATGTCTGTCAAGAGATTTCTAGCCAAGGACAGCATGTTGGACCATTCGCCTTATTCGCCAGATCTTGCACAGTGCGACTTCTATCTGTTTCCTGAGGTGAAATTTGCCTTAATAGCAACAATATTTGAGCTTTGAAAGAGAAATCGGCACGCGTTCTAAAGGAGCTGACAGAAGAAGACTTCCAGCACTGTTTAGAACAATGGAAGATTCGCATGGAGCATTGTAGGGATAGAGGAGGGGTGTATATTGAAAGTATTAATAGCTAAATAGATATGGAATCAAAATAAAATGTTAAAACAGCATCAGTCTCGTTATTTAATAGCCACACCTCGTACAATGTACTATATTTCCGTAGCAACGTCCGACATACAATGAGAAAATATCTTGGGGGTCGAAAAAAAATTGTATTAATTGATTCCAATACTTTCATCCAAAATTGATACCTTTCGAAATAAAAATGCATTTTGTTTCTAAATATGGCTTGCTACACTTTTAAAAATAAAGCTCGTCCTGTAAACTTAAGCTGTTAAACTCGAAAATACAAATTCGAAAGATAATGAACGAAATTGTAGTTCTATGGTTGTACTATTGGTTTATCAGCTAAAAAAAATTAGTAGTTCAAATCTTTCTGACTTCAAGTATTATAGTATATTGAAGAAGAATTGTAACTGTGAAATAATCGATAATTACGAATTGAGTTCTTTACACAATTTTTTATTTTGCATCTTTTATGCTATGTTCAAATAAAATATCGTAGTTTCAAAATTTAGAGAATTTTGTGTTATTTGATGATACTGATGTGACATTTAAAAATTCAATTGTTTTAAATTGAAATTGTCGATTTACTTAAAATAAAAATTAGCGTAGACGATTTTACTTCTACCCCACCTAAAATATGTGAAATTGCTGAAAATACCCTCAATACGAGTAGTTTAATTCCTAGCAAATCCCATCTTTTTTAAAAAAATAAATAAATATATCATCACGCCTTTTACCCATTACTGGGTGTGGCACTCTACCGAAGCAGATCTCGGTAAGTAATATATTTATGCGCGTGAAGTGCGGTTACCAGCCGTTAAATCAGGGCCCCCGAATTTGTTCGTGGTGGGGGAGCCATAGGGGCAATTTTAAATTGGTGAAAATGTTTTGTCGGCTGTAGGGATCGAACCAGGTTTCTTAGGATCCACAGGCCGACTCGGATACCACTGAGCCATTACTCAATCTTTTTGATATTATGTTATTTCACATGTTTGTTGTATACTATTTTATTCTACAGTCGAGAACTTTTTCTTAAAATCGATGTTTGCCATTTGTCATTTACCGTTACATTTCACATTAATTCAAATAAAAAGATTGTTTCACAATGGTTGACTTGGAAACGGCACGATAAACGATTTCTTGCAACACTGAGTGTCGCGAAGAGATACTTTCCACACTCATTTTTAATGTTGATACGATGACTTTTCAACACGACCGTAGAAACAAGTTATTTCTTTACAATTTTAAGATGTAAAGAAAGGCCTTCAAAATCCAGTTATTGGTAAATAATACACAGACAATAATTAATGTTGATAATGGTCGTGTTCCGCGACCGAAACGTCCACGTTTTATAATTATGAATACATAGTTTAATTATTGTCTGTGTATCTTAAATACATCTTGGATCCTACATAACCTAAAAATTTACAATTTTACATAACACGAATTTCATTATATCTAAGTACAGTAGTTTATAATGAAATCTGCCCCGGTCAGATAGAATTGTCTATTTTACAATTAATCAAAAATAGTTTCTTAATGCTTCAAAATCCCTGTACTCTAATTGGGAAGAAATAAATAAAAGTAAACGGAATTTAGCTGCTGTTAATAGAATAGTAACTTTTATTTTATTTCAGTCTAACTAAAAGCGAGTTGAAAATGTTTGTTCGCTTCGGTGTTTGAAAGAAGTCCCTTGATACAATCTCTCCCCAAAAAGGTTCAGTTGTAAAGTGGCATATTTTTAACACATCATGATGGTTCGACATGCCTTAGAAGACCCTAGCCAGCTGACCATCACTACCCACAACCCCAAAAGTCGGAAAGAGAAAGAGGGTGAACATCCAGGTAAAAATATTTTCACTCCAAAAAGTTTTCAGTTTCACTTAATTCAAGAAGTGTTCCACATCTGAATAATGATATCCCAATTTAAATATGCGTAAAAAATCCGTGTAAAAAGCAGAATAAAGTTTAGTACTTCCCAATAGGTTAATTTAAAACGAGGTGGTAATTCTTGCGGTGAATGTACTTTGAGAGAACGTTCGACTTGTAATGTATTTAAGGGGTGTTTCCTTAATTTATATTTTAGATTAGGCTCGCCGTCTTTTATGTAAAACCACTCTTAAAGAGAGTCAGAGAATCCCTCTGCACAGTGAGGTGAGAGGAGAGGAAATAGAAGAAGATAACTAAAGGAGGATAAATTAGCAGTGCAGTGAGAGACTATCTCATTCCTCATTTCGACAGAGTTCATTCTCGTTCGAGATTGTGGGTACACCACATAGTAATTAATCGTTGTATTAATTAATTAATATTTGTCCATCAAGTACTTGATATAGCGGATGCCACTTGAAGGGATATATCCAGAGAGACGTACGTTTAGATGTGAGCACATATTGCTGGAAACGGAAACTGTTTCGTTGTTTCACTGTTTCGGTATTTGTGTTTGTACATTGTTTTCGTAAAATGAATAAATATTTTACTTTCATCTCTAAATTAAATTTCATCTTTGTAAGCACATTCACTCACGCTGTTACTCAACTTATACTTTGTCAGTGGCGGATACAGCGGGAGGTACAGGGGGCAGTTGCCCCGCCCCTGAGAATATTTGTTTTCAAATATTTTTTTTTGTCTACTTGAAATGATTCAGTAGATGTTTCTTAATTCGCTCTTTGTAAAATAAATAAATATATCATCACGCCTTATACCCATTACTGGGTGTGGGCACTCTGTCGAAGCAGATCTCGGTAAGTGATATATTTATGCGCGTGAAGTGCGGTTACCAGGCGTTACATCACGGGCCCCCAAAGATGTTAGTGGTGGAGGAGCCACAGGGGTAATTTTAAATTGGTGTAAATGTTTGTCGACTGTGGGGATCGGACCAGGGTTCTTAGGATCCACAGGCCGACTCGATACCACTGAGCCATTACCGCTCTTTGTATTTATAATAAAATATAATTAAATAAATCAAACAGAAAGTTGTTTCAAATTATTTGTAAAACTGATAGCCTTTGTAATGAGTGGGCAAACATATTATAGTGGGATGTTTTGCCCTTGTACATCAGGGTAGGATTAAAAAGAAAGCATAATCCAGAGATGGAAAACTAATCCTTAATGGTATATTTAATTAATTAAAATATTTATAACTATATAATTTCCATAAGACCTTGACAAATGTAGCATAAAAAATGTGTATATTTTCCGCTGAAGAAATGAAAAAAATATAATAAATATATCTTCGCGCCTTTTACCCATTACTGGATACGTGACTTTGCCGAAGCAGATCTCGGTAAGTAATATAGTTATGCGTATTAGGTGCAGTTACCAGTCGTCAAATCACGGTTCCCAAAGATGTTAGTTATGAGGGAGCCACAGGGGAAATGTTTGCCGGTTGTAGGATTCGAACCAGGTTTCTCAGGATCCACAGGCCGACTCGATACCATTGAACCAGCTACCCCATGCTTTAAAATAATGCTTTAAGTAGAAGATACACAGAATTAAATTTTGTATGAAATCTTTCTAAAACAATTTAGAAATATTTAACAGAAAGAAAGAAATACACTATATCAAGTTCTTATGAAAATTCTATAGCTATAAACTATGACACTATAAAAACAATTTTCTCTTGCGATACATATTAATTCCATGCAATTTTTTATCATAATTACATGTAATTTGTAATTTCAACAAAATATTCACGGTAAATAATGTTAATTATGTACTTGATAGCAGATACCACAAATTACAATATTATTTCATTTAACTTTGAGATTACCTTTGACCTTTATGTAATACAAAGCAATTGTACTAATAAGTGTGCAAGTGAATACTTAGAAAACTGCACTCGTTCAATTCCGTTAGAATAATTTAAACACTTATTTATGGAATAAATTACACAATTGATTACTTCGTAAAATAGGAATTCTTTAGAATGCAGGTATAGTTTTACGAGAAGTATATTGCCAGAAGTTTTCAGAGGAATTTCTAAAAGTATCACTAGCCGATAAATTCCATCGAAAACATGAAACATTATTACAATTAGACAGAATAAGGGTAACCAGGGTACTAGACAAAGTAACCACAAATTCAAACGAACTTTACCAAGAATAGTTAATAACCTCGTGGTGTAATCTCTGGGCTCTAAGAAGTAGTTTCGGCACCTGCGAGACATGAACGTGGTGGCCACGACAGCGGCGGAGGCATAGCTTCACTTGGGAGCTGTTTATTTTCATCCCTTAATCCCAAAATTGCTTTAAATATCAACTACATCCACGGAACGAAATATTTCACCAAATCGCCAACATATGCCCTACAAGAATAAATGGATGGATATGATTTTAATACGAACTTGGTAGGTGATATATTTTAAGCATTAAGTGCGGATACTAGTCGTCGAATCACAACCTTCAAAGATGTTAGCGAAGAGGGAGGAACAGGGATAATTTTAATAAAATAAAAAATAAATAAATATATCATCACGCCTTCTACCCAATTCTGGGTGTGGCACTCTGCTGAAGCAGATCTCGGTAAGTGATATATTTTGCGCGTGAAGTGCGGTTACCAGTCGTCAAATCACGGCCTCCAAACATGTTAGTGGTGGAGGAGCCACAGAGATAGCCTTTTCAAATTATGAAAATTTGTCGCCTCTGGGAATCGAACCAGGGACCTCAGGATCCACAGGCCGACTTCATACCACTGAGCTAGCCATCCCATAATTTTAATGTGGAGTGAAATTTACTCAACTCTGCTATTTTAAGGGCTAGGGTTGTTGATTTTTCGAATATTCGAGACTTTGATTGTTCGGATTTATTGAACCTTCGAATTTAGATTCGAACTTTCGAATTTTTGAATATTCCGAATTTTCGAATTTTCGTGTTTTGGAATATTCGTAATTTACTAATTTTCGAATTATTCAAATTGTGAATCTGGATCCTAACGTGAACACGGCATGTTGATATGAATTATTTTCAGAATAAATCTATTTGCAGAGTTTTTTTTATTAATTCGTAAGTAATTATTATTAATTATTATTATTTGTCAAATTAAATCAATTTAGACATAAAATTTCGCTACACTGTCGAAAACGTTCTAATTACCTTCATCTGATTTCACAAAGAACAAATTAGATCCAAAATTGGTAAAAATTTCTGTTGACAGCCAGTGATGCCAGAATGTACCTAGATTTTATCGAACCGCGTTCGATAAACACATAAGACGTATTTCATTTGCCATTTGGATCAAATCTAACTTATATTTACTGCACCAAATCATTTATTTATTTCGCTGCATTACTTTGCTCATTTTACATCCAGTATTATAATTACAGATTCTAATTTACTTTGAAGTAATTCACCCTAATAAGTGCATCAGTTTACTTAATTCAGTTCATTTAGTCATGTGTCAAATAAACCAAGTAGCAAATGGAATACAGCTATAGTTTCCGAACGATTTTGAGATATGTAAAACTGCAAATGTCGGACGGAGCCTCGAAATTAAATTTATAGCGTTGACTCGCAACAAATAATTGATGCCAAATGAAGTAAGAGTCGTGAAAATCTGAATCTCCGACACTGGTCCTCAAACGGGATCCACGATCCACGGTCGGTTCAACTTGTCCCATACCGGGTACCTACTTAAAGTTACCGTGCTATAAAACCGGACCGACCGTAATCCCGCTTTCATAACCGCGTTAATACCACCTGCAGCCTGGTCACGAGGAATTGATGTTTTAGGTAATCCCTTTCCTCAAATACACACGCGTTAACGACTCTAGACCATCCACCAAGACAGATTTCTTTTCACTCAACTTGTTTTTATGATTATCTTATAAAATATACACGAGGAATTACTCTCAAGCCCCTTAGGACTGTCGTCAAAAAAGTTATCGAAAATTTATGACCAACTGAAGAAGATGTTCGAAAAAAGGGATTCAAATCTTTTATTTATTTATTTGCAAGGACATTATACACAATTATAATACAAGAAATCTACAATTTATAGTGGAATGGGGTTGTTTACAAAATGAAAAATTAATCATTTATAAATAAATAAAATAAATATATCATCACGTCTTCTACCCATTACTGAGTGTGACACTCTGCCGAAGCAGATTTCGGTAAGTGATATATTTTGCGCATGAAGTGCGGTTACCAGTTGTCAAATCACATCCCCCGAAGATCTTATTGAGCTTGAACATCGCCAAACACTCCTTTGAACTTGTCACACGGTTGCGCTTGTTGTCAACAGAGAGCAAATGCGACACCCATCTGGCAGATAGCTTTCTCATATCCAAAAATTTATGCAAAATGTTCCGTACCCGTTCGGTTGAAATGCTCATAGCCTCAACACTCTCGTGCACTTTAACTTGCCGATCGTCCAATATCATACCATGGATTTTATCGACGATTACTAGCGATGTAACCTCAATTGGACGAACAGAATGTTCGACGCCTTTTGTGGTCATACTACCACAACAAAAATCAGTAAACCACTTGTGAATCGTTCTAATCGATGGTGAGGAGTCCCTATAATGTTTAACAAGCGATGCTTTGGTTTGCGTAATATTTTTTTCACGCAAGAAATCATGTTTAATCAAGACGCGAAATTCACTTTTTTCCATGTTTTCAAAAATCTCCAAAGTTGCTTGCTTTCGATGGGTGTCAAAACATGGGGCCATGCCCCCCCCCCTTGGGTCATTTTTTGAAGTCGGGATTTTCTATAAGTTTCATGATTATATTCGACAAACCTTGAACTGTAGGAAAAAATGTAAATAGTGATAAATTTATTATTCCGACAGAACTGGGTGAAACTGAAATTCGATTGTAAAAATGAAATTATGTTACATATTTTCTTAAGTCTGCCAATTAGCGTGGCTTCAGCAGAACGTAGTTTTTCAGCCCTGCGTCGGCTGAAATCGTGGCTCGGGAGCCACATGACCCAAGACCGTCTCGTGGGACTCGCGTTGATGCACTTGCATACAGACATTCCGCTGAATCCTGAAAGAATCTTAGATAGATTCGCGAAGTCCAAAACCCGACGTTGTACCCTAATTGTCTAAGTACGCAATGTGTCAATAAACGATACAAGAGTTATGTATATATTTGTTTAACAAGCGAAAATGTTTGTTTCTAAAGAAATATATTTGCTTCTGTTCGTATGTACATGTCGTTGAATTCCTTTCGCATGCGACTTATTGTTTGATCTTGGACAATTCCTGGATCCGCCCTTGATTGTATAGTAACTAAATGAATTTATCATATTAATACTTGTACCATAAATATTGAATTATGAACCAGTGATTCGTATTCAATTAGAAATTATTACTGAGTAAGTAGAACGCACAAATGTTTACTAAATTATGATCAAATCAAGTAAATCTTTGAAGCAAATATTTCAACTATTTGCGTAATTAATATGTACATACTCATAGTAAAACAATTACTATTTATTCTGTTTTGCATCAACAAACAAATAATAACAAATGCACCATATGTTCTATCGCATTGTTGCATTCCACCTTTATTCGTTTATATTAATAGCGTTAATTAATCTTAACGGCTTAATTACTCACATTGTTTTATATCAACAATCACTAACATCTTAAAATTCAAGAAGCATTTTTCTCTACATAAATTTAGACACGTTGGACGACGGAAAACGAAATGTTCAAGATCTTTTGTAAATCTTTGGCGTAGTATAATAAAGAAGACTTTCAGGAAATAAGGCTAATCTATTTCACCACGTTATGTTTGCATAAGTTAAGAAAATGAACAAATAAGTAAAAAGATCTGTGAAACGTAAGATAAGGAGAATAAGGTTCTCTTTATCTGAAAATGAAACTTTACTTGATAAGAAATGCAGGTAAATTTTTAAACAGGTGTAAGAAACGTTTATTTTTATCTTGCTGGCGTTAACAAGCCAGTAAAAGTGTAAAATTTTACACCTTTTTCTGCTGCAAGTTACCCTAGAAAATGTAGGTATAATTCATCCTCACAGCTTGTAGCAATAACATTACAAAATACCCATCACTGGGGGTGACACTCTGCTGTAGCAGATCGCGGTATGTGATATATTTATGCGTGTGAAGTCATCAAATCATGGCCCTCAAAGATTTTAGTGGAGGAGGAGCCACAAGAGTAATTTTAATGTGGTGAAAATTGTTTATCGGTTGTAGAAATCGAACCCGGGGTCTCATATCCACTGAGCCATCTACCACCTACCCTAAAATATCATGTTATGATACTTCTTAAAGTGTAAAATAATAGTATATTACATAATAGTCGGGAAAGTTATATTTTACTTGACGAAGCGGTTGTTTGAAATACAATATCACAGGCCGAGTATTTTAATCCGCTGAGTTAAATAAAAACACTTTCTTGACGAGTGTTTTTTCTGAAAGGGTTTAATTTAACCAATAATTAATCATAAATAATTCAAAATGCTTAATTTTTTTTTATATGAATTGTGTTAAGGTAGTACTAGTGTGACGGTGGCGCCATCGGTTATCGAGTGGCGAAACTGTCGCTCAAAAAAATATAAAAATTGAATAAAACAAGTGTTTTATACCTATTATGGTTTGAATATCATGAATTGTTAACAGGTTGTTGGTCTAGTGAATTTTCAAATACCATACCACCGTGTGGTGTTGCCATTATAAATTGGGATTCTTAATTTTTCGATAAAACAAGACTTTGCATCGCTATATATCCATTACTAAACGATAGAAAACTTTCTCCTTCTGATACAATATACATGGATAGTTCTAGAACATCATACTAGTTTTTCAAATGAAACTGCAAAATTTTAGAGGTACACAAACCAAATATGTGCGATTCTGAGTGATGATCGCCATAAGCCCCGTGTATAAGAACTCAACTTTACATGCGAATATATTTGTTCACAGACGATGAATGTGTTTCATATTGTAACAGGATGCGTATGACTATACAATGTTTACGTGCACCAAATTTCATTCAGATCTGCAAAATTTTTTTTCACGCTAGTACTACCTTACCAGCTGACTACGTATCCAAGGTTATAAAAAAAAAAAATCAGGTAAAATACAAAACAGTCAGGTAAAATCTGTTTTATACTTTACTAGACTGTTATTTTTGTTGTAGATTCGGATACGTACTTTACTTGACTGTTTTAACAAAAATCTACTTTCTATACTAAAATTGATCAGAAAAGTAAGTATTTTCTTGCCAGTTTCAGAAAATAATACTTTATTATAGCCAGATTTTAGTTGCCACAGATATACTAATAATTAATAATCAAAAACCATAGAGATGGCTGTCATTCTCGCAGTCTTTATTATTTTTGTTTATTTTATCACTAATATATGTCAGCTAAAATCCATGTCCGTTAAAAATAATTAAACTTGCATTTATTTTCCTCAATTTCGTTCAAATAAAATGTTATTATATTTTTAATACCTTTCGAATTAAAAAAAAATTCCGACACCTTCGCCGTGAAAAAATGCCTACTGACAAAAAATATTTGATATTTCCAAAATATCCGCAATGTGAAACCCTCGAAACCTTTTTTTAATTAGTTAGATTAAATGATTATTTCAGGAGATAGTATCAATATTCTTTACTTATTTTATACCCTGTATATACCTATAAAGTTAAAAAAATATTTGTGCATACTAATACTGAACAAAAAAAATATAATTGCGGGACGTATACAATTAGTTTTTATTTATCAAATTTATATGATGACAAAATAAATACATATTTTTTGTAACAAAATAATAAAATATACGAGTAAATCAACAAAAACTATTATTTTTATTAAAAAAATCATTTTCAATTTTGTCACAAACATTTTTACAAAAGCCTCAAACATATCGTCAATTAATCTGTGACAATTGTATTCCATATATTTCGAAATATGAATAGATTAGTGAATTGCATCAAGGGTAAATCAGGAAGTTAACACAATAAAGGATAATTTGTAGTAATTACAAATTTAGTGACATTTCCTAATGCCACAGTTATCAATAATTTCAACAAATCAATTGGCTTTTGATAAATTACCAAATCCAAAACTGTTCTATGGTAAATTTGCTCAATACTACAGCTAATAATATTGCAATTTAATTTTACAATTCCGGCGGTTTTCATATTCGACATATGTAAATGCATTTGAACTGAACCGTCGAAATCAAACTAATCAGAACTTAATCTAAAAGTGTATTTTACTTTAACTATGAGTTGAGAAAGTTAAATAGTATATAAAAGAACGAGTTTGATATTTGCCATTTTATTTTGTGAAAAGGGAGTTTGGAGCACGATGCGCCACACCCAGTAATGAGTAAAAGGCGTGATGATATATTTATTTATGCATAACCGGGCCGAAAAGCATATCTTTTTGCCCTAAAAAGCGAGCTTAAACACTGATTTTTGGCCCATGGACCAAAAAGAAATAATTCCACAGGCGACAAATTTTCATAATTTGAAAAAGCTATCCCTGTGGCTCCTCCACCACTAACATGTATCACTTACCGAGATCTGCTTCAACAGAGTGCTACACCCAGTAATGGGTAGAAGGCGTGATGATATATTTATTTTTATTTATTTCCTTAAAAAGAATGACAATTTTTGTTTATAGTGAATACTTGATTCTGCAAAATGTCATTTTGACATATAACCTATGTACATATTTTAATCTTTTGAACATATAATTAAATGTTATTTTGTTGTGCATAAAATATTGTATGTACCACGGGTGAAATTAGCGTTTCTAACCTTCGGCGCATAAATAACTATTATATATATATATATATATATATATATATATATATATATATATATATATATATATATATATATATATGTATATATATAATTTTAAATTGTAAAACAACGAACCCACATAGTAATGTAAACATCAAATGCTACTTTAACGATAAGTGCCTTTAAAGCACTAGTGTCGTTAAAAGCACTCCGCTTCGCGTCGTACTCTTAAACTCGTCAAACGTGCTTTAAAGACTTACTTATAAACTAGTATCATAATATACTAATTCTATACATGCACAATACCTATATAAGTGAAAAAAAAAACTTCGCCCATCAGAGTGTAGCAAAAATTTAAGAAGTACATTCGAAACAAAAAGCAATATAAATCATAATAAATCTTCATTTTTCTTTAATTTTTTGTAGATAAGACTATACTGTTGATTCTCAAGGGGCGGAGGGGTAAGGAGGAATTGAACTCAATATCTCTCCCCTCTTGTATACACGTGCCTATAACTTTTAATGCCGGAATAATGAAATATAAAGTGTAAAACTTATCAAGTAAATTGTAGGTCTGAGAAATTGTATCTATAAATAAAATTTCCGGCGAAATAAGAGTAAAATGTTCCACGTTTTACTACAACAATGTGTTGTGTTTAAATCGTGAACATGCAGGTTTTTCATTTTATTTCTGGTTTATTTCCTCGACGCCAATTGCGTGTAAGTAACGGCGAACACTAAAACTAAAATGAAATTTTACATATAGGTTAACTACGGCATATTTCAGATCTGTTAAGCAGTCGTGCGGTATGATTATTAGTAATAATTTTCTGTCGTAAACTGGGAAATGTAACCAGAATTTACATACTTATCTATTTATTATTTCATCGAACTACCTTCTCATGAGTGTATTACTATTATTTACACAGTTGTCTCATAAATATAGAATATCATGCAAGTTATACCTCAGATAAAAATGTTATCGATAGATTTCATAGCTTGCTTAGCGCGTTACACAATGGGTTGTGAACTGAGAGATCCTGGTTTTATTCATTCTATTCCAAAATCTTTTAAGATGTTAAAGATGATGTATTATCATTTACGACAATTTCAAATTAACTTGACACTTTTAGTAAAGGCTAGCTCAGTGATATGAAGTCGGCCTGTGGATCCTGAGGTCCCTGGTTCGATTCCCACAGGCGACAAATTTTCATAATTTGTAAAAGCTATCCCTGTGGCTCCTCCACCACTAACATGTTTGGGGGCCGTGATTTGACGACTGGTAACCGCACTTCACGCGCAAAATATATCACTTACCGAGATCTGCTTCAACAGAGTGCTACACCCAGTAATGGGTAGAAGGCGTGATGATATATTTATTTATTTATTTATTTTAGTAATGTGTAGGGATGCTGATTTTATTCGGATATGTTCATAACGAATACTCGGTTCTGACTATCCGGAAGGATCGGTTAGTTCGAATATTCGAATGGCTCGGATATCTGAATCAATCGAATATTCCAATAACAGTCCGGATATTCAAATAGTTAATGAGACCGAATAGTCAAATAATAGTAATGAACGAATAGTTCTGGCTGCGCTAAAAGTTTGCTAATAAGTCAATTCGGGCACGGGGAATTCAATGCTGTCGAGCGCATTTTCATATCGTGTTTAGTTTTTAAGATATAACCTCCAGAAAAGTTCAATTTTCCAAAAAATAACCTCATCATATTTTCGACTTTCCCGAGGCTATATCTCAAAAACTAAACAAGATATAAAGATGCGCTCAACGACATTGAATTTCTCGTGCTTCAACTGACTTGTAAAGAAATTTGGAGCATTTTTTATTTTTCAAAAAGTTTGCACCAACCTTTTGTCATCAAGCAGTTTTTGAACAATATCTCAAAAACTAGAAGACATATGCACTTGGAGATTTTACCATTGGATTCAGTGGATCAAAATACATATGTATGTAAATTTTCGTTACAATATTCGTACGAGGAAGAATTTTAGAGGAAACAGTCTGAAAATAGCCTAAAACCGAATAAAATCTAAGGAGTACCCCTTAAGAAATTTTCAAAAAATTCAAATCGCTAAAATTTTTCTTATAAGTCAATTTGGACACGAGGAATTCAATGCCGTTGAGAGAATTTTCATATCGTGTTTAGTTTTTAAGATATAACCTCCAGAAAAGTTCAATTTTCCAAAAAAATAACCTCATCATATTTTGGACATTCCCGAGGCTATATCTCAAAAACTAAACAAGATATGAAGATGCGCTTAACGGCATTGAATTTCTCGTGCTTCAATTGACTTGTAAACAAATTTGGAGCATTTTTTATTTTTCAAAAAGTTTTCACCAAAATTTTCTCATCGAGCAGTTTTTGAACAATATCTCAAAAACTAGAAGATATATGCACTTGGGGATTTCACCATTGGATTCTGCGGGTCAAAATTCATATGTATGTAAATTTTCGTTACAATATTCTTACGAGGAAGAATTTTAGAGGAAACAGTCTGAAAATAGCCCAAAATCGAATAAAATCCAAGGGGTACCCCTTAAGAAATATTCAAAAAATGAAAATTGTAAAAAAATTGCTTATAAGTCAATTTGGACACAAGGAATTCAATGCCGTTGAGCAAAATTTCATATCTCGTTTAGTTTTTAAGACATAACCTCCGGAAAAGTTTCCAAAAAAATAACTTCATCATATTTTCGAGTTTCTCGAGGCTATATTTCAAAAACTAGAAGATATATGCACTTGGGGATGTCACCATTGGAT